>OY756366.1:18421851-19625203 GCA_963576895.1 Ceraclea dissimilis | reverse complement strand
TAACCTAACCTAACCTAACCTAACCTAACCTAACCTACCTAACCTACCTAACCTAACCTAACCTACACCTAACCTAACCTAACCTAACCTAACCTAACCTAACCTAACCTAACCTAACCTAACCTAACCTAACTAACCTAACCTAACCTAACCTAACCCTAACCTAACCCTAACCTACCACCTAACCTAACCTACACCTAACCTAACCTAACCTAACCTAACCTAACCTAACCTAACCTAACCTAACCTAACCTAACCTAACCTAACCTAACCTAACCTAACTAACCTAACCTAACCTAACTACCCCTAACCTAACCTAACCTAACCTAACCTAACCTAACCTAACCTAACCTAACCTAACCTAACCTAACCTAACCTAACCTAACCTAACCTAACCTAACCTAACCTAACCTAACCTAACCTAACCTAACCTAACCTAACCTAACCTAACCTAACCTAACCTAACCTAACCTAACCTAACCTAACCTAACCTAACCTAACCTAACCTAACCTAACCTAACCTAACCTAACCTAACCTAACCTAACCTAACCTAACCTAACCTAACCTAACCTAACCTAACCTAACCTAACCAACCTAACCTAACCTAACCTAACCTAACCTAACCTAACCTAACCTAACCTAACCTAACCTAACCTAACCTAACCTAACCTAACCTAACCTAACCTAACCTAACCTAACCTAACCTAACCTAACCTAACCTAACCTAACCTAACCTAACCTAACCTAACCTAACCTAACCTAACCTAACCTAACCTAACCTAACCTAACCTAACCTAACCTAACCTAACCTAACCTAACCTAACCTAACCTAACCTAACCTAACCTAACCTAACCTAACCTAACCTAACCTAACCTAACCTAACCTAACCTAACCTAACCTAACCTAACCTAACCTAACCTAACCTAACCTAACCTAACCTAACCTAACCTAACCTAACCTAACCTAACCTAACCTAACCTAACCTAACCTAACCTAACCTAACCTAACCTAACCTAACCTAACCTAACCTAACCTAACCTAACCTAACCTAACCTAACCTAACCTAACCTAACCTAACCTAACCTAACCTAACCTAACCTAACCTAACCTAACCTAACCTAACCTAACCTAACCTAACCTAACCTAACCTAACCTAACCTAACCTAACCTAACCTAACCTAACCTAACCTAACCTAACCTAACCTAACCTAACCTAACCTAACCTAACCTAACCTAACCTAACCTAACCTAACCTAACCTAACCTAACCTAACCTAACCTAACCTAACCTAACCTAACCTAACCTAACCTAACCTAACCTAACCTAACCTAACCTAACCTAACCTAACCTAACCTAACCTAACCTAACCTAACCTAACCTAACCTAACCTAACCTAACCTAACCTAACCTAACCTAACCTAACCTAACCTAACCTAACCTAACCTAACCTAACCTAACCTAACCTAACCTAACCTAACCTAACCTAACCTAACCTAACCTAACCTAACCTAACCTAACCTAACCTAACCTAACCTAACCTAACCTAACCTAACCTAACCTAACCTAACCTAACCTAACCTAACCTAACCTAACCTAACCTAACCTAACCTAACCTAACCTAACCTAACCTAACCTAACCTAACCTAACCTAACCTAACCTAACCTAACCTAACCTAACCTAACCTAACCTAACCTAACCTAACCTAACCTAACCTAACCTAACCTAACCTAACCTAACCTAACCTAACCTAACCTAACCTAACCTAACCTAACCTAACCTAACCTAACCTAACCTAACCTAACCTAACCTAACCTAACCTAACCTAACCTAACCTAACCTAACCTAACCTAACCTAACCTAACCTAACCTAACCTAACCTAACCTAACCTAACCTAACCTAACCTAACCTAACCTAACCTAACCTAACCTAACCTAACCTAACCTAACCTAACCTAACCTAACCTAACCTAACCTAACCTAACCTAACCTAACCTAACCTAACCTAACCTAACCTAACCTAACCTAACCTAACCTAACCTAACCTAACCTAACCTAACCTAACCTAACCTAACCTAACCTAACCTAACCTAACCTAACCTAACCTAACCTAACCTAACCTAACCTAACCTAACCTAACCTAACCTAACCTAACCTAACCTAACCTAACCTAACCTAACCTAACCTAACCTAACCTAACCTAACCTAACCTAACCTAACCTAACCTAACCTAACCTAACCTAACCTAACCTAACCTAACCTAACCTAACCTAACCTAACCTAACCTAACCTAACCTAACCTAACCTAACCTAACCTAACCTAACCTAACCTAACCTAACCTAACCTAACCTAACCTAACCTAACCTAACCTAACCTAACCTAACCTAACCTAACCTAACCTAACCTAACCTAACCTAACCTAACCTAACCTAACCTAACCTAACCTAACCTAACCTAACCTAACCTAACCTAACCTAACCTAACCTAACCTAACCTAACCTAACCTAACCTAACCTAACCTAACCTAACCTAACCTAACCTAACCTAACCTAACCTAACCTAACCTAACCTAACCTAACCTAACCTAACCTAACCTAACCTAACCTAACCTAACCTAACCTAACCTAACCTAACCTAACCTAACCTAACCTAACCTAACCTAACCTAACCTAACCTAACCTAACCTAACCTAACCTAACCTAACCTAACCTAACCTAACCTAACCTAACCTAACCTAACCTAACCTAACCTAACCTAACCTAACCTAACCTAACCTAACCTAACCTAACCTAACCTAACCTAACCTAACCTAACCTAACCTAACCTAACCTAACCTAACCTAACCTAACCTAACCTAACCTAACCTAACCTAACCTAACCTAACCTAACCTAACCTAACCTAACCTAACCTAACCTAACCTAACCTAACCTAACCTAACCTAACCTAACCTAACCTAACCTAACCTAACCTAACCTAACCTAACCTAACCTAACCTAACCTAACCTAACCTAACCTAACCTAACCTAACCTAACCTAACCTAACCTAACCTAACCTAACCTAACCTAACCTAACCTAACCTAACCTAACCTAACCTAACCTAACCTAACCTAACCTAACCTAACCTAACCTAACCTAACCTAACCTAACCTAACCTAACCTAACCTAACCTAACCTAACCTAACCTAACCTAACCTAACCTAACCTAACCTAACCTAACCTAACCTAACCTAACCTAACCTAACCTAACCTAACCTAACCTAACCTAACCTAACCTAACCTAACCTAACCTAACCTAACCTAACCTAACCTAACCTAACCTAACCTAACCTAACCTAACCTAACCTAACCTAACCTAACCTAACCTAACCTAACCTAACCTAACCTAACCTAACCTAACCTAACCTAACCTAACCTAACCTAACCTAACCTAACCTAACCTAACCTAACCTAACCTAACCTAACCTAACCTAACCTAACCTAACCTAACCTAACCTAACCTAACCTAACCTAACCTAACCTAACCTAACCTAACCTAACCTAACCTAACCTAACCTAACCTAACCTAACCTAACCTAACCTAACCTAACCTAACCTAACCTAACCTAACCTAACCTAACCTAACCTAACCTAACCTAACCTAACCTAACCTAACCTAACCTAACCTAACCTAACCTAACCTAACCTAACCTAACCTAACCTAACCTAACCTAACCTAACCTAACCTAACCTAACCTAACCTAACCTAACCTAACCTAACCTAACCTAACCTAACCTAACCTAACCTAACCTAACCTAACCTAACCTAACCTAACCTAACCTAACCTAACCTAACCTAACCTAACCTAACCTAACCTAACCTAACCTAACCTAACCTAACCTAACCTAACCTAACCTAACCTAACCTAACCTAACCTAACCTAACCTAACCTAACCTAACCTAACCTAACCTAACCTAACCTAACCTAACCTAACCTAACCTAACCTAACCTAACCTAACCTAACCTAACCTAACCTAACCTAACCTAACCTAACCTAACCTAACCTAACCTAACCTAACCTAACCTAACCTAACCTAACCTAACCTAACCTAACCTAACCTAACCTAACCTAACCTAACCTAACCTAACCTAACCTAACCTAACCTAACCTAACCTAACCTAACCTAACCTAACCTAACCTAACCTAACCTAACCTAACCTAACCTAACCTAACCTAACCTAACCTAACCTAACCTAACCTAACCTAACCTAACCTAACCTAACCTAACCTAACCTAACCTAACCTAACCTAACCTAACCTAACCTAACCTAACCTAACCTAACCTAACCTAACCTAACCTAACCTAACCTAACCTAACCTAACCTAACCTAACCTAACCTAACCTAACCTAACCTAACCTAACCTAACCTAACCTAACCTAACCTAACCTAACCTAACCTAACCTAACCTAACCTAACCTAACCTAACCTAACCTAACCTAACCTAACCTAACCTAACCTAACCTAACCTAACCTAACCTAACCTAACCTAACCTAACCTAACCTAACCTAACCTAACCTAACCTAACCTAACCTAACCTAACCTAACCTAACCTAACCTAACCTAACCTAACCTAACCTAACCTAACCTAACCTAACCTAACCTAACCTAACCTAACCTAACCTAACCTAACCTAACCTAACCTAACCTAACCTAACCTAACCTAACCTAACCTAACCTAACCTAACCTAACCTAACCTAACCTAACCTAACCTAACCTAACCTAACCTAACCTAACCTAACCTAACCTAACCTAACCTAACCTAACCTAACCTAACCTAACCTAACCTAACCTAACCTAACCTAACCTAACCTAACCTAACCTAACCTAACCTAACCTAACCTAACCTAACCTAACCTAACCTAACCTAACCTAACCTAACCTAACCTAACCTAACCTAACCTAACCTAACCTAACCTAACCTAACCTAACCTAACCTAACCTAACCTAACCTAACCTAACCTAACCTAACCTAACCTAACCTAACCTAACCTAACCTAACCTAACCTAACCTAACCTAACCTAACCTAACCTAACCTAACCTAACCTAACCTAACCTAACCTAACCTAACCTAACCTAACCTAACCTAACCTAACCTAACCTAACCTAACCTAACCTAACCTAACCTAACCTAACCTAACCTAACCTAACCTAACCTAACCTAACCTAACCTAACCTAACCTAACCTAACCTAACCTAACCTAACCTAACCTAACCTAACCTAACCTAACCTAACCTAACCTAACCTAACCTAACCTAACCTAACCTAACCTAACCTAACCTAACCTAACCTAACCTAACCTAACCTAACCTAACCTAACCTAACCTAACCTAACCTAACCTAACCTAACCTAACCTAACCTAACCTAACCTAACCTAACCTAACCTAACCTAACCTAACCTAACCTAACCTAACCTAACCTAACCTAACCTAACCTAACCTAACCTAACCTAACCTAACCTAACCTAACCTAACCTAACCTAACCTAACCTAACCTAACCTAACCTAACCTAACCTAACCTAACCTAACCTAACCTAACCTAACCTAACCTAACCTAACCTAACCTAACCTAACCTAACCTAACCTAACCTAACCTAACCTAACCTAACCTAACCTAACCTAACCTAACCTAACCTAACCTAACCTAACCTAACCTAACCTAACCTAACCTAACCTAACCTAACCTAACCTAACCTAACCTAACCTAACCTAACCTAACCTAACCTAACCTAACCTAACCTAACCTAACCTAACCTAACCTAACCTAACCTAACCTAACCTAACCTAACCTAACCTAACCTAACCTAACCTAACCTAACCTAACCTAACCTAACCTAACCTAACCTAACCTAACCTAACCTAACCTAACCTAACCTAACCTAACCTAACCTAACCTAACCTAACCTAACCTAACCTAACCTAACCTAACCTAACCTAACCTAACCTAACCTAACCTAACCTAACCTAACCTAACCTAACCTAACCTAACCTAACCTAACCTAACCTAACCTAACCTAACCTAACCTAACCTAACCTAACCTAACCTAACCTAACCTAACCTAACCTAACCTAACCTAACCTAACCTAACCTAACCTAACCTAACCTAACCTAACCTAACCTAACCTAACCTAACCTAACCTAACCTAACCTAACCTAACCTAACCTAACCTAACCTAACCTAACCTAACCTAACCTAACCTAACCTAACCTAACCTAACCTAACCTAACCTAACCTAACCTAACCTAACCTAACCTAACCTAACCTAACCTAACCTAACCTAACCTAACCTAACCTAACCTAACCTAACCTAACCTAACCTAACCTAACCTAACCTAACCTAACCTTTTTTTTTTTTTTTTTTTTTTTTTTTTTTTTTTTTTTTTTTTTGTGGAGGGGAAATCCCTTATGGACACCCGGCCATTATGGTCGGGTAGTGCCGGACTCGCACCGGCTAAAACCCCCCCCTCTTCTCCTGCTTGCAGCCAAGTCCCCGCCTATTGGCCTACCTTGGTGCAGCATCTGTCTTGTTTAATTAGGTAGTTTCGTCTTTTTCTTTTGCACTTATTACTTCTTCACAGAATTCTGCTACAGCGTCCCAGTTTGATTTTTTTTGTAACATCGCTGGAACTATGTTCTCTGGTGTCAGAGACGTCGTTCCTATTTTTCTTTCTAGGTTTTTTCTCTCCGTGTTCCATCTATGGCACTGAAAGACTGTGTGTTTGGCGTCATCTATCTCCGCGTCACAGTACGTGCAAGCCCTACTAGGGGCCTTCTGTATTTTATAGAGAAATTCTCCAAACACGCCGTGTCCTGTCATGCACTGCGTCATGCGGTATGTAGTCTCACCATGCTTCCTCTCCGTCCATGTTGTTAAGTCATTTACTAGTGTGTGCGTCCATCTGCCTTTTGGGGCGGTGTTCCATATCTCTTGCCACTTGGCGATAGTGAGTCTCCTCTCTTCCTTTACCTCATCTGGTGTTATTTCATTTTTCTTACGGTATATACGGGCTCTTTCCTCCGCCACTAGTGTAGCCGGCACCAGTCCAGATAACACCAAAGCTGCTTGGGTAGATACTGTCCTGTACGCCCTACATATTCTTAGTGCCATTGTCCTCTGTGTGTTTAGGAGAGCTTCTGCATGTTTTTCTTTTCTCGTTACTTCTGCCCACACCGGTGAGGCATACAGAATCACCGATTGGACTGCCAATGCCAATACTGCGCGTTTTTTGTGTGCCGGTCCCTTTGTATTTGGCAGTATTGAACAAAGCGCTTTTGCCGTCTTTTGTGCTTTTTCACCGACGTTCTTTATATGTTTGCCGAAATTCATTCCGGAATCCAGCGTTACTCCGAGATACTTGGCCTCCTTTGAGGGGGTCACCTTCTCTTCTTCCATCTCAAACAGTATGTTTCGTACGCGCCTCTCTCCGCTGAGAATTATGGCTACGGTCTTTTGGGCTGCTATTTCTAGGTGGTTGGTTTTCATCCACGAAGCAACGGAATGTAGAGCCGTTTCTGTCCTGATTACCAGATCCGTCTGTGTCGCGGCAGTTACTGATATCGCGAGGTCGTCTGCGTAGCACACCAGCTCGACTCCCTCAAGTACGTCTAGCGACATGATGTCATCATACATGACGTTCCAAAGTGTGGGTCCGAGGACCGAGCCCTGTGGGACTCCACCGCCTATCTCCTTGCTATTATTTTTCTCCAGTATTACCTGCCTTTCTGTGAAATATTCTGTAATAATATTCACCATGTAGGGGCTTACTTGTTTAGCTCTTAATTTATTGATTGTAGTGGGCCAAGACGCTGTATTAAAGGCATTTTTAACATCGATCAGAATTAAGGCGTTTAATTTATTTTGCTTTTTTGCCTCTTTTGCTAGGTGTATTATCTTATTAATAGCATCAATTGTGGATCTTCCTTTCCTGAAACCGTACTGATTTTCATTCAAGCCGGATTCACCGAGTTCCGCTATCAGTCTATTATTGATCACACTTTCAAAAAGTTTTCCAAGAACATTCAGCAGGCATATCGGCCTGTATTTTGTTTCCTCTGCGTTTGACTTTTTAGGTTTTTCGATGAGAACCAGTTTGGCGGTTTTCCATGACTTGGGAAATTTTTGATTTCTTATAAGGTCTTCAAACAGTACCTTGAAATATTCCATGTTCTTTAACACTAATAATTTCACGACGTCCGGTGTGATTGTGTCCGGACCTGGGGCTTTGCCTGGCTTGATTTTTCTTATGGCTTCTCTCATTTCTCTTTCGGAGACCGTCCTCCAGACGTCTGACGTTTCTGGGCCATAGACTTTGGGTAGGAGCTTAGCCGGTTTTGTCATGAATAATTGCTTAAAAACCTCTTCTTTTTCTTCTTTTTGGAGTTGAGTCCTAGGACTTGGTCTGCGTAGCTGATTTTTTATTATTTGATACGCGTCCCCGAAGATATCCTCATTCAGTTTTGTGCATAGCTGGTCCCAGTTTCTCCTCTTTGATGTTACTATAGCCTTTTTAAGGGCGTCCTTTGAGTCTTTGTATTCCTTTTTTAGGATCATTCTTTCGGAGTTATTTTGGCACTTCTGGAATTTCTTCCTCTTCTTTCGCGTTTCTTTTATTTGGTCCTGTATTTCTGCTGTCCACCAGTAGGGCATCTTCCCTTCATCGTTAGCTCTTATTTTTGCTGTACTTCGTTTGAAAGCTTCTACCATTGCCCTTTCGCACTCTTCTGCGTTTATTTCTTTATTTATCGTAATTCTTTTGAATTCATCGCACAGAGTTGTCGGATTTGTGGCTCCGTATATGTATTTGCGTTTTAGTTTGGTTTTTCCATGTCCCAATTTTGTCAATACAAACCGATGTTCACTCAAAGGCTCGTCCTCCAGGACCTCCCATGTGGTATCTTTCATGGCTTGCGTGTTTACTAATGTGATATCTATGTATGATATGCCGTTATGTCCAACAAAGGTGGGTTTTTTGCCATCATTTAGTATATTAAGGTTAAGACTGTTTGCCCATTCTAACAGGCACACACCCTTTTTATTCGTCTTGTCTCCCCCCCATGCTGGATGCTTTGCGTTAAAATCTCCAAGTATTATCAGCCTTTTGTGTGTTTTGTCGGCCATATCCGTTTGTATTTCGTGGAGCTGTTTTTCAAAGTCCTGTATCGTGCAGGTATTTGGGCTCAAGTATACCTTGTATATGACAATATCTTCGATTTCTACTCTAACTGCCCCGTCAATAGATTTATATTTTGTTATGTTATATTTTTTGCTAATGTTTTGTACAAGAACGTCCTTTTTTTCGTTTGCGTAGCAGTGCGTCCCTCTGCATTTACTCAGGTTTGGTTCGCTTATAACCAGTATGTCCGCCTGTGTGTTTCTGGCCACTATCTGAGCCATGTCATGCGATGCCAGACTTCTGCCCGTGTTTATTTGCAAGATGTTAAATGTGTCCTTCATGTATATTGTTATCTCGAGCTGTCTGTTTTGTTTCTCTTTTATTTCTATTTGAACTATGGTCCGTCTTTTTCCCTGCTCTTTGATTCTCCTCAATCGCCTTTTTTAGAACGGCGCATCGGTTTGACCCCGCCGCGTGTCCTGCTACCTCGCACAGCGAGCAGAATGGTTGGTTTGTGCATTCTTTTGCGCTGTGGCCTTCTTGTGCGCACTTTCTGCATAGATTGGACCGGTCCTTTTCCGCACACGATGACGCCTTATGTCCAAAATTCCAGCATCGATAGCACTGTTGGATGTGTGTTCTCTCTCGCACTGTGCAAGTTGAGAAACCGATTCTAAGTCTTCTGTGTTGCAAAATTTTATCTCCATCACCCTTTTCCATAATTATTGTGCAAGCTTGATTTTCCTCTCCAATTGGTCTTAAAGATCTGACTTCGCATAGATCTGGATGTGCGATACCAATCTTCTGCAGGGACCTCTTGATATCTTCGGTATCGGCCGAAGGGTCTATATTTTTTATGTGCAGGACCTTCTTTTTGACCTTTGGAAGAATTCTAACTTTGCTTTCATTAAGAATACTTTTGATGTTTTCTGACAGGTTCTTTGCTTCCTTAGATGTTTTGAGGATTATCCCTCCTTTTCTAGTTTTTCTTATATTGTTGATATTTTCTGCATCTTCTTTGTTACATAGACCATCCTTCAACTTCCGGGCCACATCCGCGTATGATGCCTCGTTTGTCTCTATTAATATTGTGTCACCTTCCAGCGATTCGAGTCGCTTTTCACGTGTCTCTGCTTTTGGATTGCGATGAGTTATCCTTAAGTCAATTGCGCACTCCATTTTTAGAAAGATAGCCGCTACCAATTTCCTAAGAATATTTATTTTGACTGATTTTGGGGCCACTATTGTGATATTTGTCTCCTTTTCTTTAAAGGTTAATTCTCTTATTTGACATAAAAAGTCATAGAAGTCAGAGAGTCCTTTTTCATCTTCCAGGGGAGTAGCCGCGAAAAACACTGAGACACTCCTTTTAATAGTCACTGGTGAGCTGTCAGAGTCGTAAGTGATTGCCTGCGTGATATGCGCGCAGTTGCCATTTTGGCACGCTGTTTTTCGACTTTCCAAGATTTCTGGATATCTGTCGAATATTTTCGTGCTGTCACTGTTATTGTCTTCCTCGCCATGCACGTATACGAGTCTTCCATTGTATGCTTTGAGCAAATCCTCTCTCTTTATTTGTACACTCTTCAGGCTTTCCTCGGTCCATTTTTCTCTCACTTTAATCATCAGTGCCGGGAAGTCCAGCTCGTCGCACGAGCTCGGATCGAATGGCTCCAATTTTTCTTTGTCCCTGCATTTGAGGCAGCTCGTCTGATCTGTCTTTTTGTAATCGAGAAGTGCCTCTTCGAGGAATGTGTTGTTGCCTTTATTTCTATGAGCTAAGAGCTCCACCTCTAGAGTCCCTATTTTTTGCTCTTGTTCGTCCAATCTTCGGTTTAGGTTAGACATCCTCTCCTCGAGCAATTCATCGTCCGCTTTTTGTCTAGTGACATATTGGGTCATCAATCCCGTTAGCTGTGCAGTCATCTGTTTGATATCCTTATGGACATTTTTGTTCGCTTTCACATACTGGGAGAGTTCTTCTATTTTGCTTTTAAGTCTGGTTAGCTCTTTAGGTGGGAGCTTTTTACTTTCCGTGCGCCCTTCAATTCCCGGTGGCTGGTCAGGGCTGGGGGCAACCTTTCTCTTTTTTGGCACCCTGTCGCCTGGTGTCGTCTCTAGGCTGATGTCGAGAGGTACGACTGGTGAGCCTGGGGGTGGGGTTCTACGTAGGGAATCCCTGCGTGCAAATATCCTCCTCTCTTCTGCTGCGTTCCTATCCGCCGTTTTGTAATCCTTAGTCAAGTCCATAGTCGTTCCGATGTCGTCACCATTTCCATTTCCGCTTCCATTTTCGGTATTAATTTCCATTTCTGTTCCCACGAGTCATGAGGAAAAATAAAGTCGCCACACACAGAGCCTCTTATGCATGGAGGGCTATGTTACAAGGGGGTGTCGCCTGGTGCCCCCAGGGATCCGTTCGCGACACTGGGATTGATGGTCTGTCCCCAGTGCCATTCAGCCTTCGGCACGGAATCTCACACCTTAGCTTGGGACAGTTTCGGTTTTGGTTCGCGCCAGGTATTTTATTTCCCTGGTAGCACCACAGGAATGTTCCCGTGAAGCCGTTCCTCTATCCACCACCTGAGGACGCGCCCGATGGGGGACCGAAAACCCCACACGGGAACCTAACCTAACCTAACCTAACCTAACCTAACCTAACCTAACCTAACCTAACCTAACCTAACCTAACCTAACCTAACCTAACCTAACCTAACCTAACCTAACCTAACCTAACCTAACCTAACCTAACCTAACCTAACCTAACCTAACCTAACCTAACCTAACCTAACCTAACCTAACCTAACCTAACCTAACCTAACCTAACCTAACCTAACCTAACCTAACCTAACCTAACCTAACCTAACCTAACCTAACCTAACCTAACCTAACCTAACCTAACCTAACCTAACCTAACCTAACCTAACCTAACCTTTTTTTTTTTTTTTTTTTTTTTTTTTTTTGTGGAGGGGAAATCCCTTATGGACACCCGGCCATTATGGTCGGGTAGTGCCGGACTCGCACCGGCTAAAACCCCCCCTCTTCTCCTGCTTGCAACCTAACCTAACCTAACCTAACCTAACCTAACCTAACCGACTCAGTATATCAATTTCAGACCATTTCTCTAAACTTGCATACTTACATAGGTATTATTTATTTATTTTGTTTTAATGTCTTATTTATATTGTAGTCGGTTTCATTGTTTTCTGAAAAAAAAAAAAAAAATTGAGACGAACCTGCTTCGGTTAAGTGCGGAATCGGTTGATTTTTTTTTTCTATTATTTATTTAAGTTTATTTTAACCTTCTATTTGTTAAATTCATAATTTTATCATGGGAGTAGGATGATATAAAAAAAAATTAAACAATTCAACAAGGGATATTTCCCTCCATTTATTGTATCCTAGTATTTTAGTGTGTATGGTTGATTCATTGCGTGGTTTTAAAATGAATGGAAATATTAGTTGTAGTTGGTGGAGTTTCCACTGCAGGTTGTATTATATGAGGAGTAATATATTCACTGTACCTCCTCTCTCGCTCTCGTTTCTGGAATCATAAATTATTATAATGATTGAGAGTACGCATACCTACTGACATTTCAAAAAATTCTAAAAACGGGAGACTATAATATCTCGACAATCGTAACTAAATATGCTTTGGAACAAAATAGGGTAAATGCATTGAACCTTTATCTAGGGAATAACCGTAAAAGATTTTTTATATCTTGTATAGATTTATCATTAAAAAAAATACCTCTGAACTTTTTCCCGAAAGACGGAAACTTGTTTCCCTAAAGCCGCGGAGTATTTTTTTTTTGTACTGATGATATGCATTTAATTCCATGGTATTCCCTGTACAACCCCTATTCGGTTATTACCGTAAAAGTTTTTTGATAGACGCAAACCCAAAAAATAGAAAAACCGCTTTAATTTACCATTTTATCATGCGATTGTTCACGCGATTTTGAACCCTAATGCCGTGGGAAATGACTGCGACATCATTCTTGGTGCCAAGCCCTTAAATATATAGTTTTTTAACTTTATTAGGTAGGTATTTTTTGATTATCGCATGTTTGTACCGTAATTGAATTAGGATCTAATAAAATGACTATGTACACTACATACTAAATACTAAACTAAATACTACTAAATATTGTGATGTGTGTTAGTATACTCGCATACCTCTCCACATGTCGGGAGTGTGAAACGTCGTTGTGTCTTCTCAGCAGGTGTTATAGGAGTTGGACAAAATGGATTCTGTAATTTATAAAGTATAATATAAGTATAATAATTATGGAATCCAATCTACACTTCATCAGTCATTCCATTAATTATTTATGGCCGAGAAACCATACATTTCAGTGAGTAGGTAGGAGAGGAGATGCTCAGTGCTCACCTTGATATTGGGAATTTCTATATGTAGAACTTCTCTAGCAGAGCTCGGAAGATCTTGCAATAGCATGTTGTCCTGAGAGAAGGACAGGGACAGTGTGAGAGAGAGAGGAAGTGACGCAGCGGAGGGACGAGCTGTTAGTTGTCTGGCCAACTGGAGAGGATCTATCTCATCATCTATAACATTGTCACATAATACATTAGAGATATCATCATCAGGTACAACTGAACTAAACACTACTCTACACTGCAGTTAGGAGGGACTTTACCGATCCCAATGGCCCTCGCTATTCTCTTCGCTTGAAGTAGTCTCCTCGCCCCTCCCTTAAATCTCAGCTGCGCCGCACGCCTTCTAGCTGCTGTCCTAAACGTTGCCCTCTGCAGGGCTGCCTCCCAGCGGCCCAGGCTGCAGGATCGAGCTCTCAAGGAAGTGGGACCACTGGAGCCCCGAGTCTCTAAAGCTGCCAACAGAGCTCCACCGCTCTCCTGTAAGTGCAAGTCATATAGTACGTACATAGGTACACGTGTACTACAGTTTGTAGATATATCTAGGCTAAGTTAAGTACCTGTCCCAGAAGATTGTTGCTGATATCCAATTCCCTCAGTGGAGTTCTCCCCGCAGCCAGGGCTGCTGCCAGTACCCCCGCCACCTCCACCCCATCCCTTTCAGTGCAAACTCCGCAAGCTGACATCTTGAGTCTATACAACATTAGGATTACTTGTTCTATTGTATTGTACGTACTCATTGTAAAGTAGGTATAGTATTATATGTAGTACTTACTTGTTGAGTAGTGTTCCTCTCAGTAGAGCCGTTAGAATCAACTTGACACCTCGCACTCCTAAGGTTGTGTTGCAACTCAAGTCTAGAGAGAGCAGACGACACGTGGGCTGACATAAGGCATAGGCCAAGCCTTCAGCTCCCTGACTTCCTATACATACACACACACTATAGTATGTATAATACTTAGGAGTACACCAAAAAATATTTGATTAAGTACTTAAATACTCACACACACACACACACACACACACACACACACACACACACACACACACACACACACACACACACACACACACACACACACACACACACATACTTACATTATAATAGGTACCTATTATAATTATGTTATATTTCACATAATTTTATTAATAAAATTAACAACAATATTCACGCATGCCTCCCATGATCTAGGCAGAGAGGACAACTGCAATTAAGTTTTATTCCAGCAGTATCTCCAAGTATGTGTAAGGTAGGTACCTATTTTATTATTGACTAAAATAAGTTCCCTGCATTGTGCCTTCTGCAGTAAGAAACTTGAGAGTTCCAGTGCCCCTCTGTCCCCCACGGCACAGTGGCCCAGGTTTAGTATTCTCAGCTGCTCTAGGTCACTCAGGCCCTCCAGTAGAATGTGTATCTTCTCGCAGTCAATATCACTGCGGGTTATGCTGTAACATATTACAGTATAGTATGGAGGTCTACTTGGTACAGGTGCACTGAGCAGGGTGCAGGTGTACCTTACTAGGTGAGGTACTTACCTCAATATCTGCAGTTGCTTGCAGTGCGCTATCCCCTGGACTATTCTAGTGAGCTGCTCGGGACTCAGCCTCCTCAGGTCCCTGGAGTATCCTCCCTCAGGAGAGCTCAGGCCCAGGGAGAGGGAGAGTTCTGTGAGGTGAGGGAGGCCACTCAGTATGCTGCCCAGTGGGATCATCTCTGTGTGGGAGAGTACCATACAATACAATACAATATAGTGTTCTACCACCAGGATATGTGATGCTATGTGATATGGCTCACCTCTGTAGTGAACTCTCCTGGATGGGGCGCGAGGGGTGGTGGTGTGGAGGGGGAGGGGCAGCTCCCCCCCAGCAGTGAGTTGCTTCACTTCTAATCTCCTCAGGACTTCGCCACACATTGAGACTAACTCTGATATCTGATAATATAATTTACCGCGTATACATAAAGAGTATTAGAATATATACAAGTGAGGTGACACTGCATAAAGTACCTACTCCTAATACTATTATTATACAAGTAGAGGTACCTGCTGAGGATCATAATCCTTGGGGTGCAGCCTCTCCAGGTAGTCCGCCGTGTATCTCTCCAGGTAGGCGGTGAGGGCAGGGGTGTGCGGGGGGGCGGGGAGGTGGTAGGCGCGGCGGTAGGCCTCCCGCCAGTAGGCCTCGTGGGGCAGGCGCGCCACCAGCAGGGGGAGGGAGAGGGGCAGGCTGGCCCTGGAGTCCCCCCTCAGCTCCTGCAGGAGAGTGGCAGTGTCCCCCTCCAGTCCCAGAGACATCACAGGATTATCTGAACAGTAGGTAGCGTTACTATATGTGTATGTGGTATTGTACAGGAGCTACTAGAGGAGTGGTATACTCACTAATCCAGTTGTCAGCTATGGAGACAATGCAGAGGTAAGAGAGGCGCGGTACAGTGTCTGTGGTACTGCAGGTCGTGCTACTAATGGACTCCTCCTCATCCTCCAAGTACACGTCTAGTATGTTCCTATCAATGCACTGCGGGACCTTCATACTGACCCACTACTCTGCAGGCTGTAGAGGGGAGAGTGTAGAGTGCAGAGGTAGTACCTTACCTAATATAATGTAACGAGAGACAAGTGTCGTATAGCAAGCACTAGTGCACCACACTACAATACAACCTATATGATAGTGGAAGGTACGTACATACTACATAGGTTGCCAGGTGATGATATTGTGTATTGTGTGTCCAAGCAACCTAATGTTAGTAAAGTATCTAATATATTAGACTATAGAGCTGTGTTACCTCAGTTGCCTGTATAGTGTATAGCCTCCTAGTGTACTGTGGTGTGTTATTGATTAATTAAGGACAGGGTGCCTCCTGCTACCTATACACTACTGCATTATCAGTCAGAGATTGGGGGAATACACTAGTAGGAGACACTTATTCATGTGACTCCTATCTCCGCTATTCCTCACCTAACAAGTTGCTCTACTAACTTATTATCCTCTCTTTAGATTACACACATAGTAGTGTGGGGTAGGGTGGGGTAGGAATATAGAAATGAATACTCGTATATATATATTATTGTAAAATGTTTTATTTACTGTTGGTTTATTTATTATGTAATGGGAGTTACTATATGGCACATAATGTATGTAATGTAATGTAGGTAAATGTATGATTGGGTAGGTACCTTGAGTAATATACATACACGTGTGGGTAATGAGTATTCTATAAGTAGGTACCTGATAATACTTTTAATTTTATGGGACACTTTGTCTTGGGGAGAGGAATATTCACTTTGGTAATATTGTCATTACATACAGGATGCAGGATACAGGATCATACAGGATAAAGATTATGGAAGATAATTGATATAATATTATAAATAATTAACTTATTAGTTAGATCAAGCTTGCTTGCGAAATTTATCATTGTCCAATGCCCAACCTTCAAACTTTATCCTTTGAGGGATGTGATATAGATATAGGTACTTGTTTCGACCATTCGATAAATAAATAAATAAGTTAGAATTAGATTCACCTTACTGTACAATTCATTTACACCCGACTGTGTGTCACACATATATATGTACCTACCTACAGGTATAGTGCATATCTGTATAGTGCATCTGGTGGGTTATTTAGTTCAGTGGTGAGGTGAGGTACCTACTACCTAATCCATGTAATATTGTATTAAGTGTTGGAAGGGGTACCTACCTCATTATAATATGTTATACATATCAATACTATTAGGTAAGTATATAAAACATCAATAGGATGGTTGGTATAATGTATCTATATAATATAATATAATATAATGTAATGTAATATAATATAATGTAATGTAATGTAAAGGTTCTTACATAATGTATAGGTATTAAAAGAGGTAGAAAATAAAAATATTCCTATTAGGATATCATTGTACTTATACAGCTACAGAACTTTCATTACATGTATATGTTACCGGAAATATATAGAATCTAGGAATTGTATACAATTTATAGGAAACTATATGTGGAATTGTGTATACACTGCCTGGTCAATTAAGAAAATGTGTGAAACAATTTGTTACTTAGCAAACTTAGCAACTTTACTTAGCAAATATACAAATTAATAACTTTAAAACTTGTTAGTTTTTCGGGTAAGTTGGCACATAAATAAAGTTGAGAATAAAAACGTATTCCAACCGAAGAACCTAAGTATTTCATTTGCAGTTTAACTTGAGTCGCACATAAAATTATATATTTGATTTATGTATTTCGGATTCCTGTTAAAAAAAATGTACATAATTCCTACTAAAATGTGTATAATATATTACAGTAATACATAAAATATAATTAGTAATACGAAAAAATTACAAAAAATGAAATTGATTTCACACCTGGCGTGTCCTGCCGACGCGACGTTAGGCATTATACATATCCTAGGCATTGTATACAATGAGGGATTTCATACATTTCCGGTAAGATCTACATAATATTATATAGGTATGTATACAATTAGGTATAAGCTTATGTATACTACAGGTAGGTAGATACTTAGTATAACTTACTAAATCACAATATATTACATAATAAGCGGGAGACCACAGTGAATACAACAAGAAGTGCCTACTTAATCAATAACAACTCATAACAATCAATAAATCTTTGTGAATACATACATACACTTATACATAATATACTTACACTTAGTATATAGTTAGATATAATATCTTTGGTAATTCCTTTAGTATTAGTAGTGCTAACTAACTAGGTACCTACTATAGATGTATTTACATTATGTAGGTTTAGGTATATTCATGGTAGTGACTAGGTACTTAGGTAGTAGGCTATATCATATATCCTCTAGTGCAGGTGAGAGTACAGGTAACTAGGTACATTATATTATACTATACATATAGTGCCTAGCCACATGGAATGTCAGCATTTAATAATTTAGTAATTTCATTATGTTATATTGTAATGTAATATTAGTAATATTAGTGTAAGTACTTATATAATCTCTATCAGTGTAATATCTAATACACTGGAGTATATACAATACAGCCTCCCTGTATACATAGCACATATAGTATATAATATATAATATCATCAGGTACAGTACTGAGTAGTGTGTACATACAGCTAACTAATATCACTCTATATAGTCTATATAATATAATCATTACATGTGGATACTGAATCATATGCATGTCCTACACAACACTATTCTATGTGGAGTGCGGTGCAGTGCCACACAGCGCGGTGCGGTAATATGCAGTGTAGTGTAGTGCAGTGCAGTGCAGTGCGGTGTAGTGCAGTGCGGTGTAAAGTACATAATGTAGTGGGGTGTGCGGTGTAAAGAAGTGTAGTGGGGTGTGCGGTGTAAAGTAGTGCAGTGCGGTGTAAAGTAGTGCAGTGCGGTGTAAAGTACATAATGTAGTGGGGTGTGCGGTGTAAAGAAGTGTAGTGGAGTGTGCGGTGTAAAGTAGTGCAGTGCGGTGTAAAGTAGTGTAGTGCAGTGCGGTGTAAAGTAGTGTACTATAGTGTAGTGCAGTGCGGTGTAAAGTAGTGTAGTGCGGTGTAAAGTACATAATGTAGTGGGGTGTGCGGTGTAAAGAAGTGTAGTGGAGTGTGCGGTGTAAAGTAGTGCAGTGCGGTGTAAAGTAGTGTAGTGCAGTGCGGTGTAAAGTAGTGTACTATAGTGTAGTGCAGTGCGGTGTAAAGTAGTGTAGTGCGGTGTAAAGTAGTGCAGTGCAGTGCGGTGTAAAGTAGCGCAGTGCGGTGTAAAGTAGTGTAGTGCAGTGCGGTGCGGTGTAAAGTAGTGCAGTGTAGTGTAGTGCGGTGTAATGTAGTGCAGTACAGTGTTGGTATTATACAACATACAATGGGACTACTGTGTGAATGATAAGTACCTACTAAATACTAAATACTAATTAAGTCATTTCTTTTCTCTAACAGATTTAATATTATTTTTGTTCAGTATTTCATTATTATTGAATTTATTCACTACATCTTTCACTTTCACACTGGATATTTTCTCAATCTCTTCTGTCTCTCTCTTTCTGGAGATGTGCGTCCCATTGTTTATTGTTTGGTCCCCTCTCCCCCTCCCCCCACACACCCCATTCCTCCCATGGATTTGGTCCTCCGCACTCCGGTTGGCATTCTCCTGCATATATTCCAGGGAACTGGCGCTCCCACTGGGTGACGTGGAATCTATGGAGCTGCGCGGAGTTTGACTCAGTCTCTTGAGTTTAGGGTTGTCTCTACTTCTATTCGTGTTAAGCTCGTCACTGTCTTGGGACTTGGACTTGGCCCTCATCTGACTCATGCTAGGGGGCCGCCTTGTGGGCACTTCCTCCGTGTATGAAGTCTTCATTGGGAACCTCGGGCTGATTGGACTGTCTGGGAACTCCTCATATGTGATTGTTGGATTGCGGGCGAGGACTTGCGGGGGAACTTCATCCTGTTCACTAGTAGATGTGTTTTGTTTCTTCTCCCCGAGTAGCCAGAAGGTCGTCATTGTTCCTTTACCCTGTAACCAGAGATTCAAACGATTAGGTTCCTACCTATATAGCCATGCACCAGGTACACCAGGTCACCTACAGGGGGGCGTAGTTGGAGGGAGGTGAAGGGGTGTATTGTGCAGTGTGAAGTGTGCAGGAAAGTATTAATTTGGGTTTGTCCAGTTCAAGTCCAATCCCTTTACAATAGAACTACTGTAAATTATAAATAACTAAATTTATTTATCGTTTGGCAACGTCGAAGTATTCTCACATAGCTAAATTCTGACATCCAGTGGCTAGATGCACTGGAAGAATTCATAGAACTAAATGGTAAATATAAATGATTATTTACAGCGATGTGTAACACTGTGAAGTTGTATAGTTCACTCGAAGTCGAGGGGATGGGATGGCCTGAAAGTAGAATTAATTACATCAGATGGTATAAGACCAACCTTCATAGATATCTCTCCTCTACATTCCAGCTGGAAATTCCCAAAGCAGTCCAGTACTTGTTTGGTCGTTGGACTGACGTGAATCTTAAAGGCCTCCCCGTGTGACTCCATCCTGCTAGCTGTGTTCACTGTGTCTCCAAACAAACAATACCGAGGCATCTTGAGGCCCACCACGCCAGCCACACAGGGTCCTGCAACATAACATAACATATATTACCTACACATAGTACAGCGAGTGCCTCTATATAACAGAACTACTCGGCACCTCATCCCTCACCCGTGTGCATTCCTATACGGAGTCTCAGTTGTTCATTCGGTCTGTGCGGGATGACAAATTTGTGCGCATTTTCTAACAGAGCCAGAGACATGCGCGCCACTTCCCTGGCGTGTCTGTTGCCATTCCTCACGGGGAGGCCTGACACCACCATGTAGGCGTCTCCTATAGTCTCCACCTGCAAACATCAATTATACTCGTATTATTGTATCAGAAGACAATCCACACATGAAGATATTCTTATTTTATTTTATTATCAGTCTCTCAATTAATTAGGTATATGTATTAACTTAGCCTTTAAGGCTCTGTCACAGATAGGGCATTACATAGTACAAAGTATATTAATACTCGTATGTCTATAGCATTAGGTAGGTACTTACTTACCTTATACACATCAAAGTTCTCAATAATGGAATCAAAGCAAGTGTAGAGATCATTGAGGAGATCTACAACTTGCAGTGGCGTAGACTCGGCTGATATTTGTGTGAAGCCAATGATGTCTGAGAAGTAAATGGTGACTTGGTCATATGTCTCAGCCATCACTGATTGTCCGAGGATTAGTTGTGACGCCACTGATCTGAAGAGGAGTTACATAAATATTAGTACAGCGGTGGTATTCCCATTGACTGATGTTAGAGAGAGACTGAGAGAGACTCACTTTGGAAGCAGCTGGTAGAGAAGTTCTTCACATTTCCTCTTCTCCTCCAAGTAATCAGAAGTCCTCTCCTCCACTAGAGTCTCCAGGTTGTTGGCGTACTGCTCCATACGGGAGAGCAGCTCATCCAGTATGTTGGAAGACTCACAGTCCCTGTCATCACACAATCATATTATACTTGGTAGACCACCATACTATTATAAATACTACACACGGGAGACCAACAGGCACCCCGTTACAATACAACTTACTTGCTTAGCTTCTTAAAGTTCTCCTTCAAGGCGTGGAAGTCTGGTCTATCCGCATCGTCCAGTGGCAGGGGGGCGCAGCACTTCCTGACTAGTGCATCCACAGCCTCCTCGGCCCAGGTGGCGCCCCCCTGGGGGTACAGCCCCTGCGCGCTCCTGTCATCTATGGACTGCCGCGGGGAGATGGACAGTGGGGACGTGCCGCGGTGCCGAACATCAGGGAGCCCTGGGACATGACATTATTATATTATATTATATTAGGTATACTGTGGTAGACCCAATGACGCAATGTCTGCGAAGACTAACAGTATGTAGCAGGATTAGTAGGTTAGCCTCCCCCTCCCATTACACCTCCCCTCCCACCCCCACCCTCACACATCTCAGGATTGGTGGACAGCCGGAAAGGTCAACAGGTCACACTATACACAATATATTATGTACTATACACAGCCTTATTGATACACAGACATCATACATTAGTATTATTGAATACACAGGTGCAATATTCAGTACTCATCATTAGGTATATACCTAATTGTAGAAATAGACTTAAGCAGACTGGGCTGATCTTCTAGCGGCCTGGCCACTATTAATAAGAGTATGTATGGTGTGTACTCTATAGTATATAGCTATACACATCAGGAATAAGAAAACACATTCTAATAAAACTTGTATGAGAATCTGTGGGAGGAGCAGTATGGAGAAACGAAAGGATTGGAATATGTGGTCTTCCCAAAGGAACATATCACCTTGTACGTGGAATATCAATCGAGGAAGGACCTACTTATGTGAGAGGCAGGGTACCTACCCTAGGGCCTAATATAAGATTAGAAGTGAGGCAGGCAGTGTAGTGTGGACTACATACAGTGATGCAATATACCTCTAGGTACATCATCAAGATCAAATCATACGTCATACCCTCTACCCCCACATCCACCCCCCCTATATAGTCGGCTACTAGCTTGCCTATAATATAATAATACAATCAACTAGTATTACAGTAATGGGAGAGTAAGTATACTCAACTCACTTATGTGCTTGAACCTGTCCTCTAGTATTGCGTTGCAGTGGTCGCAGTTGAGGGTGCAGTGGGGCCGGCGGACCTCCAGTAGGGGGCTCACGGCGCGCCGGGGGGAGGTGTCTGACCCCCCCGCACCCCCCTCCCCGGGGAGCGCCAGGGACATCCCCGCCCCCCCTACTTGCCCTCCTCGCTATGGAGACATTTCATGTTGTCTTCTCTGTGACTGCCTTGTGTTCATTCACTCACTACTCTTCATATAGGTACAGCTACTGTAGTACATGGGTGCCTATGTAGTATGTATATACTATTGTAATGTTACATTATACTGAGGTGCCTAATGTCTCTGTATCAGGCAGGTATGTGTAGTGGATGTACCACACGCAGATATACACTTTACATTATATAATAAGATGCTGCGGCTGGATGTGGCAGGACCAGGGTCAGGCCAGGGTTCACTCAGCACTCAGGTAACTGAAACAAAATCGTTCATCAGAAAATACGAGTAATAAAATTTCAAAAAATAATAAGAAAATTCGGAAGTAAAATAATTAAGAAACGATTGAACTTATGAAACACTAAGTTACCCGTGCTTCGCAACGGAAAATTTGTGAACTTATAATACACAGTATTCGTGTACCTAGTTTGGTCGAAATTGCTCCAGGCGTTCCAGATTTATGGAGGAACAAACATACATAAATACGTTAATTTTTATTATGTATATGTAATATATAAGAGGTATATGGTATACGTATATTATAGGATTTATCTTGCCTCACCATACCCTCATTCCATCCTCTAATATAGGATTGTGTGTTGTGTATAGAGGAGGTAATATTAGGTAGGTTATATGCTAACTGAATGAATTGTTTGATTTAGGGTAGGCTCCTCACTCCTGGTACTTATAGTCTTCAGAATGTATGTACACTGTATGGGCATGTGTTGTCTCGATGTTGTTTTATGATTATGAAGTGAATTATTAGAATATAATTGTGTTTGGTAATGAGTCCTCCTGCTGCTGTGTCTAATTATTATACTGGGGGTAGTGGGAGAGTGGTATACTAGACCTAGAGGGCTAGAGGGCTAGATGGTAGAGGGTAGAGGGTAGGACATTACAATGTAAACACTCGTAAACAAGAAACCAGTTAGGCAGTTATATCCAGTAGGCAGTTAGCAGTTAGCATCAGTTAGGCGGGCAGTTAGGCAAGTGATTGTTGTGTGGCTGGGGGGTGTAATGAGAAGGTAGTACCTCCGAGGTACCTACCACTATCACTACCAGCTCTAACTCTTGTATAGTATTAAGTGTACTATACAGTATACACAACAGGATATTGTGAATGATTCGCGCATACATATAGTACCTATAGTATTATAGTATTACATCTGATATTATTATCTATTGTCTCATATATCTGTTGCTTTATTATATTATAAACCTGCTGAGGAGATATAATAATTAGGTATTAGGTACCTATAACATATTATGCATCCCTATTACCATCCTACTGTATATAATACCTACTGTTCAATATACCTAGTCTCCATCCCATTATGTGTTACAGTGCACACTATATATATAATAATAAACAATAGATATACTGTGGGTAGGTACTACTATAGGTAGGTGGCATACTATACCTAAATATTTATGATCTGTTCATCGCTGCATATTTTATTCAATGATTTCTAACTTTATAGGCGGGGGTGGTGTGGGGAGGGGAGGAGGGGATAAGATAAGGAGAAGATACGTTATTGTAGATGTATAGACGTTGTATAATATTGTCTCATGGCGCGACCCAGATTGTAAAATATGGAAATAAAATCTACGTGGAGAGACTTGAGAGCTCTACACAGTGGAGGGGGAGGGGGGCACTACACTGTATATATACACTGTGTACCTACCTACTAGGTACAGCATACTGTCTACTATCTGGCATTACTTATTATTACATTATCTTATGATTCCTCTACTAGAGCCTTTTACTCTCTATTTGGCATTGAATTTCCTTGTAAATGCAAATATTTATTTATTGTTTTTTTTCTTCTTTTTATATATATTATATTATTAACCTATTAACATGTAACTTTGACGAGTCCAAGTGTCTAGGGACGACTAATACTTAGGTGTTATTTATTATAAAATGAAGACCATAAATATTCGACACTAGTAGGATGTACCTATCTATATACAATAGCGCCGCAGGTGAAATATTTTACAGTTCCCTAAATTGCATAAGCTATACCTACATTAGTGGTAGACTAGTGCCCAATCCCACCAACTTTAACCTAAGAAGGAGACCCCTAAGAAATTTCCATACAAAAATAGAGATACTATTCTATTTATTGACACGCAGGCCTACCAACCACACCCTAACTCCATACGAAATGCAACACGCAACTCACCTACGTTAGGTGCCCAAATATCTCTGCCCAGGCTAGGTGAGTTGCATGTTGCATTTCGTATGGAATTAGGGTGTGGTTGCTAGGCCTGCGTGTCAATAAATAGAATAGGTATTATCTCTGTTTTTGTATGGAAATTTCTTAGGGGTCTCCTTCTTAGGTTAAAGTTGGTGGGATTGGGCATAAGTATAATATATTAGATATCCTTTAACTTTTAGATGGATAGTAGGTAGGCACCAGATAGGATATTAAACTAACATTGTGTAGATAGATCTAGTAGGACTAGGACTAGGGTAAGAGAGACTATAAGTTGAGCATCAAATATTAATTAAAGTGTGCTTCCTCTCACACTTCCAGTGGCGCCGCGCCGCTATACGAGTACAATATACGAGCATACCTACACTAGTACACTACATCCTACTATCATGAAGCTATTCCTCTCCATGTACTATTGTATAGGTACCTACTCAGTACCTCATGTCATACGTCACAAGTAAGTGCCTGCCTGTACACTGCACAGGATATCTTACACTAAGACCCACATGAGGTCCTATGGTTTGTCATAACCCAACCGGAGACACCTTATCAACTTACATTATAATTTCAAATGAATTAGGTATTGGATGTAAAATGCATTTAATGTTGATGTTTAGTTGGGAGGTGTTACGAGTAAGTGACAAATAATAATAACAAAGTTTCAACTCTCTACAAAGAAAAACCAATATTCCTCATCCTCATTCCAATACATCAATAAATTTAGGAGTAATTGCAATAAAACTCAGTGACGAAATTTCTTAAAATTTAGTTTTTCATAAAATAACCAGCGATATAGCGCCGCGGGCCAAATATTTTTTCCATAAAATGTTAGTGATAATGGGTGGAAGAAAGTTAAAGAAAAAAAATCAAATTTTTTTTTTTTTTTTTTAAAATATCCTGTTTTTCGACCGGCCATTACGGGTAAACTACTAGTCCTATGAAAAAATTACCTTAACATTTTTTGTAGAGAATTTAGCAAGGATTATTTTTATCATTGACTACTTTCTTCTATCTCTTACCATATTCCTACAAAATGTGAAAAACCGCGAAGAGGGACCTTTTCGGGGGGGGCAAGGGGGGTTGCGGCAAGATTTTGATAGGCAACCCTAGTGCGATGTGAAACCCTATTGGTAAGCTATCATTTGTACCACATTTCGATCAAAAAACAGATACGTCATAAATTAAGCAGTGGGCTCTCGGACTATATAGGGCCTGCTAAACAGGGAAATAAATTTACATTTAAGCTTTATCTAGTGACAGACTAATTATTCAACCTACACTCGTATAGTTGTCAGACGAAATACATTGTAATAAAAAGCTAAACTACAGAAAAATCTCTTCTGAAATGATGTCATAGGTACTCGTAATAGATCATTATAAATGTTATGAAAGAGTCTCTAAATATACGAGATGATTTATAAATGCATTGAAGTGTGTGTATAAGTATAAGGTATATAAGGTAGTGTGTGTTAGGGTAAGTACTCAACTGGTATGATAGCAAACTGTTGCTGCAATGCGCTTATTAAACTACAATAACATACCGTGTGTACTGTGCAGTGGGCAGTGGGCAGTGGGCAGAGTAGGTACCATCATACATTACATTACATACAAGCAGTAAACACAGGCACAGTATTATTATCAGAAAGTTATTGTAATTCCATTTCACATAAATAAGTCATAATTCAAGTCCATATAAATTCAACATGAAGCCAACTTATTGGCACAATATGAGTAGTGTTGGGATACACATTACACGTACTCGTATATACTCGTATGTGTTGCAATGTTTTATTATGTTTATGTTTTGATTTACTTTGTTATTGTTATGAAATATTCTGCCCTAATGGCCTAAAAAGCCGTATAATGATTGAAAATAAATAACTAACACCTTCTTCACTCATTAAATACAATATTACTGTGTATTATCACATACTTATACCTTGTATTTCATGCTTGCTATTGTTTTCATGGTGCACCTCTTGTAGGGAGGACTAGGAGGGCAGTAGGTGTAGGTAGGTTCAATACTCAAAGGTTTCTGAATTCATGCTATATATAGATAATACTACCAGGTAGGTACCTACAAGGTACACACACACACACACACACACGGCTGACACCAAGTATAGATGACTCCGGGCGGACTATACCAAGAAGATGTATCCTCTCAACTATGTAACTCTAGAGGCCACATTGCCTACCCTAAGGAAAGTAGTATTGGTGTGTAGTATAGTGTGTACCTGCCCATTGTCATAATAATATTATATATTCAATGTAATTTAATATATTGAAACAACATATTTTTATAAATAGGGATTATTCACAAGTTCCATAGCTCCAATATAACTAGATCTACATATATGTATGTATAGTGTACTACATATAAATATACCAGTGGGTAGAATATACTATAGGAATATATTATATGTAGTTATTGCTCTCATATCCTTTGTGGAAGTGAGACAAACAAAAGTCTTTACCATGTACACGTGTACTCTGTACTGTATAACAAGCACTGACCCTGATCCCGAGTGTGTGTGGTGCGTGCTGTGTGGTGTGTGGTCACCTCGGGGTCACCTCGGGGTGTGAGATATCAAGAGTCCTTGGACCTCTACACCCTCCCCCCCCTCCACCAGCCTCTCACATCAACCACTATTATATTGTGTCACTTGTCACATAGCCTTATATAATATTACACTAATTACATAGGTACCTACTCAATATTATATACATATAGGTGCCTACATACTGACTATACTTGTACAAACACAACGCGTAGTGCAATAACGAGTATTTTCTTCAAAAACTAAAAATGTAATGTTGTAGTTGTTGCATAAAAACAGGAGTTCATTTTAACGTTTCACTTTGTACTCATAATATGTCATTGTATGAGTGATTGATTTTATTACATACTGCTCAGGGTACTGGCTAACTCTATATTGAGATATTGAGACTGCCTGCCACCTGCCACCTGCCACCCACTTGACGCCCTAGGAAAGTTATTTGAGAGTATGGCACTGAGTTTTAGGTACATTAGGTACCTACCTACATACATACGAGTATAATATCTAAGTTAGATGAATGAATCTCTGAAGGAAGAATCAAATAGGGTTTACTGAGATGAGGAAATGAGAAATATAGAGGTGGTGTGATACAGTATACCTACACTGCCTGCCTATACATAGTGCTCTATGTATGCAGACAGATTATTGGTAATATATTTGAGAGGTAATGTACTGTATGTATTGTTTCCCCGTGGTAATACTTTGTGTAGTATAATGTAACTCTCGTGTGGATAATAGATGAGATATATTCATCACACCATCCTGTATATACTGTATAGTATACACCCTGTATACCTCCCCAATTAGTTTGTCAGCTGACACCTCCGTGTATTTATAAAGCGAGTGTGACAAGCTATACAGGGTGATGTCTCCTGTATAGGAAGGTGATTGTATATTACAATGTTAGCTGGAAGACGTCACAGTATATAATTTATATGTAGCGATCAATAGTTAGTGCTCTAACTGTGTACCTATTGCCCTACAAATTACATGGTTTTTCATTTTCATTTAAAGGTAGGATAAATAGTAAATGTTGGTAAAGGTAGGATAAATAGTAAATGGGGTACATGGTTGGCGCAGTTGGTTGAGGCGGTGGTCTCTCAATTGGGAGGTGCTAGGTTCAAACCCTGGCGCTGGCGATGTATTCCACACTTTGCGATACAGGCTTTTAGCCTAGTGCAAAGTGTGCAGGAAAGTATTCGGGTTTGTGTATGCAAGCCCAGATTCTTTTATACAAAAAAAAAAAACAAAATAATATGCACGACCAACATCAACTGAACTGGGGATTCGGGATATAAAATAAAACAGTGTGAAAAGTACCTTCTTTGGTTGTTTGCTAATATACTCGTAACATCACAATACAACTCAAGTCAATGGAGTAACCAGTGCAGTGGTGTTTAACCAGATTAGGGAAGAAGACCAGAATATCTCACGAACTATACTAACTCTGTAATCTGTATGGACGCCACACTATAACAATAATAAATACCAAGTGAATATGTGAGGCTCTCAATAGAGACATTGATTTGTTGTTTTACTTGGAAGAGAATGAAAATTCATAACAACATTTATTTTATTTGAATAAACATGAGATTTCTGAAGAATTACTTCCAGCCTCCAGCACAATGTCTACTTTAATATTTCCCTTGGAAACTTTTTTCACATTCCTTCATCCTCTATCACTCTTGAATTATTGTACATCCGGAAGACAGCACCATGTATGTATGTATGTATGTAAATGTATATGTGTATAGGTATATGTATAGATAGGTAGGGATAGAGTATATAGTATGAGTAGGGAAGTATAGGTAGGTACCTAATGGAAGATGGCTTTATTTATCTCCTCATACTAAACAGAAATACTTCAACAAGATACTAAATGGAACAAATTATATTAGTGGCTGTGTCTCCCACCCCAGCTGTGTGTGTATATGTCATGGTGTGTGTATTATATTAAAATCACGCTGAGGTAAGCAAGTACCTTCCATTGTATTGTACGAGGTACAAGGTACCTACGCATAATAAACAAATTTGTTGATTCAAAATTCCTTTTTATATCAGCTTTATTAGAGTCTTGTATTTGTGTGGCCACTCACCCCCTGCCTCCTGTCCCTGCCCCTCCTCCCTCCCCCCTCCCCCGGCATCCTCCCCCAGTTTTTATAATATTCTTGTCCAATTATCCTTAACAAAGCCTCCAGGCGAGAGAGAGAGAGAGAGGAGGTAGCGCTTCCCAATCTACTTGCGTCATTACTCAATTCTCAGAACAGCATCCTTACTTACTGTAGGTACTAGGTACTAGGTAGGTATATTGTATACAGATAATCAACTCGCCTAATTATTTTATATTCTGATAGGTGTATTATAATTTGCCTAGACATAGTGCCTACCTACACTACAACACTAGCACCCCATCATACTGTCACATCACAATAGCCATTGGATCATTCTGTAGGAATAAGGCAACTCTGTTATCTAATACACTGATGTCCTTCCATTGCTTCCCTACTATACCTGCACTACCTGCTCTACCTGCACTACCTACTATACCTGCACTACCTGCAGTATTCACTTGACTCACATTAACACTCTTCCAATATAATAATACTATTCCATGGTTAGGTTAGGTTAGGTATAGGTACCTATTCAGTATCTAATGGACCAAATGCTTTTCTATAAATCCTTCCATTCGAATCACGTGGCAAAGCTTTTAGGAAGAGAGACCCGATGTGAGCGCCGAGTATATACTATATACTTGGTCCCTACTTAGTGCTGTATTGGTATATAGTGATGTATGTGAGTACCTCTACTTATCATAAACTCTTCAATAACCTTACACCTCCTCCAGCTATATAGGTAGGTACTGCTATACATAGCAGTGGCGTATATAGGATTTCATTTCGGGGGGGGCCCGACCAAATATTTGACTTTGGGAGGGGTGGAGGCAACAGAAGACAGACGTACAGTAAAAAAATTGTAATAGCGCCGCAGGCAAAATTTTTTCGTGAATGTAAGTGAAAAAGGCGGTCGTGTTTTGGCTTAGTATTAACATTGTGTGCAGAAAGTACAAAGAAGAATGGCGCCGCAGGCGAAATTTTTTTGAATAATGGGTGAAATGATGAACTTGAGTAACTTCCATGTTTTAAAATAACGTTTTATAAAGAATTGTTCAACATTTCGGGGGAGGCCCGGGCCCCCTCGCCCCCCCCCTCTATATACGCCACTGATACATAGTGTAGTGTGTAGTGTGCAACAGAATCCGGAAGCCCAAGTATTTTAGGGTAAAATATTCAATGAATCCACCACCTGGTTGCGGCAATAACAATATTTACTTAGCGATATGTAGTTTCGAGGCCTGAAGCAAGTCCAGGGTGTATACACGTGGTGCTAGTATGGATAATGTGACATATTGTGATGAGACCTACCTTGGTATAGTGTATAGTGTATAGTGTATGGGTACTGTACTCCTGTTTGAGTACTGCATGTTGTGTGGGAGATGTTGAGTTTTATCTTGAAGTATAAAAGTATTTTACGATCCCCGTGGTGTGAAGGGAGACCAACTTGAAAACAACTCCCAAATAAAACCCTCACTCCATTCTCCAAAATATCTTACGAATATAGAGGAAGTTATAGGACAAGGACTAGTGAATGTATAGAGTTGTATAATGTATAGGCAAAGTAATAAGAAAGTTGAGGCAATCTGTGATGAAAGAATTATTATCGAAAGTTACAAAACATCAGTACAGTCATATAGGGGGGAGTTATTGCAGGGTATCCTAACAGTCAACTACTTGTATTTGCAAAGATCACAACTCTACATACATTTACCTGATGTCATGTTACCCTCTTGGTAGTATATGCATTCATCTAGTAGGTAATAAAACTAAAACTATCAATGTGAAAGTTTGGTCAACTTGTAAATGAAGAAAGGTATCCAAAAATATAATATTTACATGAAGATATTAAATTATATTTACATAACAACATTATATATATCACTTCTGATTTCACGAAATTTAGGTACGTTTGGAGTGTTTCAAAAACAATCTTTACCAAATAACTCTTCCCCACAAGCAGTAAGCATGTCACGCGGTATAACTTCGGACAGTTCGACAGAGTTACCTTTCTACAGAAATGCTAAATTACCCTTCGCCAAATCTTTATTTTGTGAGAAACACCAAACACGCACTATGCCATTTTACCCCGGGGCCCGCCAGTATGTCATTTGAGGCCAGGTTCCCCTATGCCGAGCCGAGGTGACAATATAATATCTATAGGCAGGGGTGGGGGTAGGGCCGGTAGGGGTAGATACTACTGACAAGATAACGTTTGAGAAGTGGACAATGTAAGACAAGGATAAAAGTTGTATGTGAAGGCGAGTCGTACCGTGTGCCGCGTGCCGTGCATCACTAATACAAATACTTATTATAGATTCTTTACTGTAATGTTAGCTGACCTGTACTGGAGTATACATATGTATTATATTAAATAGAGGAGCCCACCTTAGGTCTACTTTATATAAGACTTGTTCAATATTAATCCTGTAGAGAGATATTCCATATGACATGTGGCCCTGGGGTCACATTGTATTGGGACCTGGTGCCTGATGCTACCTCCTACCAACAACCAGTTATTATTTGTATCCAACTTCAGACCTACCTAATATGCAACCACATCATTATAGTTAATTTACTGAATTTATTTAATCTTATTCTATGTAATTAAGGTAAGTATAAACATTTAGCAGGATACAGGTAGTAGAATATCAGAGGCGGACTGGCTACGTTGCCCGATGGAATGTGCCCCCCCCCCCCTCCCCCCGAGCCTGACATTTAATAAAATAAAATATGTAAGTACTTAATTCCATTAGTACTCGAAAGTAGCAGCAATAAATAATATTTACAACTGGATCGTTGTTCACAACCCTTGGTATTCATTGACATTATACGAACTTACTAAATGTTTAGAGCAGTTGTAGAGCTCCTTTAAGAAAATTTGCACATTTTGATTTATAAATTGAATTTGTAAATATTGTAGTACAAATATTATTAATTAAGTAGAATAGAAAACACTATGCTAAATAAAAAAAATATTTACCATAAGAATGTACGTCCAATAATTATACGTGTAAGGATAGGGTCTGGCTATCTGTTCACTCTGCTTACAAACCGCGTCATTTTTGCCAGGTTACAGCTAGTAGTAATGTGATGTAAGTAGGTACTGCTAGGATAATGTGCAATGCAATGCAACGTGTATGACAGGCACTACACTACATACATGTGAGCTGAGCACCTAGAGAGATTATGATATGAGATGAGGTCCATCATACATGTGCACTACGGAAACTATTTCTATTTGTGACGTATGCATCTCTATGTGTACTAGGTACTTATATACTCATCTCATGCTTCATGTAAATATTGTATTAATTGATATATTATATACAGAGAGAGAGGGAGGTACATACGTGTGGAAGGATATTCTGTTTGACAAGTGAAACATCAAACAGCAGCTGGTGTTGGAGACTAATCTAAAAATAACTCAAATATATAAAGCACCACACAACATAACATAAAGAACAATATTCATTCAACCGATCAGCTACCTTATACATTCTACACTCTGCACTACACTATACAATCTTATACCAATAATAATAATCACCGTAGAGACGTAGCACCACACAGCGCCGCGCCGCACAGCAATACGTAGCGCACTCGGGGAAAACCGTAGAGATACTGAAAGCCGGTCTACGCTCTACACTCTACAGTCTACGCTCAAATACATTCTGATCCATATGATTGTAGTTAAGCGAAATACGACCGAGCTAACATGGCTCCCAAGGCACAATATCGCTTATCAAGTAGCGAGTCTAACTTACTCAACATGAGATGATGCGCGTGGAAGGATTTTATGAAAATTTATGAATATAAACGTTCTATTGGCTCGGGATGTGTTTAGAATTCCTCTCGTAGATTTTTCTCATTTCTACGAGAGCTTGCGCCGTGCTACACACACACACACACACACACACACACACATACTATATAGTGCAGTATACATACATACAAGTGCAATACACTGGTAATGTTATAATATGTTGTTGTGATAACTGTCCAGACAGGAGGTCTCGGATTAGACTCTCAGTTCCACCTAATGAGAGAAGCTTGTAGGTTACTGTGAAGTAGGTATTGGTACAGTGTAGACTAACAGGAAGTATATTATATCTATTAGGAGGCAGGTAGGTACTTCACCCTGATATTTATTCAAGTGAAAACTTTAGCAATATCTGTAACTCGATATACAAACATATTAGGAGTGAGGCTGAGTACAATATTATATAGCAAGGCAACTCTCTACAAATATTTACATTTTTATTAAACAAATAATATAGATATTATGTAACAAGTAGGTAGTTGGTATTAGATATATTTATTTGATTTCCATACAACGCGAGGGGGTAGGATATAACCTACTTATAATATATTATATTATGTACTTACTAGTGGTATATATGTCAGGCATGCTGTAGTGTGTGGTACTGAGTTGTATGCCTCCTGCCTGCCTAGTGCCTAACCTAATAAACCTAACCTAAGCAACTCCTATCAGTACAATACAATATGATATATATGAGATATTGTATTGACATTAAACCCTCCAACTTTATTACCTTCCTCTCGTCTCCATAAAATCAACAACGGTGAGAGTGTATGATGGTGTTGTTGGCGACAGTGGCGTATATAGGGGAGGGCGATCTAGTATTTTACTTGAGGGGGGGGGGGGGGTTCTGGTTTCATATGTTGTATTTTTTATGTTCTTATTAGCAAAAAAACTGTCAAAAACGCAGTAAAAAAATAATAGCGCCACCGGCGAAATTTCTTCCATAAACTGATTTTTTTTAAATGGTTGAACTGGGTGACCCTGGTATCTTTATGCCACATCTGCCACAGATACCACATCTGGTCAAACCAGTGTTTCCCAACCTTTTTCGTGCCATGCCCCACCAAAGCCTTTCTAACAAAACTACATTTGTATGCCATGTAGTAAAACCGCCCCCCCCCCCTGTACACAACTACATATGTACCTCATGCGATTTATATACAATTACAGCTATAATTAGCGCCGCAGGCAAATTTTTCTAACGAAACAATCGCAAGTGGTGCCTCACCTCTGAGGCGCGACGCCCCACCGTGGGAATCACTGTAGCCTGTAGGAGGCAAGCGATCATGTTAGTAACGCCTGCAAGAAAATATTGGGACTTCCTTGTCATATGTTTACAGGCAGGTTTATAACTTCATCATTGTTTGGTGGTGTGCAAGTACCTACTTTCTATTGTATGTTGTGTACACACTACACATGTAGTAGGTACATATTATATTGTTGGATTCACGACTATTACAGATGATAGTACCTACCTGGAATATGTAGTATTACTTGAGTAAGACCCTTCTGCTGTATCGTGTTGTGTTGATTTATTCTACATTTTTATGGCGCTCCATATTCTCTATAGTACCAGTACCTCCCTCTACACACACCTTGTATACTGCATATATATTATAACAATGTATGGAATCATCCTGCCTTATCAAATAACTCTGTAATACACACAATACATGTCACATTACCATACACTATGTATCTCTGCCTACCTATACACATACACAGTACATACTAACTTGAAGTAAATAATACTGAAAGAGTGAACACCTTATCTGACAAAGTTGTGACGTGCAGAGAGAATGACTGAGGATAGTACCTACCTAATTACCTATCAAATATACAGGGTGTTTGATAGATGGATACAGATATCTTCAGGAGTGATAGTAGAGGTCATTTAGCATCTTTTGAGCCAAACTTAGCTTAGTCAAAAGTCGCACGGTTCTCGAGATATTCGAGATTTTAACTTTTTTTCGAAATACCCCGAATTACTCAAGTTTTAGCCCGATAGCATCGTAAGTAAAGGTACCTACTTAGTTATATCATTCTATTTTGTTACCTGAATATGTGTTTAGTCTATTTAAATCATAAGTTTCAATCTGAAAAACAATCATGTTAAAAATATATCGGATTAAAGTTTCGAGAAAGAGATATTTCAAAAACGAGTTACGACTTTGGAGAGGATTTTAGATAAGAAAAAAAATGTTCAAAGATTCAGAAATCTGGAAAAACTTCTCTGGTTTATGCTCTTTCAAATGATATACAAAACATTATAAAAAACATTAGTTTCGAAAACCTATGATACAAAAACTTAAATAGATCACCTCTAATTTAAGCAAATTTCCATACAAATTTACTATAGGTACGGTTGCATAGTGAAAAACACATTTCCTTTCAATTTACTGTTTCCGAATTTGTATGGAAATTTGCTTAAATTAGAGGTGATCTATTTAAGTTTTTGTATCATAGATTTTCGAAACTAATGTTTTTTATAATGTTTTGTATATCATTTGAAAGAGCATAAACCAGAGAAGTTTTTTCCAGTTTTCTGAATCTTTGAACATTTTTTTTCTTATCTAAAATCTTCTCTAAAGTCGTAACTCGTTTTTGAAATATCTCTTTCTCGAAACTTTAATCCGATATTTTTTTAACATGATTGTATTTCAGATTGAAACTTATGATTTAAATAGACTAAACACATATTCAGGTAGCCAAAAAGAATGATAGAACTAAGTAGGTACCTTTACTTACGATGCTATCGGGCTAAAACTTGAGTAATTCGGGGTATTTCGAAAAAAAAGTTAAAATCTCGAATATCTCGAGAACCGTGCGACTTTTGACTAAGCTAAGTTTGGCTCAAAAGATGCTAAATGACCTCTACTATCACTCCTGAAAATATCTGTATCCATCTATCAAACACCCGTATAATGTGACTATACACTATACATACATACATACAGGACGAGTAGTTGAATACATCCACAATCAATAACCCATATTAAAACAATTCTAAATACTTGCCATAATATCTCAGGTGAGGTGAGTTACATTAAGTTGTCTGCCACGTAGTATTGTATTAGGTGAACATTGTGTACCAGTGGTTGCATAAATATCTGGAGTATTCATTGGAGTATTATTTTTTTCTTTTTTTTTAGGCATTTCACCCATAAAGAACGAGTGATCTCTGCGTTGGAGTATTATGATGTTATACTACTTACATGCACACCACTCTACACGCATTTTGTTTCATTATTTGGACAGGTACCTACCTAGTACCATACAATTTATTTCATGCGTCCACCCTTTTAACTCAGTGGAAATTCAATAATATATTGTAATATTACCTGTGCAGTGCGCGAAGTGCAGCCAGGATATTCTTCATAGAGTTCACTTCACAGCAAACATATTGTATCACAATATTAACACTAAGAGCCCGTGCCTATATTAAGCTTCAACTTCCATGTGTGAGTTGAATATGTATGTATACATACATTACATACAACTGGCAGCATTGTGATATGTTCTCCTCATCTAGTCTCTAGTGAACACTTGTGTGTTTCCAATGCCTCTATACTCTATTATATTTAGTGCATTTTGTAAAGACACACAATATCCAAACAGAATGCTCTGGTCTGAAGATGAAGTGAAGGGAGACAAAATGGAATAGGAATTAAATGATAGACATGCAGTACTTATTAATTCATCACATATTATTTCACTAACATTACACACACACATTGACTACTTATCATTAGGTACGATATATATATATAATAATAGAACTATACACTCATACATATACATATTACACACATACATACACACATCTCAGTAAGTAGATCATCCAGGTAAAGATTCAATACAGCAATGGTATTCATTACAATATAATAATTACATAGAGACATAATGTAATATGAGATTGACTTGTGTGATTATATAATAATGTGAATAATTAAGTAGGGGGGGGGGGGGGGGTAGGGAGGTTAATGTAGTGCTGTGGTGGCAGTATGGTGCCACATGGACTGAAGACAGGATAATATTCTTACATGTATAAAGAATAAGATGTAGCCACCTACCTAGCGGGTATACTGAGTATCAATCATTGAGCATAATACAGTTTAATCAAGTAGGTAGGTACCTAATCACACAGCACACCACATATACTCTGGACCTCACATTAGAAGGTTATAGTAGTAAAACATAAGGAAATACCAGAGATTGTACAAAGGGTCGACACAGAAACCATAGCTCACTAGTTGCTCTCATCTCCCCTCAGTGAGTTGAGTAGTTGTAGGGGAACCTGGCCTAAAGTGACATAGGGTAAGGAGTAACAAGATAATTACTTAATGCAAATTTAAAATAGTCATTAAAAAATAATAATACAGTGACATGTTTTACATCAAAAAATAAAGTATAGTTGGTTTGATAGGAAAAATAATATTAACACACATATTATCTAAATGTGTCATTTCTCCCAACTTCACTAGTATAGGGTAAAATTGCATACTTATGTCTGATACTAAATGAATAAATAAATAAATCTTTATTAGCCAAATAATTATCAATATGTACGAAACAAGACAATAGTAATGTGCTCAAAAGTGGACTTGTTGCAAAAACAATATCTTACAGATAACTAAGTACTTATTTTTGGAAAGATCACAACTCTACATACATTTACCTAATGTCATGTTACCCTCTTGGTAGTTTATGCATTCATCTAGTAGGTAATAAAACTAAAACTGTCAATCTGAATATTTTCTCAATTTATAAATGAAGAAAGATATCCAAAAACGTAATATTTACATGAAGATGTTAAATTCTACTCAGATAAGAATATAAACCACACTTTTCATTTCACAAAATTTACTATGGAGTGTTCCAAAAACAATCTTTATCAAATAACTCTTTGCCACAAGTACCTCACCCGGTAAAACTTTGTACAACCGTCCGACAGTTACCTTTCTACAAAATGCTAAATTACCCTTTGTCAAATCTTTATTTTGTGAGAAACACTCTCTTTGTCATTTTAGGCCAGGTTGTTACAATTTGGAGATATCTCATACCAGAATAAGTAGAGATTACCTAAATATATAATAATGTACACACACACACATACTCACACACACATACACACACACACACACACACACTCTCATATAACGGGTAATCATATAATAATTCTAAGTAACATTGTTATATACAGACAATTTAGAATGACTACACTTTCTCAATAATACAAACCTAAATTCAATAAATAAATAATAATATACAATAAAGATAAGACAATATGTTTACTTAATTATATATACAGACAGACAGACAGACAGATAGTAGTAAATTATAATGAGGACAATAATAAATTGTTATACAAATTCACCACGACCCATCATTGATAATGGTTGCAGTTCTATAAACTGAAGTAGTGGAGTAGTGATTGTATTACATGACATGGCCTTAAAGAATTACAACCAAACATCCTAAGTACAATAAGTAATATTTACATTATGTCACAATACAATATTAATACAAAACAGAAGGACAACCTTTACTAAGATACTTCATTATAATCTGAATGTTTGCTATAATAACTTGCAGCCTTTGTACTGTACAGTGTACTGTGTACTGTACTGACTACTGAAACTGAGATAATACAATGAGTAGGTACCTAATAATATAAGTAGGTATACTGCAACACAGTTGGCTGGAGGCTTGTGTTGTTCCTTGGATTAATATTATAATGTCTACACTAGGTGTGACTATAAGAAGTTAGCATACAATACAATACAAATACAACATAATATAATATATTATTATAAAATCACAGGTAATTAATTATATAACTAGGAGTAAGAGGGAGACACTCCATTACTCTATATAACATACAGTGTGTGAGAGGGAGACACAACACATATCATATAATCTATAAATGGCAACACTCCACAGAGAATAGAGAGCTGGTGGAGTATATTATATAGAACCCCATACAATACACATACAACATATCACAATGTAACTAGTCACCTACCCTGCAGGGGATGCAAGTAGGTGGGTACCTATATTACTTCAGCTCACCAGACACAACATCATAATATGCAGGACAATACCTCTGTATGATCATCTAAACAAACTGGAAATTCCATGGCCACACATATGTAGGGATCTCGTTAAGAAGACAGCCAAATGAAGAGAGGGGATCACTATTTAGTATGGAAAATATGAGCATTTGATTGCACTCCATATAAATTCAACGTTCAAATTGTAACATAAATAGTCATGAAATAAGTTTGATTCTCTATTATTTTATACGACGAGTAGGTAAGAAGGTTCCTAACTTTATGTATGAAACACATTTCTGATTGAGTAGATTATTCAGGTGCAGAAGTTTATTCCCAATGTACAACAACAAACTGTTTGAATTATAATAATGAATTAAAAATGATATTTTAGACAGGTGTTCTGAAACATGTTTCCATGAATTGTCTTTGGTTAACAGATCTGTGAGGTCATACGGCGGTTAGGGTGGCCTCACACATTATGAAATTCATAGAGTCAAGTTGGTCGCAAGGACACTATTAGGTGCGGATGTTGTCATTGATATTTTCTTTGGTATAAGGCCTGCAAGCGTAGGAGTAGGTAGGTAGTATAATGTTACACACACACACACACACACACACACACACACACACACACACACACACATACAACTCTACACCATATTGTCAGCTGAAGTAATATTATTGTCCCTAGAATGATTGGCCAGTAGAGGGAGACTTGTGCTGTAATCTATAGACTTCTTACCAACTTCTATATCATCCCCGCCCACACCGGGAGACAGTTTACACAACCAGTTATTCATTTCACTTTTATTATTATTTCTATTATTTGCATTAGGGGGGGTCCCCCCACCCCCTCCCCCTCCCCCTCCTCCTGAGAGGGTTTGCTTATGTTCTTTTAATCTAAATGATTGTGAATTCCCTACTTGTGTTAATGTTTGATTAGGATTATTAAATATCTTAACATTATTAGCTAAACTAAGATTAGAGCCATTCGTCTCCTTGGAGGGTAGGCCATTAGTACAGTTAGAAGTATAATCTTGTAACAGAGGTTGACATTCTGAAGTTCTCTCAGTTTCCTTTGACTTGAGAGAAGTTTGTAAGAAACTAGCTGAGCCACGCCGACTGTTTGGTCGGGAGTTTTCTCTCCTTTGTTTGAATGGAGTCAGAGAGAGTTGGTTTCCATTTTCAATGTTTAATGAATGTTGTTTGGGAGGCATCTTGGATTCAAGAAACTCAGAGTCAGGCTTCTCTCCATTCAGCCAATAGGTTGTCATGTTGCCTTTACCCTGCAATGTTTATGTCATTTACTACAAGGTATAATAAGTAGGTATAGTAATTGCTCTAGTTTATAATATAACCAAGTATAATATGTTTATAGTAACTATTAAACGACATACCTTTACTGGTATTTGTCCCCGCAATTCCAAATCAAAGCAGCCGAATGTGTCCAGGATTGCCTTAGTGCACGGACTAACGTGTATTCTCAGGGCCTCTCCATTAGACTCCATCCTGCTAGCTGTGTTTACTGTGTCTCCAAACAAACAATACCGAGGCATCTTGAGGCCCACCACGCCAGCCACACAGGGTCCTGCAAACAGCAAAATCATTCATCATCCTGCATCGTCCCGTCACCTTATACTGACAAGTAGGTTCCTTGCTAGGGTTGCCAGGCATCCCGATTAATCGGGATTGTCACCGGTTTTTAAACCTGAACAGTCCCAGCAGCGTCCTATGGATAGTCAAAAGTCCCAGTTTTCGAATTCTTCTAATTAACCTACACACTTTATAAGCATTTCTGTCCACCAAGTCCAAGAGTTCATACATGGTGTCTGTGTGGATGTAAGCAAATAGGTTTGAGTGTACTTTTGACTTGGAAGAAACTATACAGCATAATATTCTCATCTTATCTTATTAGATTTAAGTACTTACCTACTTTAGGCAACATAGGTTTAATAACTTTAAGTGGCCTAAATAATATTGATTATATTTTTATGAAAGGAAGGAGGGTGCTATGTCAGGGTTAGACTGGTACCTAACTCATAGATTCCTAGGTAGTTAAGTACCTGAGTGTAGCCCTATCCTCAACTTGAGCTGATCATCAGGCCTGTGTCTGATAACGAACTTATAAACATTGTTGAGAAGAGCCAGGGACATGCGCGCCACTTCCCTGGCGTGTCTGTTGCCATTCCTCATGGGGAGGCCTGACACCACCATGTAGGCATCTCCTATAGTCTCCACCTGCAAACAACAATATTATATTAATATGTACCTAGGTACTGATGATAATAAAAATACATATTTAGGTAGGTTATTGTAGGTAGGTAGATGAGAGATTTCCCCCCCCCCCCCATGACGACGCCCATGGGAATCTAGGTAGGTATCTTGTTTTTTTATGATGTACCTACCGATATTACATTCACTTAGTGAATAAATAAATAATAGGGTACTTGCATTTTTTTTATCGTTCGAAAAATATATTAAATCGATAGTTCTACTAACTAGAATTACAAATAAAAATATAAATGTAATTTTAATTTACCGTTAATTTATAATAATTAATTGAAAATGTTAATTTGACGAGTTTTTCTATGGTGCTCTGAAACGAGCGGCCATTGTTTTTTCGACTTTTCGAATTTCATGACGTCACGACGGCATGAAATTCATAGTCAGAATTTGATTGTTTGTGGGTTATGTATGGAGGAATTGGGGAAAGTGACGTCACAATATGGCGGCCAGTCAAAAACCTGTTTTTGCGCTAGAATCGAATATGAGACTTTATTTTATAAATATATCCACAAAGATAGAGAATTAAAATCTCAAATTTTCGGAAAACCTTAATTTATAGTTAATGTACCGAAAACCAAAATAAAAAAAAAACGTGCAAGGACCCTATTACATACCTATCACTACTTAATTATTTACTTAATTTTGTATTTAAATAATACCTAATTACAGCTGTGCGTTGTACGCCGTCATGCCACAAACGAAAGAATATTTGATTAAGTAAGTACTTCAATAATCAAATTGCCACAAGCGTCGTCAGTCGTCATAATAAAAATAACTTGACGTCGAAATATAATTTCTTCCTAGCAACACTCATTTAATATGGCAACATTTTTTCATCTGACAATTCTGACATTCCAGTACGTCAGTGTCAAACGCCTGCGATGTTGTAATGTTTAGTCCGGAGTGGCGATTTTGAGATTTAGTCATTATTTTAAGTATTTTATAGCCACCGTATCGTGAACTAAATGCATTACACGGGTTCTGCGTAATATTTGCTAATCAATATGTCTTTATCGATCGTGTCCCAATGTGCGCGTGCTGTGTCGAGGTGTCCGAGGCCGAACCAATTTCTTCTCAACGCTTCCAGAAACCAGCCTATAAATAATATTAAACATGTCGTTACTTACTCAACGCGGATAAATACTAATGTTCCCAAAAAGATATTACACATGTCCGTCATTGGTGCGGCTACAGTATTGGGTATCGGATACATCGGTTATGACATAAACCCCGTTGTAAAGGAAATTGCGCCTCAAGTTGCGGAGAAAGAAGCCATCATTCTTGAAGAACTTCCAAATATTAAACCAACGCGACGGGTGAGTGCTCGTACCTTGTAACGTGTCTGAATCTACCTGAATGTTCTATTAAGTGCCTACTTGACATTCATGTTAATAGAATGAACCTAACCTCTAAATGTATGGGACTATGTATTGCAGGTGAATAATTTGGGTGAAGCAAGTGAACTACAGTTGACTCTCTTCCAATATCAGACCTGCCCCTTCTGCTGCAAAGTGCGAGCCTTCCTAGACGCCAGTGGCATCTCATACGATGTAGTGGAAGTGGACGCTGTGCTCAGACAATCTATCAAGTGGTCGTCTTATAAGAAAGTTCCTATTTTGTTGGTGAAATCGGATGCTGGATATCATGTAATGTTACTCTCTATTATTGTATAACTGTATGAGAGTATATAATCCCACGGCAAGTATAATGTATGAGTTGATGTTTCCCTTGCAGCAACTGAATGACAGCAGTGCCATCATATCAGTCATCTCCTCCTACTTGCTGGACAAGTCTCAGAGCATTACAGACATTATCAACTTCTACCCGAGTGTTCAGTACAGTGACGAGAAAGGGAAGAGTAATGACGAGATTCTCAACAAATACTTCCTGATGTTCAACCAAGTCAAGAGGGAGAGGAGTCTGGATGAAATAAAGTTAGTTTGGCATCATAATTCACCTATTACGGGAAGTATATGCAAATCTAAGAAATATATAAAGTTCCGGGTCAATTTAGGAAATGTGTGAAATAATTTGTCACAGGTTCTTTAATTCATACTTTTCTCAGGAAATATGTGTTTTAAACACTTAAAAACTTATTATTTTTTTCGGATAAGCTGGCAGATAGATAAAATCAAAAATAATAATGTAATCAAACCGAAGGACCTATTTATTTTAGCAGGCAAACTGAAGTCACACTTAGAATTACATAATTTGATATATTTTTGATTCCTATTTAAGAAATGTACATAATTCGTAGTAAAATGTTTATAATATATCAGATTAATATATAAAATATAATCTAAGTATAATACAAAAAAATTATATTATCTATAATAACAAGAAATGAAATTTATTTCACACATTCACCGACGATTTTGGTCATTGTATATAACATTTCCTGCAACATGTATTCTATTCTATTCTATTCTATTCTATTGTATTCTACTAATGATTGGTTGTATGATTGCAGCAATGAGCGCAAGTGGCGCAGGTGGGCGGATGACGTGTTGGTCCACACGCTGTCCCCCAATGTGTACCGCAGCCGGGGGGAGGCCCTGCAGGCCTTCCAGTGGTTCTGCGACGTGGGAGAGTGGAGGGAGCACTTCCCCTCCTGGGAGTGCTCCCTCATGGTGTACGTGGGAGCCAACGCCATGTATTTCATTGGAAAGAGACTTAAGAAGAAGTAAGTGCCTCCTCGTATCTATCTTAAACTTGCCAATATTTGACTTTCAAAAACTGTCATTTAGGTATATCGGTAATAAATAATTAAATAGTCTTTGCTAATACTTACACAAAGATAAATTCCCCTGCATTTACAAAATCTATTACGTCACAAATATGAATTTACCTCCACATGGTACACAGCCTTAATTTTCTGTGTATTTGATTACTTCTTTCTCCTGTTTTTAGGTTTTCGGTATTGGGCCTAATAGTAACGGAATATTGGTTCCATCTCTAATTATTATTTCTCTTTACAGACACAATTTGAAGGATGACGTCCGTCAGTCTTTGTACGACGAATGCAACAACTGGCTGAAGGAAGTGAATAAGAGAGGAGGGATGTTCCTGGGAGGAGCCTCCCCTAACTTGGCGGACCTGTCTGTGTATGGAGTGCTGTGTAGTATAGAGGGCTGTGAGGCCTTCCAGGACCTCCTCAGCAACACCAAGATCAAGCCTTGGTACTCCAACATGAAGGAGCATGTCTCCCACAGGAGGGGAGTGACTCTACTCTAAGGACTGACTGACTGTTGAGTGTTATACAATGCATTGTGTATTATTGTTTTACATATAAAGATAAGTTTAGTATACCTACATACATACTGTTATTTATTTTATTTTCCACCAACTTGTATTATTCATCACTGGTGTAGATTAAATACTTCCGTAATGCAATATTGTATAATAGTATGAGGAGTAAGGTGGTTGCCACTATAACTTATTTTGAGTCTTAAGGTGCTCAGCACGTGCAATATCTTCGTGTTTGCATGCAATATCATTGTCTCGCTTTAAATATTGTCGAAATAATTGCTATATTTTGCAAAATAATGGTAATCAATACGAGTTGTCGCAATCATTGCTCGTTTGAGAGCACCTTTAGATCATGCCCTAACAATTCCCACATAAAGTATTATAATATGCAGAGAATTAATCACTAGGGTGAGCTTGTTCCAAGGAAGTAATATATTGATTATTATGTCACATACTTACACTTCTACATATAACCTTACTTATAACATAACTTAGTAACATAAGTTACTTACCACATCCCCACTGCCTTGCCTCTTATGGCCTTACAGCACAGTGCAGTTTGTATTATAATATTTATTTACCGAAGTATCAGATTATACATGTGAATAAGTCTACTAATATACCTTGGTATTTAGTTCTGTGAATATTGTTGCTGTAATTACAGAAACAACACTTCTGGAAGATTTGTCATCATACCTAAGAAGGTCATTAAGTGACAAAAGCAAATTTCGAGGAAAAGCAAAAAAACACAAAAAAACATATTTCTACAAACAGGGTAGAATGATCGAAATATTTTCTTGTACAATATATTGAGAGCACTTCCCTCTATCTTTGACAGAGACATTGATAATTTACAATATAATTTAATGAATAAAAATTGATTGTATACTACTCTAGAAAGCAGTTAATTATCTACTTAACCACCTTTTAGCTATTGACGCTACACCAAACTGCTTTCTAGTCAAGTATAACTGCAAGTGGACTATCAGAGAAAAATTCACTAAAATGTCATTAACTTTCATAACTGCGCATTGATAAATAAAATCTAATTACTATGATAAAGAATTAAAACTATATAAAAAGGCAATTATCCGTTTTAGTTATTTTTTCCTCTGTAGCTGCCTTTTAGTTTTGTTAATTTTAACCAATTGTATCTCAAAAATTAAAAGAGTTAGAGAAATGTTTCTTAGACAGATCAATAGGGAATTTAATTCTTAGTACAAATAGTATGATTAAAAATCAATGTCACTTAATGGCCTTCTTCTGTGAGACGACAGACTTACCTTATAAACATCAAAGTTCTCTATGATGGAATCAAAGCAAGTGTAGAGGTCATTGAGGAGATCTACTACTTGCAGTGGCGTAGACTGTGCGGAGAGAGATGTGAACCCCACGATGTCACTGAAGTAGATGGTGACTTGGTCATACGTCTCCGCCACCACGGACTGGCCTCGTATGAGCTGCGCCGCCACAGACCTGGTGGATATATCAAGTAATACATATTATATTGTATTATACAGGGTCATCCAGGAAGAACGCCTCCATTTTAAAAATGAATAACTTTGGAACACTTACGTAAAATGAGTGATTCTTTCACTGTGCAGTAACAATTAGTGTAATAACTAACTTATTTTCAGAATTGCTGCGCAGAGGTTAACTCTCTATGTTGTCCTATATTCCAAATTGATTGTGCAACACAAAGTGCAGTGTGTTGATTTTTTTACAATTTCGAATTGGTTTTTTGGAATTTGGTCATGCAATTGTTTTTTTTTGGTTTCCTAATGCAAGAGTGGCAGTTACGTTCAAAATTTTCTAATAACATTCTTAGGCAGCTAGTATAATGTTTTTTTTTTCGCTGGCTGTTTCTTCATCAGGTGGTTTTAGCTGGATAAGTTCCTACAAAGAAGCGTTGTATATTGATTTTGAATACCTAATGTCGGCTGGTTTAGTCGACTGCGCATTCATTCTGCGTATGCGTTAACACATTGTATCATGCATCAAACAAAATGTATATTAATTAGCTACCATACAGTGAAAGAATCACTCATTTAACATAGGTGGTTCCAAAGTTACTCCATTTTAAAATGGGGGCATTCTTTCTCAATTATTTTTCGATCTATTTGATTATTAATTAAGAGGTGGAGTATTTGTCTCACTTGGGCAGCAGTTGGTAGAGCAGCTCCTCACACTTCTTCTTCTCCTCCAAGTAGTCGGCTGTCCTCTCCTGCACTTGTGTCTCCAAGTCCTCAGCGTACTGAGCCATGCGGGAGAGTAAGTTATCCAGGATGTTACCAGTCTCATGAGCTCTGTAAGCACCAGGACAATTATACTACCTAACTCCTCCATACAAATGTCACACACTAACTTCAATCTATTCTCAGTATGGAGGGGAAGGAAGCAGAACACCTTGAGGTCTCACAATTACTTACTTATTTAATTTCCTAATGAGGGACTTTAGGGCTCCGAAGTCAGGCCTGTCCTGGGGATCCTCAGACCAGCACTTCCTCATGAGCTCCGCCACTCTGTCGTTCTCACAGTCGGCTGCTTCTATCTTGGGTCTCAGAATATCAGACTTGATCCCAGCTTGGGATGGAATGGATCCCATCTTTACAGCTTCCACTATTTCTACAGAAAATATTCATATAGTTAGGTTAGGTGTGCATAAGCATAATAATATAATGTAAATGGTTGGCGCAGTTGCTTGAGGCGGTAGTCTCTCGAGCGTGAGGTACCAGGTTCAAACCCTGGCGCTGGCAATGTATTCCACACTTTGCAATACAGACTTTTAGCCTAGTGCAAAGTGTGCAGGAAAGTATTTGGGTACCATCACTACCTACTGATTTATAAGAACATTCACTAGTTATTTGCTTCATTCATACCTACCCTATTAGAATCAAATATATTATCAAGAACCTAACCTCTTGGAGATAAATGCAGATCTTTTCCCAACCAGAAGACTCCATTCCTGGAGACAATCTCCTGCACTACAATACCAAAGGAATACACGTCTCCCTTCTGTGTGCCCTCGGGGGGCGGAGCCTCTAGCCTGAGGAGCTCCGGCGAGGTCCAGAGGAACTCTGCAAGGAAGCGAGTCAGTCAATATTATCAATAAATAAAGCATTTTATATAATGTAGTGAATGTCTCTTCTAAGTTCAACTCACTCCTCCAATACGCGTGGGACTCCTTGTCCTCGGCTTCTTCAGCAGGAGAAGTCCTGAGGCTGTGGAGACCAAAGTCAGTGAGCTTCAGAACAAAGCGACTGTCCACAACACAGTTGGATGACTTGAGAGCTCCGTGGGACTTGATGTCAGTGCTGTGGATGAAGGAGATCCCCTGGGAAGATATTCAACATAACGGATTATCTTATAAGGAATATGTAATTCACTGTAGTGTGTAGGGGAACCTGGCCTAAAATGACATCGGGTAAGCAAAATAGCATGTTGTACGAGAGGTAAAACGAATTGAAAATATTTAATAAATGTCTAGTAGTTATCAATACCTACAGTAAAAATCATTTCAGAGGTACGTAGGTATGTCATTTTACCATGTTGTTAAATTATGATTACATAAGAACATATACCATACTTTTGATCTCACGAAATTTACTTTGTTGTGTTGCAAAAACAATATTTTCCCAATAACTTTTCACTACAAGTACGTATAACTTTGTACAACCTGTCGACAGAGTTATCTGTCTACAAAAATGCTAAATTACCCTTTTGTCAAATCTTTATTTTCTGAGAAACACGTACTATGTCATTTGAGGCCAGGTTCCCCTCTGGGTACTGGGCAGGCAGGCAGGTACTCACCCTCGCTATGTCGTGCATGAGACTGACTTTGAACATCCAGTCCAGTGTGATGGACTCGTTCTCCAGGATATCCTGCAGGGAGCCCTTGGGGCAGTACTCCGTGAGGATGCAGCAGTGGGGCGGGTCCACGCAGGCGCCGTAGAACCTCACGAGGTGGTCGTGCTGCAGGTCCTTCATCTTCTTCAGCTCTAACAGCAGAGGTCTCGTGAGATCAATCCTCGTGCGGTCCACCTTCTTGATGGCCACCTTGCAGCCTTTGTAGAAGCCCCACGGGACAAACACTTGGCGCTCCCCGGGGAGGGAGAGGTTGTCATCCGAGTATAAAGTCTGCAATCATATTCACATCAATGTAATCCATTGCATTTCAAACATCAATCAGGTATACTAATCATTAGGTAGGTTAACATAACTTCCTCACAAAAATACCTGCACTTCGACTCTTCCAAACAATGCAGATATCTAACTAGTGATGGGCCGACTAGACGATTAGTCCGGTACATGTCAAACCTAGTAAATGTTGAAGGTTTTCACGGGGTGCGATTGACATTGTTTCTGGTGAACCGTGTGTAGATTGTAGATAAACTTGATGGACGTTTCGACACTCGATCCTCGTAGTAGGAGTGTCGAAACGCCAGCAGAGGCAGGAAGACACCAGTAGGAATGTCGAAACGTCGATCAAGTTTATCTACACACGGTTCCCCCGATAAACCAAGAAACAATATCTACCTACCTGCTTATTATGAATTGTTGGTTGCACTCTTCAGAGGTACCTACCTACACAACTATAAAACCTCATCTACCTAGGTAGGTACATTATAATATTTGAGTCGGCTACAGGAGAATATTTCAGAAAGTAGGTATTATTATTATTGTGTAGCGGACTCAGAATAATTTCAATTTGAAGATGAAACTCTTTTATTCCACGTTCTTCATGTTATACGAGTATTTCAACACAACACAAGGGAATCCCTAAAGCATTCGATTATTCTCATTTCCCCCATTTATTTATTAGTTCTATAAATAATACAAAACAAATAATCATCATGTCGATTAGATGTCAGAGGAGGAGGGGGGGGGAGGGGGAGACAAGATGAAGGATGAAAGGAATGAAGAAACAGAACAGGAAATTACTTCCTTACAATTATTCTGAAGGCGTTAACACAACACAACACAATCCTCTTATAATAAGAAAATAAAATAAATACATTTGGTAAATTAGTAAAACATCTTATAGTAAACTATGGGACCCTCGATGAGTTGAGTTGAAAACACCTGCCTAGTACCACTTGGGTGGAAATGACGTAATGACGTAGGTACCTATACATTTATACCTACATATAAGTATATTTTATTCTCGATTTCCGATGAATTACTAAACTTATATAATCCAATTAAAATATCAGTTTATATTCTCTTTCCGTGTTTTTATGTAATAATGATTCCAAAAATAAATAAGTAGGTAAGTACCTAATAGTAAAAATAATTAAGATGACTTCACATCCTAGAACAGTTTTTCGCGATCTTCAAAACGATACCAAGCGCGCTCTTCGGGGGTGCTTGGGTTCGTTCATTCCGATGGCGCCTCCCACCAAGAAATTGAACAAGAATAAAATTGACATAATCAAAATTTGTAAAAAGATATGATTTCTACTCGTGAAGCACTTTAGTGAGATACTAAACACGGCGGTATGCGGTGACTGGATCCTCTCGATCGCTCGGTGTCTTCCAAGTCTTGAGCTGGACAACATCTGACTTACGATTTGGATTTCTATTACAACGCCCTTTCATACGATACCACACACGACCCATGGATCTCCCTGAAATGCCTTACATAATCTTTGTGTCTGGAGAAAGCTGATCCATTTTCGCACAGAAACGTATTGTCACCGAATTTGCGTATGTTTGCGAAGTTTCAGGTCTCTAGTCAGGAAGTGGTTGAAAAATCGATTGCCTGATTTAGTTCACAGGCAATCAAAAAACGCCAGCAGTAAAGATAAATAAAATCTTGTAAAAAATGGTCTTTTAAGTAAAGTAGATACCTACCTAGTACCTAATCTATTGTTGAAATGTCCATCTAAATGTAAATATTAGACGTGTTTTATTTATTTTATTGGGAACTCAGCAAATAACAATACTGTTATTTATTTACAAGATTTCCTTTCAACAATAGCAACCCTCCTCCGCCCCACCCTACTCCTCCCTCAATCCTACAGGTTGAGTATATTTCACCAGGACGATGTGAAAATAATAACGTATTTTCTATCTATAAACCAATGTGTCCTGAATGAATGAACTCCCTCATCAACGCGGAGCCTAAAAAGTTAATCCTAGAGAACTGAAATTTTGTAGACAGATAGGTTTTAATACAAAACCTTCCACTAAGAAGGGATTTTTGGAAATTCCGCCCCTAAGGGGGTGAAAAATAGGGTTGAAAGTTTTTTAGAGTATACGAATATCTCAGAAACCAGACGTGGTACGAACTTGAGATTTGGCACATAGATTCTCCTATTAAATTTGTAATAGGGTGTTCGGCCGCTTTTCCCAAATTTTTATTAAAAAGGATGAACATGTGCTAGTAGTGTAGCGCAAATATGCCCGAAATCAGGGCCGTGCGGTCCATACAGACAAAGAAGCAGCCGCATAAGGCGGCACTTTCAGAGGGGCGGCAAAATCGGCCAAATCGAAAATCAGTAATATATAAGATATTTTTTTTCTCGAAACCCTTTTTTTATTGGTCGAGTTCGGTATTGATCAATTTATGATTTATCGCAATTCGCAAGTCTCTGCCTCACTTGAGCGCTTTATTTGCCTTAAACATTGATGGTACTTCTTCTTTATTTTTTTTTGTAAGTATATTTTATGTAGTCGTGTTTCGAATTGTAAAGAGTATACATAATTATGTTTTATTTTTTGTCGATTCTTTTAAAGGCATTTATGCCATAATGTTATTTACAAGTTGCTAAATATTGTTTGAAAAGGCGTTTATGCCATAACGTTATTTACAAGTTCATGGGCGTCGTAAGGAGGGGGGGCAAAGTGGGCAGCTGCCCCCCCTAGAGATTGGAATAGGTATATATAATTTTTCATACTAAATGATAAAACCTCACAAAAATCACATTATTACCACACGTTCTCTCATCATATCATAAATTTTCATGAAATTCCATCAAAATACAGTTATTTCATAAAAAAAATTGCGTGCGGCGCCATTTTTTATGAAAGACATTTTTCAGACATATTATTACGCAAACAATTATATACATTCTCAAACAAACCAAACCACATCACGACCTTCTTCACTATGTCTCAAAAAAAAATTCGCCTGCGGCGCTATTTAATTTTTTTTCATGATATATCGAATTTATAATTTTTATTGCCTCTCTCCTAGCACCGAGACTGTCACTTCGTCCTAGGGACCCCCCTGTTACAAACTCAAGGCATCGAGGGGCGGCATTTTTAAGACTTGCTACATGTCGAGAAAATCCACCGCACGGCCCTGCCCGAAATCATATTGAAACATAAATGGAAAACTTTCATCTTTTCAATAAAGTCATTTTTATGAACATTACCATGATTTTAAAAGATTTCATTTCATTTTAAAAGTCTATTCCTCGAAAAAACACCGTATGTTAATCAGAAATCGTAAGATCGGTTCTCTCTACTAATACGAGTATATGGCAAGGTGTTGAGGTGTGAGATTATAAAGAATTCCGTTCACGCCTGCATGGATAATGACCTAACATGTTCCCTTGCCTTGCCATTACAATACGTGGGATGGGAAGTCATAAGGGATTATTGGGTAGGTGCTATAGGAGATACTATAAGGAAACTCATTATCCTCTAACACGTCCTCAGTGTGTGAGGTGTGCGGTGAGAATACATCTACACACTCTACAACATCTACATAATAATATATGTAGTTTAACAACATCCTTACTAATGTGGAATGGAAAGAATCAAACAATATAATGTACAGGAATCCAATATAAACACTAAACAGTAGTTCAGCTCAATTTAACTGGAACACATTGTAATGCTGCCATTGGGTTAGCTGGTAGAAACTGCCATTAGGCAATAAGCCATTCTTTTGACATATTCAAAAATTGTAGAAATTTACTGCAATTTGTCACAAATTGTAGACATTGAGATAAAACCACGTTTTTGTAAAAATTGTAGGTAATCGTGTTAATCTTCTGCCTAAACTATATCTGCAAGCAGAGTATAAGGCATAGTATAGGTAATAGGTACATACAGTTTGACTTCCCCTCCTGACTAGAGAGTAGACGCTCCCTCTGTTCCTCGCGCCCTGGGGGGCGGGGATGACGTCACACCATGAGATCCTCCACGTCATCATGGCAATCTCCGCATCCAACTTGTAGCGCCTGCAGAAATAACGCAATAATATCAATCATCATAGGAAGGCAATCATACATTAGCCTTAGTAGGTACAAGAGGTGGAACACTTTACATATCATTAGTAAGAGAGGTACAGCATTCTATGTAAGTAGGAACTACATTGGAATTATTGTAATAATGACAATATGATTGTAGCTTTATCTCAGTTCCATTCAATGTATGGAGAATTTACATAAAATGTTTCCCAAAGTACAGCTACTAAAGTGTAAGAGTTAGAGCAGCAGTATACCTATACAGTATACAGTATAGAGTATAGATATGGTAAATACAGGTATACTTTACCTCACATCTCTATACCCGAATACCTGCTAGTGGTTGGTAGGAAGTGAAATATCCACCAGGGGAATTTAGAATAATGAAATCTTTCTCGCCTCAGATATTCGCCACACCACACTTAGAGTATTGTATGGTGTGTACTGTATAGAGATATACAATACAAGGTATAGTACAATCATCATGATATTATCTACCCACTCACTTAACATCCGCTACTCCCCAGGGATGCAATGTGCGAGGCTTTATCGTTTTCAGATACAATTTAGTTTCACGTGGGTATAGTGCTATAGGAGTAGGTATTCACCTGTCTAAACTTATTGTATGGAAAGACTAAATGTTAAGTTGGTTACCTGTAGAGTATGGCAGACAGGGCAGCCACCACTACCACCACAACACTGAGGACTATACTGAGGATGGCGTAACCAGGGAGAGCTGAAACATAAACACGTGTAGATGATAAATACTTCACTATAATATTGTTATGTAAAGCAAACAAATACAATATAATATGAACTTTTAATACGGTTCATACGAACACAAAACAGCCCCTCGATGGAAAGTTGTGGGGTAGTCTGAATTTATTTCATTCTATACGTTTTTTGGGGTGCTCAATCCGAATCGAGATTTGCCAATAAAATTTCGTGACGGAACATGGCGAAAAATACGATAAATGTCGAAAAAAGTCATTCTCTGGCGATTTTTTTATTAGTACGGTCAATTTTTGTAAGTTATCTTTTTTATGCAAAATGAAAGTAAGTACCCACTTACGTAAAATTTTCTACAAATTTGGTGTATAATTTTTTTTATCTAAATGACAAACTACCCAAGTTTTATGTACTTCACCTTGTTACATTTATAACTAAATTTTAACAATTATTTTTCAAATTTATGAGACATATTTTACCTCGTTGTAATCTGCAAACATGAGGAAAGTATTCAGCATTAATTTTATTTAAAAATATAGTAAAATGTTTAAGCATTTCCAGCCTAAACCATTCACTATGTTTTTAAATAAGAAATTCAACTGCACCGTATTATTTCTCTTATTTGTGTATTGGATGTTTAAATGACACAACAGCAAACAATTTATGATTTTAAGTGCGTAGAACAATACTCGCCTCAGCGGTACATACGAGTATACTAATAAATCTTTAGTTGAAACAATGATATGATTGTACTTACATTTATCAGGGCACAATGAGCCGTCGAAGCCACAGACTGGAGTGTCCAGGGGCGGCTCCTTGCGCCCCCCCGCCCAGTAGATGGGCCGGTCAGGCACATACTCCAGGCTCCGGTTAGCCGCTATGTAGTTAGCCACCACCTGGAAACAACAAACAAACAGCTTACTGTAAAGTTATACTGTAACTACATACATACAATACAGTGTACCTACTAATATAGTTTGTATAGAGTTATGGCAGTGTGAATATATCAGAGGGAGATGTGATTGAATTGATAGTAGAAACTTAGGATCTGAGCTTTCTGAGCTAAACATAATATAGTATGTGTTAGTTTCTTTGAATAGATAAGCCACATAAATAAATATCAAAGTAGTGCGGGAACGTAAACTCTTATAGGAGAAACTTGTGATGTGTAGATGTTGTATAAGAATAGAGTATGTATGTATATTATATTGAGGACTGAAGAAACTGTTGGTAGTTGGTATATAGACTCATATAGCAGTAGGTATAATATTGTATGTGGAGTGAAGAGGTATAAGGGATTAGGAGGAGGAGTAGGTGCCTATCAAGTCATAGAGAAATGGGGTGGATTCCAAATATATATTTTTAAAATATTTATCAACATCGGATTTTCTAACAAGTCAAAATAACAAGTACATAGTTAGATAATAGATATCTCAACGGATACACAGCAAAGAATGAAATTTCCATCAGGCTCATGACTGATAATAAGCCTGATCCATCCTGTGCTGTACATCCGTTGATATAACTACTAGATATATTTTTAGTTATTTTTAATATTTATTTTGTTTCACGATGTTTCATGAAGAGTAAAATGCTGACAATTACAACATTGAAATAAAAAATACCACATTATACTCGCATTCCTAACCAGACACACAATTACCTAAATATTTTAATATGAAAACTTAATCGCCGTGTTATGACAGGCAGGCACTGCGAGCATAATATGTTATTCACAAACCATTTCTTATACGAGTACGTTGCATATTATGAAATGTATGTTACTAATAGTCGGAAACAAATAATGATTTCCATTGAAAGCTAAAAAGCATTGTATGATGTTTGGTCACGAGATAAACCAACGTTCGCCATAAAATTGATTTTATAATACATAGAACTAAAACAGGTAATTACTTATGTTTTTTTATTTCAAAATTCTTTATGTATACAGAGCACAATAATGTTTATATGGTGTGTGGTTACTTCATGTTGGGTTGCGGTCTATATTTGTGGGGAAATGTTTTAAATCTTTGAATCTTTGTTCAGAATTATTCGCCCCACTCTAGTAGGTGAGATGTGAGTAGAGGAAACCATAAAGGAAAATCGAGAGCTCCCAAAATATTTGCATGAGACTCAAAATGTTACACAAAGTAGAGAGCAGAGAGTGTAAAATTCAATTTACTACTTTCTATAGACTTTCAGATCTCCTCCCTTCATACCCCCCTCCCCCTACCCCCCAGCCATTCCACCGACTGTCAAGGTCCTTTGAGGGTGAAACGCTTCAAATATATTTCACTTTTTTACTAGACGTTACAACCACATGTGCCGCGTAATAAATCTTATACTTACTACAAAATAGAGTGCATTTTATAAACACTCTTAAACCGTTCGTTCGGTGGAGATGGAACTTTGGCAAATTGTCGTGCTTGCCCCAGGGATGGGGCTTGAAAAAAGCAATTTGAAATAAAAAGATGAATAGTAACACTTCCGGCACCCTTAGGGGTTCATGTGGGGAAGAGCAGAAAGCGATATTTGTGTCGAATTCATAGTTTTGGGTGTCGAAAATATGAATATAGTTATACTCGCGGCACCCGTATAATAATAATTTACTGTTGGGTACACTCCGCTTAGAAACACAGCCGAAAATAATTATTATAAGAAGTAAGAAACAGTAAATCAAAATCATTACTTGGTATGTAATAATAATAATAATATGAATGGGCAGAGTCAGATAAGAATGCTCTTTATATAGAAACAGTAGAGAGTGCGGGAGGTCTGATTAGGTATCAGAGGTAAGACATTGCACAAGATAAGTGGTGGGAGAGAATGCTGTGTGATTTATTATATGAACAACTAATAAATATACTTATCTGACGTTACCTCAAATTATTATAGCAACTAGCTGTAACTCGTCAAAAATGACGCGGTTCGCGGGGTAGGCAGAGAGAATAGATTATATACCAGACCTCCCTATCCTTACACGTATAATTATTGAACGTACATTCTTACAGTTAATTAAATTTTTATTTAGCGTAGTATTTTCTATTCTACTGAATAATATGAGTACTAAAATATTTACCAATTCACTTTATAAAATATTTTTTTTAAAAACTAGACTAAATGAGGAAGTTTTAAATATAATTTGTCAGCTTAACGTGATACAATTTTTTTACTGTGTAAACGAGTCGAACTTTGCTAATAAAAACAAAAAACTCGAGATCCTGAAACAGAAACGATGTTCTTTTTATCAAAATTCTGGCATTAGTTTTATTTTGGACTATAATCCAATAGATGTATTATTCAGGATTACCAATCAAAATTTATAATCCTATAATATTGAAATTTGAAACTGTGGCGATAGAAAAAGTGATCGAAGGTGTCGAATTTCACGAAAAACAAAAAAAAAGAGAACGAGCGATTTTTTATTAAGGTCATATTTCGATTTTCTGATCCGTTATGAGCTGGTCTATCACCCCTCCACGGGATGACGTTGATTTACGGGACATCCCGTATATTGGAACAACTTGCAAAAGTTCCCACGGCCGTGCATTATATTTTTTCTCGATTTACACCAGAATAATGTAAGTTGCTAAATGTCAAGTTTAGTGTTTGATACAAAACAATAAATAATAGTTTATTTCACTTGTTTATAAGTTCAATACATAACTGCAGGACTAATATCTATGTGGATATTAATACACTATCTTACACGAAATCCTGTAATAAATAATGAGCACCATTTAAAAAAATAATAATGGCAAAGCGATCCGATGACATTAATCAGGAGGTGGCTTACAAAAAATGTTACAACTAGTAGACTGGAGAGAGGGAAGGGTAGAGGAAAGAAGGAAGATAAGACATTGATGTCTCTACCTACACGTCCTGTAATAATAACATTGGGAAGTATGAGGAAAGGGCGGAGACTGGAGCTATGTGTTATAGCGATCAATTAATTAGATAGGAAGGTGTTAGATCTAAAGGAAAGAAATTAATTGAACTTGGGAAACTAATCACACGATAATCTCAACTAGTGCCGTAGTATGAAAGGAGAATGTTAAAAAAAACTAGCACGGCGCAAACGAAATGTAACTCAAATGATAGGTAGACATTATTAATTAAATACTGCTTAGGGGGCATCATCTAAATCAATGGCTAAATGTGTGAAATACCCAATAGAAGTTTTACACGAATGTATTAGTAACATGAGCATTAAACAGTTACAATTGCGGTTTAAAAGCGTATAATATGATAAGTATAAGGTAGCCCGTCTTCTTATTCTTCATCAGCCTTGGTCCCTCCACTGCTGGATGGAACTAAAAAATTACAATTTTTAGAATATCGTTGCATCAACTGAATTTATAAAATCTGTGTCTCCAGAATTTCGAACAGATATTTCACATATTTAGCCATTGATTTCGATGATGCCTCCTGTGCAGTATTTAAACCCTCATTTTTACCCATCATGTAATTTGCGCTGGGCCTAGTTTTTTTTCGTATTAAACGAGGATTGTCCTTTGTTCATAAATATGTATAGCTTGTCCTTATTACTATTTATAAAGTATGGCTTACTGGAAGATGTACCAATAATGCCTTAAGCCTTGATATAATTATACTACATACTATACATAGTTACATGTGAGAAGTACACAGCCTTTAATAAAGTTTATTAATAGACATTACTTATTATTGAGGAAATTATAGAATATGATTATATAAGAGTATTATTATCTTCTGTAATCAATACTTGTTAATCATATTAGGTACTCCCTTACAATATTACATCCTCTTGTCTTGTAATCCATACATAGGGATAATATTATATAATCTCCCAATGTCCTTATAATAAAATCTCATATTACTTTGTATTATTGGTGAAGATCTTGTAAAGGGAAGGAAGGGACAAATATTATTGTAACAAATCATTACATATAATAAACTAATCCTAATGGCTGCCTAAGCCACAATCTTTTAATGGACTAATAAATATGTCACTGTATGTATGTACTATGTAGTATGGTATTATACGAGGGATGGTTTTTTTAAGTTCCGCTCGTGCTTCTAAATATACAATAGCCCTCGTACTTTATTAAATTCCGAAAATATTAAATGGACGGGATCCACCCAAAATTCTTCTCTATGAGGCAGTCTGTTTATAAAATCATATGCAGGTATGTAGTGTAGATATACTGTGCAGTGTGTAGGTACTACATTACCATAGGAAAATAAGTACAGAAATAGTAGGTATCTATATAAACTATATGACATAATGTACCTATTACAAAACATATTATCTTGTATTTTATTTGAAATTACTACACGTATTTTCTACTTCCTTAATATGAGTGTTGATACATTAGTACAGTACAGTACGTAACGTGAAATACTATTTCCTTAGGAAACATCTTGTTGTGTTGGAACATCAGTTATAATTCCTGATGGCATTCCCGGCGCTAGGCACTACATAGGTAGGTACTCCACTAAGTAGGTACCAGGAGAAGATGTTAAGGTGCTCTTACACGAACGATAATTGCGACAACTCGTTCAAATCGTATTGACTAATAATTTTCCGCCATATATAGCAACTATTTCGGCAATATTCAAAGCGAGACAACGATTTTGCTTGCAAACGCGAAAGAGAATTGACTAAAATGTCCAAACCGATTGGATATTCAACAATTCGTGTCGCCGACATCAAGATAATTGTCTTTCCCGTTTGCATGCAATATCGTTGTCTAGCTTTAAATATTATTAATTGTTATTAAATTAATAAATAATATTATTAATATTAATTGCTATCACAAATCTCTCGCTGTCGGGTGGATTGCCTTAATTAAAAAAAAAATACTATTTGCTGTAGGTATATGCGAAATAATGTTAATCAATACGATTTGTACGAGTTGCCGCAATTACTGCTCGTGTAAGTGCACCTTTAGAGTAGGAAGGGAATAATATGAAATGGATGTCGACATCCTGAAGGAGATTGTGTTTTTTTATCATGACAGCCACTTAGTGAATTATCAACACTTTGTACTTTAAGTAATATTACTGCGACAAAATAAAAATATCTCAGGGAATTAAGTTAAGTCATTTCTATAAACTGTCGTGTTGTATAACTTGAAATACTTTATAATATAAGAAAACATTGTGAATCATATCAACACTGATGTATGCGAGTGAGACATGGCTGAAGAAGGAAGAATCAGGTATAAATGCTGTCGAGATGAGATCGCTGAGAAGAACGTATGGAGAGATAGGAATAATAGGATAAGAAATCAAGTGATTAGGGAGTTGAGTGAATGTAAAACGGGTGTTCTGACTAAATTGAAAGTGAACAAGTTGAAATGGTTGGGACATGTAGAGAGAATGAACGATGAAAAGATAACAAAGAAAATATACCTGGGAGAAAGAAGAGGTGTAAGGAAATGCAGTCGTCACATGGTTTGACCATGTACATCGAATTTTCAAAGGGATGTGTTCTGAGTAAAAAGAATCGTAGAGTGTGTATGACGAATTGCATGAACGTGACGGAAGCACGAAATGTGAAATACGAAAAAGGATATGAAAATCTGGCTCAGTATTCTCTCTGCCTAACCCGCAAGGGGTACGGCGTAAGGGGAGAGGATAGAATTATATCAAATACATCATTCACCTCTCATTAATGTATTTGTTCTGTAATCTGCAGCTATCACTGATCACAGAGTGTAGTGATATATATTTATATACCTAGAATTGTTTATTCGTTATACACAGGCAGTCTATTGGCATATGACTAACATGACTAAGGATATCTAATACGCGCAATGAGACACAATAATAGTACTATACCATAATTACATATAAAACTTCAATTACTCCTGTATTTATGCAACCACTATTACTTATTCTATAGCGTATTTTTCTCGCAGAATTTCCGCAATTATCTCACATAATTAAGTACGATTATGTTTCATTACAAGTTTCATGCGATATCCCAATTTTAAGTAAGGTAGTCTTGGCGTACAATCTAATCTACATTCAACTACACTACAATGAAATCAAATAGATATTGAGCTAAGAATAACTTGAGTCTCATACATAAACCTAGCTCTCAGAATAGAAATTGTGATTGTTACTTTTTACTCAACGCTAATTCATGCTAAATAGAAAATTTCTGAAACATTTGTGCAAACAAAAAAACAACAGTAATTTTCAACGAATATTTCAGAGTGAGCTAATAGAGATTACAGTGTCGTAAAAAATTCTACCTGGTGGACAATTTTACAGCAAGTGGTTGAAAATCGATTGCAAGATTTGTTCACAAATAAAAAAATAACGGTGAAATTACATAAAATCTTGTAAAAACATACCTACTACATAACTTGTTGGTGTTTTAATTAGCAATGGGAGTGGGTGATACCAGGTATATTATATTATTTCTCTTTGCTAAGAAAGAAACAAACAAATAACAGAAAGTAAAGTAAAATATTATGAAAAGAACGAAATTACTCGTATTTCTCTGAAAGCAACACAACCTTAAACATTACAGGGAGTAGCCTGAGGTACAAGTTACCTGGAATTTCATTTCCAATGGACAATAATTTATTTTAGCGAATAATATTTCATTATTTATTATTCAAATAGAAAACAAAAACTCGACTCGAGAAACATGGAAATGTTATTTAACTTTGTAACATCAACTTATATAATTGTGGCGGAAACCCGGTATGTTTGTAATGCAGGGCCGTGGCAAGTTGTTCAAATGTAAACGGAATTTTAAACACTTCACAATCGCAATGCCCTCGCAGCTACGGACCAAAAGTGTTTGGCAAATACTACTTTTCATTGATAACTCAATTATGAGCACAAAATGTTTTAAATGGCTATCGATAGATGTCGACATTCTTAGAAGTCGCGGCTTCAGAAGCGCGGGAATGTTTAATTCGTACGTACATTGTGATTTATAGAGTGAGCTTGTAAATATTGTAGCACAAATATTATTATTAAGTAGAATAGAGAATACTATGCTAAGTAAGAAAATACATTTACCATAAGAATGTGTAAGGATGGGAAAGTCCGGAGGTCTGTTCTTTCTGCCTACCCTGCAAACCGCGTAATTTTTGACGAGTTACAGCTAGTAGTTTTAATATAAGTGAATGTTACAGGGTAAGGCAGTGAGGTGTAGTGGAGATAATAGAAGGCAAATGTGTAATTAAAATACCGACCTAATATTATAAATGTTTGCCTCATATGAAGTGAAGTGGAACTATACATAGAATATTAATATGTATAGTTAATGATAACCTGGGGATGATTATGTACACAACTTTATGGTAAAATAACAAGCATATGTAACTGTAGGTAATTATGTAACAATGTTCTACACACAGGCCTCCCTTGCTGATGTAAAGATGCTCTTACACGAGCAATTTTTCGAGCAATAATTGCGGCAACTGGTAAAATAATAGTATCGATTAACATTATTTCGCAATTTACAGCAATTATTTCGGCAATGTTTAAAGCGAGACAACGATACTGCATGCAATTGCTCGTGTAAGAGCACCTTAAGAGTGGGTTGTAGCTGTCACTGCGTGCGACTCGCGCGTATGACAAGTACAAGGGCCCAACATGGGCCTACGTGCAATAAAACAAAACCAAATGTATAATAATGGTACCTACCTAGGAACTACATATGTACTTATCCACATATTGGAACAATATACTATACAGGTATTACAGTAGGTGCCTACTTGAACAGAGAAAGTAAAATAACGTAAGGAGATTTCAGATAAAGTACAAATAAGAACGGCAAAAGAGGGTCGTTGAGGTCACAAAATACTATTTGGTTTAATAAAAGAGGAGAAGGGTTGTAAGAAAGCTTGTAAAAGTAACATTACTTATACTAAACTGGTACGTACTTAACCAACCTACCCACTACACAATCTTATCTTATGTTATGTGTGTAGTTAACAGGGGCGTATATAAGGTTTTCACTTCGGGGGGGGGGGGGGGACTGAGCCTGACTACTCAATGTGATTTTTTCTGTGAGCCGAAAAACTCCCGTGGGGGCAATAATTTTTTTTACGTAGACGCAGTAAGAGAAAGCATTAAAAATAGCGCCGCAGGCGAAATATTTTTGAAAGATGGGTGAAGTGATGAACCTGGGATTTTTCCACAGGAGGGGGGGCCTCGGCCCCCTCCTATATACGCCTTTGGTAGTTAGTACAAAGTCAGGTCAGGTAGGGCCTGGTTGTGTGGTAAGTATAACCACTGGTAACATATAGGTAATATAGATCTATACTATTAATAAAGGGGATAGTTATTTGTTTTTTATGCAACGAAGGATCTCATGAACTAGACCTCAGATTAAACAATGTTATACTTTTTTAGAAACCTCAGAACTTGCTGCTTTATATAGGCTGTAAAGATATTTTTTATAAAGTTATCTCCGATTATAAAACGGGAAAACGCATATTATTATAATAAGACGAATTTTATGAGAAGCTTCAGAATGACGTTCTATCCTCTGTGCCAGCCCCACGAGGGGTGCAGCGTGAGAGAATATACAGATATACAACACATAGACAACACAGACCCTGATTTATTAATATCATTGTGATAAAATTGTATAGGTAGAAATAGTCCAAGAGCCCGCTGCTTAATTTATGACGTATCTGTTTTTCGATCGAAATGTGGTACAAATGATAGCTTACCAATAGGGTTTTACATCGCACTAGGGTTGCCTATCAAAATCTTGCCGCAACCCCCCCTGCCCCCCCCGAAAAGGTCCCTCTTCGCGGTTTTTCGCATTTTATAGGAATATGGTAAGAGATAGGAGAAAGTAGTCAATGACAAAAATTATCCTTGCTAAATTCTCTACAAAAAATTTTATTACAATTTTTTCGTAGAACTAGCAGTTTACCCGCAATAGCCGGTCCAAAACCGAAATTCATTTAAAAAACTAAAAAAATGAATTTAAACTTAATTGCTTGAAAATTGATAAGAGCTACAGGAAAATAGTCAAAGAACGAATTAATTACCATAGTCTTATCTACAAAACGAGCTATAACTTATGTTCATACATCTAATAATTTCGGAGTTATTACAATAAAACTCAGCGGCGAAAATTCTTAAAATTTAGTTTTTCATAAAATAACCAGTGATATAGCGCCGCAGGCCAAAATTTTTTTTCCATAAAATGTTAGTAGTAATGGGTGGAAGAATGTGAAAGAAAAAAAATCAAACTTTTTTTTTTATTTTTTCAAAAAATATCCTGTTTTTTGACCGGCCATTACGGGTAAACTGCTAGTCCTATGAAAAAATTGACTTAGCATTTTTTGTAGAGAATTTAGCAAGGATTATTTTTGTCTTTGACTACTTTCTTCTATTTCTTACCATATTCCTACAACATGCGAAAAACCGCGAAGAGGGACCTTTTCGGGGGGGGCAAGGGGGGTTGCGGCAAGATTTTGATAGGCAACCCTAGTGCGATGTAAAACCCTATTGGTAAGCTATCATTTGTACCACATTTCGATCAAAAAACAGATACGTCATAAATTATGCAGTGGGCTCTCGGACTAAAATGTATTTGTATGTAATTCCAATATCATCTCATAGAATTAGATAATTCAAATGCAAATGATTAAACACAATGCCTCTCTATAGAATATTGGAATGTAGAGATGTAATGTGGATAGTGTAGGTATTATTGAAATATATTCAAACCTCAAATTTCCCCGTATCCGGATGCATATCCAGCAGTGAATAGGAAGCTATCCTGTCTCCATTCTCGTCTATGGTCACGTCTCCTGTGATACCTGCAACATATAGGGTGATACACTGTATTAGATAATATACAGCTTAGTACAAAGTCTTACGATTTTAGAGATATTCAGAATTTTCACTTTATATCGAAAACCCCGAATGACTCAAGTTTTTCTCCAATAGTATCGTAAGTAAAGGTACCTACTTAGTTCTGTAATTATTTTTTGCTACTTCTTGAATAAAATAATATCGGATTAAAGTTTCGATAAGTACCTAGTTATTTCAAAAACTAGTTACGACTTTGAAGAGAATTTTCGTTAAGAAAAAAAAATCGCTTCAAGATTCAGAAATCTGGAAAAAACTTTTCTGATTTATGCTCTTTTAAATAATATACAAAACATTTATGAGACTTAAAGGAGGGGAGGCTTCGTGTGGAGGATGCGGGGGACAGAAGGACCTGGAGGATGAGGACTAGGAGAGCCGACCTCAAATAAATGGGACAAAGGCGAGGGCAAGGAAAAGAAAAAATACAGTACAGCAACTTAAAGAGATCGCTAGTAATTTAGGAAAACTGTGAGACTTTGGACTAAGCTAATTTTGTCTCAAAAGATCCCAAATGACCCCTGAAGATATCTGTATCAATCTATCAAACACCCTGTATAATACGAGTCTAGCTCTCTATAGAGATATATTACGTGATATATTTATAGAGGTGGATATAGCGCTCATTGCCTTACAATATGAGTACTCAGTACAGTATGAATGTATTGGATATGGCATGTCGATACAGTGGTGAGGTAATGAAGGAATAATGTATGTAGGTAGTCAGTAGTGTGGTTAGGTTACTATAGAGATATAATAGAGACAGAATGTATGCAGAGTCTCCCAGTATGTAACAATAAGGATTCAGTATAATGAAGTTAATTAGAAAACTTTGTGTATGAAACAATTAGTAATTCTTTACTAGGTAATTTTATACAATGAAATTACATCATATAGAGACCATAGAAGCATACTATATTTTTTTTCTCTTTTGTCCACTTCACAGAAAGCCTGTGTTGTGAAGTGGGGTAAGTCGGCATCGGGGATGGAACACACGCTCACCGGATTTACGGTCGAGGGCGTTAGCAACCAGGCCTCCGACCACCTGCAATATACACATTGCCGGCACCACACGCTCGCCGAGCCTCGACGAGTGTTCAATTAAGCTATTTAATATTTTCTTGTAAAACTATTTTAGGTTAGACAAATTGCAATTTTGCAACTTGTAGTAATTCGTATAGCACGTATAAAAAATAATTTCTCAAGTAATGTTTAATATCAAAATATTAAAGGGACTCGACATACAAACAGAAGAAAAATCCTAGAACGTCAAGTAGAGACATTACTTTACCACTCACATTATATTTCAAGTTATCTTACAAAGCATCAACATGAAGAAATAATATCCCTTCATGACATGACATTACTCCACTCCAACATATGTGAGGAGTTAGTGAGGCTGAGCGCTGAGCGCTGAGCGCTGAGAACTACTCGTATGAAGCATTTCTCTATTATATTGTAATCCTGTGATGATGACAGTAAACATCTGCTTCCCTGTATAGTGTATAGTGAGACACTTGTGGGGCGAAGCGAAGTAATACCTCATACTAATCCTACCAACAATCTCATACTACTAACAGAAATACACATCCGCCATTGTATACAATTCCTGGGAAATGTATACAATTCCTAAACACGCAGGAAATGTGTGGAATAAATTTCATTTTTTGTATTTTTAATAATATATTTTTTTATATTAAACTAATATATTCTGTATTAATATATTATACACATTTTACTATATTCTGTATTAATATATTATACACATTTTACTAGGAATTATGTACATTTTTTAAACAGGAATCCAAAATATATCAAATTATGTAATTTAAGTGTGACTCAAGTTTACCCGCAAAAATAAATAGGTTCTTCGGTTTGATTACGTTTTTATTCTCGATTTTATCTATGTGCCAACTTACTCGAAGAAAATACTAAGTTTTCGAGTTATTAAAACATGTATTCCACGAAAAACGGGAGCGGGAAATGTGTGTGCGTGTGATAGGGAAGTCTGCCGCTATATTCTCTTTGTGTAGCCACTACCCCGCAAGGGACGCAAGATGGGGGTTTGTACTTTAACATAGAATAAGAAATATATGATTTATTTACATACAAAGCCCGAACAAAGAACTTCCTAGAGAGAAAATAAGTTTTTCTTTACAATACATTAAGTTGGAATATGGAGTCCATAAGCTCCAAACATTTAACAAAAGCTTTTACTTCTTATAATACGTATTACTTATCCTGAGCTTATCAAAAACTTTACAGCCTTTTAAAGTATTTACTTAAAACCGAATAAATAAACAATTAGGTACTTACGTAGATCTCTACCTAGATAGTCCCGTAAGGTATTGATCCAATAAGTAGTTTTTAAACCGCTTTCAAATGTACAGAATAGGTTTTTAAGAGATAGTTTTAGTTAACTATTCTTCTTACCTTTGAAGGTCCTATTCCACATCTTCTTGATAATCTCACTGCCATCCACACTGACGTTGGGCTTCCCCATGTTGTCCCTGAGGGTCTCATTGAGCGCCAGGGCGTACAGCAGCACGGCGTCGTAGAAGGCCGTCACGAAGGTTGAGACGCTCTCGTTGCCAAACGTGTAGTTGTACTTACTCTGGGCTAACTGCTTCACCTGAAGCAAAATAAAAATATGGTGAAAGTCGTTGTGATCGCCCGGGAGATCTTGGATTACTGTTACAGTGTTACACCCTATGGAGGAAAGTCAGGATGTTTGAAGTTACACGAAACTAGATTAGCTTTTATATGTCATTATAATTGCTCGAAAATCATCATTATTTGAAAAAGCACTTGTTAACATGTCGTATTGGGAAATTCAGCATTATTCAATTTATCTGAATATCACACGACACTACAGACAGTATGACATGACTGCAAACATAACTAATACTGAATATCACCATTGCCTGTTCCTACATATTCAGTATATAGATAGGAACTACTTTTGTTTAATAATATTTATATTTAGCATGGCTGAAGAAGGAAGAATCAGGTATAAATGCTGTCGAGATGAGATTGCTGAGAAGAGTGTGTGGAGAGATAGGATAAGAAATCAAGTGATTAGAGAGTTGAGTTAATGTAAAACGGATGTTGTGACTAAAATGAAAGTAAACAAGTTGAGATGGTTGGGACATGTAGAGAGAACGAACGATAAAAGGATAACAAAGAAAATATACCTGGGAGAAAGAAGAGGTGTAAGGAAACGCAGCCGTTCAAGAATCACATGGCTTGAACATGTAGACTAGGATTCTTAAGGTCGGACTTGTTCTGAGTAAAAGGAATCGTGAATAAAAAAATGAGAAATTGCATAAATGTGACGAAAGCATGAAGTGTGTGCATCAAGGATGGGGAGGTCTAGCTCACTGTTCTCTCTGCCTACCCCGCAAGGGATGCGGCGTGAGGGAACAGAATAGAATACAATCTATCAAGATTCGTATACCTAATAAGAAGGATAACATAACAAAAGAAATAAGGTTATTTTGTATGAGTTGATTTTTGTAATTGAATATTCAATTTTTGTAATTGAATTTCACATGAGAAGTAAAATGTTATAGTGAAAATAAAGTAAAGTGTTAGTGCTACTTATATGTACTCGTATATATTTGTGCGTCCCCTTATACCAGCACGATAGTTGCTGTCTGGGGACTAGAACATATTGTGCAAAATATCATATTGATTATATTTTAATTATATTGTACATAGATATTTACGGTAAATAAAAAAAAAAAAATTATTATTATTATTAATTTCATTTTATAAAGACCGCACAATAAAAATAAGAGATAAAAATTTGTCTTTTTTTATAATAATATAGTCAAATTTATTTATTTTCTTCCTCGCCTGTGTGCGTAGGTGTGGGGAGGGGGGGGGGTACCTACCCCCGTGGAGGGGGAGGTACTATTATTATTCTGAGATATTTTGGTTCGTCAATTGAAGAGGAATTCGCTTGACATCCTAAAGCTAAAGAAAACAATTTAGTTGGCGTCGCTTATTGTATAAAATTGACTTAGTAATATTGTATCAACATTTCAAATATAAGGGTGCCTTCCCACGACAAGTGAATCCGGATTCGTACGCGAATCTGGATTAATCCCTTCCGGATGGATGATTTCGTGCACGGGGTATGGGGAAGTAGTTCCCTATTTTTATAATAATATAATAATTCATTGTATTAATATTTAAATTTTGAAAATATCTTGAGTCCGTTGAAGCAATAAATAAATAAATATATAATATAATAAATAGATAATAATAATTATCTCTGTCAAAGTGTTGAATATATACTAATTCTGTTTTTGTGTTTAAAAATTAGATCGATCAGGTACGAGAATAAATTATTGTCTTTACACCAATATTAATTGTAATTTAGTTAAAAAAAAATAAAAGAAAGCATTGCCTGCGGCATTAATTAAACTTGTTTGTGGGTGATATTTATTAAAGTTTGTCACACGGAGTTTTTGTATCTTGTATCACGCGTTATTTTTCAACACCGGTTTTTCTCAAATTAGCTGCTAATCTCTTTCAGTCCCGTTATGGGCCCGCTACACGCTCGCGAGTCACCACGACCTATTGGTGTTCATGAGTAAAAAGGCGTCAACGGTCGGTTACGTAAATGTCAAGATAAACGATCCATCCGCACCCCTTTTTACTCATGAACACCAAAAGGTCGCGGTGACTCGCGAGCGTGTAGCGGGCGCATTATGTGTCGGGGTGTACATTATATTTATTTTGTACGGGAAAAAATGTCTGCCATAACTGGAAATTAGAGAACCCATTAAATAATTTATTTATTTATTTTTAATATTATTAATGTCGATATTATCAGAATAAAAGAATACCGGCCCAGTAACAGTGCAAAAATTGTGCTGTTTCAGGTCCGTGGTATTAGAAAAATATAATGATTGGTACCTTAAACTTTTTTTCATTTTAAATAAAATTATAATTTCTTTATCATTCGTGTGTTATTTAGACTAACAGATTAGGTACATAATTTTTGAAGGGAGACATTTGAAAGATTGGCATCATACTGATAAAATGCACCACATGGACTTATAATTCGATGTAACAAAATTCCAGAAAAAATAATTCAATAAATAATAAGAAAATATAATGTTCCCCACTCTATGGCAACTGGGGAATCTAAATTTATACATTATTTATTTTGATTTTATTTTTCGAATTATGCGGGTATGTCTGTCTCCCTCACTCTCGTTGTATATTGTAACAGTACGAAACCCATAAGCATATTGCTCAAAATAAATAAACCCCACAAAAGTCGTACAAAAGCCACACAGGATTTTTTTTAGGGATAAAAGCACAAATTTAATTGAATTTTGTAAATAAAATTAATTGTATCGATTAGTATTCGAGTAAATTATATTAGGAACTAGAATAGATTAAAAAATACGAATAAGCAAGCGGATCTAAAATGGGATAGACAATGATTTCAACATTTTATAAATAATTCATCTACTGAAATCCAACTAAAAAGTTTAAGCTTTTATTATTTGAGGATTTTTTATTGGTTTTTAATCATCTGTAGACCATATTTAAGGCACTTGGAATCGTCAGGTTTACAAACACAAAATCAAATGCAATAAATCAATAAACACAACAAAAAAGAATGAAAGCAATAAACACATAGACAATACAAAACTATAACACATTTGTGGTACAATTTAATGCAGGTCTGGATGTAAATTGTTCAGAACTACATTAAGTACGTCATATTTCTGAAGGGTTTTTGTGTTTTTTTGGGTTCATACTACATCATCGTAAATACTCCTATGGGTTTTTCTTCGGAAACCGTTGTGTATACACGCGCTGAAACATGTAAGTAGGGTTGTCAACATTTTTTCAGCTGATTATTCCATCTGCATCAATAAGTAATTTTAAAAAGTTATCGGAAGCCTGGTTGCTAACGCGCTCGATCCTCGATGCCGACATACCCCACTTCACAACACAAGCTTTTAAGCTTGTTATGAAGTGTACAAATATGTATCAGGGTGTAATTCGATAATTTTATGAAAATAAAAGAAAACATACACATTATCTTATTGTTCTTGATATCAGTTCTTAACTCTTTTTTTGTTGCTTCCTTCATTGTCCCCTCCTTTTATCCTCTTCTTCTTCCTCTTCCCATGCTTCCTCCTTCCCTACCATAAATGTTTTATAGATATAAGATATATATTTTTAACTATGTAATGTAATCTATTTGTTTTGCGTGTGTGCTAATTGTGAACGGATGTAATTGGTCTTGTGTATTGATATTTTTGTATTAATGTACCTGCCAATGTTTGTTTTTGTGACTGTATCTGTTCCATGTGCAATAAATAAATAAATATCTACTTATCTATTTAAATAAAAACTGTCATTTTATGAACTGCTTGAATTTTATAATATTTTTATTTGCTAGAAAAGTGTGGTTTTCTCAATTTTCAAATTAATGTAAATTACACACTCATTCGTCAGTCGAAAACTGCAGGCAATGATATAATTCTTAAACTACGTTTAAATTTTACAAGTGAAGCGGATTTGGTTGATATTTTCTTAGTTGTTGCCAAAAAAAAATATATATAGTATTTTGCGATCCATATATTTCTTGCAACTCACTTTCAATATTATTATTATACTCTAGTACGGTTGACAACCCTCGTTGTTAGTGAATATATATCCGAAAATATATCGAATAATAATTATTTTTATTGTAAAATTGTTACAAAAATATACAAATTACCCGACTAGCAAAAATTACAACACGTTATTTTCAGTTAATGTAGGTAGCTACATGTTATCAATTTAGTATCATATTCTTGTATTATGTATTTTTGTACCTATGAATAACTTTTGAATCAGTATTAATTTACAGTAAGTAATGTTAAGAGTATGCATACCGACATTTCAAAAATTTCTAAAAACGGGAGACCTTCTATCTCGACAACCGTTATTAATTATGCTTTGGAACAAAATAGGGTAGATGCATTGCACCTTTATATAACCGTAAAAGATTTTTTATATCTTGTATAGATTTCTCAAAAAAAAATGGAAAACACCTCTGATCTTTTTTCCGAAAGACGGAAACTCGTTTCCTGAAAGTCGTTGAGTAAAATTTTTTTTTGTACTGATAATATGCATTAAAACCTAGGGAATAACCGTAAAAGTTTTTTGATAGACGCAAAATTAACCTCAAAAAAATAAAAAAAACGCTATTTTTACCATTTTATCATGCGATTGTCACGCGATTTTGAACCTTAATGCCGTGGGAAAAGACTGTGACGTCATTCCTGGTGCCAATTATATAGGAAATACCTACCGATTCGGTATACTTCGGTAATACTTTAAGTAAAAGTTAATGTCGCCGCCACACGCTTGCGAGCGTCTACGAGTTTTTTGCGTTCATGAGTAAAAAGGCGTCAACGGTCTGTTACGTAAACGAGCCAAGACAAACGTTCCATCCACACGCCTTTTTACTCATATACACAAAAAACTTGTGGGCGGCGACAAATGGAATATATATGTATTACGTTTAATAGTTATACTATAGAAAATGAAGTAACGTAATAAGCTAATAGGTACATAAATATATACATAATTATATTTTTTAATAAAACGTTTTTTATTTTGTGAGAATCAACACACACACACACAAACACACCCTCACACACACACACACACACACACACACACACACACACACACACACACACACACACACACACACACACACACACACACACACACACACACACAGACACACACACACACACACACACACACACACACACACACACACACACACACACACACACACACACACACACACACACACACACACACACACACACACACAATTATATTACACATGTTGTAATTATCAAACTATAAATTAACATTGAAATAATTGAAAAAAAAGTTTAATTTTAATTAAAATACATTTTAAAATAGAAAAGAAGAAATAAAATGAAAAAAACTGTCTGTTTGGGATGTTTCCTAAAGAAATATCTACGTATATGTATATTGGATTCAACACTTGTATTGCAAGTTATCCAAACGCTATGGATTAGACGGATTCATCTGGATTCATCAAGGCGTGTCCGCGGATTCACAGGCAACCTATTTCCCACGATCCGTGCACGTCTGCGATATTACGTACCGCCATACAAATCGCTATGAAAAAGTCTGTAGATTCACGGACTCACTCCTTCCCACGGCAAGCGAATCTACGGACGAAGCAGGATTCACCTTCCGTGGGATATAGCCATAAGACAATTTCCTTACATCAAATAGGGAGGTAGGTACTAGGGTTGCCACCCGTACTATAATATAAAGTATTGTACTTCAGGTCTGCGTACTATACAGGGTGTCCCAGGAAGTGCGACCAAGCGGAAGTCCAGAGATAGAGCACCTCTAGGGGTACCTAAATACCCCAATATATGTTCCGCGATTTTCTGTGGTTTTCGAGTTATCAATTTTTTTCGTATTTTTTCGCCAAACCCTGACTTGCAAGACGTTATTGGTCACAGAGACACTAATTATTGAGGTACATACTTGATTTTTTTTTCTAAAATAGGTGAATAATATACCTTGTAGGTATAAAAATAATTATGGGTCTATCTGTTACTATCACGCCATAAAAAAAATGACGAATCTCAAAATTAGTCACAATTCAAAATATTAAAAATGTAAGAGGTCGTTTTAAAAAAAAAATCATAGATTAAATTTTTTTTCTAATTACTTTCAAAAACTTGCAAATTTTATAAACTATCTACCCTGTTAATTTCGTTGAGCGATCTCTACGGAATCATACCTAAAAATTGTTTTAATACAAAAAGGGCGGTAACTCACGAAACTAAATTTGATAATTCTCTATACAAAATGTATAAGGAAAAAAATTCATAAATTTATACCTACTATTTTCATATTCGCATTAGATTTCGACTACAAGATCAAAAAAATCGGATATGAAAATAGTAGGTATAAATTTATGTTTTTTTTTGGGAAATTTTCTCCCCATACATCTTGTATGGAGAACCATCAAAATTTCGTTTCGTGAGTTACCGCTTTTTTTGCATTGAAACAATTTTTAGGTATGATTCCGTAGAGATAGCTCAATGAAATTTACAGGGTAGATAGTTTATAAAATTTGCAAGTTTTTGAAAGTAATTAGAGAATTTTTCATCTATGATTATTTTTTTTAAAACGACCTCTTACATTTTTATTATTTTGAATTGTGACTAATTTTGAGATTCTAAATTTTTTTATGGCGTGATAGTAACAGATAGACCCATAATTCCTTTTATACCTACAAGAAAAATTATTCACCTATTTTATAAAAAATAAATAAAGTATGTACCTCAATAATTAGTGTCTCTGTGACCAATAACGCCTTGAAAGTCGGGTTTTGGCGAAAAAATACGAAAAAAATTGATAACTCGAAAAGCACAAAAAATCGCGGAACATATATTGGGGTATTTAAGTACCCCCAGAGGTGCTCTATCTCTAGACTTCCGCTTGGTCGCACTTCCTGGGACAACCTGTATATTGCTTAGGAAATGCATAGTACGCAGAAATACTGTATTTCTCAGTAGTACGAATATTTTACAATATTTCTATATTTCAAATGTGTTATTAATTAAAGCAACCAGATTCTTCACTTCAGACATTTTTGTAAGACAAATTCGGCTGCGTCGCGTTTATCATGAAAAATCTATTTCCAGACCACACCATAATGTGACGCATTGTTTATAATTTTGGTTTTAAAAAATAACCAGAATTCCGTTATATTCTTTACACAATCTCCCATAAAAATGTTAGCCTGCGGCGCTATAAATCACTTTTTTCTGCCACGTGAGAATAGATGCCCCCATCAAAATCCGTTGTCGCATAAGGTCCCAATTGGATGCCCCAATCCGCCACTGAAAATACTATTTTTTTTTCTTTGTTTTTTTTTTTAATATTTATTTTGAAAAATACTATATTTATCTTAGAAATGTTGCCAACCCTGGTAGGTAGGTACCTCCTACACGCAACACAATTACTTGATGAATATATCAGATATTGTCAATTATCATTTGATAAAGTATACGTCTGCCTGCCTGTATAGTGTATACCAACTGCCAAGTGACTGATGTATCTCGTAATGAAGGATTGATACACGAATTCCCTTTTTGTTTGTCGATATACCACTTATTTTATTCTTAAATACTTCCTACATTTTGATGGATCTCATTATATCCTTCTACTTCTTCTTCAAATATGGCACTCAGAGGTGGGTGGAATGAGTGAGTTACTTAGTAATGAGACAGAAGTATTGTATTCAGGATACAGTTTGATATTAGAAGTGCCGATATTAGAACGAACCCCTGCCTTTTAAAGTGTGTGAAAACTAACTAATATTGACGTAATATCATAGGAATTTAAATAGGTACAGTTGCAATACTTAGATTGGTCTCTATAACATTTTTAATACGCGGAGGCAAGACTTGCCAACACACTTCTCAGTGATAACAGCTTGAAGAATCTACATATTGCCATTCATGATTGACATATAAACTTATCATCCTATAACACTAGGAAACATTCACCTATCTAGACATCACGGATATCAAAGGATTATAGGCTCAACGCGGGGCCTAAAATACAAGCATATAAATATATATGGTATGGATATTGGATACATAGAATAAATATTGGAAATTGGAAATAAGAGGGAAAGTTTTTGATGGAATCATGAGTTGGTATCAACACAACATTCTGAAGATACCTACAAGATTTATTGAGAGGTCGTTTAATGTAAACAGGTCACACAAATATCTGACAGATTTATTATTCCCCCAGAGTGTCCCGTGGGAGGGGGGTGGGGGGAGCTCCCTGCCCCCCCCACAGCCTGCCATCAAGTGGGTCACAATAACACAATATCAACAAGTGATGGAGTAGGAGTATTATATCGACTAATAGATTTACTACGCAATCAATAGCTAGAACTGAAATACTAAATGGAAACATCATTCCAATTATTGTACGCAGGAGTTTGTTAGATACTATTAGACAGCTGAACAATAACAGAGTGTAGAGTTTAAAATTGATACACGTTATCAAAAATCTGGAAAGATAATATATATGTACTATGTTTATTTGAGTATTTTTGTGAAACAAAGAACTAATGTTAAAAACAAACTTGTTGTACGATACTACTGGCACAATGTATGGCATTTAGGAATCGTATACAAATATACAATGTAGTCAACTTAGGAAATGTGTAAAATATTTATTCACAGGTTCATAATACATACTTTTCTTAGGAAATATATGTTTTAATAACTTAAAAACTTATTATTTCTTCGGGTAAGCAGGCACATAGATAATATCGAGAATAAAAACGCAATTAAACAGAAGAACCTATTTATTTTTGCAGGTAAACTGGAGTCGCACTTGAAATTACATAATTTGATATACGTATTTCAGATTCCTGTATAATTATTGTGTATAAATTATGTATTGTGTATTACATTAATACACAATACATAATTTAAAATATAAAAATATTACATCTAATAAAATTTGTTTCACACATTTCCTGCCGATTGTATACTTTTCATGAAAATTGTACACAACGACGGATTTGCATGCATTTGCGAAATACATTTCCGGTAACATAGTCACAGGAAATGGCACAGCATCGAGCAGCCATGTGGTCTAGTGAGCTGGTTGGCTAGTAGACGTCACAATAATATAATATGCAGTGCAGATATCTCCAGCAATTAAGATATTCCATGATTCTCTAGAACTATTGTTCTCATTATCTGTTATCAACTTACATAATTCTGGTGGAAACCGGGTAACAATGTAACGCCGCGCCGTGGCAACTATTGCAAGTTGTTCCAATATATACAGAATTTCATAGCGCTCTCAATATTATGGTCGAGAATTTTTCGCCTAATATCACGTGGTTTTTCAGAACCTTTGGTATTCATTGGGATTATGAACCTACACAATGTTTTGAGCAGTCGTCAATAGATGTCGAAATTTTTAGAATAGATTGAGTTTACCAGGTAAACGAGTTCCGTTATGTTTAATATTTTGTATTTAAATTTTATTTTATAAAATAAATTTGAAAAATATTTAAGTAAGTACAAATATTACTAAAGTAGTATAGAAAATACTATCACAGTTTTTTTCTCCTCAACAGAGACGAGAGGCATCTTCATTCACATAATGTAGCGTTATGTGAACTACATTGGGGAGGAAGCAGGATTTTTTCCGTCTGTGCAATGCATATAAATCCGGTTCAACACCTTAATTAATTTAGGTATATCTCAAATCAAAGAAAATACTATGCTAAATATAAATTAAATTTACCATAAAAATGTACGCACAATAATTTATTATACGTGTAAGTATAGGGAGGTTTGATGTATCATCTGTTCTCTCTCTGCCTATCCCGCAAACAGCGTCATTTTTTACAGGTCAAAGCTAGTAATATTATAATGTATGCAGATAGGGAGGAGTTCCTTGGAACGGTGGTGTGTTTTTCTTATGATAATAATGAATGCACCCTCGCATAATGTATGTAATATGATAATGCTCCCAGCTTCCAGCTTGGAGTATAGAGCTGATGTAAGTTCCAGCGCAATGCAGGGAAACAATAATTTCCAATATGAATACAGAGCGGGGGGCGGGATACAATACAATGTATGGAGGACAGGATGGCCTTGCAATGCAATGCAAGACAAGTATCACACAATACTACCTTTATGTGTATATGTATGTATGTGTATAATACTGTACTAGTGTTTCATAAGATCTGAAGAACAGGCGAACACGTTGACAGTTTAAAGTTTCTTTAGAATGGTTCAATGATAACAAATATCCACCTATCGATATTCTACTGATTTGTTTTTTTCAAAATTGATCCGTGCAACTTGAATAACTCACAAAATTCATAGGCAGGGCCGTGCGGTGGGTTGTGAACTTTATAAGGCAAGTAGTTCATAAAATTGGTAAGTTTTTGAAAATATTTGGGACAAGTTTTTTTAGTGATTGTTTTTTTTTATACGCCCTTAATTTTTTTTTTAAATTTCGGATTGTGACTTATTTTGAGATTCAACCTTTTTTATGGGGCGATAGTATCGGATACCGATACACCTACAAATGTTTTTGTTTCAGCAACATATGCTATTCACCTATTTTGGAAAAAAAATCCAGGATGTATCTTAATAATTGGTGTCTCTGTGACCAATAATGTCTTGCAAGTCAGGGTTTGAGGAAAAAATACGAAAAAAAAACATAGCTCGAAAACTACAACATGCTCTATCTCTGGATTTCCGTTTGGTAGTACTTTTTGGGACACCCTGTATAACCTGTGTCACCTATGTGATTTATTAGAGCTACACAGTATAGAGATTATAAGACAGAAAAAGCCTCAGAATTGTTGAAGTTTCATTAGCAGCTAAAATAAATAGATCGGTATAATTCCAGACTTAATACGTCTATAGTCCCACGATAGTAATTGATCTTCAAAGTTTATTGATGGGAGAGAGAAGGGAACCAAACCTAATTGTCTGTAAATGGGAGACACTTCATTTAGTAATAAATTATTCATGGGTTTATATCTTTACTTTGGACATACATCAGTAGGTATCAGCTATAGGTAATTCAATTCAACATTGAGAGCGAAGATACCTAACGTAAACAGTACTTTGGTACTAACACTTTATATTAAATGAGAGTAAAACATAGACACTGCCAACACTGATGTATGCGAGTGAGGCATGGACATGGCTGAAGAATGAAGAATCAGGTATAAATGCTGTCGAGATGAGATCACTGAGAAGAATGTGTGGAGAGTTAGGATAACAAATCAAGTGATTAGAGCACAAGTGAATGTAAAACGGATGTTGTGACTAAATTGAAAGTGATCAGGAAATGTAGAGGGAATGAACAAAAAAATATATACCTGGGAGAATGAAGAGGTGAAAGAAAACGCGGCCGTCCAAGTACCACATGACCATATTCTCAAGGACGGACGTATTCCGGGTAAAAGGAATCATTGAGTCTTTGAATGTAGAGTGAATTGCATGAATGTGACGGAAGCCCCAAATGTGTGTAAGGATAGAGAAGTTTGGCTGACTGTTATCTCTGCCTACCCCGCAAGGAATGCGGCGTGAGGGGATAGAATAGAGTAAACAATACGGATTACTTACTTTATCCGAGAAGTTGAGATATTCCTCGTCGTCAGGAGTTCTTGTAGTGACAGTCAGCATGGCCGTGTAGGCCTTCTTGGCTCTCTCATTCCTCTCGGGGGTGTCGCCCTCCACCTTCCAGGGCTCCAGGGAGGACTGGGAGGACATGCTGCAATAAGACAAATAATAAATAAATAAAATATCCTTTATTGAAAATAAAATGTCGGGTTTAAAATACGTACACAAATACGAGGGAGGGCTGAAAACTCCGCGGCCTTGAGCAAAAAATGTATTGGCCGGTTCCAGTTTATTATTGATATGGATAATATGAACCTTTCTAAAGCTACTGGCAAACTTGAATTATTTTTGATTGTACAAATTTTTATTCTTGTAAAGCGTTGGATTTTTTCTACAGCCGTAGTAAATACATTGAAATATTCCCACAACAGTATAGAAGAAATAAGGATGAACATTGTCGGGCGAGGTCGGTCGTAAGCCCGACAATGTTCATCCTTATTTCTTCTATACTGTTGTGGGAATATTTCAAGCTACTTGCAAAATTTGGTACCAATAGCACAAAAGTGGCACTGTTGGCACCATTTTGAATTCGACGTGTATGAGGTTTTTTTGAAAATGAGAAATTTTCAACCGTGATCCATGACAAAATGTTTTATTAGCACAGGCTGTACATAAAAAAAAAGTTTCAAAAAGATGTGGAATATAGAATTGGAGTCTGCTCTATCATATGCGGTGGTTAAAAAGTGGGTAGAGCATTTTAAACGTGGTTAGCAAGGTATTGAAGAAAACCCTCGCAGTTGAAAGCGATAAACTGCAGTAGGTCCGAAAAACGTCGATAAAATCGTGGATGTGGTTTAGAAAGGTCACCAAATTAGTACTTGGGAGATAGCAGAAATCCTAATGGTCTTATGTGAATGAGAAGAGTTCACGTTAACTTCTGAACAGGGCTTGTATAAACTTTCTGTTCGCTGGGTGCCAACGCTTTTAACTCCTTTTTACGGTCGTAGAAACATGTGCTTGTTTTCGATTTTCATGGGAATATTCGGCCAGGTTTGAAGCTGATCCTGAAATTTTTTTACACGTTTTGTCACCACAGATAAGACCTGGACCTAACAGAGCCCAAAGAATGATCAAAATAGTGGCGGCATGGTAATTTTTGTCTCCAAAGAAATCGATGTCACCTTTGTCAACTGCAAAAGTGTGGGCATTCGTTTTTTGGGAATCTAAGGCTAGCATTACAATAGGCTACTAGACAAAGGGCAAAAAGAGAAATGGGGAGAGCTGTGCTAATCTAATAATCCAATTGCAAGCAATTTCCAATCCGGAAAAACCTGAAAAATTGACCAAAGTCGTGATCTTTCACCATGACACTGAGCCAGTTCACCGAGCAACGATTTCAATAGCCAAATTGCATGCCATTGGCTTCCAGTTGGTGAACCATCTGCCTTATTCTCCTAAAATGGAATCATCAGACCTTCCCCTCATCTCTGAGCCCAAAAAAATCTCGACATATTTTTTTTTGACCCAGTTAACGGTGTTGCCGTCGATGCGGAGCCATATTTTGAAGACCTTCACAATTTCTTCTATAAAACTAGGATCCTAGCTTTGAATGATGGCTAGCAAAAGTGTATTCAACTTCGAATAGATTATATTAAAAAATAATCAAAAAATCCAACCATACTCCAGTACATTTTTTTTCAAGGCCGCGAAGTTCTCAGCCCTCCCTCGTAGACAGGAAAAAAACAAATATAATTAATAACAAACATCAGTTAGATGGATTATTTAAGGAAAGGTAATGATGCCTCAGTTTACTTTTGAAAGAGAGAATAGTCTGAGCTAGTCTTATATGAAGTGGAAAACTATTCTATAATCCAGCTGCGTGTGTAGTGAAAGAAGAGGTGAAGAAAGATGTGTGATGTGAAGGTATGGTTAACAAACGGCGTCCACTCGAACGTAGAGATAAGCCATGAGATGCCAAGGGTGTGAAGTTAGTGAATCAGGATTATTCAGAGCATTGAAAGAAAGAGAGAGAGTATGGAGAAATATAAAATAACAATACCTACACTCACATAGAATGTAAATTAAAAGATGACAAATGAATGAACGATAGCTATTGAATGGATTGCTGTATGGAGTATGCTGTGTGTATAGCATGATTACATATGACTGAATAGAAATTTCTGAAGACTAAATATTGTATGAAGATGAAGATGAAAGCATTGTATGTGAAGCGACACGGAGATCATAAAGTATAATGGATATTGAAATGCTGCTTACAATACGAGTAGGTGTACTTAATATGAAGGAATTATATTGACTGCATTATTTTGGCTTCCAATCCTCGTGACTTGAAAGAACTTTACAATATTATCATGAAGAATGATTCTATCAAGAGAATATCATAATTTATCTATACTCTCTACTCTAGTATTTATTTACTTACTGAGAGAGTTGTACAACGTAAAATAATGTATACCTAACTGTTGGAAAATTATAATTGTACCTATGCTATATTTCCAAATAAACAGAAATGATGCAATTTCTAAAGATTACTACGTCTACTTTGAAAACTGAATTGATGGGAGCTACTGACAACTGTCAATAGAAGAAAGATCTAATAATTTGACCGCATATTCCGAAATACGTAATGTGCTCACGACGTATGGTCTGGAAACTATGACGCTAACTGCGAGGACTAAAACGTACACAGCGATCTATGGAGAGGCAAATCCTAGGCGTAAGTCTGCATTAGTTTTTTAGTATTGCGTGAGCACCTACTTGATGTTTACTCGTGTTTGTCTAAAGTTTTATAGGTACTTAATATTATTATCAAAGGAAGAGGTACTATTAGTCATTAAGCAGCGGGCTCTCGGACTATATAGAAGACATCTCGTGCGAGAGAAGTAGGTAGTTATATTTTAATATTATCTCAGACACGTGCCTCACAGCAGTGGGTGATTCTACCCATCCACCCTCTTATTACCATAGGGAGACTTAATGCATTCTCAGAAATATTATGAAAACACTTAATGGGGTACCTACCTACACTATGCTAATCATTCAATATTAAATTTAAGTGGAAATACAAATCCAAATTAAAATTTCAATTTATTTGAGACTCTTATTTACAGGGACTTTATTTATTTTAAATAACACATGGCGCAAGGCCATTAATACATAAAATTAGTTAACAGATATTACAGCAAAGAAATACGTGAAAAAGTATGCTAAAAAACAAACATTCAACAGCACTCACAAAAACATAATACACAAAAAATAAAGATACATAAAATAAAATAATATACATCAGATAGGTACTAAAAAAGTCCATTATTTTTGTCAGGTTACGGCTAGTACGGGTATTAACATACCGGAAGGTTGCAAGATGAATAAATTAAAATAATGAAATTTAGTATACAAAGCAAATATTATTGTAAGACATCTGAATCTGAATAATATGAAGAGGAAATAATATTATTGTTATCGTAATAATTATAATAAAGGGGATGGTATTAGGTCAAAACATGTTAACTGAAATTCGGGCAATTTGGTATGCAATGTGTGAATTTTATGAAAAACTTTCGGTTATTTAGAAATATGATACCTGAACAAATACTACTGAGAGTTGAATATTTTGCAGATAACAGATTTTGACCTAACACCATCTATATAATATCCCGTGTTCTATAATAATAATATTGATCTGAATGTGTGCAAACCCCTGGTCAAGAGACGTGGTGCCCATCTGAAAGAGATAAAAAGGGTCTAGAAGCTTTTAAGATGTGGTCCTACAAGAGAATTTTAGGAATTTCTTGGAGGGATCACATAATAAAAGAAGTTCTCAACAAAATCCAAGTAGGAAGACACCTGCTCAGTGCAATAGCAGAAAGACGTGCCAGATGGATCGGCCACATAGTACGTCAAGAGGGTCTCCTATTTGAATTAATTGAAGGAATGAACGAGGGGACAAACTACAGAGGACGACCAAGGAAAGAATACCTGAACGACCTGTGCCAGGATATGGGCTTCTCTCATATAGAGTTAAAAAGAACCGCACAGGACAAGGATGAGTGGAGAAGGAGACATGGGGCTTTGCTGCAAACCAATCGTAATGATTGAAAATGGAGAGCTATTCTGTCCAGCTGGTTCTTAGGTAAACTCAATGTATAGGAAATAAGGAAGAACATACTCGTACTACAGTCTCGTATAGTACCTACGAGAAGCAGAGGAAAAGCTTTCTCACAGTAGCGGTCGTTAATAGACTTAAAAAAAACGCAACGGCGTTAGCCTTTCACAGGACGTTTTGGTAAACAATTTAACGCTCAAAATCGCATTAATGATCAAAATCGCGTGGACAATCGCATGATGAAGTGGCAAAAATTGTGTTTTTTTCCATTTTTGGGGTTAATTTTGCGTCTATCAAAAATCTTTTACGGTTATTCCCTAGATAAAGGTTCAATGCATCTACTCTATTTTTTCCAAAGCATATTTAGTAACGGTTGTCATACACATTGTGTACTCATAAAAGAACATACTCGAAGACTGCAAACAAATAATTGGTGATGCGTGCCTACCTACTAGTATAATCTACCTACATAATATAAAGTTCTATTCCTTAAACAAACAGACCCTATAGTTTTACATTGTTTGTGCAGGAAATAAATTTAATACGATGTGATGTTAAACAAATGATGTCCCCCCCTCTCTCTACCCCTGCCCCCCCCACCCCACAAACTAAAAGAGAGAAAAGTCGAATGTTTGAACAAACTCAATACCTCATGATAAAATGCTTTGGGAAATCAACATAAACGTTGTCTTGTGTTCCTGGCATTGCACGGATAAATAAAGTGATAAGACGACATTTGGCACTGCCACCTAGACACTCTTTCTCTAGCCATGCTGTAGAAATTTGAATGCATTACGTTATAGGCAAGGTTGCCGTCATCGTCGCTACGGAAATGTATGGAATAACAGTCCCTTAACAACGAGCATGACAGACCACGCATTATATTATGTTAGGAGATTTGACAGGATTGGTGGTCCTGTTAGATCATTATGCTATGTTGCCAACTGTTACAGCACGGCTAGAGTACCTACTCTAGGAGGCGGTGCATTTGGACACTGCAACTGCGACAATACCTAATTAATAATTTAAACTGAGAAGGTCAGTTGAAGTTTGTTATCTACACGGGCAATTTTTATTGTATTGATTAACATTATTTCGCAATATATAGCAATTATTTCGGCAATATTTAAAGCGAGACAACGATATAACGTGCAAACGCGAGAGATAATTGACAAAAATGTCCAAACTGATTGAATATTCAGAAATCCACGTCGCCGAACCTGTGACAATTCTCTTTCTCATTGCACTAAATATCGTTGTCTCGCTTTAAATATTGCCGAAATAATTGCCATGTATATTAATTATATCAATACGAATTGTACGAGTTGCCGCAATTATTGCTCATGTAAGAGCACCTTAAGACAGGTGTCCACTCTTAATATACTCAGTGTGTGGATCTGATAGTTCTCTGATAGTATTTTAATACTCGGATCTAAGTAGAATTTAGACAACACACGTAGATACATTATTATGTTATAATAATTCATATGTAAAATACTTGCGTAAGAATAACAAACTAATTACTGAGAGAAAATAATGCGCAACAACCTGTGGGAATTAAACAGAGTATCTTTCATGATAAAATAATATTTCATATTCCCACCAGGCTCCCTGTATATGTAGAATGAGTATTGTTTAACTCCAAACGTTTTACCTAATAAACTCCGATGTAAAATATATTTAATTTCATACAGGGTGATTGGTTACGGCTGCTACATAACCTGAGGCTGTGTACCATCCTCAACTTACACAATTCTGGTGGAAGTCGGGTAACAATGTAATGCAGGGCCGTGGCAATTTTTGCAAGTTCAAATATATACGGAATTTAAAAAAACGTCGCTTTCGAATCGAGGTCGAGAATTTTTCAGCAAATTTAACACCCCTTTTTTGAAACAATATGGCGCAATATAATATGTTGTTCACAAACTTTGGTATTCCAATGAATTACATTATACGAGCCTACGAAATGTTTTGAGCATTCATCGATAGATGTCGAGCTTCTTTATATTAAATTTGCACATGTTTTTATTAATAAATTGAATTGGTAAATATTGTAGTACAAAATGTCATTAAGTAGAATAGAAAATACTACGCCAAAAAATATTCACGTACAATAATTATGTGTAAGGATAAGGTCTGGCGATCTGTTCTCTCTAGCTACCCCTCAAACAGCGTCATTTTGAACGGGTAACATCTAGTAAAATATTATAACTGCCAAAGGCAAGGGATGGTCAATGGTAGGAATATTATTATTCCTGAAAGTAGAAATACGAAGTTTACGGTAAGTTCGTCTAAAATTAATTCGTCTAAGATCAATTGATCTAAAATCAGTTCGTCTAAAATCAATTCGTCTAAAATCAGTTGATCTAAAATCAGTTCGTCTAAAATCAATTCGTCTAAAATCAATTCGTCTAATTGTCAATTCGTCTAATTATCAATTCGGCCAAAATCAATTTGGCTAACGACCAATTTGTCGATTTCAGAGGAATTGGTTAATAGGAATTGATAATTAGACGAATTGATTTTAGACGAATTGATTTTAGACCAATTGATCTTAGACGAATTGATTTTAAACGAACTTACCGGACACCGAAATACGATAGGTACTGAAGTACTTGAATAATATTACTGTTTTTGTAAATATTATTTCTACAAACAGATGTAAATAATATCATACTCGTACTATATAATTCTCTGAGGTATCATCAATTTTGTGGCGTACTTTATGCCAAATCTCTACTGGCTATAAAGCCCCCCCCCCCTCCCCCCACCACCATATATTTATAGGTCCAGATAGGAATCATTCACTCATGTTTTATATCGAAGTAAAGTCCTTAAATTTTTACGATTTTCCTATCCAAATAAATGGTACAACGACCCTCTAACATTATTGCCTAATAAGTAATCATATGCAGGACAAAGATTATATCGAGTTATATTATGTGTTCACATACTGAATTTCTGAAAATAGGTTTATTTAAAAACGATGGGGATATTACAAGGTATTGAAGAGACGAATACGAGTTTCAAATGAGGGAATTAAACTAGTCGCCCCTTTTATAAACAAAGTCTGTTGGAAATACAAAATATTGTGTTTCATTTCAATCATCCTGGCTAATAATATTTGCGCGTTCATTCGCCAAAGAATTCGTATCGGAAAATTATAAAAATGCATAAATCAGTTGTTGTATTAATGAACTTGCAATATTGTAAGACGATTTCTAAACACTGATCTTTCAGGCTCAATGCTTGTATGTGTATGTAGTGCAGTATATCTGAGCCTATAATCATGTGTTATCCGTGATAATACCTGGATAGGTGAATGTTTGATGAGACCTTTGAGGCTGATAATACTGAGAAATGTGTTGGACAGTCTTGCCTAAGCAATATGAGCTCTTGCGATGGTACCTAAGCATTGTTGGTTGAGCAGTTGGAGACTTACCTTGTGAAGAGTTCAATGTTGAAGAAGACGTACTCTCCTGAGGAGACCATGTTGAGCTCCTCAGCAGCCAGCATGATTTCCCGCACAGTCATGGGGTTGGCGCACACCACCATTACTAGAAAGAAGAGACACAAGAATTAGATAAAGGAAGTACTTACCTACTTACCTACATTTAACATTTATTCGTTTCAATATTTGTCGACATTTTAAACTATGTATTAAAATTTGCAAGGGGGACTTAGATTTGGGAGAGACGCAACTACATAAGTTTTTTATTTTATAAAAAGGAACTCCTAGATAGGTGATGTGTGACAGCTTCTCATGATACTCTCCAACACGCTCCACAGTCAGTAACTTGCTTAAATTTTTTTTTGATAATCTTCCGAGCGTCTCGTTGCAGTCAGGTATTCGTAAACTTTCATAAAACATTACAGATTTCCCTCAATAGAAGCGAGAACAATCTACAATCTACATTCACATAATGTAGCTTTATGTGAACCCCCTTAGGGAGGAAGCATCACGGATATTCCGACGCTTACGAGTCAGATTTGTCTGGCTCAAGTGATCACTTTATGCCCGAAGAAACGTTCATCTATTCCACCACGTCCTGCTGTCAACTGTGCATTTCACAAGATATTTCACATCCCGTTCAGCAATGATGTTCGCTACCCAGTCTGAATGGCATATAAATGTCTACGCTAAAGAAAAGTCTGTGTGTTTTTATATACCTAAACATGCACAGCATTCACTGGTTACCCCAGCACTAGGCTGGAGCATATCGTGATGTTATAGAAGTAGCAGTGAATTTGCAGTGATGGTAATTCCTGTTTATTGTGGACTCTGGGTGGAACGCAGTAATTCTTAGTTGCTTACTATGAAATGTGAGGGAAAGGTTCACCAATACTGAAAAATGATTGGAGGGGAAAGAAAATAAAAAAAACACATCCTTCGAATTCATTTTATTTATTTCTACAATTTTTTAATTGAAAAAATACTCTGATAACTTCTATAGAGTAAGACTATTCAGTTCCAGGCATCACTCAATCCGAATTGTATAAATATCAATCTGGGTTTATCAAAATAAACTCAAATTCACCTTTGTACACTTCGCAGTAAGCTTGGAAAGCTTGTGTCGTGAAGTGGAGAAGTCGGAATCGGAGATTGAACCTGCACTCGCCGTATTAACAGTCATATTAACATAGATCCCAAAATTTTGTCACAGACACAAAACACCACAGTGAATTTAAATAAAGTCTCGTAAAATAAAGAATTCAGTCTTAGATTCTAGGAGACAGATTGTATTAAATAGAATCACCTCTGAATATAGTAGAGTATGCCAGTTGGTCGGAATCTAGAACAGTTGTTCACTATTCAGTATAAGAACAATACGTAGAACATTGCATTCTAAAGACAGGTTGTCTTGCGGGTGCTTGAATTAACAAGTATTACTTATCTTCATACAGTTTGAATGTTTGGTGAATTGTTTTACTAAACTTTGTCTCCACAAGATGCAAATTCTCCTCAAGTCCTTCAGAAGAAATATCTTGAGGCAAATTCTCATTTCGAAGACAAAGTTCTCTGAAATACTTTTGAAACAAAAATAATAAAAAAAACTAGGTGTTTTGACTGAAAGTTCTTGGTTGAATTCATTTGGAATGAAATTAAAATAAAACAAAACTTTTTGAAACAAGGACGAGCTTGTAATTATAATATCTCCCAGCAAACCCTGAAAAATAATCATTACAAAAGCATATTGGCAACAAAATAAAAGAAAAACCAAATACATATATACAACGGAACATACATAATATAGAACTTACTTATGTATGTATAAACATCAACAAAGCTAGACTACAAATAACATTTTACTGGAAAAATAAAAGGTAATGATTTTCTAGAGATTGTTGGTAAGAATTAACAATGATGATCTCCTGATGCTGGCAGGTAAGGTACTTATTTCATAACACGGACTTTTGATTAATTAATCAGGCGACTATCCTCGATATAAGTTGAGACATCATCCATAAGCAGCCGCCGGATATCAATCCAATTAAATAAAGAGGTATTCAGTTTGTTATAGACATTGCTTGAGTGTTTTATTTTGTGGAACAAAGGATTCTCCAGTAGAACTGAAATAGTGATGTGCATTAATCAATTTGATTACATCGACAGTGAAAAAGTATCGCAACTATGCGTTGTAGAGCAAAACAATCGTATTATACACTCGAATTATTCCTTGTCAAGGAACTGTCAACAAGGATTTTTCCAATGTACTGTTTGCGGATGACACATATCTAACATTAACGTTGCGGGAATGCCCTAGAAATACCTACTAGAAATAGTAAGGAGTTGGTTCTGTGACAACAACTTAGTATTTAATATGACGAAGACGGGTGTAATTCACTTCTCTCTGAAGAGTCTTTGCGGTGGTCGGTAGCTTTGTTGGTAGCGCGCTCAACTGTTAGTCCAGTGGGCGCGGGTTCTCTTCCCGATGCCGACTTACTCCACTTCACGACACAAGCTTTTCAAGCTTACTGTGAAGTGTACAAAGGTGTATTTGGGTTTATTTCGATAAACCCGGATTCATTTAAAAAAATCTGAAGCGATCATTAGATGTCTCCATCTCGTCGACGTCGACAAAGTAACTTTCTTGGTATTACAATAGATCGAATTCTTCTGTGGGCTCCACGACATTCCAAATGATGATAAATTATTATACTCCGAGAAATAAAGGATTTTAGCTTGCAATAAGAGTAGTATTTATGATTTTTAATAATCAAGTTCGATTATTTCTATTGTAAAGTATATCGCTATTGCACATCACTAAACTGTAAGTGATAGTATTTTGTGGGTTCCAGTTTTAAATAAATGGTCGAAAAGTCCATCAGGGCCGAACTTGGAAGTATTATATTTCACAGACCTTTTATAAAATTAAACGTTTTAACAAACTACCCGTAGTATTGTTTTTCAAATGCCTCATCCACATGCTGTCCGACCTTCCACGAGTCCCGCGCGAATGAGTAAAAAGGCGTTAACCGTCGGTTACGTATACAGTTCAAGACAATCACCTCGTCCGTACGTCCTTTTACTCATTCACACAAAACTCGTGGAGGGATGCCGAGCGTGAAGCGGCCGCAAAAGGGAGAAACACAAATCAACTGTTTTTTCTCATTGTTAAGTACATCTAACTATAAAATAAATAAACTATATAACCCGAGATCCGGTCGCTAAAAATATGACCCATCTATTTTTTGATCGAACTGCGATTTAAATGATAGCTTACACATAGTCATACATCGCATTAAAATAGAACTACTAATCCCATGCACAAAAATGATAGAAACCTTTTTTGCAAAGAATTCAGTAAGGATTATTTTTGTCGTTGACCCCTTTCTCCTATCTCTTACCATATTCCTAAAAAATGCGAAAAACTGCTACGAGGACTTTTTCTAGGGGGGGCACCCGGGAGGGTTGCGGCAAGATTTTGATATGCAACCTTTGTGCGATATATGACCCTAAGTGAAAGCTATCATTTAAACCACATTTCGATCAAAAACAGGTTTGAGAATACCTAAATTATCTTAGGTATTGAACCGGATTTATCTGCACTACACATCCGACTCGTGAGCGCCGGAACACCCATCCTGCTTCCTCCCCAAGGGAGTTCACATAATGCTACATTTTGTGAATGAAGATGCCTCTCGTCTCAGTTGAGGAAGAAAACTGTAAAACACAGATAGTTCATATTTTTAGCGACCGGATCTCGGGCTAATAGTTGATGTTGTATGTGAAATATACATCCAACTTAATTTATTTGTAGGAGAAAACAACTCACTGGTGTTAACACCAATAGAGAGGAATTTTTGAAATTGTCGGAAAATTTTGTTGCCAGTATAAACACTTAGTATAAATAATTCTATGAGAGAGGAGGGATGATGGCAACCCTTTGTAAAGTTTTCATATAAATCCTACTATTTCAATATAACATACCTCCTACTCTAATACAGTTTCCCAGTCATTGAACTCCTCAGCCAATAGCTGTGTCTGGGTTACCTACCACATGCTGAAAGAATCACTCACTTAAGGCTCGCAGAAAATATGACGTCACGGTCATTTCCCGCGGCATTAAGGTTCAAAATCACATGAACAATTGCATGATAAAATGGTAAAAACACAATATTTCCATTTTTCGGGGTCAATAAAATATCGCTTCTATCAAAAAACTTTTACGGTCATTCAAAAATAGGAAAAAAAAATATCCGCGACTTTTGAGACACGAATTGTTATTTTCTGATAAAAGATCAGATGTGTTTTTTTTTTTTTTTTGAGAAATCCATGCAAGATATAAAAAATCTTTTACGGTCATTCCCTAGAATCTAGATAAAGGTTCAATATATCTACTCTATTTTGTTGCAAAGCATATTTAGTAAGGGTTGTCGAGATATAAGGTCTCCTGTTTTTAGAAATTTTTGCCAAACCAAAACAAGTGAAATTCACAGTAGGTAACATGAGCATTACAAAGTTAGTGGGCGGGGCATTCTAACAAAACATAACATGAGAGCCTTAGAAGACGAGAACTTTCAAAATGTATATTGGGGGGAGGGGAGATATATAATAATAATGCATGGATGACAGTGGCGTCACTTGAGTCTCCCATAAAGGACTGCGATTATATAAATATGAAGCTATAGTTAACTTTATTGCTTTTTCCACAGAAACTATCTTTCAGAGACCCCATCCTAATAAATAGTGACCCCTTCTCTTCATAGCGCTGTCTTATATTACTTAATTCTTTAGTTTTGAATGTTATTCATGTTCTATCGAATTGTTGTGATAATGTAGAATTTATATTTTTATGGCTTACAACGAATTACTATTTATGTCCCCGTATCTAGTTGTCATAGCAACAATCCCTGGAATATAATTTCATCATTGACGATTGTACTATTGTCAGAATAAAAATAATATCATATCAAAATAATAATTTCCCAGAATAAAGATATTCAAACAACCATTAATATACCTGTAGGAGCGTTTCATTTTTTTACAAAACTGGATCATCCTTCTTCAGAGACAATAAAGTTTTAAGGCGTTTCAGGGCGATCCAAGGGTCGTGTGGGGTCATGTGTGATATCGTATGAGAGAACGTTAGAAAAGAATTGCAGATCGTATTAAGTCAGATGTCTAGCTCAAAGCTCGGAAGCCACCGAGCGATCGAGAGGATCCAGTCACCGCATACCACCGTGTTTGGTATCTCACGAAAGTGCTTCACGAGCAGAACTCACATCTTTTTACAAATTTTTAATCTATCAATTCTTGGTGGGATCGTCCCATAGGAATGAAGAAATTCAAGCGCCTCGGAAGGGCGTGTTTGGAATCGTTTGGAAGACCGCGAAAAACAATTCTAGGATGTGAAGTAATAAAACCTTGTTTTTAATTTAATTTTGCGATTATTTATTTGAATAACTCGCAGAATTGACGCAGAAGACCCCAAAGGAAACATTTTTTTTTACCAAAAATTTGTTTGCCCCGAAGGTAACAATTTTTTACCAAAAGTTTGTGTAAAAAATGTTTATGTTTATTTAATTTAAGCGTCAGTTACACCACTGCTGGGGGGAGAGGGGAGGGGAGATTGTAAAGTTTTTGAATATTCATTCTCCTTAGTGAAGTGTGTCGTTGTTATTTTTTGTTCTTAAGATTCTTTTGAAAAGAGAAGTTTTATGAGAACAAAAGAAAATAAGCGCCTTGTTTGGTTATTAGGCTGATGTGTTGGAGGCAGTAGGCATCAGTAGGGAGGGAAAACTTTCTCCAACATCATATTTAAACATTGAGAAGTTCTTCAGGTTGCTTATATACAAAGCTTTGAAAAGTTTGCATATAGAAGTAATATAATATAGGTACTTACCAAATCATAACAGAAAGCTCTATCATACAATATCAATACTTTATAGCAGTTGGTAATTTAAATAGGTACTTATTCTAATTTTCTCTACCACCATTACTTTATTTACAGTATAGTAAGTACTTAAATTATAATTACACGCCGTGAATGGCGCCGCAGTCGATTTTTTTCATCCCTATCTAATGTTTTTCATATTTTTATATAAGAGGGCAGTAAAGATGGCGTTAGCATCGAAAAAAATGGTTCAATGTGAAATATATGCTGTAGCATATGTACAACTTCCAAAAACTACACGAATGACAGTAGGATGTGGTGGAATGGGTGAACGTTGTCCTGGGCATAAACTGATCACTTAAGCCAGGCAAAGCCGACTCGTAAGCGTCGGAACACCCGTCCTACTTCCTCTCCAAGGATGTTCACATAACGCTACATTATGTGAATAAAGATACCTCCGGTTTCCGTGGAAAAAACTGTAACAGCAAATATTATTTGAACGTAATACATACAATAAACAGAAATTTCATATAATTATTATGTCCATCTTTTAGTCCGCGAGCGCCTAAATTACAGGTCGCGAGCTATCGGTTGGACACCACTGATCTATAGGGTATATAAAATATACATAGACAATAGACATGCACTCAAAAAGTCCTTGATTATTTTTCTGTTTAGATAGCACATCTACTAATAAAGTATGTCTTTATGAAAGGTTACAGTAGACGAGTGCTTTGCAAGCGAAACAATAATTGCTGATGTGTTCAACACTTTGCTTACTCCACACAGCACACACCTAGTGGATGTTATACGGGTTAGTACTAACTGCTTGCTACATACCTTTGTAAGCAACTTCATTATATCATCATTCTCTACCTCAAGTACAACTACATACAACATGTCTCCTAACAGAGCTTATAAGTTATTATAAGTTATAATATTATAATGACATTATATAAAGCTGGGGAAACAACTACGACGTCACGGTCATTTCCCGCGGCGTTAAGGTTTCGAAATCGCACGAATCGCATTTTTTTATTTTTGAGATTAATTTCGCTTTATTCTAAAAAACTTTTACGGTCATTCCGTAGATTTTAATGCATATTATATCACTACAAAAATACATTTTCTCTGCGACTTTCGGGAAACGAGTCTCCGTCTTTCGGAAAAAATATCAGTAGTGTTTTCCACAAGAAATCTATACAAGATATAAAAAATATTGTACGGTCATTCTTTAGATAAAGGTTCAATGTATCCATCCTATTTTTTTCCAAAGCATATTTATTTATTTATTTAAACAATATAACGGCCTCTAGCCTTTGGAAAGTTTACAATTCTAATAATCAAATATATCTATCGATACAATCGTGGTACATAGCCAAGCAATATTTAGTAAGGTTGTCGAGATCTTAGGTCTCAAACATTTCTTTTTTTTTGAAATGTCAATATGCCTACTCTTAAAAGTACAGCACAGCTAGTAATATTAAATACTCGACACTTTGATATTAATATTATACCCCTTAATATTGTGGCAACTAAGCCATCATGCCGCTGTCACTCTCTTACTTGTTACCTGTTATAGACACCTACACCTAGTACGTCACCAGGTGGGAGGGAGTTAGGGAGTTAAACCAAAGACTAAATTAAAGCTTAGCTAAGCGGGAGATTTAATTATTTTGTTCGTCGAGTAATTAAATAAATGAACGATTGTTTTGAAGAAATAATGAGTTGAAGTTAATAAGACGCGGGAATCAGAGGAGTAATTAACACGAGACAAGCGGAGGTAAAGTAGTATAAGAATATTAATATCTATAATTAGGTATTATTTAAGTTTAAGACAAAGAAATTCCATTTAGTATTCGCTAAATTACGAAGGTTAATTAAATTAAGTTCACTCACCTCACAGTTAGTCAGTCTATTACCGAACAAAAATGTTTCAAAATAAAGATAAAAATGGTGGATGGTGCTCGTTGTTGGAATAGTCTTCCCTCTACCATTCGCACTGCGTAGTCAGTGCACTCTTTTAAAAGAGAGCGGTGAGAAATCGCATGTTGGCGTCGAATGCGGCATCTGAATCCGAATCTTAGGAGTAAATTGTAGATCCAACTATATATGTTTTTATGTATGTATGCATTTTGTTTCTTGTTTATTATTTTTTTATTCTGTTTTTTTTTCTCACATATGTATGCAAGTATGTATATATTTATTCAATTTCTTTTTTTTCTGTTTTATTCAATTTCTTTTTTTCCGTTGTTTCCTGGTTAACTGGAAGAAATCGCAGTTTTGCGATAAGTTCGCCCTAGTGTACAACGATTTATAATCTGTATTATGTCCACTTTTTATATTTATATGTATTTGTTGTTCACTTAGAATTTAAATAAATAAATAAAAAAGGTGATATACATATCGGGCCATTGAGAATATTTGTAATTACTGATTACATAATATGTAATGAGTTTGTATATTACAAAACCCTGAAATACTACATTGTAAAATACTTAATACATTTGTTCCAGCACACCCTAAACGAAGATATTCAATAAGTGATATTTTCTCATTTCACTCAACATTTTGAAACTCAAACAATCTCAACATTTTTATAGAAAGATCTTGTTACCAAAGCTCTTAACTACCCTCTATTTTCGACGAAAAATCCGAGATCGTGGGCTACTGAGCACAGAACAATTTTTAGTTAGGAAGTTAGTATATTACAAAATATGAATAATTTAATATTTCAATTTTAATTAATTAGCAGGGGAATTTATTAAACTTTAATATTTCTAACAGGACGAATAAAGGTTGTTAATGAAATAATTAAACGAATACGCAAAATTTAATCAAACATGAAATTAACCTAAAACAACCTACAAATTAATAATATGTAAAATATTAGGTAGACAAACATTGTTCCCTATATTAATTCACAAACATAACTTTACATAATTCAATATTAAATTTATAAAGTTTCATAATAGGTATAAACATTAATCCAGCCAAAAGTACGAGTATGTATATGTAACCGGAAATGTATGAAATCCGTCATTGTATACAATTCCTAGGAAATGTACACAATGCATAAAATCGGCAGGAAAAGTGTGAAATTTTTGTACTATAAATTGCATTTTTTATATTAATCGTAATCTATAGTGAATATATAAATCTATAGTGTCGAAACGTCGATCAAGTTTATCTACACACGGTTGTGTAGATTGTCGCTTGAAATTGACCCGACATTGTATACTTTTCCTAGGAATTGTATACCTAAATTTCATTCATTTTCGGAAACATATACACTTAACTACACAGGCAGCAGGAACGAAAACATTTTATAGAAGTTTTTTGGTAGTTCTTGAGCAATCGATATAATCCGCATGTTCCCTTTCACTTTGTAGGGAACTTTCTAATATAATGAAGGATAATCTCTTCCACATAACCCTTCTCTATTTGATGTACAATAATTTGACATCTAAATCCCAGGAGTCATTACTGAGGGAAGGAAAGGTGTGTATTATGGAATGAACAGGAGATGGACCCTCTTATAATTAGTAATAAATAGTGTTGCCTTTGTAGCACTGTGTTATAAAAATAAAGTATTCCACAGACACCACATACGTTGCCAACACGCGTCAAAAATAACCCGGTTTGTATTGTGAACAACGATATGTTTCATATTGCACCATATTATTCAATGATAAGTAGTATTCACCAAACACAATTCGACTGTAGCTGAAGGCATAAGTGTTTTTAATTCCGTATATATTTATAACAACTTGCAAAGGCTGCCACAGGCCCTGCGTTACATTGTTACCCGATTTCCACCAGAATTATGTAAGCTGATAATGACATATGTAATGTATAGGTAGGCTATATAGGATGTATTGCTTTTGAATTATAATGTTAAAATAATTGAGATTGATTGCATAAAGTTAAGTTAGTATGTCGCCCTGTGAAGAAGTTACAAAATTAGACTCTGACATAAAATTTATAATATTACATGAAGTTTAAGTACTTAAATATTATTATTTCACTTAAAAGTAGGTATATTCATATTTCCAAAAAAAACTGTTTTTGAGACCGATCTCGACAACCTTAATAAATATGTTTAAGAAAAAAATTGGGTAAGTATATAAATTCAACCTTTATCTAGTGAATTACCGTAAAATATTTTTTTTAAACTTATAACAGTCAACGAATAATAAATTAACTGAATATTAACAAAACTACATTGCTGTAAAAAATCACTACGCAGTTTGTGTTTAAAAGAGAAAGTAATTACATAATGTAGAAGGTTATGTAGGAAGATGTAGTGTAGGTATATGACTGGGAGGAACATCCAATATGAAGAAGTGTATAGTTAGTTGAAGAATATCGGAGGTGTACTACGAGTATGTAGAAGGCAGGTACCTCTCCATAATATGTTTGTTTGTATGCATTGCCTCTAAACACTTTACGACATGAGCTTTAGAGAAGGCTTCAAGGAATAAAACAGCTTTTATTGTTCCCTACCAGTACCTACTCCATGCTATACTCGTGTAACTACACAGTAAAGCTGTGTCAACAACAGTCAACAGTTAATCTTCAACAGTTATTCTTATTTAACACGTCAATACTATTGACATAAAAGTATATTGTCTAGTAATGTTAATCCACGCCGATGCCTGAAGTGAGTATGTAAATTTTCCAATCAAACGCTAAGAAGAAAACTAAGCAAAATTCCCGCGCGGCACAATAATAGTATTAACATCAGAACGATTAGGTACTGCTATTAATCTCGCGATGTCATTGGTCACCGGTTGATAATAGCGCCTGTTGACCAGTGACCAATGACATCGCGAAATTCATTAGCATTACTCGCGGGACACTAACGGGGAAACTTCTGAAATTGATCAGCAACGAGACGACCATTTTAACGTTAGCAGTTAACGATAACTATTAATCGGGGTTAACATTAGCATCCGTTAAAGTTAACTTTAGTTAGCACAAACCCCCACTACTACTACAAAGTATATTGTTATTACAAACACAATACGACGCAAGGCAAAGCACGATTACATGGATTTCTTCAAAGAAAAACACCTACGGGGATATTAAAAAAATTCTCCAACTAAAAGCATGTGAGATGAAAGTACCTACTAATATTTTCACTAACGTGTTATAAGTAACCTTCAAATTTGAATGAGGTTATTGTTATTACATTATGTAGATGTTACCGGATATCTATGAAGTCCGTCATTGTATACAATTCCTAGGAAATGTATAAAATGCCTAAACACGCAGGAAATGTGTGAAATAAATTTCATTTTTTTAAATTATTTTTGTGGAATAATTATATTTTTTATATTAATCTAATATATTATACACATTTTACTAGAAATTATGTAGGTTTTCTAAACAGGAATCTAAAATACTTATATAAAATTATAAAATTGTGTGTGCGACTCCAGTTAACCTGCAAAAATTAATAAGTTCTTCAGTTTGAATACATTTTTATTCTCAGTTTTATCTCCCAAATTGGCCAAAATAACTAATTAGTTTTTGAGTTATTAAAACATATGTTTCCGAATGGAAGTGTGAATTTAAAAACTTGTGACAAATTATTTTACAGTTTCCTAAATTGACCCGGCATTGTATACTTTTCCTAGGAATTGTTTACAATTCCTAAATTTCATACACATCAAGTATCATAGATATTATTTGAATTGGTACTTCTACGACTTAGTGCTAAGATTTTATACATAATTTAACTCACACTGACTTCCCTTAAAGTCTAAGGGAAATTAGGAATTATAGTTTTACAACGTGGATAATTCTAGATGAGAATAAAAAACACAAAATGTTATTTCCGTGTTTTTTCATCTGAGATATTTTATGATGACACAACTTCGCGATTCATTCAGCCAGAATATTCGGGCTTAAGAGTAGGCATATTGACATTTCAAAAATTTCTATAAACGGGAGACTTAAGATCTCGACAACCGTTACTAAATATGCTTTGTAAAAAATGCAATAGATACATTGAACCTTCATAATATATTACCTTATTTTTTTTACTTGTGTAGATTTCTCAAAAAAAAAAAAATTGTCTACACCTCTGATCTTTTTTCCGAAGAACACAAACTCGTTTCCCGAAAGTCGCGGAGATTATTTTTTTTGTTTTATAATATGCATTAAAATCTATGGAATAACCCTAAAGTTTTTCGATTGAAGCTAAATAAACCCCAAAAATTGAAAAAAAAAACGCTGTTTTTACCATTTTACCATGCGATTGTTCACGCGATTTTGAACCTTAATACCGTATTGGGAATTGAATGTGACGTCATAGTTCGGTCGTGAGGCTTAACATAAAAACACATAAACCTGCAAACCTACGAATAGCTGAGTACAAAATAATAGGGAGAGATTAGGGAGATGAAGGCAAAATATATCTTTACAATTTCCGTGTAGCGAATGTCCCAAATTCCATTGATTTACTGGAAGGAGGTTTAGCTCCTATCATAAAAAATAACGTGAAATTCATAGCGAGTTAATCAGGCGGAGAAGCTTAAGCGAATGGAAACTGTCTTATGTTACTTAGTCTGTCATACAAAATATACTCCTGAATATACATAGTAATATACTCGTACATAAGTATACGAATAATAGACCGGTGTTTTAACATTAAAAAAGGGGGTATAGCGTAGATAATTGTCGGAAAGCTGGAAACTATTTGATTCCCTTCATTAACATGCAAATAAGGTTTCTTGAAGTTTGCACCAATTTTCCGCTTGTGCTAAGTACAGGGTGGCCCATAAACCGAAAAAATAATGTACTATTTTCAGTTTTTCAGTAATAACTTCTAAACTATGCTTTCTAGGAAAATCGTGTCTTTCTATAAATTAAAGTACATAATATTCTGCGTCGTTTGAGCATAAATACTTCTTTGTACCTCAAAAATTATTGTGATACAGACACTGCCAAGTACATATTAATTTTCGGAACAAATTGAAATATTCGTATTTTTCACTTTTGTTGTTGAATAACTCCCCAACTCAGGTATTTACGGTAATATTTCAGTGAAAGTATTTAATTGTGGGTCAATTTTCTCTAACTTTTGATTAAAAGTTTAGACCTACGGCACACAGTTCAGGATGCACAGGTGTTTAAAGAGAGACGGGTGAAATGAAGAAATTTATTAAATGATAGATTTAGATATGTTAAAAGTAAGATAATTTAAATTTTACGATTTCATTTTATTGATGTATAGTTTTTTCAATTAAAATCTGATTTTTAATACTGTTACGCCACTGCCTAATATTTTATATCGAAAAGAGTATTTTTTTTACATTCATTGATTTTATTAAAATATCTCCTAAACGGTAAGTGTTAGGAAAAAATATTAATCTTACAATTTATCTAAAATAATTTTTCTATATTATATTTGAAAAATAATTTATCTAATTTAAATACTAAGTGAGGTAGAATTGATTAAAAATGGTATATATAAAATAAGTTCATACATGCCGTCACTTTTTGTTAAATTACTTCTAAACCAAGCAATGTAGCGTAAATCTATTAAATTGCATTTAAAGCGAAATAAATTTTCTATAAAATGAATATAATAAAATTAATTTGTGATTTATAATAAAAAAGTACTAGATGATCAAAATTTTGTGTAGAGGCACATTGCTAAGTAAGAACATTTTGTATGGGAAGCGTTGAATTATTTTACTAAATATTGATATTGATCATCTAGTACTTTTTTATTACAACTCCCAAATTAATTTTATTACACTTAATTTATAGTAAATTTATTTAGCTTTAAATGCAATTTAATGGATTTACGCTACACCGCTTGGTTTAGAAGTAATTTAACAAAAAGTGACGGCATGTATGAACTTATTTTATATATACCATTTTTAATCAATTCTACCTCACTTAGTATTTAAATTAGATAAATTATTTTTCAAATATAATATAGAAAAATTATTCTAGATAAATTGTGAGATAAATATTTTTTCCTAACACTTACCGTTTAGGAGATATTTTAATAAAATCAATGAATGTAAAAAAAATACTCTTTTCGATATAAAATATTAGGCAGTGGCGTAACAGTATTAAAAATCAGATTTTAATTGAAAAAACTATACATCAATAAAATGAAATCGTAAAATTTAAATTATCTTACTTTTAACATATCTAAATCTATCATTTAATAAATTTCTTCATTTCACCCGTCTCTCTTTAAACACCTGTGCATCCTGAACTGTGTGCCGTAGGTCTAAACTTTTAATCAAAAGTTAGAGAAAATTGACCCACAATTAAATACTTTCACTGAAATATTACCGTAAATACCTGAGTTGGGGAGTTATTCAACAACAAAAGTGAAAAATACGAATATTTCAATTTGTTCCGAAAATTAATATGTACTTGGCAGTGTCTGTATCACAATAATTTTTGAGGTACAAAGAAGTATTTATGCTCAAACGACGCAGAATATTATGTACTTTAATTTATAGAAAGACACGATTTTCCTAGAAAGCATAGTTTAGAAGTTATTACTGAAAAACTGAAAATAGTACATTATTTTTTCGGTTTATGGGCCACCCTGTACTTAGCACAAGCGGAAAATTGGTGCAAACTTCAAGAAACCTTATTTGCATGTTAATGAAGGGAATCAAATAGTTTCCAGCTTTCCGACAATTATCTACGCTACAAAGCTAAATTTCCTGGGCTATAACGGAAATGTATGAAATTTAGGAATTCTACGCAAATCCTAGGAAATGTATACAATGCCGGGTAAATTAAGGAAATGTGTGAAATGATTTTTCACAGGCACATATGGCTGCACTCGTGTATAATTGATTTCATTGCTTTTCTTTTTCCAAACTAGACAGGGTCTGGATTTATTAATAAATGCCATAAAACCTAATATTTAGTGAAATGTTTCAAGGAAGAATGCTATGATGATACCAGGTACTTGCATTCAAAAGATACAGAAACATTTATAGATATTGAGGTCACTGACATTGTAAAACGAGCAGCTGCCTTAAAATAGAGTTGGGCAGGAGACGTTGCCAGATTTTCAGATTCTAGATGGACCAAAAAGATTATCGAGTGGCAACCTAGAACAAGCAAAAGGAGCGCAGGAAGACCTCAGGCAAGATAGTCTGACAATGTGAGGTGAATCGCAGGAAGCGATGTCCAGGATAGGGATCTGTGGAAAGTCAACGGGGAGGCCTATGTCCAGCATTGGAATTAAGACGGCTGAGAAAAAAGAAGAGAACGAATACAGGCAAATATTATTAAATTAGATGATGTCAAAACCACAATATCTGGAAAATACCGCTTTTCCTGAATCAATAAACAGAGAGATATAAATAAATACATTATAATCTGGAATGATACTTTAGAGGAATATAAAAAAATACTGAGAAACAAAACATGAAATGTTAAAACCCTTTTATCCTTATTTCAGCATATTTTACGCTGATGGTATTATTGAAGCAATTGATATGCTGAGAAAGAAGGATAAAGTCAATATAGTATATGTCGTATTGATTCAGGGAATAGAAATAACTAGCTGTAAAGCGTGAAAAATCACGCGGTTTGCGGGGTAGGTAGAGAGAACGGATCACCAGATTTACATCTAACAGACCCTATCCTTACACGTATAATTATTGTGCGTACATTTTTACGGTAACTGAAATTTTTCAGTGTAGAATTTTCTATTCTATTACTAACATTTGTACTACAATATTTACCAATTCACGTTATAAGTAAAAATATACTTACAAATTAAACATTCCCGCGACTTCTAAAAACATCGACATCTATCGATAACCGCTGAAAACATTTTGCAGGCTCGTAATTATGTTATGCAACATAATGTTAATGAAAAGTAGTGTCAATCGAAACAATTTCGACGAGGTGAGAGAGCTGCAATCACGAAGTGTTTTATATTCCATAAATATTGGAACAACTTAATCACCAGCGAGATCAGGTCCAGAAGACTGGCCTGGATCGGACATGTCGTCAGATCGGGAGAAGAAAGAGCCACAAAACATCTTCTGCCAATAAAACCTGTGGGCAGGAGACCTCTGGGCAGACCAAGACAGAGATTGATGGACAATGTTACCCGAAAACGTACTAAATATTGGCGATGACTGGGAGTCCGTTACTGCAGACAGGAAGGCTTGGAGATCCATTGTTCTGGAGCTATACAACTTGCTAAAGTTGTCACAGGCCCTGCATTACATTGTTACCCGATTTCCACCAGAATTATATGATTGAAAACTTATTCCGTATAGAGAGGATGTGTCGAATATCTTCCCTTGAGCGTAAATAATAAATCCCTTTGAGAGTGTGACGTCACACAAGAGGGGGAGTATCGACTCCACATCACTTGTAAAAGTGTGACAAGGACCTCCACATAATCCTTCCTTGGGCCTCAAGTCACACAATACAATAAACTCAATACCGTGTGGGAATATTGAAGATCTCCTCAAATATTCAATACAAAGCAATGAAACATAAAACTCTCTCAACCATACCGCTCTACATAATATATTGTGTCAACCACTATCTTTTATAACGCTTTTATTATATTTGGCACGATATATATCACGTCTATATGTATCGATGCAAATTTTAATAACTTCCTGACTACTTGGCAGTGGCGAAGGGTGGATTTCTGTAGAAGGGAAGCCGGGACAAATGTTTTTTTTTGCATTAAGTCAGACTAGACCTATTATTTATTATCCTAAATTTAAAAAAATGCTTGATGGGAATTGTATTCTTAGGAACCTTTGCCCCTGGTTCTAGTCCTTTTCTACTCCGTCTACATGGACCATGATCCTTAAAATTAAATTCTATATTCGCTCCTGATCCATGGCATTAATTAAACTCACCTGCCTACCGAAATTCAAAAAGCTTTTTTAAAACATTATTTTACGAATTATACAATCACTCTCCAAATAGAAATTGTTATTTAAAAATAAGAATAAAATAAGAAGAAGTGAATTTTTATTTTCGCTCAAATAATTTTTATTTTACTTTTCGCACGCAAAATTCGAGTTTAAATTCGCGCACAATCGGAGTGTAAAAGGAACATTTTACACTCCGATCAGCATTGATCTTGGATCATATTTTCTGTCTATTGATTTACAATCCTATATATTTATATACTAATGTGCTATTGTTTAATTGTAATTCTTATTTACGTAACATGTTCAAATGACGATTCCAGGTGTCCGGATGGGCCTACGGATGATAAGCAACAATAAACAATAATAAACAATACCCACTATATTTATAACATCTTACAATAATTAACCTAAAACAATTCAACTAACATTATTTAGCCTTCAGTTTACCACAATTAATTATTTCACAACGGAGTTTCCTGGGTTACAAAATTACTGGAATATTCTGTGGTCAGTGAGGAGGATGAAACCAAAATAGTGTCCTTATTTTGCCTTTGTCACAAAATGTCACTTCATTTCAGCTGGAATCTATTGAAAAACAAATTTCATAATATTTTATTGCGACAATATTATTCAAGCAACTGTCCCCTCTCTTGTATTCTATACTACGAGACTCTAACGAGATACTCCCAGTGGATATTATTGTATGTATAATAGTGTTGTGTACTTTTGAAAGATGAACAATTTCCTGTAAGGTTCACCCACATTCCAATAACCCTTACCCTAAAAAATACCCATACATGTGTTACCGGAAATGTGCGAAATCTGTCATTGTATACAATTCCTAGGAAATGTAAACAATGCCTAAAATCGGCAGTAAATATGTGATGCGAATTTAATTTTATGTAATTAGTATAAATTATGTTTTATATAATAATGTAATATATTACACATTTTACTACAATTATGTACATTTGTAAATAAGAATCTGAAATATATCGAATAATTTAATTTAAAGTGCGACTCCAGTTTACCTGCAAAAAAAAATAATTTCTGCGGTTTGATTACGTTTTTATTCTCGATTCTATTTATGTGCCAGCTTACCCGAAAAAATAATAAATTTTGGAGTTATTAAAACATTTATGCCCGATCCCACCAACTACCACCTAGGAAGCAGACCCCTAAGGAATTTCCATACAAAACCACAGATAATTTGAGTGATTATTATAACTGTCAAAACCTTTAAGATATAAATCCATACAAAATACAGCATGCAGCTCTACTTAGTTAGGTGGCCAAATATCTCGGCCCAGAATCTCCCTCACTTAAGTAGCTGCATGCTGTATTTTGTATGGATTTATATCTTAAAGGTTTTGACAGTTATAATAATCACTCAAATTATCTGTGGTTTTGTATGGAAATTCCTTAGGGGTCTGCTTCCTAGGTGGTAGTTGGTGGGATCGGGCAATAATTTCCTAAGAAAAGTATGAATTAAAGAACTTGTGACAAATGATTTGACACATTTCCTAAATTGACCCGGCATTGTATACAATTCCTAAAATTCATACATTTCTGTTAACACATAATATGTGAATAGATTATTGGACGACACTGCACGTTATACTCGTATAACCACCAAGAGCCCACATTATTAACCTCAAGATAAACAAAGCAGATGTACGGCATATCGCAAAAAAAACAACAACTAGCTGCCCAATGTCCTATATGTAGGACGGCCTGAAAAACCTGAAAGAAGATAAAATTTAAAAAATATATAAATTGACTTATCTTTTGTTTATGTTTTTATCACTGAATAATAAAAAAGAAATTTAAAAAAAACAGTAGGAAAGCTATGGGCATATCTGGGTTAATATCATAACATGTAGGTTAGCTGGTAGTGTGGAGGTAAAGATATCAAGTAGTTCATATGGCGGAGATAGTTTGGTCTTCATACTAACTATACTTATATAACACGTTTTACACTGAGTCAATTCCATGCACTTTATTGTGCAAATTTGTATGAGCAAAAGCTCTCTCGCTGTAACAGTATCTTCCGGTATACTCGATGTGGAACGGTTTACGGTAAGTTCCTCTAAAATCAATTGGTCTAAAATCAATTCTTTTAAAATCAATTAGTCTTAAATCAATTCGGTCAAAATCAATTTGACTAACGACCAATTCATCGATTTTAGACAAATTGATTTTAGACGAACTTACCGGACACCGTGTGGGACATAGGCACCTACTCAATAAAATACGTAAAGCTTATACGAGATAAACTTAGATTGTTTTTTTATAGTTTAAATATTCCTTTTTATAAAATAAGCAATGGTAAAAAATATGAAAACAAGATTTTATGAATTCAATCCACAACGATAGCAAACACGCCCTTCTGAGGTTCTTAGGTTCCTTCATTCCAATGGCACCTCCCACCAAGAATGAAGAGATTCAAAATTTGTAATAAAATATGAGTTCTGCTCGTGAAGCACTTTCGTGAGATACCAAACACGGCGGTATGCGGTGACTGGATTCCCTCAATCACTCAGTGTCTTCCGAGGCTTGAGCTGGACAAAATCTGAGTTACGATCCGGATTTCATTTCCAACGCCGTTTCATACGATTCCACACATGACCCCAGCACACGACCCTTGGACCCCTCTGAATTGGTGAATGTTACCTAAGTGTAAAGTGATGGCATTAAACCAGCCGACGATCGGTCATAAGCCTGATGGACAGTCCATCCTTTACTGTTTATCTGTTGAGATAACTACTTGATGTAAAGATGGGTGTAATCATATAGGCTTAGTGCTCAATTGTTCAGGGAAATAATACCTGCTACCTTCATAAAAGCAATATTATTTTAAACCTAAATATATTTCGTAATGAATATCTCTACCTCACATTATTACATCAAGCATATTAGTCGCAAGATCTATTGTAAGTAATCCCAACAAAAGAGCAACGAATTGGATCCCTTTTCTTTGTTATTATTTCGTTAAATAAATCCTGAGAGAGACCAATATTAATATTGATGGCGACCTTATGAAAAGATTTTTGTTCCACGAAGACAATACTCCATCCTTTGATCGACAAAATGTAAATCGGTGGAAATAATCTCTTTTTGTAAATGGAAACCCTTTGAAACTTATTTGTTTTTCCAATAGAGGGAGCGATGGTTTCAATCGAGGCCGTCGCCATATTGTTCACGGAGGCCGGGCCCAACTGACATTTGACGATGATTACGCCATCTAAATTGTATGGGAAAAAATATTCCGTAGTTCAAGTGTTTGTCACCGATACAAGGTGTTTGTCACCGATACAAGGTGACGTCACCACTCGTGGCGGTGATGGAATTCGAGGATGTAGGCTTGTACTCTACTATCGCAGGCTTCGTTTCAATCGAAGTACTTACTCAGTAGGTACAGAAAATTCGTATGAAGAAAAATATAAGCAGGTATTCTTCTCATTGTTGAAGGGTACCTATGGGGATGTGGCTGAGGTTTCCTTGGCAACCGATAAACAACCAACTAGTTGCCGTTTGAATGGTAAAGTAAGCATCTTCTTCTTCTTTTTATCAGCCCCTTTCCCTCCACTGCTGGATATAAGCCGCCTTGCCTTGTTAACATAGAAATTGTAGCGAAGGCTGAAAACGGTTTCAATGTCTTCATTAACATGTAAGAATAGTTTCTTTCAGTTTGCACCAATCTTCCGTTTGTGCTGAGTACAGGGTGACCGAAAAATCGAAAAAAAAATTGTCCTTTTTTCAGTTTTTTACTAATAACTCCTAAACGATGCATTTTAGGAAATTGTCGTTCTTTTATAAATTAAAATGATATTCTGCGTCGTTTGAGCATAAATACTCTTATCTCCCCAAAAAATATTTATGATACAGGCACTGCCAAGTACATATTAATTTTCCCAACAAATTGCAATATTTCAATAAAGCACAAAATTAAATTGAGACTTTTGACAGTTATGATATTCTGTCTCAACTTACCTACAAGTATTTCAATAGAGATATTAATTAATTGGTAAAACATTCCCTGACAGAGTACTAAGACAAATTATCTTAAATCTCCTCCACATTGCCTACTAGACAATATAACCCGCAGCCGATGTTAAGATACAGAAACTAAAAGACTTATTAAACTTTCAAATTAATCCCTTCTTTACTAAAGCGAAACTTTATGATAAGATTCTTCTCATTCGCGTATAACATAAATACCTACAGTAATAATCAGGACGAGCTTACATGGTGACTTTTTAATTTCACACACTTCTCTTAAGCTCCTCAGAGCTACAGATTTGTCAGATTAAAAATTGAAATTGAAAGAGGAGTTTTTCTCTAATGCATCTAGATCATAGACTTTTATATTAAGTACCCTAGATGGCGTAAGTAGTGAAATACTGAAATACTGAAAACTGATATCCACAAACCGTAAAATCTTATGGAGAATTTTGACATTTCATACTTAATGTAATACAATACAAGGTGTATTTAATTTCGTGATAGCAGCTCTCTCACGTGCAGTCGATTTTTTTTCGGCTGATATTACTTTTCATAAGTCAAAAGTTTGTGTTGCGAAGTGGGGTATGTTGAGATTGGACACTGAACCCGCGCCCACCCGATTTTCAGTCGAGCGCGTTATCAACATAGATACCAACCACGCTTGGAAACCGTTTAGGTTTAGTATATCCTATTGGATATCGTGGGTGAGGAGTATTAGTTTTCAAAATAGCGACGGTAATATATTCAGCGAATAAAGTGGCAATGCATGTATGAATTATCTACGGGCACCGCGTACCTATAGTAAGAGGATTTAATACAAACCAGCGAGCGATGCTATTCAGCCGTCACAATGGACGGGTGGAAAATAATCCTCTTCCATAACCTCAATATGTCCTCCCATAGTAATAACTCTATTATTGTATGATGCATTCTTCCTACGTATCAACGAATAATCGTCTATGAAACAATGTTAGTTTCTAACGCAAATGCTCCTATAATATTCGTTAGATGACGCTGATCAAATCAATAGATGACAATGCACGATTTTATATAGTAATTGTTGAATGTTTGACAGTGATCCATAATGGTTGTAATTAATACCAACGTTTTGGCAACGAAACGTTGGTATCACCAATACCCAATAACAAGTTCTCGAGCCCGAAAGGACTGCATGTACTTCACGACATTAGTTTTTAGCTTAGATACTTTTACCTATCCTCCACGCAGTGTCCCTTGCGGGGATGCAGAGAAGCTCAGATACTATAAATCCCTATTCGCGAGATTTAATTTCTTAAATATGTTTCATTTTACACTTAGGGCGATAATATTTAACAGATTTTACCTTTAATAATCCCGAACGAATGTTCGTGTAACGATTCAATAAAATTCCACGTAATAGAGCAAAATATTTTTACGCAGTACATCGCTGACGAGAAGAATCACCTTAAAAGAAATTTTTATTTAATTGGCAGTAAAATGCACACATGAAAAATTCCACTGTTATAATAACTAAAAGTAGATAGTAATTTATATTTGTATAATAACTGAGATTAAGAGGAAGTGTATGGAGATAATAAAGTTGTCCCTCATGCTGACGGGTTATTAGATCTACTGCAGCACTATATTATTATAACATGATTGGTTTAGTGATGTGATTATAGGATCAAGTCATCTCTCATATAAATTATCCCCAACTGGATATCTCATGTATCCTGAACTGGATATATCAGGATATAATATGGTATGATATTGTTATAGTGTGTAATATGCTACCCCTTTCTATGCATTACATACAGTCATATTGCTATTAAGGGCTTGGTACCAAGAATGACGTCACGGTCATTTCCCACGGCATTAAGGTTCAAAATCGCGTGAAAAATCGAATTAATAAATGGTAAAAATAGCGTTTTTTCCATTTTTTGGGGTTAATTTCGCTTCAATCAAATAACTTTTACGGTTATTCCCTACATTTTAATGCATATTATCAGTACAAAAAAAATATTCTTCGCGACTTTCGGGAAACGAGTTTCTGGCTTTCGGAAAAAAGATCAGAGGTGGTTTTCACATATTTTTTTTGAGAAATCTATACAAGATATATATAAAAAATCCTATACGGTAGTACACTAGATAAAGGTTCAATGTGTCTGCCCTATTTTGTTCCAAAGCATATTTAGTAACTGTTGTCGAGATCTAAGGTGTCCCGTTTTTAGAAAATTTTGAAATGTCAATATGCGTACTATTAAACTATGATATTATTATATTAATATGAAGTTACATAATCCAGTTTCACACAGTTTCATTATGAAACACACTACATTCTTCTTTACGCGGAAAGCAAATTGACCGGATTACTGTTTAATTAAAGAGATAATGAAAATATGAGTTCCATTTTCATTTAATTCTTTGTTCCACATACAAGTAGAAAACCTACAAGTATTTACCAGATACGACGTTCGTTAAGGCAGCGGGCCCAACTATGACGTCACAGTCATTTTCCGCAGAGCGGCGTTAAGGTTCAAAATCGCACGAACAATCGCATGACGAAATGTTAAAAATAGTGTTTTTTTTTACTTTTTTAATTTCGCTTCACTCAAAAATACTTTAACGGTCATTGCCTAGATGTTAATGCATACCTTCTCGAATTATCAATACAAACAAAAATCTCTCGGGAAACGAGTTATTGTCTTTTGAGGTGTTTTTCACTTTTTTTTGAGAAATCTAGACAAGATATAAAAAAATATATTAAGGTCATTCCCTAGATAAAAGTTCAATGTATCTGCTTTATTTTTTTCTAAAGCATATTTGGTTAGGTTGTCGAGATCTAAGGTCTCCCTTGTTTTTGAAATGTCAATATGCCTTATTTTTAGAAGATGCAATCTCAGAAAAATGGAGCTGTGAAGTGTTGGCATTCTCTTTTTATAGAAAAAATCATAAAATAGAATGTGTTACAAGAATACGCTTTGTGCCAAGTATTTAGTATGAGGATATTATCTCTGGAGTCTGGTGGTATGGGTATATTATAATTCACTTATATTGGAGACATTGTTTGCCTCTCAGTGTGTAATGCAGTAAATATGAATTGTATGATACAACACGTACACGTAGACTAAATATAATAGTGTGTGGTGCTGCCATACACAGTCATCCAGGGATTACCAGTTACTTTCATTGGGGGTCCCTTTTAGAAAATTATAAGACTGCCGCGGTCGGCTTGGCAGTTGTTGACAAGCGACCAAAGTCGTAGCCAGGAGTTGCGGAGTCGATCGACAGAGACAATAAGTAACAAAAATGAGCGTCGCCAACTTCAAGGCTGAGGGGGGGATTGCAACTAATATTATGATACTGCCAAATGCAATAAAAACGAGCAAGTATGTATAAGCGCGCATGGGATTTTTTTGAAAAATTGATGAATCTGGTTGTATATCAATAGTATCTCATCTGGATAGAGTTCCGGGTTATTTCCCACAAGACAAACAAACGACTAGCGCCGCATGTGAAATTTTTGACATAAAACATAAGAAGGTGGATAAAAAAGAGTAGTTAAAAATGTAAGTAAATTTATTGCCAGACAAAAATGCTTATGAAGAATGAAATGTGTAATAAACCTTCATCATAATTAGCGCCGCATGCAATTTTTTTAATGATACAATTGTGATTTAATGATTGATGAAAAAGCGATGTATTTTGTTGTAATTTGATATTTTTAAATTCCTTCTACCATATTAAAAAAAAAACTACCAATTTATCTACTGTTTTCCTATGGTCCGCACAAAATATGCCGACGGTTCGGATCCGGACCGCGGTCCGACATTTGGATACCCATTGTACGGCGGCTCCTCTGTGTTGCTCTTGTATTATTTTTTATGTGAATTTATGCGAACAAACCAAACATAAAGAAATAAAATAAAATATTATTATACGCTGAATGTAAACTACTCCCTTTATATTAAAATTCTTCTACAAACAGAAAACTGATTTCTTTTTTGCCCTTTGAATGTTGGTACCAGTACCAGTACGAATACCTATACAGTCTACATTTTATGATAACTACAGACACATTTCATTTATAAAACTCAAATCCATTTACTTTTCTACATCTAGTCAGCATGTGGTTTCATGGTTTGACGTAACCTAGCATTTTTGTAATCAAAATCGCATGAACAATTGCATGATAAAATGTTAAAAATACTTCGTATTTTTTTTAGATTTTGGGGTTAATTTCGTTTCATTCATAATTTTTTACGGTCATTCGCTAGATTTTAATGCATATTATGAATACGAAAAAGACTGCGACTTTTGAGAAACGAATTGCTGTCTTTCAGAAAATATATCAGAGGTCTTTACAAGATATAAAAAATATTTTACGGTCATTCACTAGATAAAGGTTGAATGTATCTACCCAATTTTTTTCAAAGGATATTTAGAAAGTTTGTCGAGATCTAAGGTCTCAAAATTTAATGCCATGCATGTGCATTGTTTTTTGTCAAAATTCACGTTCAATGTTCGTATGCGTACCTCTGAAATAAATAAATTGTAAGGTAGGCAGGTACCCACATTAACCTCTGACATTCAGCCAAGTACCTAGGTAGTTCGTTATCTAAAGGTCGAAATATTGGTATTCGGGTAAACATTAATTAATAATTATAATTATAATCGATTACTCCCTAGGTAGGAAATAATATCCTATGTGTATAATACCCTATACCCATACAACACATCAATAATATCGCAGCAAGCAAGTCTCAAATTATACTCCGTCCTGTCATGGGCATCGCCGGCCTCGGAGCTAGGGGGGAGAACAAAAATGGATTATTTGGATACAGCATAACATAACATAAAAACGCGTTAATAGAGTCGCGGGTGATTTTTGATTTCGGGACAGAATGAAGGAAGTCGCAATGTAGTTCGGTTTATTTTCTTGATAGATATTTTGTATAAAAAACGTACCAAGAAAAGCGCCGCAGGCGAAAATTTTGAAGAAAAAGAGGTAAAGTAATGAACCTGGTGTCTTTCTACATATAGTGACTGATCCACACGGTTATAGTATTGCAAGAAGCAAGAGACCGAGTAAGTAAAAGAGTAGAAACAATAGCCTTTTAATGGATTTTCATACAAATTTTAGGAAATTTATGATATGATGGGAAAACGTGTGGTAACAATGTGATATTGTGTGAGGTTTTATCATTTAGTATGAAAAAGTATAAACCTATTCCAATCTTTATGGGGGTGCAGGCCGCAGGGGGGTCAGCTGCCCCCCATGACGACGCACATGCGATCCTGTTGACATCTGAGGTTGTCAGAACCTTCATCAGATAAAGCAAGAGTGGGTAGAGGCGTCTACATGAAGACTTCTACGCATTATTCTATATTAATATTAGATTCTTAGATCAATTTAGTCAGTGGGGGATCCAGGGGGGGAGGGGGTAAGGGGCCTCCTCCATATTCGTAAAAATATGCTTAAAAGAAGGCATATTGACATTTCAAAAAATTAAAAAAAAAAGAGAAACCTTAGATCTCGACAACCTTACTAAATATGCTTTGGAAAGAATTGGGGAGATACGTTAAACCTTTATCTAGGGAATGACAGTAAAAGATTTTTTTATATCTTGTATGTATTTCCAAAAAATAAGTGAAAAACACATCTGATATTTTTATATGAAAGACAGCAAGTCGTTTTCCGAAAGTCACAAGGACTTTTTTTTATTGATATAATGCGTTAAAATCTAGGGAATCCCCGTAAAAGTTTTTTGAATGTAGCGAAATCAACCCTAAAAAGTAAAAAAAAATCAATTTTTTAACATTTTATCATGCAATTGTTTAATGTTTATGCAATTTTGAACATAGTTGGATACCTAGCTTTAAATATCTAGTAGGTAACTATGTAAAACAATATGAAATGAAAATCCTAGAATCAATCTGTATTTCAATAGAAAATTGCCTACTGAGTAATTTCATATACCATTCTGCTTATTAGATATTGTTCCCTGTAATATGCCATCTGTATTAAACACACTAAATAGTAACACTCTATACCAGGGATGGGGAAATAGAATTTGAGAAGGGCCATATCAAGAAATAAACTTTAGGCGGGCCAATAAGGGTTTATTGAAATAACTATTATACTTTTATTTTTTGTTGAATTGTGGACTGCTTATTCTTGTGATGATTATATTACTGTAATGATTTTATACCGTGTGGTGAGATACAGGGCAATCAGCTCTAGTTCACCCACGGCTATGCTTTTAAAAACATACATGAGCTGTTCGCGTATTGATGTATGTAAACACAAATGAATTGAAATGCTTAACTATGTTTTTATATGTACACTATAATGACCAATGAAGAAATCTATTTATCTATCTAAGGCCGCAACCAGGAATTCACTTAGGGGGGGGGGGGTGGATTGACCTCTGGATTAAAAACAATAAGTAACAAACCATTGGCGTCGCCAGTTTCGATGCTAGATGTGGTGCGACTAAGGTTTTGATATTTCCAAATGGAATAAAGATAAGTAAATAAAATAAAATGGGTGAATTAATGAATTATAATTGTTGTCCAAAAATCGCAGCAACACGTGAAAACTCTGCCGAATTACTGAACAATTGACAGACGAATGAGCGTTATTTTACCGACTGGTAAAATAATAATGGCTGTGGCGTGATCGACGTTAAACGGAATTTTTAAATCTTGAAATATCCATATTTGTTCCATTCTTGCTTTATTTTTTTTTAAGAACGTTTACGGTTTTGTAACCTAACTCGATAAATGCCTAAATTTATCAACTGTTTAAAAAAACTATCAAATTAACGATCGACTTTTGCTTGCGCGGATCAAATTTAACACAACTTACTAGAATCGATTGTGGGCCGCTTTGTAACTCGTAGCGGGCCGATATTTCCCCATCCCTGCTCCATACAATATTATATTCTGTCGTCAGAATGATACCTCATATTCCCCCTGGATTAGTTGTGTAATCAGTAGAGCGAGGTATTTATACCTAATCGTCATAAATACCAGATTGAAGTAAAGTCAATCAGCATGAAACATTTATACTACAATCATACAGCCTATCAGAATATTCTCATACACAATACAATACAGTCTACCCACTACCTAGGGATTGTTCTCAATAGATTCTCTTTCAGTTTCAACGAGTTCCAACTACAGGCATATCTGATGCCACAAACTCATAATACAAGTATATCTTTTAACTCACACAATAAAAATATTGCTATCCGTATTGGTCTAAGAGCCCACCGCTAAAAATAGACCCATCTGTTTCGTATTGATAATATGCATTAAAAATTAATGAACGACAGTATTTTTTTATGAATGAAGCGAGGTAACCCCAAAAAGTAACAAGAACGCTATTTTTAACATGTGATATGCGATTTTGAATCTCAACGCCGCGGGACAATACGCGTGACGTCATAATTGGGCTCCTAGCTTTAAATTAAAAAGTTTACACAGCCTAGCAAAATCTTGCTGCGTCACCCCCCTGGCTCTACGAATAGACTCCTTCGCGGTTTTACGCATTTTTTAGGAATATGGTAAGAGTTAGGAGATTACAAAAGTAGAGAAATTACAAAAATATTCATTACTAAATTCTCTACAAAAAATATTCTACACATTTTTTCATAGGACTAGCAGTTTACCCGCAATGGCTATTGGATAAATAGATCTTTGAACACTCTGCTGTTTTATGTTATATTCTCCTAAAATAAGCTACAGATTTATACTTGGATTAATTAAATCTGATTGGTTACAATATTCAGGAGTTTGGATTAATTAATTATTAAAGGCAATCAACACCAGCGTGCATGAGTGCTTAATGTACTATCATACTGAAACCAGGTACCATGGGCGTCGCCAAGGAGGGGCAGATGCCCGCTTTAAATTGAAATAGGTATATATTTTTCCTTACTAATTGAAAAAACTCAAATTTTAACATCATATCATAAATTTTATAATTAATTAGTATGAAAATATTGTAAATCCATCAGTTTCAGAAAAAAAATTGCCTACGGCGCTATTTTCCATTACTTTTTTTTTTATAAAAAATCGTTTACACATATTGTAGTGCAAAGATACATTTTCAAATAAACAAGCCACATCTCGACCGTCTATCACAGAAAAATTCGCCTGCGCTGCGGTGCTATTCACGCGTTTTTTGTGCTACATTTTTTTTTCCCCCCTAGCTCCGAGGCAGGTGACGCCCATGCCAGGTACCCTTTACCTTCATGGTACATAAATTACCTTCCACCGGATTATCTAATTTATAAGGGGAAGATAACGGAACATCTACTTTGGCGTAATAATTTAATGATCTTCAGGTGAGACTGGGAAGCACATGTCACTTTAACGTGGGAACTATTTCAGGAACTTTTAACAAAAAAAAAAACAGTAATATTGAATGAAACTATTTTTTTTAAGTATTGGTCATGCAAACACAAACCCAAATACTTTCCTGCACACCTTGCACTAGGCTTAAAGCCTGTATCGCAAAGTGTGGAATACAACGGCAGCGCTGGGGTTTGAACGTGGCACGTCCCGATTGAGAGACTACAAAAATTTTCGATTTCAAAATGTCAAAATATTACAATTTTTATTTTGAGAGAAACATCGGATTTTCTACATTTTTACAAGTAGTTATCTCAACAGACATTCAGCAAAGGACCGGTTGTCGAGATCTAAGGTCTCCCGTTTCTAGAAATTTTTGAAATTTCAATATGCAATATGCATACTCTTAAATCGTCCTGAAAAACATCACAAGGGATTTAGTATAACGAGTATGCAGTGAATATTACAATGATATTCGAGTATAATCAGTGCAAACATTGTATAAACCTACTCGTATCAATCCTTTACAGATGGATACATACATTAACAGTTAGGCCTCATTAATTTCATGCCAACAGATTCATCCATCCATTCATGGACTACACTATTATTCATCATGTACTGAAATATTCATATATAACAGGAAAATCTATTCTATTTCCTCACGCCGCATCCCTTGGACTAGGCCCAGAGAACACGGTAGCACACTTTACAATCCTCAGATGCACATTCTGCTTCCGCCACGTTCATAAAATTTGTCATACACGCTCTACTATTCATTTAAATCAAAACATGGTATTATAGAACCAAGAGATTTTTTACGGCGACGTTTCCTTATGTACACCTCTGCTTTTCCCCCACGTATAAGAGTCATGCTGGGTATCACCCTGAGAGATAGAGTAAGAAACAAAACGATACGGCAAAGAACAAGAGTAACAGTGATTGCCCAGCGAATCGCATCTCTCAAATTGGTGGGCAGGTCACATGGCTAGAGATCCAGACGATAAGCGGTCAAAGAGGGTCTTAAACTGGAAACCCAGAACGACTACCAGGAGCGTAGGAAGACCACCACTACGATGGAGAGACGACCTAGTCAAATACGTGGGTGCCAACTGAATCCAGAGAGCCCAGGATAGAGCGGCGTGGAAGCAGATGGAGGAGGCCTTCGTCCAGGAGTGGACGGAAGTAGGCTGACGAAGAAGAAAACGAGATGTTTATATTATCTTAGTCATAATAATTCCATTTTTGGACAGAACATATATTACAATAAGGCTTCTAGAAGCATATAAGTTTATTGCGATGCAGGCTTCCATACATATGAAGGATTTACTCAAAATCGTGGGCAGTGAAATGCGGGAAAGCTTTCGACAAATAAGAAAATACACTTTACCTACGAATATTATTTACGTTGGTACCAGGGCCGTAGCTAGGCTCAGAAGAAATCAAAACTGTACTGACGTTTTCGTGAGCCTTTAAATTAAATCACATTCAATCAGTGTGCCCCCCCCCCCCCTCCCCCAGAGAAATAAAGGGGTATACTATACAATACATTTATATACTTACGATATAAACTCACATAAAATAACATTCGTGACCTAATGTTTTCTCGAAATTAAGCCTGCGGCGCCATTTTTTAACGACATTTTTTGTAAGACAACAATTTCAATAGTACCTATTATTGTGGAACGTTTTCAACAAACGTTTATTTAATAAACCAAACTGCATCACGGCCTTCTTCATTCAGGCGCACAAAAAAAATTTGCCTGTGGCGCTATTTGCTCTTGTTTTTATGCCACATCTATAGTACTTATTTTTTCGTGGATATATGCTCGAAGCTGGCGACTCCCATATGTAGTATGCTTGAACATTAAAAAATATAGGGACCCCGATGTAATTAATGCCCCGGGGCCCCTAAAGGTCTAGCTACGGGCCTGGTTGGTGCCTGCGCTGTCTAAATTGGATTAAACAATCTCGTCTTCTCTCTGTGACGTCGTTTTATGAGGGTCAAATCACATCAACCAAATCTTCAGGCTGTAAATTATTTAACCACCGAGAATATTAATTCAACGCGACGGCTAACCGATCCACTCCCTTGCCCTCCCTAACCCGACATCTTACACAATTATCCTGCGACGATGAAACCAGTTGAAACCTTTGACGTGATCCTGCTTAATTAGAAATAATAATATTGTATGTAGCAGGAATATCCTAACATTCTACGAGTATATTACTTGTGACATCATTATTATTAACTGGATACCTGGACCGTTATTTCAAACGGATTTATTGATGGATATTCTACTGGAACTAACATAATATACGTAACTAACAAATATCCAGAGATAATGCCTACTCTTTGCTAATAAACGACAGCCCCTGACTATTTGACTGAATGACTGAAATTCCGCTTTTTAGGGGGGTGAATAATAGGGTTGAAAGATTTTTTAGAGTGTTGAAGGAAAATCCCGCGGGCTAAAGGGCCTCCACATCCCCGGGTAGCTCAGGCGCATTAATAGCGACTTCTTTACCCGCACTTCTAGCAAAATATTATTAAGAGGTGGGCCCAGGGTTAGCCTTAAGGGAGCCCCCCCCCCCTTTTTTTAGAGTATAGGAATATCTCGGAAATTTGGCACATAGATTCTCCTATCAACATTTGTGATAGGGTGTTTGGCTGTTTTTCCAAATTTTTATTAAAAGGGGTGAAAAGGGCATGTTTTGGAAGTGTCTCTTAATAAAGTAAAAAATAACTTTATAGGAATTTCCAGAAAACCGTTTCTTTACAAAAGGATTAAAATTTATTGTTCCATTCTAAAAAAAAAAACGATTATTAAGGCTTAAGGGGTGGGGGTAGTTTGTTTTTTCAGAACAATTTCTTAGTAACTAAAGCTACTCAAACAACGCTTGGTAATACAGCTAGTTACATGGGATCCACCTGTTGAGTAGTTTTTTTGTCTTACCAGTGGTGAGATGTTCTTCCCTCCCAAGGGAATAAATTTAATGATTTTACATTGCCTATTTGTTACAGTCACTTTTCTTCAAGTAATATTTCACGAAATACAAATTAAAGAAAAAGCTTTTAACAACCATTTTATAATTAGGTAAGTACCCATCGTCCAACGATTCTCTAGAGAACATAAGGATGTAGAACTTGGGTACCTACCTACTGAACTTAAAAATGGCTGACATAAATAATAATATCTACACAATTCTTCTTCGGAACTGTGTAATACACATATATCCACTAAATGGCTCGTCAACATGCACGTCCATATCGGAACGTCTTACGCTAATCACCGTTCCGTGCGCCGTAGATACGAACTAGCGACCTCTAGCTACATGTCATGTATCTTCGAGACATAGACAATATAACCAGTAGTTATCTCAGCAACAGATATACAGCAAAGGATGGACTTTCCATCACGCTTATGAATGATCGTTGGCTGGCTTAATGTCATCACTTTACATTCAAGTAACATTCACCAATTCCAGTGCATCCATTTGCTGCGGCCGGGACGGCAAATGGATGGACTGGAATTGGTGATTGTTACTTAAGTGTAAAGTGATGACATTAAGCCAGTCGATGATCAGTCATAAGCCTGATGGAAAGTCCATCCTTTGGCGTATATCTGTTGAGATAACTACGTACTTGATATTCAACTGCGACATGTAGAGAATTCCAATATTCCCACAAAAAAAGTGATTTTTAAAAAATAACAACATTACTACGAGTTTTATTTCATCCATACATTTCACATACACTACAGGAAGTTCTGTCACTTCCGGTTTTTAAGGTATAAAGAAAAAGCCTGATTGTACAGATGGGCATTGACGAAATATCGGAGATGCCAATAGCACAGGTTAATTAACCATTTGATATAAATAATCAATAGAAGCAATTCACTGGTGTTTGTTCAAGCTTTAAGCATCAAAGGTGTGTTTATTTGGCAGGACTTTGATGTGGGATAAGTACTTGTATTAGGTGAGGGCTGTTGTTTATATTATACTAGCTGAGTTACCCGTGCTTCGCAACGCCAAACATGGATGGTGAAGTAAATCGACAGTACGACTCGAAACGCGTTCATCCATCTGTTAGCCAAAATAGTGAGCTTTAATAGGGGCTCCCCTCATCCCGTCATCGTCATGGCACCTCTCAACGTTCCCGACTTACTTTACCTGTAGAAAATGTGACTTAAGATCTCCAGCGCCCTTTCATACGATAACACACATGACCCCACACGATTCTTGAATTCTCTCATCATCACGGCACCTCCCAGTTAAAGCTTTTTTAAAAAACAATGGCGACGTTAAAACCTAAAGCAGATCGGTAAGAATGTTTCTGTGAATTTTCACAGCAATCCATCGGAAATTGCAGGAGTTATGCAAACACTTACAAAAAACCGACTTATTTTTATACATATAGATAGGACACAGTAGTTATAATATACGAGTATATATAGGATATACTGTAGGAAAGATGGAAGTGGAGAAAGAAGGAGGGGAGGTTGGGGAGGGGGTGTGAAGCAGCTGTCATATACTGTCAGTCATGTCCCTCCCTCCACCCACACGGAGACAACAACTTCTGGTGAGACAACTGAGATAAACATAATTGAGTGAGAGAAGATTTCATATCAACACAAGATGTTTTCAATCCAAGGAAGTTGCGTTTACTTTATCTGACAGATTATCAGAACAATCAAACAACAACCACGCAATTTCTAAAGAAACAAGATGTAAAGTTAGGATGATCTGACATTCTTTGCTCTCTGCCTGCTCTACAAAGGATGGGTCTATAAGGTTACTAGATAAAATAAGTGATCGTATATTTTTGTAAAACACGATGTTATGACGTCACATCCTAGAACAGTTTTTCACGGTCTTCCAAACGATACCAAACACGCCCTTCCGTGGTGCTTGGATTCCTTCTTTCCTATTGCATCTCCCACCAAGAATAGACAATCAAAATTTATAAAAATATATGAGTTTTACTCGTGAAGCACTTTCGTGAGATACCAAACACGACGGTATGCGATGACTGGATCCTCTCGATCGCTCTGTGTCTTCCAAGGACCTGGATTTATTTTCCAACGCCCTTTCATACGATACCACACATGACCCCACACGACCCTTTGATCTCTCTGAAACGGTTCACATATTTTTTGTCTCTGGAGAAAGCTAATCCATTTTTACACAGAATCAAAGTGTCACCGAATTTACGCACGTTTGCAAAGTTTCAAGTCTCTAAGTAGTCAGGAAGAGATTGAAAAAACGATTACAAGATTTGCAAACAAACAAATCTTATAAAATATTTAAACTGACTAAACTGAGTCATATTTACTATTGTGTGAATGAGTTCTCCATTTTGAACAAAATAAACTTACAAAGCTTTGTAATACTCGTATTTCACATAGATAGATTGTATTGAGTACCTCACCAGGTATACTTGCATTGCATACGTATGAAGATATTCACTTCGACAACAAAAGTCGAATAGAAGACATAAAGCAAGTGATTCCACTCAATACAGGATTCCTTTACGATGCATAATAGCATGAATCGTATTGTCATGTCATGAATATACTATTACAATATAATAAATATGGAAATATCAGCAAATCCCATATAAATATTATTGTAGTCCATATATTTATTTATTCGTAGCACGTACTCTCCGTTTCACATTATTTGTCTCATTGGTTTCCGTGGATACGAAAATTTTCCACACAATTACTACTAAGAATCAAGTATCTAGTGGACAAGTTATTTGTAACGGAGAGTAAAAATTGTTTAAAATAGAGTAATGTTCTAATTTCAAACTTGACATTTACTGAAGCAAAAATATCTGCCATAGTGTCATGTCAATCATAATACCTACCAAACCTATTTAGGAGTGTTTACTGCTGCTATTTGTAAAAAATGTGGTCAAACAAACAAACATTAGTTTATTTAAAACTATAGTTGAAAATGAATTTCCGTTAGGATGGTCCTAATAGTGTTTTGTCTGAAGTAATAAGTTTTATAATATTAGGGGTGTGAGGAATAATTACATAGTGTAATTTAATAGATACTAAATAGTAATTACAGAGGTAATTATATAATTACCTGGAGAACAAAAGTGTTAAATGAAAACCTCAGTTAAACTATATCTTATGATTATATTTTATTATACCTACACTGTCTCTAAACTTTGAAACTAATTATTCTGATCTTTTAAATCTTGGCATAGCACTGGTAAGTTTTCACTCCAAACATGTTAGTTTTTATACATTATTATTCCTATATTTATTTTATTTATTTATTAATTTACACTTTTTGTGAACAATATAAAGAGACATGTAGACATTTCAAATTCAAACTCATCGACGGGCCTTCACTGGTTTGCTTTCTGTTTTTGTTGAATTGTTGATATGTGCTGTTATAACTGTTTGTGCCCATGTGACTAAATAAATAAATAAATCGTAACATTTGTTCACTAGTGCGAGCTTATCGCAGTGCTGCTATACTATTACTCGTATAAAAATCGATAGAATATGGATAACGTTCAATACCTACTAAATAAAAGTAATAAAACAGCGGTTCTTGGAGAGAGTTACAAAATATTTGAAATTAAAACCCATACACAGCCGCAACCCTGTTGGTTTGCATTCATATTTAGGTAATTCGTTTTAAAAATCTATCTCAGATGTTTTGGTAAAGCGTAGTGTGTCTAAATATATACCTAAACAACTGTGTGTATACTAAAGTTATTCAGTTCCACTCCACGTATAAGTAATAAGTTACTAACTAAAAGATTAACGAGGGTGTGGACTTTATAGTACATATTAAAATACTAAGGTTTTATTCTATACAAGTAGTAGTAGTAGTATATAATACTCAAGATGGACACAGACACAAACACAGAGGTATTCACTATTCATTTAAAGTTATGCACATTAAAAACTTGTTACACATTTCCAGCATTAATGCTGAGGATTTGGTGTCCCGGTGTCCATCCTAATCTCCATAGGGTGAGGATGTAGTTAATGTAGTATTGTGTTATGTGTAGCACCTACCGTGGGGAGAGTATAAAGCGTAAGGCGGCTATAAAGTCGTGAGGTAATTATGAAGAATGTCGTGTTAACTACCAGGAGTGTAGTAGAGTCTAACTGTAATAAGTTGATATTACCTCCTAACCTAACATGTTATATTATTATCCTACTTATATCATTACATATGGTTTTACATTTACATCTCCTCCTCGTATTACGAGTAAGATTATAGTCTAATTACTTCATATGATATCTAGTAAGTGGAATACATGAGGTAGTACAATATAATATGTGTTTCCATTTACATCCTTTCCTTATCATATCTTTCCTTTTCGATTCCCTTTTCTCTTCTCATGTCAACATAAGTGTATTTGAATTCAATGATCTGTTTTGTGTAATACGTTCGACAACCTCAAAAAGTTATATTAAAAAAAAAACGCTATTTTTTACATTTTATCATGAGATTGTTCATGCGATTTTTGAACCTTAAGAGTATGCATAATTGCATACCGACGTTTCAAAAATTTCTAAAAACAAGAGACCTTATATCTCGACAACCGTTACGAAATATGCTTTGGAAAAAAATAAAAAATAGAGTATATATATTGAACCTTTATCTAGGGAATAACAATAAAAGTTTTTTTGCATCTTGTATAGATTTCTCAAAAAAATATGTGAAAAATACCTCTTATCTTTTTCCCAAAAATAGCGGAGAATTTTTTTTGTACTGTTAATTTTGGGAATTAAAATCTAGGGAATAAACGTAAAAGTTTTTTGGTTGAAGCGAAATTAACCCAAAAAAATGAAAAAAAAAAAAGTATTTTTATCACTTTATTGTGAAATTGTTTATGCTATTTTTGAACCGTAATGCCGCAGGAAATGACCGTGACGTCACAGTTGGGCCCCTTACTTATTTATTACTAGCCACTTGCGTTACACTGCTGGACATAGGCCTCTTCTAAACTCTTCCACTGTCTCGCCTATCTTTGGCTATCTGCTGCCATCTACGACCCGTAAGCCGGACAATGTCATCTGTTCTGCGGTCTTCCTACGCCTCTTTTGTTCACAGTTGGGTTCCTAGTCTTTGACAATAATTTCATCAAACAAGAATGATCGATTATAGAGCGTCGATATGTATGTATGACCAGACTGTTTTAAATAAACGACATGATATGTTATATTATGTCGAGTTAAATACAACACTGAACAGATAAACTCGTAACTACATTGTATTCTCGATATAGAAAATAATAAGATGCTATAAATAATTATAACAATCCTACAATATTAGTTATACAAAATATCGAATTACATAATAAAATGTGCCACTATTTGTTATAATAATTCTAGGAATGATATTTATACAATCCATTTAATAATAATACACAATAAGGAAAATGAATTTCCAAGCAATTACTCGTAATATCATTTGATTGTCTTTATAATATAAGAATTATACTAATTGATACATATACTCTGAACTAAATTATAATAAAAGGAATAATATGAACAAAAGGTAAAACAACATTTCTAATAAATTCATATTGTTTAATTAATTTGTATGAAAATGACATGCTTATTATAAGTAAAGTAGGTACCAAAGGAGAATGCTCATTTAGTATGAAAAAAAACGGGCCCGGCGCAAACGAAATGTAACTCCAATGATGAGTAAAAATGAGTAATTATATACTGCATAGGTGCAACATCGAAATCAATGGCTAAATGTGTAAAATACCTATTCAGGAGATACAGATATTTTATAAATTCAGGAGTGCACATGTTGCAAAGATCTTTTCAAAAAATATTATTTCTTAGTTCCACCCAGTAGTGGAGGGACCAAGGCTGATGAAGAAGAAGAAGACGGGCTACCTTATACTTATCATATTGTACGTTTTTAAACCGCAATTGTAACTGTTTAATGCTCCTTTTGCTAATACATTCATGAGACCCCTGCAAAAATTCGAAGAGTTTTTTTTAGCATTCTCCTTTCCTAAGGCATTTTAGTTTTCAAACTTAATTACTGGTTAGAAATAATACTACACTATTAATTGATGAGGGAGGTGAGGAGATATATAGAAGGTAGATAGGTTAGGTTAGGTATGATAATTGTATTTCCTTGTAAGATGTGTTGTGTTCCATTGCCGTGCTTACCGGAAATAGATTTTCTTTTTTCCGGATGTGGTTCTAATTTCACGCGGAGATGGAGGATGTGAAGGATAATGGGAACTACTCATCATTAAGAGAACTCTATTAGTGTCTGGAGCCTCATGCAATTATCATTAAATGCTTCAATACTAATCTCACTACATTAACCGAATTACAACTATACATTAACAATACGAGAGAGAAAAACTACGTAATATTTTCAAAGGAGAATGCTCAGAAAACCCAGTCCCGGAGCAAACGAAATGAGAAGCAAAGATTAATAAACAAACACTGCGTAGGTGGCATCATCAAAATCAGTGTCTAAATGTGTGAAATTTGAAGTTTTACAGGCGTCACATGAATGTATTAGTAAAAGGAGCATTAAACAGTTATAATTGCGGTTTAAAAGCGTATAATATGATGAGTATAAGGTAGCCCGTCTTCTTCATCAACCTTAGTCTCTCCACAGCTGGATGGAATTAAGAAATAATATTTTTTAGAAGATCATTGAAACATACACACCCCTGAATTTATAGACTGTCTCCTGAATCCTGAAAAATATTTTTTTGCATCTTTTTTATATTTGGAGAAAGCTGATCCTTTTTTGCACACAATCGTACTGTCATAGAGTATACGTATGTTTGCAAAGTTTCGAGTCTCTATGTAGTCAGGAAGTGGTTGAAAATTCAACTAAAAGATTTGAGTACAAAAAAAAAAAAACGGAGTGAAGTTAAGTAAAATCTTGTAAAAAGTAGTAATAAGAAATCGCGTAAAAAAATACGATGAATTCCTCCCAGTGAGTAACTTAATAAAAAAAACGTGTCTATGAAATAATAAAGTTAAAAGTTTGTAGATAAAGAAAATCGGAAAGAGAATTAGTTCGGAAGTTTGGGTCCAACGAGTTTACAAGTTGGTCGGAATTTACTGTTGAAATCTTTCAAGAAAATGTAGAGAAAAAGTTGGTAGGTACCTAATAAATTGTAAGAGAGATTACTTTCATTGTTAGTTACTAAATGGAAAATTGGAGATTTGATTAGAGATAGGAGAGTGATTCTGTTACCGGAAATGTGTGAAATCCGACATTGTATACAATTCCTAGGAAATGCATGTAGAATTCATAAAAAATACATGTTGTGAGTGGACCGGCAAGGTCATTGTTTATTGGCACACTGAATTAATATTACAAATTACGTACATGATTTTTATACATATTAAAACAGTATTAGTAGTTACTTTAATATTTGCAGGGTTGCCAGGTCTGGGAAACATGCCCAAACCAGGGTAAACTATATTTTATGTTTTTAGCAATGCACACAATGCCCAAAATCAGCAGGAAATGTGTGAAATAATTTTACAATTAATATTTTGTATTACATAAATTATATTTTAATATATTATACACCTAAATAAATTTGAAGTAATATACCTAATATAAATAATGTTCTAATGATACACATACTTTGTAAACCATATTCTTTGATAATAAATTGAATTGAATATCAAATTATGTAATTTTAAGTGCTACTCCAGTTTACCTGCAAAAACAAATGGGTTCTTCGGTTAGATTACGTTTTCATTCTCGATTTTATCTATGTGCCAGCTTATCCGAAAAAATAATACGTTTTTGAGTTATTAAAACACATATTTCCTAAGAAAAGTATGAATTAAAGAACCTGTGACTAATCATTTCACACTTGACCCGGCATTGTATATCTTTCCCAGGATTTGTATACAATACCTAAATTTCGTACATTTCCGATAACAATCCTATGAAACACTGGGAACTTCGAGAATAATGGATATTTGAGAATATTCAACTAAGTGAAAATATTACAAGAATCTCTATCATTGTATTGGGGTATTATACTCTTATACATTACACGCATACAAAACCATCAAGGGATGAAAATTCCACGAATTCAAATAAACAGCAGTAAATTAATTTACGATCTGTATTTACATCATAAATTAAGGGCTTGGCACCAGTAATGGCGTCACAGTCTTTTCCCACGGCAATAAGGTTCAAAATCGCGTGACAATCGCATGATAAAATGGTAACAATAGCGTTTTTTCCATTTTTTGAGGTTAATTTTGCGTCTATCAAAAAACTTTTACAGTTATTCCCTAGGTTTTAATGCATATCATCAGTACAAAAAAAACTTTACCCCGCGACTTTCGGGAAACGAGTTTCCGTCTTTCGGAAATAAGATCAGAGGTGATTTTCAAAATTTTTTTTGGGAAATCTATACAAGATATAAAAAATCTTTTATCTAAAAATCGGTTATTCCCTAGATAAAGGTTCAATGCATCTACCCAATTTTGTTCCAAAGCATATTTAGTAACGGTTGTCGAGATATAAGGTCTCCTGTTTTTAGAAATTTTTAAAATGTCGGTATGCATACTCTTAGTCTTAAGGAACTTTCATGATATCCTGAAGAGGTATTTTGTGTATTAGCACGCAGGTGGGTATGAAATATCATTGTATAATATCATACTAGGTACAGATGTACAGATTAGAAATTATTCGTTTCTTTATTGTATTCCGAGAAATAATTTTCTTTTGTTGATTCGGGTAGATATTCATACACGTCATAAATTATCTCCTTTTTTCAGATACGCAAGACGCGGTAAGTCGAAAAACACAGTTTCGAGAAAAACGCGTTTATAGTTTTAGATTTTCAGATTTTTTTAATTGCCAAAATGTACGTGTGGAATATGCAATTCTCACCTTAATCACACTAAAGGCTCGTCGACATACACGTCCATATCGGAACATCTCATGTCATTCCCGTTCCGTCAGCCATAGATCACGACTAGCGACCGCTAGCGGCGTGGTGTAAGGAAACGCGGCCGTCCGAAAACCACATGGCTCAACCATGTTGACCAGATGCTCAAGGACGGACGTATTCCGAGTAAAAGGAATCGAGATCGTAAATATGACGAATTGCATGAATGTGACGGAAGCACGAAGTGTGTGTAAGGACAGGAAAATCTGGCGACCTATTCTCTCTGGCTACGCCGCAAGGGATGCGGCGTGAGGGGATAGAATAGAACAGATTCTGTTTCGTTAAGAAATGAACATTTATAAGATGACTGCCCCACTTGTTTCAAGAGACTAGATTGGATAATAGTTGGTAATTATAATGGGATGCACTTGTAGTTAGAAGCAGAAGATGGGACGTGGCTTCTGTAAGAAGGTATAAAGTTATCAGCTCTCAATATCATCCACTCCCCATACTCCATACAACCCTTTTGTCTTCATGACCTCGCTTTGCCTTGCCAACTATACGAGTATGCATGGACACTTGTATAATTAGGTTAAGTAGTGTTAAAGACTCGCGCTTAAAGCTGCCGATCCAACTATGACGTCACGGTCAATTCCCACAGCATTAAAAGGTTTAAAATCGCATGAACAATCGTATGATGAAATGGTAAAAATAAGGTTTTTTCCATTTTTTGGGTTAATTTTGCTTCGGGGACTTTCGGGAAACGAGTTTCTGTGTTTTGGAAAAAGATCAGAGGTGTTTTTCACCATGTATCTACATTATTTTATTCAAAGCATATTTACTAACGGTTGTCGAGATCTACGGTCTCCCGTTTTTAGAAATTTTTGAAATGTCAATATGCGTACTCTTAAAGACTCGCGCTAAAGATTCAATTAAACGTTGGAAAGTAGGTACTAGGAACTGTTTTCTTTACCCGGGGAAAGATTTTCTGTTTCTTCATTTTTAGTTCTGTTTTTAAATATTTTTTACCATTACTTTTCTTATTTGTCTTCGGAGATAAGAGGGCAGGTACTTTAGCATCAGGTAGCAGAAATAACGAGGCGATTATTTTATTTTATTTGTATCGAGAAAGTCAAGAAAGCATAATGGATTTGTAATGATTCTCTAATGGGAAGAGAAATAATATAAACATTACTATGAAAGAGAAAAGTCAGAGAAAATGAAAAACACGAATAATTCCTTGAACCTTAGACATAAAACACTAAGAAAATAAGTCATTTATTTATTTATTCAATACATATTTATAAAAAGCTTTTTGTAATACAATATTATTAGAAGCAAGACAGATCTGAATAAAGAATAAAACATTACAGTCTTTGTATAAAATACAGGATGTTTGATAGATGGATACAGATATCTTCAGTGGTGATAGTTAGTAGAGATCATTTGGGAGCTTTTGAGTTAAACTTCGCGAAACAGTTACTCCACTTATTTGCTGCATGTTGCCGGAAATTAGGTATATTCGACCTGAATTGCCTGAAGTGAAGCAATTTAGTTTTTCGTGTAAGCGAACTTTAAGAAACACGAATTAGTTTGCTTTTGAACTAAAATCTCCAACGCGAAAATTCGCGCACATAAAAAAAAAATACATGCATATTAAATTAATAGTAAAGATACATAGAAATGTATAAAAGAAATTAAACAATTACAAGAAAATGTTAGTCATTTATTAAACAGAAATAATATAGTTGTTAGTATTTTATTGTTCTAGTACTAATGAATACTTACTTCTAGCACTTTTAGACATGTTCCTGAGTATGTCCAAGTAGTCAGTCTTGGTTGAGACGCCCTCGTCGAATGATTTGGACGGTAGTTTGTTGGCGATGCCGTCCAACATGTAATGGATGGCCGACGCAGTCATGTAGCAGAGGCTGTTGCCCTTTGTGGCCCCCGGGCCGTAGTTGTGGAAGATCAGCGCACACCGCTCCCAGCCGAAACCCTGGTGCGGGAGAAAATTCTAGTCTGATTAGTGAAAACAGATCGGATGATGGGGTTAGTCATTTTAGTTCAACATTCAAAAGGTCTTCGTGAAAATGTAAAAACAAATTAACGCGTATTGTCCAGAAAATAATTATATTAATTTAATTTACTTAGCTCTCTGTAATGAAGTCCCTCAATTATAATAAAACTTACAATAAATTATATGTACAGAGTCAATGAAAAAGAATGCCCCTATTTTAAAATAGAATAACCAGTAACCACGTATGTTAGATAAGTAATTCTTTCATCGTGTGGTAACAAATTAATATCAATTTTAAGAATATCTGTGCAGTGTACAAAAACTAATATCTACGTCGTCCAATATTTCAGATAGTGCAACACAAAGCACAGTGCGTTGATTTAAAAAAAATAGAATTGTTGTTTTTGGAATTTGGTCAAGCAATTGATTTTTGTAGGTTCCTAACACAAGAGTGGCTGATACGTTCGACATTTTCTTATGACGCCGTTCTTAGTCGGCCGGACGAATGTTTTTTTTTCACGCTGCTTGTTTCTCTTTTAATCAATAACCTGAAAGAGAAACAGGCAGCGTGGAAAAAAAATTAGACTGGCCGACTAAGAACGTCATAAGAAAATTTTTAACGTACCCGTCATTCTTGTGTGGGGAATCCACAAAAATCAATTGCTTGACCAAATTCCAAAAACAACAATTCAAAATTGTAAAAAAAAAAACAACCCAAATTAAACGTGCACCAACGCATTGCATAATGCATCAAACAAAACTTAAATTCATCAGTTACCATACAGTAAAAGAATCGCTCATTAAACATAAGTGGTTCCAAAGCTATTCCATTTTAGAATGGGGGCATCCTTTTTGATGACCCTATACTATTAAAATGGAAAATAATTTTCTCTGAGGTTGGAAACAAAAACATAGTTTAGTTCCAGTGATTGTAGGATAAATAATAATTATACAGACATAACATTTCTAGCTTTCCGAGAAACTAAGACTAATGCGGGGCTGAGAGCTTTAACAACTGAACATAAAGAATATCAAAGCTTTTTACATTTCATTTTAAAACTATCTGACCTTTTAACATTCTCGTAAATATTCAAGAAAACCTTTTGAAAATAATTTCATGTTATTACATACAATATTACAACAACACTAATAAAATCAGAATAAGTAAAAATAAAAATTAGAAAAAAAATAAAATGAACGGCTAATACTACATGGTACCATCACACACAAAGGAGAATACTAAAAAAACAAGGCCCAACGCAAACGAAATGTAACTCAAATGATAAGTGAAAATGAGTAATTAAATACTGCATAGGAGGCATCATCGAAATTTGTGGCTACAAGTGTTAAATACGTATTTAAAGTTTTAGAGGAGTCACATGAATGTATTAGTAAAAGGAGCATTAAACAGTTACAATTGCGGTTTAAAAGCGTATAATATGATAAGTTGGTCCCTCGGTTGGATCGTTGCAACATACGCACTCCGGAATTTACATGATCTCCGTGTCTTCTGAATTTCGAATAGGTATTTCACAGATTTAGCAATTGATTTCGATGATGCCACATATGCAGTATTTAATTACTATTTTTAGTTGTTTTTTTTTTCATACTAAATGAGCATTGTCTTCTACAATATTAGGAATGTCTCTGGGTACATTATTTGTATAGGTAAGCGGAGGCTAACCAACAAACACACTTCTCAGTATTAGCAGTCTGAAAAGTCTCCATACTATCATTCATATCTATCAGGTAAAAATAGTAATACGTTATAATTGCTAGCCTAGAAGATTTTTATAAAAAAATATCCAAAGAACACCAATATGTGTGGTACCATGGGGGTGTTAGTATCTACTAGTGGTGAATGTTACATGCAGTTATTGTATGAAATTAGTGATGGGTTGTATGATATATGAAAATGATTATATAGTGAGATGTTTGAAATCAATACATTCGTATAATCGATTGTTGGAATATTTCTCATATTAATATTATGAGGAATCAGAATAACTCAAGTACTGTGGTACTGGAACATTCCATTTAACTGATCGACCTAGTTCTAAAGAGTACACGGGAAATTCAATTTGTTGTGCATGACGTTAAGCACAGATCGTTTCCTCTATCTTGGCAGCCGGTGGAGGTTAGCTGCAAGTGGAGTTCACGATTGTATCGTTGGTAGCCCTGATTGTCGAACCTTGTCATAAGAGTTGTCAAATGTCCGCAATATTCTCACATTGTATCTTTTACAAGTAACCTACGATGCCGAAAATATTACAGAGCGGCGCTAGAGAAATTATTTTATTAGGCAAGATAGTTTTTCGAATTGGAAAAAGAAAAAACACTCCGATAATCCCTTTAAACCGCCATCACAAGTTTGAAAAACAATGTTGCCAGCTAACAATCTAAACAACAGTTCTGAAATATAATTTGAAAGTGGCGAAAAAATGTAACCATATCTTATTATCGCATCAAGCAACACTAAATCAAGTTTCCTCTGTCAGACTTTCTGAAAAAAAAAAGTGGACTGTATAAGGGAAATTCAATTTGTTGTGCACGAGTAGGTACATTTACCTCCAGTAGAATTGTTCAAGAGCAGAAATTTAAAATAGGAACATTTCCTGCATTTCCCAGGACAATTACTTTAGTACCTACTTACAGGGGGAATATTATTTTATTACCACGTTTTTCTTAGCTTGCTTTCTTGTATGTTTGTTTGTTTGTTGTAAATCTTGCAATCGATTTTTCGACCACTTCCTAACATCCAATTGAGCTGAAACTTTTTGTGCAAGCTTAGTTCCGATGACAATACAAGATTTTAAAGATTTTATGATTGTACATTAGTCGCTTATGCGATAATTAATTAGCTAATTCTCAAATATGAGAAAAGTTCGCATCATTATGGAAGAGATGCAGAAATCATTTCACATCAAATTTCAAATTTTCAGATTTACAAAAATGATCGCAAGATTAACAATCCAAAACTAAAAAGAGTTAAATAATATTATCATATAAAAAAAATTATAAAAAATCCACGTTTTTCTCGGGCCCAAAGTGAACTAAAAAGAGGAAAATAACTTTTTCGGGGCTTTGTAAATCGATCAGTAAAAACGCATACCTAAAGCTACCTCTAAAATTCTACAACTAAAAACGTGGGGCGTAATTTGAACCTACAATAATTGAAAATCATTCAAATTTTCTTCTAGGGCTGGGTCCCAATGTACTGGTGATATACTTGTGTGTATGTGTGTATGGTATGTAAGTACATTACAAGTTAATACTGATTGTACTGGTGTGTATGTGTGTATGGTATCATACAATAATTGAAAATCATTCAAATTTTCTTCAGAAATTTACCCATTCGTATGAAAATCTTATGAATTAATCTGCAAGCTTGATTTTGGATGTATCCAAGCCTAATTACTATCGACATCTAATTATAGGGGCGGAGGTAGAAAAACTGTAGAATTGGTCTGTAGAATAACTTTAGGTTAGTCTGTCCAGTTACCGGTGATGTAGTGTCGGGCTTCACATACACACATACACACCAGTACAATCAGTATTAACTTGTATGTAATCCTCAAGTATGATACCATACACACATACACACCAGTACAATCAGTATTAACTTGTAATGTACTTACATACCATACACACATACACACAAGTATATCACCAGTACATTGGGACCCAGCCCTAGAAGAAAATTTGAATGATTTTCAATTATTGTAGGTTCAAATTACGCCCCACGTTTTTAGTTGTAGAATTTTAGAGGTAGCTTTAGGTATGCCTTTTTACTGATCGATTTACAAAGCCCTGAAAAAGTTATTTTCCTCTTTTTAGTTCACTTTGGGCCCGAGAAAAACGTGGATTTTTTATAAAAAATTTTATATGATAATATTATTTAACTCTTTTTAGTTTTGGATTGTCAATCTTGCGATCATTTTTGTAAATCTGAAAATTTAATCATAATTAAAAGAAAACAATTGAAACTTCATATATGCATTTATTTAAATATAACACACAAAAATCACGCCTTCATTGTTTCCAAATTTTTTGGAATACCAGACCCAACCACGAGGAGGTGAGGCAATTTTGAGTATGTAATCAGTAATCACTTCTATCCACTTTAAACACTTCTATCCACTTTAAACACTTCAAACTCACAAATTTGCACAATTTTAGAAATCAGTGAATTATTTTGTTTTGACTTATTGTTACCGTTTCGTCAAAGCTCTCGAAAATGCGTATTCCTGAATGCTCGAAAGCCGGAGCAGCGGTATTATACAATTCGTTACGAAGGAAATTTAGTTTCAAAACTTGCGCTAAAATGTAATGAACTTTTAGATCAACAAAACTTTGATAATGAATACGATATTTTATAAATAATTGCTTTCTTTAATTTAGTTAAAGACTATTTAATGCGTTTATGAGTTTAAACTGATTCTCAAAAGCTTATTTACTTCCATTTGTTCAAAAACTTTCCAACGACTTTCTGAAATTTGTATTTCTGCATCCCTTCCATAATGATGCGAAAGAGTGATGCGAACTTTTCTCATATTTGTGAATTAGCTAATTAATTATCGCATAAACGACTAATGTACAATCATAAAATCTTTAAAATCTTGTATTGTCATCGGAACTAAGCTTGCACAAAAAGTTTCAGCTCAATTGGATGTTAGGAAGTGGTCGAAAAATCGACGCGTTAATTTATTAATTAAGTTATTAATTATCGCATAAGCGACTAATGTACAATCATAAAATCTTTAAAATCTTGTATTGTCATCGGAACTAAGCTTGCACAAAAAGTTTCAGCTCAATTGGATGTTAGGAAGTGGTCGAAAAATCGATTGCAAGATTTACAACAAACAAACAAACATACAAGAAAGCAAGCTAAGAAAAACGTGGTAAAAAACGGGAGACTCTAGATCTCGACAGCTAAATACGCTATGGAAAAAACAGGGCAGATACATTGAACCTCTATCTAGGGAATGACTTTATCTTGTATAGATTGCTCAAAATTTCTCAAAACACCTCTGATATTTTTTTCCGCAAGACAGCATTCGTTTCCCGAAAGACGCAGAGGTTTTTTTGTATTGATAATATGAACCAAAATCTATGGAATGACGGTAAATTTGTTTTTGAATGAAGTTAATTACTTAAATCTGAAAAAGTTAAAAGACCGCTATTATTAACAGCGTCATTTTTATGACGGATCACAGCTAGTATTAACATAATTATGTTTACTCGGAGTTCCACCCCCAGGTTGTTTATTTCTTATTTTTTAAAGAGAGAGGAATATTTAAATGACATATCCGAAATAAAGCTAGGAATATAATTAGGGAACATTTAAATGAAATGACAACTTCATTTATTTGTACTCTGCCTCAAGGATCAACAAATCTTAATAAATAATTAATCAACAATATTTTAGACTTGTATGCCGCATGAGTTATTATATCCCAGAAGACAGTGGCGAACTGGCTAGGTTACCTGCTTGCTCGATGGCAAGTGCCCCCTCCCCCCCCAAAAGCATGTCCTTTAATATTACATAGTTTAAAAAGGATCTGGGCTTGCATACACAAACCCAAATACTTTCCTGCACACCTTCCACTAAAGAATAAAAGCCCGTATCGCAAAGTGTGGAATACATCGCCAGCGCCGGGGTTTGAACCTGGCACCTCCCGCTTGAGAGACTGCCGCCTCAACCAACTGCGCCAACCATGTTGTTATTAAATAACATACTCGAAAGTAGCAAAAACGAAAATTATTTATGGAAAATATATTTAAAACGTTGTATGGGATAAAAAAATGGGAGAGCTTGATCGGCAAATTTTCAAACAAGTTCTGTCTTCTCTGCCTACCTCGAAACTCGAAAGGGACGAGATGAGGTGACAGAATACACGTTCTTTACTTGGATTACATCGGGTATAACTCAGCTAGCTAAGAAAATGATATTTTGATGTCAGAATTTCTTGTAAAAAATTAAATCTGTGATTTTCGTTCATTTCTCATTCAGCCCTAGGCGTCTTCAGGCAGGTTTTGGTGAAATTCTCCGGTGAAATATTCACCCAACTTCTAATTGAAATACGCCCAAGTATTTTCTAAATTCTAATAATAGTTCATGGTGAGGTGACCTACATAATATATCTTACAATAGAATGCTTGAGGTGTATAGAGGAATGTTCATTACAAAATTTCACTGAATCAAATACCTACAACAGTTTAGGAAGCTTAACTAACATTATAATACGTCACAGAAACTACACTTATCACAAAATTATGGGACATTTAGAACGAGCTATAAATATTTTTTGCAACCGTTGATCTTTATTTATTACTTACTGATATCAATATTGGGCAAATGGAATCCAGAAATTAATTATTGTAAAGATTTAAAGTGAAATAGGTAAACTAGTGGCGGGAGATTAAGAGCCTTCTCTGTATGTAGTGTGAGACAGTGTAACTACACGCAAGTCCGTACACGCAGGTATAGTAGTATTAGTGAGCGCACAATGAACAAGAATGCACACAGATGCGTTCATCGACAACCATTCAGAACATTTTATTAACTCGTACAGCTTGCTTTAAACCAGTGATTCCCAAACTATGGTACGCGTACCACCAGTGGTACAATTATTATTAAGGTGGTACGCAAGCAGCCATGGCCATCAGACATACACAGTAAATAATTAGATAAAACGTTTTTAAGTCAGATATTTCCTATCTTGTCTCGAACATGCAGCACCATTTTTCGCACTAAGAATATTGTATTTTTTTCCTATAATTAATAAATGATAATGTTGTCATTAACAGTTGTTGCAGTTTTTATTACTTTACCATTTTGAAGGTTTGTTTTAACGGTTACAGTTCAGCGGTACGCGACTGATTTATAATTTCGTTTGTGGTACGCGAAATTAAAAGTTTGGGAACCACTGCTTTAAACTATATACCCATTTTATGAAAAGTAGGTATACAGTCCATAACTACGTATTAATAACATAAAAGCAAGTAAATAAAGTATGTACGAGTATTCACATTGCTTACAACGTGATATCAAAAGAAATTATCAAAAAATAACATTGGAAAAGGAACATTTTAGTTAAAACTTTTATTTTGTAAAATTAAGAAGCCTCTCATAGGCTCTCCTCACAGAATGAAGCCCCAAGGCTTTTTATTCTCAATACAACATTTCTTACATCACTCTCATATTTTTATGATTCATTATGTAAATGGATACTTCAACGAAAAATGTATAAAATACGATTTAATATTTTCTTTATGTTCAATTCAGTACGTGATAACTACACGAGGGGGTGGAATTTCAAATGTTATAGCTGAAAAAATATATTCATGTAATCTTTTAGCGATATAAAACCTCTTTATCACTATAAAGATACTTATTCTCTCACATTAATACGTTCCAAAATCTCTCCATTTGAAATCGTCTATTCGGATGATATTTCAAAGCTAAAAATAGATTGGTACTTTAGAGTTAAGTATATCACCTTTACCTGATTACGAGTATAAAAATGGATAAGGGTATGTTATTACCTGTACCTACTCGGGTTGACTGTAAGATATTGGTTTTGCAATAAGTCCGCCTTTTGGCACAACATTGTCTTGCTTTTGTAACTATGTGTGCATATTTTCTCTGGCCAATAAAGATTTATGTATTTAATTAGTTTCATTTCTCACGTACTTTTAATTTGTTATTTCATGGTACGTATTTGTCAATGTTTCAGATGTACCTACCTTAACTTACTTTTTTTTGTTGTTGCTTGTATTGTTAATGTGCGCCGTAAATAAATAAATAAATAACCAAAAAGATGACACAAGTGGAGATGTGCATCACTAATAAAAAAAATCAATATTCGTAGAATAACCGCATGGATGGACTGGAATCGGTGAATGTTATCATACATTTTCCAAAATTATTTTGAAAATCCATCAGTTTCACAAAAAAAATTGCTTGCGATGTTATTTTTCATGGCTCTTTTATATACATAAAACTTTTTTCATATATAATACGGTGATCTGTGAAAGGTATAGAGAGAGAGATTTGAATTGAATGAAAGATGATAGCATGAATCCAATTTATTATTGAATTTGTTGTTATTTTTTTCTTTTATAATCTGTAAAAAATGTGTCTTGTTGTTGATGTTGTGTGTTGAAATCGATGAAAACCCCGGAACTCCCCTCCAATACACGAGGTCTCCTCACATTGGAGGGTAGTATGGAAAATTGTAAATATTGTAATTAGTTTTATATGTATGTATTAAATGTAAGATATTAGTTACTAATAAATTTATTTGAATTTGAATTTTGAATATTGTGCAAAGTATTATATACGTTTTCAAATAAATAAACCACATCATGACGTTCTTCACTATGTGTCACAAAAAAATTATCCTGCAGCGCTATTTTCGCACTTTTAATGCTGTATCGTCTTTTTTAAATTTTGTTGCCCCACCCTAGCTCCGTGGCCGGCGACACCCACGGTGTATGGTACTCATATGTAGGACAAAATATATGAAATAAATTGAGTTTTAAATGTCATATCACTAAGTACATAATAATGTATACCTGCTATGGGTGCCATTGTATGAACTGGCAACTGGTACACAGAGTACAGACTACAGAGTAATGTAGAGATGGGGTGTGTTAATAAAGTACCAAGTGGATATCCGATATCATAAACCTTAACCACTCAGCAGTCAGCTGGTTGTCACTAAAGTTAACGAATCGTTGCAGGAAGTTATCGTGTTAGTACATCACAGTGTATACTATCCACTCTGCTCATACATAATATTATCTACCATCTTCTAATATACGAGTCTAAATAAATTCAGTCACATTATACACCAGTTAATATGGTCTACCATCAACGGTAGATATTTCATTTGTACGAAATGTATAAAATTTAGGAATTGTATATAAACCCTAGGAAATGCATACAATGCTTAAAATCGGCAGGAAATGTGTGAAATAAATTTCATTTTTTGTACTTTTTATGTATTGTGAATTATATTTTATAAGTTAATCTTTTTCCCATGGGTATTTTGGGGGTTTTGAACCTAAAACCTCGCGACCCAACTATGACGTCACGGTCACTTCCCACGGCATTAAAGTTCAAAATCGCATGAACAACATCGTGATAAAATGGTAAATATAGCGTTTTTTTAACATTTTTTTAGGGTTAATTTCGCTTCTATCAAAAAACTTTTACGGTCCCCTAGATTTTAATTCATATATACGTAGAAAAAAAAATCTCACCGACTTTTGGGAAATGAGTTTCTGTCTTTCGGAAAAAGAGATGTTTTTCACATTTTTTTTGAGAAATCTATACAAGATTTAAAAAATCTTTTACGGTTATTCCCTTGATAAAGGTTCAATGTATCTACTCTATTTTTTCCAAAGCATATTGAGTAACGGTTGTCGAGATCTAAGATCTCCCGCTTTTAGAAATTTATGAAACGTCAGTATGCGTACTCAATTCAATTTTTCAAATGTCAGTATGCCGCTGGAAATAACGGGCTAAACTCACAGCTTCATATGGTTAAGTAAGAATGTTCCAACAATCGATTATACAAAGTTTATTCAATGAAATACACGACTAATGGGATGAAATATGAATAAATAAATAAATGAATGAATAAATATTATGTGGAATGAATTAACTTGACTGACCTGCAGTGTGTGAGTGCTTACCTTGAGAATATGTTTCATAGCCACTCCTACCATCCTGTAGGATCCCATCATCCTAGTGAGAGTGGGATAGTCAGCCTTGTGTTTGAAGGCATCAGCCAGGGCTCCAGCTGTCATGACTGGGATCTTCCAGGCCCCGGCGTACCGAGACACTGGGGCGATCACGTATTCACAGCCGGGACCTATGAAGGCATCTGTTGGGACATAAAGAAACACAATGTACTATCATAAATTAAGAGCATAATATATTAGGCACAAAAAATACACTTAGGCACACACTCTATACGCTATTTGTTTCTGCGCTGTTGATTGACATTGTTGTTAACAAGATACTTTGTTCTCCATTCTTCTCGGGTGTACCGTGTGTAGATTGTCGATGTTGTCGAGCTGTCGGCCTACTTGCTGAGGTCAGATTAGTCCTGAAGATGGCCACAACATCGAGAGTCCACACACGGTACACCCGAGAAGAATGGAGAAGAGATTAAGAAGGACTGTGAAAATCTACAAAGCTACTAATCTTTTTAAATACTTATTTGTCTGTGACCAAATTATGCAATCGATTTTTCAACCACTTCTTAGAGACCTGAAACTTTGCAAACGTACATCAAATCGGTGACAATACCATTCTATTCAAAAATAAATCAGCTTTCTCCAGGCGCAAAAAATATGGAATGGGTTTGAGGGAATCCAAGGGTCATGTGGGGTCATGTGTGGTATCGTATGAAAGGGCGTTGGAAAAGAAATCCAGATCGTAAGTCAGATGTTGTCCAGCTGAAACCACGGGGACACCGAGCGATCGAATGGATCCAGTCACCACATAACGCCGTGTTTGGTATCTCACGAAAGTGCTTCACGAATAGAACTCATGTCTTTTTAAAAATTTATATTCTGTCTATTCTTGTTGGGTGGCGCCATTGGAACGGAGTAATCCAAGCGCTTCGGAAGGGCGTGCTTGGTATCGTTTGGAAGTCCGCCTAAACAGTTCTAGGATGTGAAGTCCAAAAATCAAGTTTTGATAAAATTTGCTAATAAATTGAAGTCGCTATATACTAACTACCTAATACAATATTAATAATTCCATTTGTTTTCCGGTGTACGTCTGAATGCAATATTATAATAAGAAACATGAGATATGCTACGTGATCCGCCTACATAATAAATCATATCATGAAATCCAGAGATTTTTACAACAGAAAGCTTTTCCTTCTTTTCCTTTACAAGATTACATCAGAAAATAGTCGACCGTATTAATAATATTTTGCTTTTACGAATACTTTTATTAAAAAATATTTTCCTTTGAAAGTAAATCTAATGCTTTGACAAACTTTCTTCATTTACCAGCAAATATTAAACTCCAATACATGTAGGAGATCCAATCGCCATAACATACCTTTCTTGGAATAATCAAATCAGATATGATGAATTTTATTTATGTAGAAACTAGCTGTATTACCCAGCGTTTCTCGGTATCTTTATCCGGTACTAAGAAAAGGTTCTTAAAAAACAAACCACCCCACCCCTTTTGCCTTAATAATTGACTTTTATTTAGAATGGAATAATAAATTTTGATCCTATTGAAAGAAAAAGTTTTCTCGTAATTCGTATTATATTAATTTTTACCTTATTAAGGTACACTTAAAAAACATTGTGCTCCATGGCCAACCCCAAAGTAGGCGACCCCCAGGCAGAAAAACAAAGAGATGGATCAACAGCTGGGAGTCGATATCGCAGGAGGCTAACCGCTCTTAAATAACAGGCCATCAGGCCTACATTAAGATTAAGAAGAGGAAGACTTAAAAAACACTTCTTTCCTTTAAGCCCATTTTTATCTCTTTTAATAAAACAAACACTTAATTACTATTTTTTTTTAAACTTGGGTTGTGAAATACAGAAGAAGACATATCTGGGATCGAACTCATAGCTACCCATTTGGTAGACGAACACGTTGCTAACCCGCTTTTCGACCACTTCGCTATAAATAGGTAATAATTTATTCAGGGTTTATAATCCGACATTTATGATAAAGATCGGATATAATATATCAATAACATGCTCGTAAATTAGCCAACCCTGAATTTATTACCATCGATACTTTTCAATTACCTACCAGCAGTTTAATTTCACCCCAGAGTAATGTCTTTTTTTTATATTCGTCATAATCTAGGCACCTGTACCTACGTAGGTAACTATCTTACACTATGAAATAGAGTGTTTGACGCTTACAGACTCCTAAACCGTTCATCCGATTGAGATGAAATACAGGCAAGTTGTTGTGCGTGCCCCTGGGATAGTTTTTTAGGGGGTGGAGGGTACGAGGGGGCATGTAAAGAGTGGTTGTTGTCGAATCCATACCCTACCGACACCCGCAACAGTGAAAGGGGGGTGGAAATCAAAAAACAATATTAGTGTCGAATCCATAGTTTTAGGTGTATGAAATATAAATAGTAGTACTCACGGTACCCGTAGGGTTTCGCGGGGGGAGTAGGAGGGGTGGTATGCAAAAAGCGATATTAGTGTCGAATCAATAATTTTTCGTGCCTATAAGATGAATAGTAACACTTCTGACGCTAGCAAAGAGTGTAGGGGTGGGTAATATGGGGACCGCGAGCCTATTTTAAACAAGTTTATTTCATAATTTTTCACTAATATACACATGTCTTGTCTTGATGGACACTCAGACTCGTAAAGCGGAGGCCACGGGAAAACAGAAGAGGTGTCGGAAGGCCCCAGAAAAAAAGGGCTGACGACGTGACCTCGGTAGCGGGTAGGAAATGGTTCAGAAAGGCGAGGGATAGAAAGGAATGGAAACAAATCGAAGAGGCCTATATCCAGCAGTGGAAGGACCAAGGCTGATGAAGAAGAGGAAGAAGAAGATACAGATGTCTGTGGTGTAGCAAGGCGCGCAGGGCACAGCTAGTACCTTATATTTTACATTTTATTAAGGGAGATTAAGATGTCAGGGTTTATGGGATGAAAAACGTTTTCATATTCGAGGCACTTCACATAAAAAACTTTCACGAGATGTGAAGAACTTATACTCATGTGAAGAACTTATACTTGTTATATACGAGTAGCTATTACCTACATACAACTAGAAGAACCATCATGGATGAATAGAAATAGCATTATACCTAATGAAGACTACAGGGGAAAAACAAGGAATGTCAATCAAAGGCACATTTGCGTAAATCAACATTTATTTTTTTAGTGTCACTGACATTCATTGTTAATGCTTTTTCCTACCACATGTACTATTACTAAACTACTATATTGCGCGCGGACCCTCATGATCTTTGATTATTGAAGTACTTAATCAAATATATTTCGTCCTCATGATAATTGCCTTGTACAAGCAACCAATTAAACCGTCATAGTCGGTGACAACGACTTTTGTTGCTTTGGCAATTTTGTAGGATTATGTGTACACAGTTAACACAAATGCCACTAGATGGCATTATTACTTTAATTTTGGATTTTGACTGACATTTCTTATTTTTCCCCTGTAGTCTTCAAATATTCTGCCATTTACTCGTAAAATATTATATCCGCAATCACCTCCTTTAAAACTAGACTTTTATATTAGTATTATTCGCCCTGTTGTCGGTTTTTTGACTCCAATTTAAAAGTAAGCATTTTGATATTAAATGTGACATTAAAAAAATTTTTTTCGAGACCTCGGATCTCGATAACCCTAATAAATATGCTTTGGAAAAAATAGAGTAGATACATTGAACCTTTATCTACGTGTATGCAATTTTTTTTTTCAAAATTTAAACGACATCGAATTCAATTTTTATATTGTGGCAATGTAAGTAGTAAACTAGGCTTCTAGAAGGTTGTAAAGTAATAAAAGAATAAGTTATTCAATACTGTTTAGTTCGGAATAATAGTTTTCTAAGGAAATTCTGTGACTATACTTAAATATACTATTTCTATTCATAACGGTATAATACATACCACAAAACTTACGTCTACGTATCTCGCCTGTTCTGTATTTTTAATATTTTTTTACATGCTCGTAAAATTTTTGAGAAAATGTGGGGGGTTTGGGGGGGGGGGTTATAAACAAATTCCACTAGAGAGGAAAATAATTGAATTACGAAATATGGAAATACAACAGGGTCATTAACTTAAAGATTTTATTATTCTACTGTCATGAATAGAATTTGTATCATAGCTTCACACACTATAGCGATAGTAAATATACATGAGGTACACAATGTACGTTTCTTATCTTTTGCATTATTTTATTTTCTTTTCCAATATTGTCTCAAATTTCGTATTTTTTTTCTGTTGCCGTTAAGAGTAGGCATATTGACATTTCAAAAATTTCTTAAAACGGGGGACCTCGGATCTCGACAAGGTTACAAAATATGTTTTGGAAAAAAATTAAGTAGATACATTGAACTTTGATCTAGGGAATAGCCCTAAAGATTTTTAATATTTCTCAAAAAAATGTGTAAAACACCTCCGATGAAACGAACTTCTGAATATCCAATCGGCTTGGACATTTTAGTAATACGTACTCTCGTCATTTTTGGCCTCCTAAAATCTTTCATAACTTTTAAAAATATATATTTAGCGTTAGAGAATGTTAATTATCTCTCATCAGCCATTCTTAAAACATGGTGCAACCAGCAGTATTTTCTCCCACACCTTTATTACCTACATATTACGTATATTTAAATATTAACAGATAAAATTATTTAGATTATAATTATGAATATTTACAGAGCGTCGTAAAACTTTCACACTTTTCAGTCAACAACGACACTAGTAACTCGTAAAATTTACGACGAAATTTATAACGAAATCCCCACGTCGACTACAAATAAGTTTCGGGTTTAAGGCTGTGCACATAATTTAAAATAAGTTTGGAATAATTTACTGAGTAATGGAAACATTTTTCAAAAAATGGGCGACTTTGTAACATGCGGTCGTAATTCTATAAAAGTACCTAATGTGATTTATACGCCAGTTATCTTAAAACTTATATACTATCATAGATTATCCCTTCATCCATGCAGTACCTAGAATAATATATATTATGTTACCGAAAATGTAAGAAATTAAGGAACTGTATACAAATCCTAAGAAATGTATACAATGCCGGGTCAATTTAGGAAACGTGTGAATTAATTTGTCACAGGTTCTTTAATTATACTTTTATTAGGAAATATACCTATAGGTATTTATAATAACTCAAAAACTTCTTATTTTTTCGCATAAGCTGGCACATAGACAAAATCGAAAATAAAAACGTAATCAAACCGAAGAACCTATTTATTTTTGCAGGTAAACTGGAGTCGTACTTAAAATTACATAATTTGATATATTTCAGATTCCTGTTTAAAAAATGTTCATAATTCCTAGTAAAATGTGTATAATATATTACTATCATAGGTAAGTACAAAAAATCACAATATAGAAATTTATTTCACACAAATGTTTCCTGCCGACTTCAGGCATTGTATACATATCCTAGGCATTGTATACAATGACGGATTCACACATTTCTTGTAACATATCCAATATCAATGTTCAAACTATAAAGTAATTTAGAAGAATCCACTAGTAGTTTTTCCAACAATTCACAGTTTAATCCTTGGAAGACTTCGAAAGATCGTAAAAGTAAGTTAAAACTCTCATTAAAGTGTCTTGTATAAATCTCATATTGAAATAACTTGCTAAGTTTATGATCTTAAGTGGTTACTATCAGAACCTATACTATATAAAGCTACAACAAAACATCAATTGTTAAATTTATTATATGACTCCTAATGTCTATAAGTCTAGTAGACTCAACAGTTTCTCAGCCTTTGAGATGTGGTGCTACAAACGCATGTTCAAGGTTCACTGGACACTTCACATCACAAACAGCGAGGTGTTGAGTAAAGCCGGAGAGACAAAACAAATCTTGAATAAGATTGCCCAACAGAGAGCGCGATGGGTAGGCCATAACATCAGGCACCCCGGCCTGCTCATCACCATAGCAGAAGGAATGGTAGAGGGCAGTAATGTGAGATGTCGCTCTAGAAGCTGTCATATAGACCAGATGATTGAGAGCGTGCGCTGTAGCAACTAGAGAGAACCTGAAGAGAAGGCGAATGACAGGACTATATGGAGAGAAAGAACTAAAACGTTTGGTACAAACCAATCTACATGATTGTAACTACATCATCATCAATGCCTAGCCTAGTACCATCTCGTGGCGTTAATTTTAAGATAAAATTTCATAAAAATGACCAATATCAAGGAATCTATGATTACATTCGTGTTTAGAAGAGCTTTTTGTAACGTGCTCTAATTATTGCATAAAAACAGGAGTAAAACAATAACACTTCATTATACGGAGTTTACCTCTACTACAATACAATGGCATTTATTTATCAATTTAAAAATATACCCACTTTATTAACACAAGTCCCGCCTACGGGTTGTCAAAATTATATTAAATCTACAACACTAACACAAGATTTTTGTAAAACTTTATAAACCATACGAGAAAACACTAAAAATAACTTTGGCATATCTCTTTGAAATTTGATGATAAAATTTGAAACACTGTGAGCTTAGGAACATCTATAAATAAAATTGATTAAATTCTATACTTCAGAATATTATTATAATGGGATTAGGTGCTACGATAATCCTTAGAATTCAATACCTCGTCCCGGGCTCAGGTACGCCGTGTAATTAGTGAGAATGTCTCGCTGCTGGGGACTTTATCAAATTCTTTGATAAGATGAGACACAAGAAGGTATTAAGAGTATGCATACTGACATTTCAATAATTTCTAAAAACGGGAGACCTTATATCACGTCAACCGTTACTAAATATGCTTTGAAACACAGTAGGGTAGATGCATTGAACCTTTATCTAGGGAATAACCGTAAAAGATTTTTTATATCTTGTATAGATTTATCAAAAAAAAAATAATTGATAAACACCTCTGATCTTTTTTCCGAAAGACGGAAACTCGTTTCCGAAAGTCGCGGAGTATTTTTTTTGTACTGATAACTTACATTAAAATCTAGGGAATAAAACCGTAAAAGTTTTTTGATAGACGCAAAATTAACCCCAAAAAATGTGAAAAAAATGCTGATTTTACCATTTTATCATGCGATTGTTCACGCGATTTTGAACCTTAATGCCGTGGGAAATGACTGTGACGTCATTCTTCGTACCAAGCCCTGAATACTGATAATATTATACTGTAATTCATTATGCGAAGGTCTTTTCTTAGTATCATCCCCCAGTATAGAACTGAAGAGGAGGTGTAATATTATAAAGGAGACGCTTCTTGTATCTCTCAAGATGAGATTATTCAACATTAATCCTTTCATGGATAATCACAAGTATTAATACCGTCAAATTCCAGCGTACTGTATGCTTCTCAGGAAATAGCCCAATCATGAAAGGTAGGTAGCTATTTATTATAAATATATATTTTTTATTTTAAAAAATGATCCGGGCTCGCATACATAAACCCAAATGCTTTCCTGCACACTTTGAAATAGGCTAAAAGCCTAGTGCCTAGGTCGTCTCACACACTCACCCATCGCACACGCACACCTCAGTCGTGTAGGCATTATGGTGTATGTAGGTATGTAAGTTATCATAAACTGTGTGAAGTTATAAAGTCCGTGAATCAAGTATCCCGTATGCTAGCAGTATGAGTAAACGTCGCACAGGTAGAGTTTATACTATAATAGTTTTAGACAACTCCATTAGAAAACATTGTTATACCAAGTGTTTATGTTCTCAACATCGCTCCTCATTATAATTCATACTTACAGTAAGTCTGGGTACTAGAAACTTCTGCACAACAGAAACTTATGTACCTACTAACAATCATACCATAATACTTCTCTATCCTAAACACCACAACTACTCCGTCCTTACGAGTCTCTAGGAAACAATAGGAGGTCGCAAAGGTTATTCACACGAAGAGATTTTACACGGAGGCAAGATTTGCCAACACACTTCTCAGTACATTATCAGCCAGAAGAGTCTACACATTATCATTCATGGTCGGTAGCCTGGTTGGTAACGCGCTCGACTGTTGATCCAGTGGACGCGGGTTCAATCCCCGACTTACTCCACTTCACAACACAAGCTTTTAAGCTTTCTGTGAAGTGTACAAATATGTATTTAGGTTTATTTCGATAAACCCAGATTCATAAAAAAAATAATGTTATAAATGTATATTGTAAGAAGAGATTAATACGTAGTTTAAAATCCACGTAATGACTTTTATTAGATAAACATTAAACGATGTACAGTAGAAGTGGATCTCAACACTCAGGTGAAGAGAGAGATGGCTTAAGGTGAATGAGAAGTGACGGAAAGGGAGATTGAATGAGAGAATATAATATAATTAAGGCGAGCCCTTTGGAATCAAGTCCCTGGAGCGATTTAGATAACCAAATTATATAAAGTGAAATGAAATGGGCGGATTGTTAGCAGAGAGCAGCCCTGGACAAACTGCGGCCCGCGGCCCGCGAACTATGAGCAACAAAAATAAATCTATACAAGATTAATTCTCGGTCTCGGTCAAAATCTATTACGGTCATTCACTAGATAGAGATTTAATGTATCTACCCTATTTTTTTCCAAAGCATATTTAGTAATGTTGTCAAAATGCAAGGTCTTCCGTTTATTTAAATTTTTAGATGACGATATGCCTACTTTTTTGTGTATTTCTTATGACTTCACTCGTTTTTCTATAAAAATTTCACCCGCGGTGCAGTATGCCATTTCTGATCAATAATAATTTATATCTGAACTAGCGCTTTACTTGCGGCCCCTCTCTCATTTATATTTTCAAATATGGCCCTTCATCCTAAAAGTTTGCCCGGGCCTGGTAGAGAGCGTAGGGTAGGTAGGTACCTATCAGGAAAGATTCCAGTTAGTGAGGCCTATTCCCCCCCTGCCCCCTCCTGTCCGGGGGGGTTGTGTTATTTAAATACCCTGCCCGCTTCTTATTAGGAATTAATTTTAATGTTGGAAATGATTTCGCTTTAAGAATCAATCAGAACGCTCTCGCCACTTTACGATTACACTGAAGATACTTTAAAATAATATTTTCCATGAAGGACATCAGGTACAGCCTGTAGCGACCTGTAGCTCTTACCTATTGAAATTGTATGTACCGACTTATATACTTGTACTATTGAAACACTCATTTCTGCAATGTCATTTCGGGTGAAGATAGTAATAATAATGATAATGTGTTTAGGCCGGCTTCAAATTTATCTCTTGGAGAATTTTATACTACAGTTTGACTTTCTGCATATTATGTGCACCTTATGCTTGATATTTTTTTGTTGAACATAATACCACTTCAACTTGTAAGATGGCTGAGATCACTCGCAGACGAGTGGATAGCCGTTAAGAATAATAGAATAGAATATAATACATATCAGGTACCGTAGATATTTTACATCGGCAACGAAATAGTGATTGTCTACTATGTCGATTACTTCGCAAAAGACAGTAAAATCATATTATGTCGTTCCAGACAAAAAAAGTACCTAATCGTAATTTATTTAAACCAATATTTTTTGACTAAGACACAGCCTAGATCCGTCTTTCGTGTTTTTCCAAACGATACCAAGCACGCCTTTCCGAGGTGCTTGGGTTCCTTCATTCCGATGTCGCCCCCCACCAAAAATTGACAGATTCAAAACTTGAAAAATTATATGAGTTCTACTCGTGAAGCACTTTCGTTCGATACCAAACACGGCGGTATGCGGTGACTGGATCCTCTCAATCGCTTTGTGTCTTCCAAGGCTTGAGCTGAACGACATCTGACTTACGATCCTTTCATACGATACGATACATGACCCCACACAACCCTTTGATACCCTTCAAACGTCTTACATCTTTTTTGTCTCTAGAGTGAGGTGATCCAATTCTGTACCGAGTTTACGTATCCGTTTGCAATGTTTCAGGTTTCTTAGTAGTCAAGAAGTGCTTGAAAAAGCGTTTGCAAGATTTTCAAGGAAGTGAAAATCTTGCAAATCTTGCAAAAAAATTCAACGGAGTGAAGTTAATTCAAATCTTTTAAAAATGTTGGGACGTTTTCATTATCTTGAATCGAATTTCAGTAAGTTCATACAAAATACAATTAGGTATTGTGGAGTCTATTAAGCTGAAAATATGAAACGTAGATAAAGTTGAGCTTGTAAATTGAGTTGTTCATAGAAAAGCTTAAAAGGAAAGTTATTTCCGCAAAGATTAAGTTTTCAAACTGAAGAAGCCAAGGTACTGATTTGTTTCTATTATTGACTCCATGACTTAATTTTCCACTCCGTGAAAATAAACTGTAAATTAACTTATGTTTCCTTCTGAGAACCAAGCCGCCCACTTCTGCCTACTAATAATAAAATAATTAATCCAATATTAACTCTTCTCTTAATTAATTTTCTACAACACCTCTTCAATAATAATTTATTATTAACTTTCTTTCTTACAAGTTAACGGAAAAGACGATAATTTTATTTTCTACTAATAACACAGAAGCAAGAGGAAATATTATAGCACATCGAGGAAAAAATATACTCGTAGAAGTCTTTTTCTCAATCGTCCTGTATGTTTTGGGGGCGCTGAATCCAAATTTGGTAAATGTCGTTAAGTAATCTTAGGAAGACTTTTACTTATTATTATTTTTTTTTTTATAAAAAATGAATCTGGGTTTACCAACCAAGCTACCAACCACCAACCAACTTATAACAGTTATAACTCAAAAAATATTTATTTTAGAGAAAATAATCTCAGGACAAGAATAAACCCATAACCCATTTTCGCCCATAACTCAAAACGTAAAAACTTTTAAAAACATATTTGTTGTACAAAAATAAAGTACGTATTTTTATCTGTAAAATATGCTACGTACTCGTGTTTTTATAAAAAAGAAATAAAACTTATTAACTGAAAGTAAGGTAGCAAATCGACAAAGTGTTTAATTGCATTTTTAAGATGTAAAATTTCCTTGCGAAAATCTAGTTTCTGAAATCGTAGTCTAAGCAATCTAATAAACACATCGTAACCTCGTATTATTTCCTGTGTGTTGTTATTACATCCTCACAACATGATGATTACCAACTGAGTAACACCTTCATTAACTTCTATACACTTGCAGATGGCAAAGCAGAGCTTTCTCTATCATGTATTCTATACCAATATACTCCATCCAGGGTTGTTGCAAATATTAGCATCTGCATCTGCTGAACATCCGCATCTGCCTCCGCATATTTATCTTACATTTTGACATTGAAGAAGATTGGTTTGTTTTGTGATTCTGAAAATATTGATAACTAGCTGAGTTACTCGTGCTTCGCAAAGGCAAATTTGACAAAACAACCCGGCATACTTTATAGGCTTGAGCTGGACAAAATGGGACTTCAGATCTGAACGCCTTTTTCAAAACCCTTTCCTGTGATACCATACACGATCCCAAGCAACGCTTCGATCCCCTCATCATCATGGCATCGCCTAAGAAAAGCTTTTTCTTAGGACACAGCCTATATTATCGCAAATGTTATCCTAAATTTTAGCAGCAATCCAGCGTAAAATGCGGGAGTTATGCGAACACTTACAAAAACCGACATTATTTTATATATAAAGATTGGTAAATTCCCGTAGAGGAATCGTTGTTTTGTGTTGTGTTGCAAATTAATTAATTTTGAACGGAAAGCCTCAGTGCACTGAAGAACTATAGTAGAAAACTGGAATCAGCAACAAAAGGTAGGTGGTAGCATATTCTTATCCTCTCTTACAGTCCACTTTTAAACAACTTCCTCCGCATCCGCGGATGTCTAAAAAATGACATCTGCAACAACCCTGCTCCGTACCATAGTATCACTCGCTGTCAGTCTATGCGACATACATAGGTTATGTTACTACTTGTACAAAGCTACTCTGTGATTTCATTAGCTGATTAGAGGCTCTATCTAATAATGCAGGTCTATGTATGTAATGCACAGGTGATAGGATGCATCTTATAATTATTATACTCATGCATTCTCTGTGACGCTTTCAGTTCGCAGATGTGACTACACGATTTGTTGTTACTAACTAACTAAACCAACTTCGTCATTTAAAGTTTGAAATAATGCATTTTACCTCTTTCCATCTTATTGCTTACGTTACGAAAAATACTAAGGTTAAATTAGAGATAATCCTGAAAAGAAGTACCTAATCGTTAAAAAAAAATACCATGATTTTATGACTTTAGATCCTAGAACTATTTTTCGTGGTCTTCTAACTAAACGATACCAATCATGGCTTTTGGGGACACTTGAATTCATACATTCCAATGGCGCTTCAAAATTTGTAAAAAGATTTGAATTCTACTCTTGAAGCACTATCGTGAGATACCAAACACGGGGGTATGCGGTGACTGGATCCTCTCGATCGCTAGGCGTCTCTCGAGGCTGGAGCTGGACAACATCTGGCTTACAATCTGGATTTCTTACCCAACGCTCTTTCATACGATACCACACATGATCCCACACGACCCTTGGATACCCCTGAAACCCCATACATATTTTTTGTCTCTGGAGAAGGCTGATCCAATATGGTAAAGAATTGTATTGTCACCGAGTTTACGTATGTTTGCAATGTTTCAGGTCTGTAAGTGGTAGTAAATCGATTACAAAATTTGGTCACAAACACCACCCACAGTGAAGTTAAAATAAAATCTTGGCAATGGCAGTGGATTGGATTCGCTAGGTGTTGAAATTTATTTATTAATTTACGGCGCAAGCCCTTAACATAAATAATAATAATAACAAGTACAATACAAGCAACAACAAAAATATTAAGTAAGTTAAGGTACATCTGAAACATTGACAAAAAAATATAAAATATGAGATCAAAAGTACATGAGAGAGGTTTGTAAAGACTACATATACAATGTTTCAATTAATTTCATGTAGCATTTTATGAAATATCTAAGTATCCACAGGTCCAGCATTTCCCTCTACATAATAATTAGGCATTAATATAATATCGTTACAGCGTACAAGGGATGAGCATATAATTATATACTACAGGAGTATGTATGTGCAGTACATTGATTGTATACTTCAGTTAATTACTCTTGCAATAATAACAAACTCTATACAGCGGCCAGTCCAGGCTGGGAGGAGGTTATTCGATATCATAATAATACTAGCTGTAACCCGTCAACAAATCACGTGGCTTGCACGGTAGACAGACAGAACAGATCGCCAGATCATATGCTTACGCGTATAATTATTGTTGTACGAACATTCTCATAATAAATTAATTTTTTGGGTGGACTGGACTGGAATTGGTGAATGTTACTTAAGTGTAAAGTGATGACATTAAACAAGCCAACGATCAGTCATAAGCCTGATGGAAAGTCCATATTTTGCTCTATTATTTGCTGAGATTGTTGTAATTAAATTTTTATTTAACGTACTTAGTATTTTCCATTCTGCTTAATAACACTTTGTACTACAATATTAACCAATTTAATTTATAAATCAAAATGTGCAAATTTATTATAAAGAGGCTCGACATCTATCAAACACTGCTCTAAACATTTAGCAAGCTCGTTGATACAAGAGTTGTGAACAACGATATGTTTCATATTGCGCAATATTGTTCAATGGAAAGTAGGTAGTATTACCGAAACACTTTTGGATAGCTGTAGTTGCCTTCAGCTACGATTGTGAGGGGTTTTGAATTCCGTATATATTGGAACAACTTGCAAAAGCCTTACGTTACATTGCTACCCGACTTCCACCGGAATTGTGTAAGTTGATCATTTCGGTTTCCATTAAAAGCCAATTACTATGCGATACTTAGCGCAGTGCAGTGCACTTATATTAGTATCTAGTCACTAGCGGGGGTTGCATTAAGTATGGGGAATGTTCACTGTTCAGTTTCATTAATAAATAATTATAGTTTGTATCGCAAACTTTGCATGGCAGGAAGTCGGAAGTAATTAATAGAGAAATCAACGTGACACAAACTTTACTCAATATATTGCAAACTTTATTAAATAACTTATTTAATATACCTTGGAGGACAAAACTATATCACCTGTATTACAGTTTTTCCTCAACAAAGACGAGAGTCATCTTCATTCACATAATGTAGCGTTATGTGAACTCCCTTAGGGAGAAAGCAGGATGGGTGTTCCGACGCTTACAAGTCGGCTTTGGCTGACTTAAGTGATCACTCTATGCCCGGGGCAACGTTCACCTATTCCAACACATCCTGCTGTCAATGTGTAATTATTAGAAGTATAAACTTAAAAAAAAATACACAATTGACAGCACGATGTGGTGGAATAGGTGAACGTTGTCCTGGGCATAAAGTGATCACTTAAGCCAGCCAAAGCCGACTAGTAAGCGTCGGAAGACCCATCCTGCTTCCTCCCCAAGGGAGTTCACATAACTATACATTATGTGAATGAACTATTTAAAGTACCCACCTTCTATATGTGTGTAAAGTAAAGTATGTAGGTATGTAGGTAGACATGTAAGGAGAGTTTTATGGCTTTCATATGGGTGCGTACCAACTAAAAAAGTCGACAATATGAATCTGGTTTTACGACTTTGATGACGATATTGGAGAGACGGGAAAAAGACAGAGCCTTGTGATCTTCCTGTGTTTACTCGAGGAACTTTGAAGGGTGGAGTAGTAATAGTGATTACACAAAAACATATTTGGCCAAGCCTCTGTGATTTTCACGGGTAGGTACCCACTAGTAGAATCATAATAATTTTCAAAATCTATGTATTCACCTATCAAATATCACGGATATCAAAGGATCATGCATTACTAGTTTTACTCATTATTAAAATTGACCAATAGGAATTATTCCCTTTGTACCTGGAATCCTAAACTGGTTGTGCATTTACAATACAATATTATTATATTAATTAATTAATAATTCCCTTTCAAACAATGAGGAAATCCTATTGTCGTAGTGGAATTAAAGCTCCCGACCCAACTATGACGTCACGGTCATTTCCCACGGCATTAAGGTTCAAAATCGCATGAACAATCGCACGATAAAATGGTAAAAATAGCTTTTTTCCATTTTTTGGGGTTAATTTTGCTTCAATCAAAAAACTATTACGGTTTTTCCCTAGATTTTAATGCATATCACCAATACAAAAAAAATCTCCGCGACTTTCGGGAAACGAGTTTCCGTCTTTCGGAAAAAAAGATTAAAGGAATTTTTCACATTTTTTTGAGATATCTATTCAAGATATAATAAATCTTTTACGGTTATTCCCTAGATAAAGGTTCAATGTATGTACTCTATTTTGTTATAAAGCATATTTAGTAACGGTTGTCGAGATATAAGGTATCCCGTTTTTAGAAATTTTTGAAATGTCAATATGCGTACTATTAAATTCCGTATACATTGGAACAACTCGCCACAGGCCCTGCGTTACACTGTTACCCGATTTCCACCAGAATTATATAAGTTGATAAGCAGTGTACACAGTATATACAGTATAAGTATCACACAATATTATTATTGGACAATATTGTATAGAATTTAGAGCGATGTTTACTTTTTATTCCATTAAAAATCTCGAGGGTGCTCTAGAAAACAATAATATTTGTGTTTGGAGGATGGATGTTGGTTCAAGTAGAAATAATATCATATTAGGTAGTACGAACATAGCAATAATATCTAGAAGCTTCCATACACAAGTAAACATTCAATTTTGTCTCTAAAGCGGTTATTCAACTGCCCATAAAATGCTCCCTTAAAACAAGCAAATTAAATCTCCCGTATGACCCCCGGGTTATAGAATAAGCTTCCACTATTTTTTTTATATATTTCCGAGTGTCATGTAAACATCAGGCATTAGTTAAGTATTCATTCAGTGGCATTCCAAAAAACTGAGTGAATCATGTACAAAACTATATCCCAAGTAAGAATTTGGCTCCTAGATTGGTTCTACAACAGTTCTATAAAAGCTGCTCTAGAGCCGATTTAGGAGCTAAATTGTTACTAGGGATTTTTCTTTTCAGTTACAGTCGTAAATAAAGGAAAAATGAAAAAAAACTAAATATTTAGATTAAAATCCACAAAATTTGACTTTTTAGAGCGAACTAAAAAGGCAAATTTTGTGGATTTTAATCTAAGTAATATTTGTTTTTTTCTTTTTCCTTTAAAATAGACTTCCACCATGTACCGACGGTTGAAAATATCGAGATTAGTCATAAATAAGATAGCTGGCTTAAGACTCCAAAGTGACTTATCGCAAAAAATATCTTTCAGTTATAATTTATTTCAAATTTTGGTAAAAAAAAAAACTAAACAATTTTTGGTATCTACTCTTAAATAGTATCTATGATATTTTCTAAAATATGAATAGAAAAATCGCGGTATGAACAGCGCCGACGGGTATTATGAATATTGAATAACCCATTCCTCCATACAACCCCATAGTGAGTCTACAGAATATAATCTCCGTATCGGGATTTTGGAATCTATTCAGCCTTTAATATTCCAGAAGAGGCAATAAGGAGAGAACGTGAGGTCTCCGGAGACAGAATCTTTAATTTAATCTAACAAAGTTTAAGAAATTCAAGATACTTAATTATTTTTCTTATCCTTCTCAACCTCGGGTTTATACAAGCATGAGATATAGTTTACACAGAGTTACGGGTGCAAGAAATACTAAAATAAAGATAGAACGTATTTTAAAAAGGTACAACTTTAGAGCAATCAATTTTAAATGAGTGATTCTTTCACTGTATGGTAGCTGATGAAAGAAAGTTTTGTTTGATGCACAATACAATGCAATAGCGAATGCACAGACTAATTTCGCGGTCTACAAAGCCAATCGGCGCTATTCATCAGCTACCACCTTCCAAAATAATGTCGATCGTGCAAAGGAAAGCACAGTGAGTTTTTCTTTTGCAATTTCGAATTGTTGTTTTGGGAACCTGGTCAAACAATTATTTTTTTTGGCTTCCTGATACAATAATGGCGAATACGTTCAACATTTTCTTCCGATGCTCCTGATGGTCGTTCAGTCGAATGTGTTTTTTTTTCACGCTGCCTGATAAGTTCTTACAAAGAGCCGCTGTACACTGACAATTGACTTTGATTTCGCAAACAAAATGTAAGTAAATGAATAAATGAATAGCAACAAAAGGAATCGGTCCACCCTAAAAAAAGCTGGGCCGACTACGTCATTCCAGTTTTAGGGAAGAAAAGGGGTGAAAGTCGTACAGTATTCAATATTGATGGAGGCAGTGGCGTTGCGTGGGTTTCTGCCACCAAGGGCCGAAGTCAAATTCTCCGCCCCCTTTAATTAGGCTTATAAATCCAAAATTCTTGAAAATTTTACAGGAATTATAAATAATTCCTAGGCTAGAGTGAGACAACTGAAGTTTTGATTTATATATGGCACAAAAAGAGAAAAAATAGCGCCGCAGACTAAACGTTTTTAGTTTTTTTTCAAGTGAGGAAACTAATATGTAGATACTGATATAGTACAAAAAGAGAAAAATAGCGCAGTGGACGAAATTTTTCGAGTTTTTAATAAAACAAATGTGATCTAATGCATTTTTGAAATTTTCCCAAAAAATGCCGCCCCCTATTAAGTGCCGCCCGGGGCGGACCGCCAGCCCACAGCCCTCCTCGCTACGCTACTGGATGTAGATGGGGAGTGGATACACTTTTCTTAATAACAAAACGATTGAATCTGTCATCTTCTATTTAGAGAACGAACTGCGTAATTCAATAGAAGGTTCTACTTCCTTCTCAAATACTCTGCAGCCTGTAGCGCCCTTACAGACATTCTGATTACATTATCTTTACAAGTGTCATGGTAAATTAATCAAAAATCAATCTGACAGATTCCATTCAATTCCAGCATTGTTTAAAACAGTGGAAGCCAACTGAAACTTCTGCATGGGCTAAATAAAATTAAAATTATCTTTTTAGACCCAAAAATAGTAATAAATTATATCTATCTATCTTCTCACACCGCGTTTCTTGCAGGGTAGAAAAAGGCGACAGAAAGCCAGACCACTTAACATACTCCTTGCTTCCATCACTTTCATACAACTTGTCATACACAGTCTACGATTCCTTTTACTCAGAACACTTCCGTTCTTGAGAATCTGGTCAAAATGGTCAAGTCATGAGGTTATTGGACAGCTGCGCTTTCTTACACTTTTTTTCTCCCAGGTATGTTTTCTTTGTTATACTTTCATCGATCATTCTCTCTACATATACCAACCGTCTCAACTTGTTCACTTTCACTTTGGTCACAACATCCGTTTTACATTCACTCAACTCTCTAATCACCTATTTCTCCACACATTCTTCTCAGCGATCTCATCTCGACAGCATTTATACCTGATTCTTCCTTCTTTGAAATTTCAGAACCCTGTAGTTTGTTCTGGAATAGTATAATATTAGTAAAATGGAAATTATGTTCACGAAGGATGAACTTAGTATTTTTTCCTAAAGAAAATCAGTAGTCTATGGATAGAATTCTATTAGCAAGAGCACTTTGTGTAATGTGATTCGCGGGCCGTGTATTTAACACGGCTGATTTAAAACCTTAATGGGAGGAGAGTATTGATTCCATCAGGAAGTGTTTGCATTGTTGAAATATCATTACATTCTGTTAGTAGAATTAATTTGATTTAAGATAATACCTTAATTATTTAGGTATGGAACCGGATTTTATCTGTACCTATGCACAGACGAAATTACATTAAATTTTTCCTCAACAGAGACGAGAGGCATCTTCATTCACACAATACAGCGTTATGTGAACTCGGGATGTGAGGAAGCAGGATGGGTGTTCCGACGGTTACGAGTCGCCTTTGACTGGCTTAAGTGATCACTGTATGCCCAGGGCAATGTTCACCCATTCCATCACATGCAGCTGGAAACGATTTCACAATTAACCTAATTTTCGATGCTAACGCCTCTCGTCTCTGTTGAGGAAAAACTTAATACTCGTACGTTAGTAGAATTAATTTCAATGTATTTTTACAACTGCGTCTTCAAAATATATTTATTTATATCACCTATATAACATCATAACAATAAGAAACTCGTCTCCCGAAAGTCGCGGAGATTTTTTTTTGTTTTGATAATATGCATTAAAATCTAGGAAAATACCGAGAAAGTTTTTTCATTGAAGCGAAATGAACCCCAAAATAGGATAGATACATTGAACTATTATCTAGTGAATGACCGTAAAAGTTTATTTATTGTATGTTGTATAGATTTCTCAAAAAATGTGAAAAACACCTCTGATTTTTTTCAGAAAGACAGCAACTCGTTTCTCGAAAGTTATTAAAGATACGTACCTCATATAATTATATACCTATAACTAATCTAAGAGTCCCAATCGTAAAACGTATTGCAAAAAGCAATAAAGAAATCTAAAAGCATAAAATTTTATGCTGCTGTGTTTTTCTTATTTTATTACCTACTTTCAGTACTACAACCAGCAACTAGACTAGTGCTGGATTTCACCAACTTCTAAGCTGAGGAATAGTGGGAGACAGGAGCCACTTATAATTATTTTTCATACAAAATTTGTACCAGGTGGCTCCTATTTTCGCTATTCCTCACTTAAAAAGTTGGTGAAATCCAGCAGTAGGGTTTTTAAGGGCTTATATGCACTGAGCATAAATCGTTCTATTTTTGCTTCATCTTAATAAATAAGAATCACGTAAGCAACAAAGTGAATTATTTCATTTTCAAAGAAACCTGGGAAGAAATTTAAAAATTTAAAACAGCCGATGTGTTAAGATTATAATTACCAGTATTTTGGCTAAATTATACTTTTATATCTAAAAAACTGAACGGAAAATCTTCAGATCCCGTAATTTTTAGAGGTACTTTAGGGATATTTTTTTTATTCAAGGAATTTTCAAATCCTGTAATTCCAAAACAGCCGATCTGTAGTCCATACTTCCATCTATCAATGTCTTCAGTTTCAAGACGATTCCCTCAGTATTGGCTGAGTACAATTCAGGGCGCCGAAGCACAATTACAGCATATATAGGGCCTTAATGATACGTGCTCTAGAATTTCAGACTAAGAGAGTTTCATAAAGGCATTACTGGATAGTTATCTGTTGCTCACATCTCGATCATCACTTTTAAGGGAACTTTACGTGCCTACGTGGAGCCACGTAACATCTTATTAGATACTCGTATGGTGACATAATATATACAAATACAATACAAGTTACAAGTAGGATGCTAAGCAACAAGGCATAGCTGAATAGTAATGAGGCACCAGTCTAGACACTAATTTGTTTATCTTATAATCCTTGACGGGTATACTAAACGTAAAACTACCTAGTTCATTTAAAAAAATGTCTAAGTACTTAAAATTTCACGAAAGTTCCCATACGATACATAACGTAGATATTAGGATCAGGAAAAATCTCATAAAAACATTGGTGTGGAGTATATTACTATTGTATGGATGCGAAACATGGACAGTAAGAGCAGAGAATGCGAACGTCTTTCTGCCTTTGAGATGTGGTGCTACAGACACATGCTCAAGATTCACTAGACACTCACAGGAGATGTTGAGTAAGGCCGGAGAGACAGGCCAAATTTTGAATAAGATTGCCCAACAGAGAGCGCGTTGGATAGGCCATAACATCAGGCACCCCGGCCTGAGCATCACCATATCACAAGGAATGGTAGAGGGCAGTAATGTGAGAGGTCGCCCAAGAAGCAGTTATATGGACCAGATTATTGATAGCGTGCGCTGTAGCACCTACACAGAAATGAAGAGATTGGCGAATGACAGGACTGTGTACAATAATTATTTGCAAGGTTATAATAGAAAGACAAACGGTGCACAGTAAAAGAGTTTCCTTGATTAGCAAAAACAGCTGTTTTCCGAACCTCTGCGATCGACTCTATGACAATCCTGCCTGGTTTTAGGTTTGATACTACCACTATTGCTGACAATATGTTGTTTTCTAATTAAAGTCATTTTTAAGTACCTAACTATTCAAATTTCCTCTGCCGACCGCCATTGCAGTATATCCAATATTTTAATTAAAAATTGCACACCATGAAAAGCGCCGCAGGCGTCTTACTTTTATCCCATTCCAATGTTTTTCATAAAACTTAATATAATTCTTCTGTCCATGTTTTTGTTCAACATATAGGTTGCGAGCCACCGGTTGGACACCACTGCTTTAGACAAAAAAATACTGTCAATTTCCGCTTTAGACGCGTTGACAAAGGATTAAAAGAAGTTACAATAAAAATCATCCCCATTATAAGAAAATAATGATCTTAGTATTGTTATAAGGAAGTAGAGATAATAGGGTGAGTAGTGTGAGCCTACCTCCCCTAGTACTACCTACTACTATAGGGCTGCCATAATTGTTTGACTACCGACCGGGACACCGACCGGGAAGTGAGCATGTAAACAGCGCCGCAGGCGAAATTATCGTCATAACACATGAGCGTGTACCTGTCTACATAAAAAGGAGTGGTGTCAATCTTGTTTAGTTCGAACGAAATAAAAAATAAATAGGTACTTACTGATGATATGAATGCAGAATATGTAAAAAAAGAAGAAGTGTAATTTGTGCCGCAGGCAATTCTTTTTATGGAAGAATTGTGAAATAATGGATCTTCGTAAAAATCGTCCGGGAATCGTTTAATTGAGCGAGTTAATATTAAGAAATGCCTGACCGGGACAAATAACTTTCGGACCGGGACACGGACATCAAAACCTAGACATGTCCCGCTGTACCGACTGGGACGTATGGCAGCCCTATACTACTAGCGACATTAACGAGACGCGTGACAATCAACGGAAAAAAAGTGTTTAGTATTTGATGAAGACTAACGATGTTTAGTTGAGTGTCAAATAATGTTTATTGAGATAATAATGGTCTATAAATAATAAGTAATCTTTTTTTTAAATAATAAGTAACTAGATTTTACGAATTCACATCCTACAACTGTTTTCCGCGGTTTTCCAAGCGATACCAAAATCGCCATTCCGAGGCGCTCGGATTCCTTCATTTCGATGGCGCCTCCCACCAAGAATATACAGAATCAAAGTTTGATACCAAACACGGCGGTATGCGGTGACTGAATCCTCTTGATAGCTCGGTGTCTTCCGAGGCCTGAGCTAGATAACAATTGACTTACGATCTGGATTTCTTTTCCATCCCCCGTCATACGATACCACACATGGCCCCACACGACCCTTGGATCACACTGAAACCCTTCACATTTTTTTTGTCTTTGGAGTAGGATGATCCAATTTGGTACAGAATTGCAAGTATTGCCACTGAGTTTTCATACGTTTGCAATATTTCAGGTCTCTACGTACGAGAGGAAATGGTTGAAAAATCGATTGCAAGATTTGTTCACAGACAAACAATACAACAGTTGAATAAGTTAAATAGAATTTTGTATAAAATGACTGATTTATTTCGGAATGTATAGGTATTTAGTAATATTTTACCACAATCTGTTGAAAATTACTTTTACTAATTTTACCACAAACTACTTTTGAAAATTTCCGAGAAAAATAATAAGTAAAAAGTTTTGTCTTAGAATTAGTGGAGTCTCCCATTATTGTAAATTGTATCTTAAACCTATATATTATAATATTATTATTTCGTATGGCGTCAGCTACCGGAAGGCCCATAATCAGAGAATTCTGCAAGATACCGTGTACCGCCTACAAAGCAACTTCAGGCCACCGAGACATTCAATGCATTTCAAGACACGACATTGTGGATGTCTAAATACGATCCAGAATGTTCTCTATTAAATTAATACATGTCTCATATAAGTAGGTACTGCTTCAAATAAGAATAATGAAAAAAAAATACATCCATCAACATATCTCCCTAGCTGTCAACACAACAGCGTCGCTTATCACAAATAGCAGAGTGTGAGAAATAATTCAATACAATTATAAAACAATTTACTGAAATTTAAACCACACCAAAAATTCGTTTCATTTCAGACTTAGCCTCGTCGGATCCTTGAACTTTTCTTATTGTTTTTCATAATAATGTATGTTTAAAAAAGCTTAAAAGTTGAATTTCCGTTAAATGAATAAAGGAGAATGTTAATGAACAGGCCTGCCTAGAACGAAATGTAACTCAAGTGATAGGTAAAAATGAGTAATTAAATACTGCATAGGTGGCATCATCGAAATCAATGGCTACATGCGTATTCATACCTATTCGAAGTCTTACAGGGGTCACATGAATGTATTAGTAAAAGGAGCATTAAACAGTTACAATTGTGGTTTAAAAGCGTACAATATGATAAGTATAAGGTAGCCCGTCTTCTTCACCATTATCACCCTTTTTCACTCCACTGCTGGATGGAACTAAGAAATAATGTTTTTTTCGCTGCAACATAATCACTCCTGAATTTATAGATTTTCGAATAAATATTTCATTTATTTAGCCATTGATTTCGATAATGCCACCTATGCAGTTTATAATTACTCATTTTTACCTATCACTTGAGATACATTTCGTTTGTACCATTCCTGGGTTTATTTTTCGCACCGAATGATCATTTTCCTTTAATTTTGTAATATTAATTATTGAACTATTAATTTCTGGTTCCGAGTTTCACTTGCAATTTTAATTAATAGGTACACATACCAAACGACAAATGGATTACCCACTCCTGTCTGTAAAATAAATTCAATTAATTGAAAATAATCAAATTATGATCAATGTGATGAAATTAATATCAATGCACATTATTTAAATTGGATTCGTTTAACCTCAAAATTAAATTATAAAATTATCGAAATTGTACGAAATCAGTGCAGTTCTATTAAATAATATTTGGTATGGTTTAAATTTAGTAAATTCAATAATTGGAAAGAAGTAAAAATGTGAAGTCTCTTACCTGCTGTTCCATTGATGTAAAACTCGAAAGCAGCGAGAGGGCCGTAGACTGATGAGCAATTTGAATCCCTGTAGTCGACTCTGATATCCCATCCTGGCAGAAAACCTTTCTTTTGATCAGTCACAGCTTTGGAGGCTAACTCGATCATGGGAAGAACTTTGAGGAGAGAGAATTCATTGGCAGGATCTCCGGGAAGAATCACAGCGAAGTTTACAACTTTATCACTAAAGGGGAACTTATCTTTGGGACGCAAGTTGACTGTAATATTCTTAACGCGAAAGGGAGAATCCACGTAATGAAATGTTCTCTTAACTCTACTCGTTATGATTTCAGATCCTGAACTGATCATGCGATTAGTGTCTCTCGTGTTGCGACTGAACGTTTCTAAGTTATTATTATCGGGATCTACATTGTGTGTGAGATCTATGTAGTCCTCGATGTTATCCGAAGTGAATTCGTGCACTTCGCCAAATTTGTTTGGAGTCTCGTTATGAACTAAAATGCTATCTGCAGAATCGTCATTACTAGATCTTACATCTTCTACATTATTTTTAGTATTCTGGTATTCTTCGTCTTTATAAAAGCTATCGAGATTATTATATTCGTCGTAATGTTTGTTCTGATATTCTCTATTATTATAATACAAATTGTCTGCCTGCCGTTGATCGTATTCTCGTTGTTGGCTGTGCCGCGATGTCGGATTGTCAATAACGTCACCTTTGTTTAAATTGTGCCGCACTTGCATATATTTCATTTTATCGCTAAAATTTAATATAGAATTCACACCCACGACAGATGTCGTCCAATGAGACAATAGGAGATATATCACCATTGATAATTTACACCCCCACGGCATTCTAAACTTTGTTTGCACTTTGCAACATTTTATACTAAGACTGACTCTACCAATATTTGTATCACCCTCCCTACTACTATTGACTGGTCTTCCATCGAAGCAATAACTAATATTTCTACTCTCTTTATCATTTCCTTCTTCTTGGTTGATTATTTTGAGTCTAACGCTCTTGGGGTGAGGCTCACAGGTCGGATTGTTAAACATCTTGGATTGTTTTTTGATTAAAATCTGTCCTTTTGTTTTCATTGTTGAGTCAATATCATTTGATGATTAAGAAACTCGGGTCACTGGGTTCTGTGGAAAGAAAAATAAAACACTTTAATTAAAATGTGGAGATTATTGGAACGACAGAAATTTACAAAATTACTGTTGTATTATGTCTGTTACCGGAAATGTATGAAATCCGTCATTGTATACAATTCCTAGGAAATGTATACAATGCATCAGCAGGATACATGTATGTGTGAAATAAATTTCATTTTATGAAAAAAAAAAAGTACTATAAAATATATTTTATACTCATTTTACTAGGAATTAGGTAAATACATTTTTAAAACAGGAATCTGAAATATATCAAATTATGTAATTTCAAGTGCGATTCCAGTTTACCTGTAAAAATAAATAGGTTCTTCGGTTTGATTATGTTTATTCCCGATTTTATCTATGTGCCAGCTTACCCGAAGAAAATAATAAGTTTTTGAGTTAATAAAACATATATTTCTTAAGAAAAAGTATGAATTAAAGAACCTGTGACAAATTATTTCACACATTTCCTAAACTGACCCGGCATTGTACACATTTCCTAGGATTTGCATACAATTCCTAAACTTCATACATTTCCGGTAACATAGATGTAATACATTTGATACCTTGCTGATAACATTGTTAATACTTCCTGAAGCCTTGAAATATAAACCACATAATAAAATAAACTAGCTGACCTACCCGCGAAAATTCACAGAGGAATAACAAACACCTTGATTTTATAAAAACCACCTGTAGATTTTTTTTTAGTTTTATTAATTGTAGCATTATGTAATTTAACTGTGGTTTGCTATAATGAAACGCAGCATTGCGATAAGCTCTCCCTAGTGAACAATTATCAAGGTTTCTTTTTGCTTAATTTTTTTAAACATAGGTATTTATGTATTTTGTTCACTTAAAGTATAAATAAAACTTCAGATGTTTAGTAGCCTTGTATCGTCTGTAAACCCGGTTTGCCGACTTACTCCACTTCACAACATAAGCTTTTCAAGCTTTCTGTGAAGGGTACAAATATGTATTTGTGTTTATCGAACTAAACCCAGATTAATATTCTTTATTTAATAATAAATAAATAAAAAATAAGTGACATCTAAAAGAACGTGTACAAATATTTTAGTACTGAACAATTATTTTGTGATAATTTTCCGTCATCTGTTGTAAATCGTCTAGGCACACTATATTTTTTTTTAATGAAAAGGATCTGGGCCTGCATACACAAACCCAAATACTTTCCTGCACACCTTGCACTAGACTAAAAGCCTGTATCGCAAAGTGTGAAATACATCGCCAGCACCGGAGTTTGAACCTGGCACCTCCCGCTTGAGAAACTGCCCCCTTAAACAACTGCGTCAACCATGTATTTATTTATTTATTTATACATCAACGGCTAAAGTCTTTAACAATTTCTTGTTGGTACACGGTGTCAATCTTAACATTATCAAATACATTATCAAAGTACAGAAAACGTGTATATAAAAAAATACTTTAATTTACTTAATTTAATTTGAAAAAGTTTAAACTTGTATGAATCATAGTGATTCTACAGGAATCAAGTAGCAAAGCGAACCGAGATTTGCATTTTGTTATAATACATACAAAACGTATGGGTGTAGTATTCCTACAACAGTGTAGAAGAATTACGGGTGAACATTGTCGGGCTTATGACCGATCTCGGCAGGCCTAAGCGATCACTTTACACTTGAGAAACATTCGCCATTTCAGTTCACCCCGGCTGGAATTCGAACCCAGACCCTCGTCTCGCATATAGTAGGGATCTTATCCACTACGCCACGAGGAGCGACGGCTGTGTTGTCGAATTCCGTATACATTAAGTACCTATGTATTGTTGCCATTCACACTGTTGTAGGAAGAGGTGGTATTTTTTTCAATTCGAGTAAAACGTATGAGTGAAATTTTTCAGATAAGATTAGAATAAGGCCGAGATATCGCAACATGAATAAGCAATGAAGTGTCGCGTAGGTTTTACTGGAAATTTACGGTCCATTTGGGTCTTGTGAGACTGGCGTTTTTCTCTTTGACGAAAAACATAGGTATATTGAGAATAACTTAAAGGTGCTCTTACACGGGCAATTCTTCGAGCAATAACTGCAGCAACACGCACAAATCGTATTGAATAACACTATTTCGCAATATAATAGCCATTATTTCGACAATATTTAAAGCAAGACAACGATATGAGTGCAAACGAGTAAGAAAATTGACTAAAACGTCCAAACCGCTTGAATATTCAGCAATTCGTGTCGTCGACATCATGACAATTCTCTTTCCCGTTTGCACGCAATATCGTTGTCTCTCTTGAAATATTGCCTAAAAAATTGCTATATATTGCGAAATAATGTTAATCGATATGATTTGTACAATACTGAGTGCAAACGAGAAAGAAAATTGACTAAAATGTCCAAACCAATCGGATATTCAGCAATTCGTGTCGCCGACATCATGATAATTCATTTTCTCGTTTGAACGCAATATCGTTGTCTAGCTTGGAATATTGCCGAAATAATTGCTACATATTGCGAAATATATTAATCAATACGATTTGTACGAGTTGCCGTATTTATTGCTCGTGTAAGCGCACCTTAACCTAGAAGAAAGTTCATGCATATATTACAATATATTATGAAACCGATCGTAAGGGAAAGGAAAGGTTTGGTTGCTCGCCACCGTTCCCCATGGGAACTTTAAGCGGGATAAAGTCTCTGAATAAACAAGGTGATACACATTCACAGTTGTTCCTTCAGATTATCATAAGTTTGTGTTGGGTCTAGGTACCTATGTATGAGTATGTATGTACCGGTGGCGAAGGGTGGATTTCTGCAGGAGGGAAGCCGGGGCTAACATTTCTTATGGGATTACGTCAGATTTGACACTATAATACCTATCATTTTTTCCAAAACGTAACTCGATGGGAATCGTGTTCTTAGGTAGGTTCGCGCCTGGTACCTACTCCACTCCCCAAGGTTGCAAAATGGTTGACAAACAAAAACAAAAATTGTTGATGCGCATTTATTATCTACGCGTTGTATAGAGGTTGCAAACCTTTGTAGAGGTATGTGTTACTTCTACTGTTCTTATAAAACATGGTGGCCAAACACAGACAGCCAACATGAGGAAATTATATATTAGCTTGTATTGTACCAAATATAATTCTATAAAATCGCGTTATTTTCTCGAGCTCTCCATACAGTATGTATGGGGGGATATTTACTTTTATTCTTGACCCGCTAGATGGCTCTATTAGCAGTATAATCGCTACTTTGTACGGAAAATGTCAGAAGCTACACGTATGTACTATTATTGCTATACACATAGTATTTGCTTGTACACCTAACGAGAAAGACAAGAATAAAAGAAAAAAGCGGGAATATATCGAGTTTTAAAGTAAGTGATGAAAACGTACAGATTGTACGATGGATGACTTGAATGTGACGGAAGCCACAAAGTTTTGACTGGTGTGATCAATTTCTTTAGGCCTTTTGGGAAAAGAAGTAAGTACCTATATATGAATTTGCATACAACCATTAATACTTTTCTGAAAACTTAAAGTTCTCTTGCCTAGTTTCAATCCTGCGGATTGGTTCGCGGCAAATTCCTACATCTAGATCTCCACTCTTCTCTGTCTCCTGCAGCTCTCTTCAGCTCGAATTAATTAATTAAGTAAGTTTCTTTGAAGGCAAATCTTGTAAGGCAAAATGAAAGCTGACGAAAGATTTATGAAACTAAACATTCAAGAAATCTGAATTTTATTTAAATTTTCGTATTTTAATATGTGCCTGACTTCAATCTTTCTAGATCACTCAAGACTTTCAAAATGTAGATATTTAGTTTTTTAACAGCTAACGTAAAAATAGCATCTGGAAGCCAAAGTTTATTTATTTAGTCACATGGGAACAAACAGTTTTTACAGCTGATTTCAAACAATTCATCAAAAACAGAAAGCAAACCAGTGAAGGCCCATCGATTTTACCAGAAAATGATTATTAAAGAACACCGAAAATCAAATTAAATTTTAAAAACTAGTTACATGTAAAAAAACATATACAAATGTATGTACAAAGTTATGGAATTAAAACAATTGTACCTTTAGTTTACAACGACTGATTTCCGGTTTATGTAGATGCATAATAAAACACGTAGGTATACATAACTTTTCCGAATAACAAAACACGAAGAGCTGACATACTTCTGCATTAGGGGAGGCCTACTGTTGTCATCTGTTTTTTTAGTTTGGAAATACATCCAAGTATACCTAGAATACGTCAATACTACACAATAACTACAATACGACACGTATGTTGCAGTTAAAGACATCCGTTAATGTATGCATTCACTTACTACTCAAGGTATGCATTAACTGAGGATTTTAGTCAAAGTATTAACTCCGTATATAAATAATTAACGCTGTAACTAGTGAGTGTACACATTCACTAGTTAATCCATGCATTTATTTATTTATCGTATGTTTATTTATTTATTTAAACTTAAAGTAAACAACAAACACATATAAATATACAAAATGGACAAAGTACAGATTATAAAACGTTGTTTACTAGGGCGAACTTATCGCAGAACTGCGATTTCTTCCAGTTAACCCCAGGACAAAACAGAAAAAAAAGGAGTTGAACAAAAATATAGGAAAAAACAGAAAAAATTGAATAAAAAAAAGAAATTGAATAAAAAAAAAATATATACGAAGTAGAAAATATATACATACATACATATGTGAGATAAAAAACAAATAAAAACGGAATAATAAAAAAAAAAAAAAATAATAATAAACAAGATACAGAATGCATATATACATAAAAACATATACAGTTGAAACTACAATTAGTCTTACGATTCGGATTCAGATGCCGCATTCGACGCCAACATGCGATTTCTCACCGCTCTCTTAAAGGAGTGCACTGACTCCGCAGTGCGAATGGTAGAGGGAAGACTATTCCAACAACGAGCACCATCCACCATGAAGGAGTGAGTAAGAAAGGCTGATCTATGGATAGGTATTGCAAGAAGACGCTCGCTGTTGGAATTCAAAGGAAGTCCGTGACTCGCTAAATATTCGAAATTTTCTTTAAGATAATAGGGAGAAGACGTTGAATAGAGAGAATTGTGCACATGAGATAGCGTATGAAGTTCACGTCTTTGGCGTATAGTTAACCACTTCAGACTGTTTCGGAAAGCTGTTATGCGATCGGATCGGCGCAGATTAAAAATGAAGCGAATACCTACGTTTTGCAGCCTTTCAAGTTTGCTAACTAAGTCTTGGTTTAGGTCTATAAAGACAGTATCGGCGTAATCTATGAGAGGCAGTAACAATGATTGGACCAATAGGGTTTTCACTTTAATAGGAAGAAATTTCTGGAGTATTTTTAGGGTATGCAGTGTGAAGAAAAATTTCTTCCTGATAGAATTGACGTGTTGCTGCCAGGAAAGAGTTTGATCCATGATCACACCGAGATTTTTAGCTGTTTTTGAATAGGGGATAACTTTGGAGTTCATTACAGTCTTAGGAATCGTAGCATTCCCCAACCTGGAAATATAGTAAGGACTGCCTATGAACATGGTCTGAGACTTAGTGGGGTTAAGGATCAGCCCAACACGTGCGGCCCAATCTGAGATCAGACGCAAACATCGGGATGTATTCTTAACTGCAGTGGAAATATTTTCCAGTCTGAAGTGTGTATATATCTGGAGATCGTCGGCGTATAAATGAAAGTGACAGGGCAACAGACGTGTTACTGGATTTATGAAAATCGAAAAGAGTAGAGGCGATAAAATTCCCCCCTGGGGAACCCCGGCCTCCAACCTTAACCACTCCGAGAGGACACCGCTCTGCATGCGCACAGACTGGTAGCGTTCTTTTAGGTAAGATGAAAACCATGTGGCACAGGCCTGGGAAACATTTAGTGACTCTATTATGGCAATTAGTATGTCAAAATCTACGGAATTAAATGCACTACTAAAATCTAGCAATGTCAGCTGGGTCAGTTCTTGTTTCTCCATGGCAATTCTGATATCGTCAGTTATTTTAATTAAAGCAGTTGTTGTGCTATGGCCTTCCCGAAAACCGGACTGGTAATTGCTCAAAAGTTGATTTTGGTTAATAAATCGATTGAGTTGTATGTGAGCTAGTTTTTCCAGAACTTTAGAAAAAAAGGGAAGGATTGAAATCGGACGATAGTCAGATGGGACCGCAGCTGGGTTCTTTTTTGGTAGTGGGATCACATGTGCTTTTTTCCATTCACTGGGGAATACGTTATTGCTAAATGAGAAATTTATTATGTGAGTCAGATGGGGCAAGACAATGTTTAAAAAGAATGATAAAAAACCTATACTAACGCCGTCGCTACCCACCGCTCTCGATTTGATCGAGGCAATGGCCAGCTTGACGTCGTCGTTAGTAACAGAAGAGAAATTAAACGAGGCACATGATATGCGAGGCAAAGCTTGAATATTTTGAAGAGTAGCACACCTTACGGCGTCATCCAGGGCAGCAGGAGGTGAGGCAAAAAGAGTATTCATGGTATTGGGATCCAGATTTATGTCACCATGTGACTTTTCTCCCCTTGTGACTCCCAGCGAGCCTAGGCGTTTCCAAGTTTGATCCTGAGTACAATTCAAAAAGAGACCTTGAGTATATTCGATTCTAGCGTTCCTGCACTTTCTTGTGCAGGAGTTTCGAAGACATTTGTATTTCGACCAGTTTTCCTCACTCGGAGAGTGCCTGTGCCTGACCCATGCTCTATCCCTACGTTCATGTTCAAAAGAAGTATACGACATCCCTCAAAGGAAAAAGTTTGAAGGTTAGGCAATGGGCAATGATAAATTTCGCAGGGCAAGCTTAATTAATGCACGCATTAACTACTGTGGATTTGTTAAAGCATAAACAACAACATTTAACGTTTAAGATGAATTTTATTCAAGATTAATATGAGAACTGTGTTTAAAAAAATGTATATTTATTGAGGTAATCTTGCTAAGAAATATGAAATCAATCAAATATAATTGTCACTGGCAGCTAATAGCAGTGCGTATATGATAACAGCCGATCGCGAAAGGCGGCCATTAAAAACATTGTGCAAGCTTTGACTGAATCTCCTTCGTAAACGCACGAACTAATCAAAGCGTAAATTAGAATGATTGTGAACACATTAACGTCATTAACTAAGCGTGTCAGTAAATATATACACTGGCTAGTCAGTGCATGCATTCACTGAATGAACGCTTTAACTGTAACATAAAGTATACATTAATCGTTGTGCATTTGACTGTTACACAAACACTTAAACATACAAAATATTTACTTTTGCAACAAGAGTTACGTATATTATCCGAGCTAAACAGATATGATATTTGTTTGACAGTTTTAAGTAGGTAGACGGTGAAATTTTGCAAATGGACATTGAAATTTCTTTGTTTGGTTTTGAACACGATACAGATACTCATCCGATCTATCACAATTCACGGATGACTTATGGAGCGGAATTACAAATAAATTATACCTAGCATTTTTGAAATCGCGTAACAAAATGACTTTTTGAGAGAAATTTTCGAGTCAATGATGCGACAACAAATGAAAACCATGTCCTATTTTGAGTTTAATGTGGTGTTTTTTTATATTTTTCTGTGCGCAAATCCAGCAATAGATTTTTCAACCACTTCCTGACTACTTAGGGACCTGAAACTTTTGCAAACGTACGTAAACTCGGTGGCAATACAATTCTGTACAAAATTGGATCGTCCTTCTCCAGAGACAAAAAATATGTAAACCGTTTCAGGAGGTCCAAGGGTTGTGTGAGGTCATGTGTGGTATCGTACGAAAGGGCATTGGAAAATAAATTTAAATCTTAAATCAGATTTTGTCCAGCTCATGCCTTGGAAGACACTGAGCGATCGAGAGGATCCAGTCGCCGCATACCGCCGTGTTTGGTATCTCACGAAAGTGCTTCACGAGTAGAACTCATGTCTTTTTACAAATTTTGATTCTGTGTATTCTTGGTGGGAGGCGCCATTGGAATGAAGGAATCCAAGCATTCGGAACGGCTTGTTTGGCATCATTTTGAGGACCGCGAAAAACAGTTCTAGGATGTGAAGTCATAAAATCTTGATTCAATAAAATATTTTTACGGATACTTATTTATTTGCTACTGTAGATCAATCTAATATCTACGAATGAAGAAGAGACTGGCTGAAGTGGGAGTGATGACTGGTATTCCATATTCACAGGATATTGTAGGTAGATATCTAACCTAACCTAACATATGATATAACTTTGTGTATACCCAACTTGTTGAAGATTTAATTGCCAAAGTTCGGGACATCATATTCCGTGTTACTCCTAGTACTAAATACCAACTGATACTGAAACTCTGTCCTCACAGAGAATATTACACAACACCTACACAAATTATGTATATAGATTATACAGCATTATTCACCTACTTGTTGAGTGACTTGTGACTATAAATCAACTTACATAATTCTGGTGGATATCGGGTAACAAAGTAGCGCAGTACTGTGGCAACTTTTTCAAGTGTTGTTTGTATATATGTACTGAATTTAAATCTTATGCTTTCAGCTACGGTCAAGAAGTGTTCGTTCGATACTACATTTTTTCAATTACAAAAGGTTAAAGAAATGTTTTTAAAGTAAATCGATAGACGCCTCAATACTATACACTAAAAATGTTTTCAGCGTTTTACGACAGATGTCGTTTTTTTCTTAGTTTTTTTTTTCGTAATGTGACTTACTTAGAATTCACGGCTTCAATTAATTACTATGTTTTCCGGGTACATTCTGAGCTCTTTTATATTACATTTATACATATTGTTTTATAAAGATTCTTGGAATATATTGTATTAGAAATATTATAAAGCAGAATAGAAAATACCATAATCTCGATGTTTTTGACCGTCGGTACTTGGTGGAAGTCCATTTTTAAGGCGAAATGAAAAACAAAATATTAAGATTAAAATCCACAAAAAAATGAAATGAATAGATTTCGAATACTAGTCGCAAAATCTGAAGTCATTGTTTTGTGGATTTTAATATAAATATTTAGTTTTTCATATTTTCCTTAGAAAAAAACATGAATAATTAAAATAAATTCATTATAAGAATTTTCGTACAATACGTACATGTGTAAGGTTAGGGTCTGTTATAAGTCTGGTGATCTGTTCTCTCTACACACCACGCAAACCGCATCATTTTTGACGGGTTACAGCTAGTAATATTATTATTATATAATATGGGGATACAACTTCAGTAATTACTTCCCTGATATCCTCTGTCATCCCTCGTGGGAATACAGAGAAGCCACGTGAATCATTCAACTACTTATAGTTACGAGAATATTGTGCAACGTACTTGATGAGTTTACACATCGAAACTTTATGGAATGAAATTCAAAAACAAGTTCAAAACATATTCAGCTCGGAAAAAACTGGATTTATCAATAAACAATCGCATGTTTTTCCCAATATGAGGTAAACACCGATAGACGTATGGCTGTGCATCGCACTGATGAATAATATGGTAAAATCTATAGTTCGGTCATCAAATTTAAAAAAAGATAATGAGTTCTACTCGTGAAGCACTTTCGTAGGATACCAAACACGGTGGTATGCGGTGACTGGATACTCTCGATTGCTCGGTGTCTCCCGAGGCTTGGGTTAGACAAAATCTGACTAATGATCTGGATTTCTTATCCAACGCCCTTTCACACGATATCACACATTACCCCACACGATACTTGGATCCCCCTGAAACACCTTACATCGTTTTTGTCTCTGGGGAAAGCTGATCCATTTTTTGCACCAAATCGTATTGTCATCGAGTTTACGTACGTTTGCAAGGTCTCTAAGTACTCAGGAAGCTGTTGAAAAGTCGACTGCAAAATTTGTTCATATACAAACAGACAAAAAAACACTTCAGTTAAGTTTCGTGGTCGGCTTGATGATCTCTCACGGTTGTTGGGAGACATGTTGTGTCACGAGGGGCAAACCTACGAAACACATCCTCATAATCAGTCTACAACATTCTTCAAAAATTTGCTTATTCTTCAGTATTTTTGTTTTTTTCGTACTTGCATGTAACCTTAAACTGCTATATTGTGCCCCAGGACAGGCTATCGCCTAGTGAGCAATAAAAACCAGTACTTTTTTCTAATATCATATTTTGTTAAATTTTTCGATATATTTTTTTTTGTCCAAAATTTTTTTTGGATATAATTAGAATTACCGGAAAATTTGTAAATAAAAATTGCAAAAATCGGTAATTATTAATACTTGCAATATTGTAAGACGATTTCTAAATACTGATATTTCAGGCACAATGCTTGTATTTTAGGCCCCGTGCATCTGGTGATATCCGTGATATCTGGATAGGTGAATTTTTACCAGTATTAGGCTGATGAGTATGATAATATGTAGACTCTTCTGGCTGATAATACTGAGAAGTCATGCCTCCGCGTAAAAATGTTTTTTTTTTGGATATTAAATAAATGAGATGAATTAAAAAAAAATAATAGATGATGTGAATATCTGGTGGAGACAATGGAAAGAAAGTAATATAATTAATTAAGACTTGGCGTCACATGGCGACCATGACGTGCTTTATTATACAAAATAAAAGAAACAATAAACAAACTAATGCCTTTTTGAATATCATTTGTAATGTCACGATGTTCCTACGCCACCTAATGGTGAGTTGGTGACTTTACGAGATATTTATTATGAGATGATGTGGTGGAATTAATGTGAGAAGACTAATGATTAATTATTAAATAATTATTTATACAATAAGAAGCTTCAAGACTAAAGACATTCATGAATTATATATGTCGTGGTCCCATTGTAGAATTGGTCACATCATGATGTGCCCAGTCATTTCATGAAATGGTGGCATTTCATGAAATGTAACATTGTTGGTTGGCCACATCGCGATGTGCCCAGATGTCCCCTGGACAGATCGATGAATAGATATTGTTTGTCGATATTCCTAACTAAACGCTTGGTCACTTCATGAATTCTACGATGGGACCACGACATATACAAGTTCATTGAATAATAATACTCCCATCTTGAAATGAAAAAACTTTTGAACCATTTGCGTTAAATTCGAGATACAATTTCTGTTTTTTTACGGATTTTCTACAAGTCGTAGTCAAATATAACAAGTAGTTATCTCAACATATATACAGCAAAGGATGGACTTTCCATCAGACTTATAAATGGCTGATCATCGGCTGGCTCAATGTGATCACTGTACTAGTATCTTTGCTTTAGAAGCTGATACGTTTCGACTTTTCATAATTGCCCCATTCACCCTGGTACCTGCTAACTTTCTTATTTCAATATCACTTTCACACCGTCCTTGCCTTGTAAACAAACTACCCAGATACACATACTCATCAACTTGATTTCCACCAGAACTATATGGCAAGATAAGCAGTTTTTTTTAATGCATATGGCAAAAGACCTGGCAACTACAAATTTAGAGGTAAATCTCTTAGCCAATTGGCAGCGTCAGCAGTGACCCCGTGAATTTCAGTTAGACCGCGCTCGAAACCAATAAGCTGATGATATCACTTTTCTTTATACAAATTATTTTAATGCATATTATAAAAAAAGCACTCATTTCCTCCTGGAAATCATTAAGGTTCCTCTATACTCTATAGGCAGTAAAGTGAACAATAGCGAGAGAGCTGGGACTATATAGTGTTTGTGAAGGTAGATTCGTTAGCTGGAATATAATATAGGATAGCTGGAGGAGGAAGGAGATGAAATGGAATGGAAGAATGAATAGAAAGCAATAGCATTGTACTCCTGGAATAATACTCTTTACTTAAGGCTCTCGACCCAACTATGACGTCACAGACATTTCCCACGGCATTAAGGTTCAAAATCGCATGATAAAATGGTAAAAATAGCATTTTTATCATTTTTTAGGATTAACTTCGCTTCAATCAAAAAACTTTTACGGTTATTCCCTAGATTTTAATGCATATTATCAGAACAAAAAAAAATACTCCGCGACTTTCGGGAAACGAGTTTCTGTCTTTCGGAAAGAAGATCAGAGGTGACATTCACAATTTTCTTTGAGAAATCTATGCAAGATATCAAAAATATTTTACGGTTATTCTCTAGATAAAAGTTCAATGTATCTACTATATTTTTTTCAAAAGCATATTTAGTAACAGTAGTCGAGATCTAAGGTCTCCCGTTTTTATTTATTTTTGAAATGTCAATATGCATACACTTAAGCACTGCTTACATCTGACAATTAAAATCTTTAGTGCATGCACGATCTGTTGTGAGAATTTTCAGTAGATGGTACATATAATTTCATATTTAGAAATTCTTCAGCCCTCTATCCTCCACTGCTGGATATAGGCCTCTTCCATTTCTTTCTGTCGGTTGCTTCTTGCAGCCAATTTTTACCCCACATAGCGGGTATGTCGTCGGACCATCTCTTTTGGGGTCTTCCGACGCCTCTCTTACTTTCCCAAGGTCTGCATCTTAAAATTTTTGGGGTCCATCTTGTGGGGTCTTGTCTTGAAACTATGCTAAATAAAAATGTAATTTACCAACAGAATGAACGTACAATAACTCGTAAAAATGGGAAAGTCTCGCGATCGGTGTTCTCCTGACTACTTTCGGGTTGACGGTAAGACATTGCTTTTGCAATAAGTCTGCCCTTTGGCATACTTCTTTGTCTAATAAGATTTATTTAGAGTGTACAAAGTATACATGTGTTCAAGAAATGTATTAAGCAGTATGTTTTTACAAAAAGAGACATCACATGAGAAGTAAAATTTAATGTTATAGTGAAAATATGTAGTGTAAAGTGTTAATGTTATATAATTATATTTGTGTGTCCCCTTATACCAGCATGATAGTTGCTGTCTGGGGATTAGAACATCTCGTGCAAAATGTCATATTGATTATATTTTAATTATATTGTACATAGATATTCACGGTAAATAAAATTTTATTATTATTATTATTATTATTTGTTTTGTCTGTGGCTAATAAAGATTTATTTATTTATTTACCCTGCAAACCACGTTATTTCTGACGAGTGTCAGCTAGTAGTTCATATTAACGGTAATAATAGATAATTATGTGTAAGGAAACAACACAGAGAAAGTAAAATAAGTAAGTTTGCCAGACATGGAGTTAATTGAGCGAATAATCTGCTCCTCCTCCTCAACTCATAACTCATTTCCACTAAATTATTATTCAGTTGCCGCCACCTAAACCAAATTACTATAATATTACTTAACTATTCAGAGTGATCACCTTTTTATTATCCTACTAGCTGTAACCAGTGAAATTTGACGGGGAAGACAGAGATAACAGATTGCCAGACCCTATATTTTTATTATACTGGGTGTTTGATACATATATACAGATATCTTCACGGGATATAGTAGAGGTCATTAAGGATCTTTTGAACCAAACTTTGCTTAGACAAAAATCGCACGGTTTTCGAGTTATTCGAGATTTTAACTTTTTATCAAAAAACCCCGATTTACTCAAGTTCAACCCCGTAGCATCAAAAGTAAAGGTACCTACTTAGTTCTATCATTCTTTTTTGTTACTTGAATATGTGTTTAATCTATTTAACTCATTAGTTTCAATCTGAAGAAACAATATTGATACAAAATAGAAAATATCGGATTAAAGTTTCGAGAAAGGGATATCTCAAAAACGAGTTACGACTTTGGAGGGAATTTACGATACAGATTCAGATATCGGGAAAAAACTTCTCGAAATATTACGCAATATCATTCAATGAAAAATAGTATTTACCAAACACATTTGGATCGTAGCTGAAGGCAAGTGTTTAAAATATTGGAACAACTTGCAAGAGTTGTCACGACCCTGCGTTACAAACAAACCCGATTTCAACCAGAATTATTTAAGTTGATTATTTTATTTTCTTCTTTTATTTATAACTTTCATAATAAATAATCACATTCATAATTTCATATACATCATGATTAGTTAAACATAAGCAAAAAATTTCACCACCCATTCCGAATGTCACTGAAATAGGAATGCTTTATTTTAGAACTGAAAATTGATCATGGAATTACAAGTTTCATGTATAAAGGGAAAACATTACCACAAAAAAACTCTTTGTGCAAAGTGTGTTAGCTCTCAGAATGGGAGGCATGTGCGAATATAAAATAGATGAAAAACGTCTTATAGAAATAAGAATATCCAGCCCTTGCAGGACTTTTGAAAAAATATCAATAAAGAATGGGAACCAATTTTACAAGCTGGGCTCCCAATCCGGAAGTGTGAAAATATCGTTCAAAATAATATTTCTAAGACAAGTTAAGATAATATTAAAATATGGTATTATCAATTTTAAAACAATAGAGAGATTGATTACCATCATTATCATGTATTATTTTATTATAAAGCATCTGCCTATCTAATATTCCGTGACAACACCCTTTGTTTTGTCACGTTACGTTACGTTACGTTAGAGGTTACTACACTACGTGCCGTAACAAACACAACAGAGGCCATTGAACTCCTGAAGTTGTCACGTAGACTGTAGAGGAAGGAGCCAAGATGTTACTCGTACAACTAATTATTTACAGACATTAAACAATAACCGTTTTATTGTATTCTAAGTTATAAAATTATCATCATTTCTGTCATCACAATTATTCATTTTACAATAGTTCGTACTAGCTGAATTACCTGTGCTTCTCGACGACAAATTTGTTTGGTGAAGTAGAGCAATGTTTGATTAACTTTAACATCTACGGAGGTGCATTCAAGAACTTTCAGCCAAGACTGTAAAATTTCAGATTCTTGCATTATTTATTCATAAAGAAAGATTAAGTTTAATACTGAAACATAATTAACTAATATGTCTGTTTGTTTGACCACATTTTTAACAAATAGTACGCTCCTAAATACGTTTGGTAGGTATTATGATTGACACTATGGCAGATATTTGTTCTTCAGTAAATGTCGTCTTTGAAATTAGAACATTACTCTATTTTAAATAACTTTTACTCTCTGTCTGAGGACCGCTGGCATAGTTGAACAAACTCCTCGATAATTTTCTAGATGAAGAAATGTTTTTGATAATAATAAAAATTGTGTAAAATGAGTTTTTCCGCTAAGTTTGTCATTGTGCCAATTTTATTTATGGATAGGTACTTCCATTAACTTTTCTAGTTATGTTTAAAATTAGTTAATGGTCACATTTAACAATTAACAAATATTTTGGACGCATACCGAGATATTGAGGCACACTTAGATTATTGTAGTAGACCAAGAAACACAGGACTCGACCATGTAGACCAGATTCTTAAGGAAGAACGTGCTCTGAGTAAAAGGAATCGTAGAGTGTGCATGATAAATTGTATGAATGTGGTTGTATATGTCGGTTACCTACACGAACCAAGACAAACGCCCCATCCACAGGCCTTTTTACCTACTCATGAATTTAAAAGTTGTCGACGCTCTGCAAGCGTGTGTATGAGGCATAAAGATTCTTGATTGTTATGACTGACACGGAAAAAGGTGATAAGCTCTCTGGCGAATCCTCGTGACCTCTCTATGTTCCTATGAGGAATGTGAGGGGAAGAAGTCTTAGTAAAATATTTGGATTATTAATTCGCATGGAAAATACAAGTAGGTAGCAAAAATAGCGGATGAAAATAGAATAAATTTATGTAAATTCTGACATCTTTGGAAGTATTTCGGTTGACGTTAAAAGAAAAAACAAATTATAATATTAGCGTGGGGAATACCAGGAGAGTTGGGAGCCGTCAATAAAATGACAGGAGAATTATATTATTGTTGAGAAGAGACGCTGATACCAAAGACTGGAAACTGATTGCTGGATGGATGACATCAGCTAAAGGCTGGAGGTAAGGTTGCCAAATATTTTGAACATTTTTTTTTGTAATATACGGCATTTTTGCCGATGCATAACTACCTATTTCAACAATTACATTAACCTTATACGAAAAAGTTATAGGAAATTTAATATTCTATGATTCTTGGCTATTTTTTTTCTCTAGGGTGCACTGTACATTAAACTGAAAAACAGGCGGAATTTTGTCGGTTTTTGGCTCGCTCTAGTGAACGCACAAGTGTGGGGAGGTCGAAAACTTGGATTGTGAACCACAAGACCAACCTATATAACATATCCAAAAATCAGAAATACTTCTCGATCAGCAAGGTAATGTACCATGTTCATTCTCTATTCAACGGGCTATAAGCAGTTGAAAACAATATTTACCGTCAAGTGGAATGAAAATAATTTTGATTAAGTACCTACTTATACAATATTCTGAGGTTTTCACAAACAATATAGGTGCCTACTACGTACGAAAAATGAAAAAATGATGGAAATAATCAAGATTGTTTTCCCTTGAAGGACTTTATGAAAAGTAGGTACTAATTGATAAATTTAAAAATTCAATTTCAAATTCAAAAAGCCTAACAATTGATCATGTCGAACTTATTAAGGTCCGATTCAAAAAACCGGACAGACCTTTGTCAGGTTATCCAAGATTTTTTTTCTAGAAGAAAAAACTGTCCGGTCCAAAACCAGACATCTGGCAACCCTAGCTGGAGGGTATAGGGAGAAGACTTTGATCCTGTCGATAAGATAATGACATATGTCACTTTAAATCAAAATGTCAAGAACTTTATCCCCGAGACTTGTACAGAAATAAACAAACCGTTGAAGAGGGAAAGGATTACGTCGCCCGAGGTAAGAAACGCAATCAATTATTTATTTGTCTGCAGGAACAGATTAAAAGTTTCCGAACACCTGACATTGGCAGTTTAAGCATCAAACATCCAGGGCACGTTAAGCCGTAAAAACTAATTACAATGAAAAAAATATTTTTGATGAATCTTTTGTATGCGGAGTAAAATTTCAAACAATTCCAAAAATTTACATACCTACTACATACCTATAAGGAACTACCGAAAAAGTTCAAAAATCTCACCCGATCAAGGCTCTTGCATGGCATTAAGGTTCAAAATCGAATGAACAATCGCATAATAAATTGAAAAATAGCGTTTTCCCCATCTTTTGGGATTAATTTCGCTACAATCAAAAAACTTTTACGGTCATTCCCTAGATTTTAATGCGCATAATCAATACAAAAAAATATCTTTGCGACTTTCGAGAAACAAGTTTCTGTCTTTCGGAAAAAAACATCAGAGGTGTTTTTCACATATTGTTTTGAGAAAACTATACAAGACATCTACATAAAAAATCTTTTACGGTTATTCCCTGGATAAAGCATCAATGTATCTTGTCTATTTTTTTCGAAGCATATTTGGTAACGGTTGTCGAGATCTAAGGTCTCCCGTTTTTAGATTTTTTTGTGATGTCAGTATACGCTCTTTTTTGTTTTTGATATTTTTTGTTTTAGGTACATCATATTTTTGGTGGGACTGACCCAAATACAGGGTATACCTAGTTGGGCAATCCCGGTGATTTTGTACTGTGTACATTTTATTGAAAATAAATAAATAAATAAATGTACTCTTAATACAAATATTCATATTGAAGCCACCCATAGGTAGTTTAGTATGTACGGTTATTTGAAATCGTAAAAAAACAAATTATTCTGATAAATAATTAGGGAGATGTGATGACATAAAAACAAATTGGAATTCGGACGTCGAATTGAATTCCCGGTTTTAAACAATTTCATCCAAGCCTATGATTGAATGGCAAGTGGACAAAAAATAATCAAATTACAAACAAAAAAATCGATCGCTGTTTGACTCCCGCTTCAGCACGTGTTGGCAATTTCCCCATAAATAAAATGACAGACGCGTTTAATAAATATTAAATCACAAAATAAAACAATAAGGTATTAATGAAGAGTTTCTGGTGTGGTTCTATTCTGTACCCTCAGGCCTGGTCCCTAGCAGGGTAGGCAGCGAATTTATTTATTTATTCACGGCGCAAGCCCTTAACATGAATAATAATAATAACAAGTACAATACAAGCAACAACAAAAATAAGTAAGTTAAGGTACATCTGAAACATAAAATATGAGATCAAAAGTACATGAGAGATGGTTTGTAAAGACTAATTTGCAGGTACAGACAGCCGACAATAATCACTATTAATAATTGCAGTATATAGATATTGTATGTTTCACAATTTTGACTTGAACAGAATAATTCGGATAAATTGTTTTTTTTACGATACAATAGAAAACATTGACATACCTACGCATATTGATATTTCAAAACATCAAAAAAACGGGAGACCTTCCTGAAAGGAAACTCGTTTCCTGAAAGTCTCAGAGCAAAAATTTTTTGTACTGTTAATATGCATTAAAATCTAGGAAATGATCGTAAAAGTGTTATGATTGAAGCGAAATTAACTCCAAAAAAATGCAAAATAATGTATATTTTTACCAATTTATCATGCGATAGTTCATGCGATTTTGAACCTTAAAGCCGCGGGAAATGATCGTGATCTCATATAGTTAGGTCGCGAGCCTAAATATTTTTTATTTAAATGAATCTGGGTTTATTTCGATAAAACCAGATTCATTTACATTTCAAATACATATCTGTACACTTCACAGAAAGCTTGAAAAGCTTGTGTCGTGAAGCGGAGTGAGTCGGCATCGGGGACTGAACCCGCGCCCACCGGATCAACAGTCGAGCGCGTTACCAACCAGGCTACCGACCACCTCATTATTTTACTGCAAGACGTGGTTGAAAGAAAGATGAATAGAGATGTTCTTATGAATTAATGCATTTTCTATATTATAAGTCTACATAAGAATATTATAATTATTATATACAGCATATAATAATATATTACATGAAGTAGAGTATATAGCGAGCTGATTACACGTGTATTGAATGTTATATACTATCTATATGTACTAGTAATGTATCTACATACAATATTCTAATATTCGCGGCCCTTATCAAGTTTACCTTGACCTAATATATTACATGAAGTAGAGTATATAGCGAGCTGATTACACATGTATTGAATGCTATATACTATCTGTATATACTAGTAATGTATCTACATACAATATTCTAATATTCGCGGCCCTTATCAAGTTTACCTTGACCTAATATATTACATGAAGTAGAGTATATAGCGAGCTGATTACACATGTATTGAATGCTATATACTATCTGTATATACTAGTAATGTATCTACATACAATATTCTAATATTCGCGGCCCTTATCAAGTTTACCTTGACCTAATATATTACATGAAGTAGAGTATATAGCGAGCTGATTACACATGTATTGAATGTTATATACTATCTGTATATACTAGTAATGTATCTACATACAATATTCTAATATTCGCGGCCCTTATCAAGTTTACCTTGACCTAATATATTACATGAAGTAGAGTATATAGCGAGCTGATTACACATGTATTGAATGCTATATACTATCTGTATATACTAGTAATGTATCTACATACAATATTCTAATATTCGCGGCCCTTATCAAGTTTACCTTGACCTAATATATTACATGAAGTAGAGTATATAGCGAGCTGATTACACATGTATTGAATGCTATATACTATCTGTATATACTAGTAATGTATCTACATACAATATTCTAATATTCGCGGCCCTTATCAAGTTTACCTTGACCTAATATATTACATGAAGTAGAGTATATAGCGAGCTGATTACACATGTATTGAATGCTATATACTATCTGTATATACTAGTAATGTATCTACATACAATATTCTAATATTCGCGGCCCTTATCAAGTTTACCTTGACCTAATATATTACATGAAGTAGAGTATATAGCGAGCTGATTACACATGTATTGAATGCTATATACTATCTGTATATACTAGTAATGTATCTACATACAATATTCTAATATTCGCGGCCCTTATCAAGTTTACCTTGACCTAATATATTACATGAAGTAGAGTATATAGCGAGCTGATTACACATGTATTGAATGCTATATACTATCTGTATATACTAGTAATGTATCTACATACAATATTCTAATATTCGCGGCCCTTATCAAGTTTACCTTGACCTAATATATTACATGAAGTAGAGTATATAGCGAGCTGATTACACATGTATTGAATGCTATATACTATCTGTATATACTAGTAATGTATCTACATACAATATTCTAATATTCGCGGCCCTTATCAAGTTTACCTTGACCTAATATATTACATGAAGTAGAGTATATAGCGAGCTGATTACACATGTATTGAATGCTATATACTATCTGTATATACTAGTAATGTATCTACATACAATATTCTAATATTCGCGGCCCTTATCAAGTTTACCTTGACCTAATATATTACATGAAGTAGAGTATATAGCGAGCTGATTACACATGTATTGAATGCTATATACTATCTGTATATACTAGTAATGTATCTACATACAATATTCTAATATTCGCGGCCCTTATCAAGTTTACCTTGACCTAATATATTACATGAAGTAGAGTATATAGCGAGCTGATTACACATGTATTGAATGTTATATACTATCTGTATATACTAGTAATGTATCTACATACAATATTCTAATATTCGCGGCCCTTATCAAGTTTACCTTGACCTAATATATTACATGAAGTAGAGTATATAGCGAGCTGATTACACATGTATTGAATGCTATATACTATCTGTATATACTAGTAATGTATCTACATACAATATTCTAATATTCGCGGCCCTTATCAAGTTTACCTTGACCTAATATATTACATGAAGTAGAGTATATAGCGAGCTGATTACACATGTATTGAATGCTATATACTATCTGTATATACTAGTAATGTATCTACATACAATATTCTAATATTCGCGGCCCTTATCAAGTTTACCTTGACCTAATATATTACATGAAGTAGAGTATATAGCGAGCTGATTACACATGTATTGAATGTTATATACTATCTGTATATACTAGTAATGTATCTACATACAATATTCTAATATTCGCGGCCCTTATCAAGTTTACCTTGACCTAATATATTACATGAAGTAGAGTATATAGCGAGCTGATTACACATGTATTGAATGTTATATACTATCTGTATATACTAGTAATGTATCTACATACAATATTCTAATATTCGCGGCCCTTATCAAGTTTACCTTGACCTAATATATTACATGAAGTAGAGTATATAGCGAGCTGATTACACATGTATTGAATGCTATATACTATCTGTATATACTAGTAATGTATCTACATACAATATTCTAATATTCACGGCCCTTATCAAGTTTACCTTGACCTAATATATTACATGAAGTAGAGTATATAGCGAGCTGATTACACATGTATTGAATGCTATATACTATCTGTATATACTAGTAATGTATCTACATACAATATTCTAATATTCGCGGCCCTTATCAAGTTTACCTTGACCTAATATATTACATGAAGTAGAGTATATAGCGAGCTGATTACACATGTATTGAATGCTATATACTATCTGTATATACTAGTAATGTATCTACATACAATATTCTAATATTCACGGCCCTTATCAAGTTTACCTTGACCTAATATATTACATGAAGTAGAGTATATAGCGAGCTGATTACACATGTATTGAATGCTATATACTATCTGTATATACTAGTAATGTATCTACATACAATATTCTAATATTCGCGGCCCTTATCAAGTTTACCTTGACCTAATATATTACATGAAGTAGAGTATATAGCGAGCTGATTACACATGTATTGAATGCTATATACTATCTGTATATACTAGTAATGTATCTACATACAATATTCTAATATTCGCGGCCCTTATCAAGTTTACCTTGACCTAATATATTACATGAAGTAGAGTATATAGCGAGCTGATTACACATGTATTGAATGCTATATACTATCTGTATATACTAGTAATGTATCTACATACAATATTCTAATATTCGCGGCCCTTATCAAGTTTACCTTGACCTAATATATTACATGAAGTAGAGTATATAGCGAGCTGATTACACATGTATTGAATGTTATATACTATCTGTATATACTAGTAATGTATCTACATACAATATTCTAATATTCGCGGCCCTTATCAAGTTTACCTTGACCTAATATATTACATGAAGTAGAGTATATAGCGAGCTGATTACACATGTATTGAATGCTATATACTATCTGTATATACTAGTAATGTATCTACATACAATATTCTAATATTCGCGGCCCTTATCAAGTTTACCTTGACCTAATATATTACATGAAGTAGAGTATATAGCGAGCTGATTACACATGTATTGAATGCTATATACTATCTGTATATACTAGTAATGTATCTACATACAATATTCTAATATTCGCGGCCCTTATCAAGTTTACCTTGACCTAATATATTACATGAAGTAGAGTATATAGCGAGCTGATTACACATGTATTGAATGCTATATACTATCTGTATATACTAGTAATGTATCTACATACAATATTCTAATATTCGCGGCCCTTATCAAGTTTACCTTGACCTAATATATTACATGAAGTAGAGTATATAGCGAGCTGATTACACATGTATTGAATGCTATATACTATCTGTATATACTAGTAATGTATCTACATACAATATTCTAATATTCGCGGCCCTTATCAAGTTTACCTTGACCTAATATATTACATGAAGTAGAGTATATAGCGAGCTGATTACACATGTATTGAATGCTATATACTATCTGTATATACTAGTAATGTATCTACATACAATATTCTAATATTCGCGGCCCTTATCCAGTTTACCTTGACCTAATATATTACATGAAGTAGAGTATATAGCGAGCTGATTACACATGTATTGAATGCTATATACTATCTGTATATACTAGTAATGTATCTACATACAATATTCTAATATTCGCGGCCCTTATCCAGTTTACCTTGACCTAATATATTACATGAAGTAGAGTATATAGCGAGCTGATTACACATGTATTGAATGCTATATACTATCTGTATATACTAGTAATGTATCTACATACAATATTCTAATATTCGCGGCCCTTATCAAGTTTACCTTGACCTAATATATTACATGAAGTAGAGTATATAGCGAGCTGATTACACATGTATTGAATGCTATATACTATCTGTATATACTAGTAATGTATCTACATACAATATTCTAATATTCGCGGCCCTTATCAAGTTTACCTTGACCTAATATATTACATGAAGTAGAGTATATAGCGAGCTGATTACACATGTATTGAATGTTATATACTATCTGTATATACTAGTAATGTATCTACATACAATATTCTAATATTCGCGGCCCTTATCCAGTTTACCTTGACCGTTTTCATCGCGCGACTAACACTAACATACATTCATATAAATACATGGGTGCCGCCAGCCTCGGAGCTGAGGGGGGGCAACAAAGATTAAGAAAATCGCCACACCTTAATGCCCCCGCCACACGCTCGTGAGCCATCACGAGCTTTTGGTGTTCATGAGCAAAAAGGTGTGAGGATAGAAAGTTTGTCTTGACGTACATAGCCGACCGTTGACGCTTTTCTACTCATGAACACCATTGGCTCGTGGTGGCTCACGAGCGTGTAGCAGGGGTATAAAAATTGAGTAAATACACCGCGAGCGATTTTTTTTTGTGAGACATAGTGAAGAAGGTGTGATGTGGTTTGTTTTTTCGTAAGTGTAAATATTACTTTGCACAATTATAGGTATGAAAAATGATTTTTTATAAAAAAAAGTGACAAATAATAGCGCCGCAGACAATTTGGTTAACAATGAAACTGATGGATTTTCATACAAATTTTAGAAAATTCATGATACGATGAGAAAATGTGTTGCAGCAATGTGATTTTTTGTGACGTTTTACCATTTAGTATGAAAAATAAATACCTACGACAGACGATGGGCCATATGGTTGAGTGTCCAATTTTTGGTTTCGAGCGCGGTCTTACTGAAATTCACGGGGTCACTGCTGACGCTGCCAATTGGCTAAGAGATTTGCCTCTAAATTTGTAGTTGCCAGGTCTTTTGCCATATGCATTAAGAAAAATACCTATTCAAATCTCTAGGGGGGGAGCAGGTACCCCTCCTGACGACGCCCATGTATACATACATAAAAATACATACCAGTAGTGAGTAGACACACACATTATACTACGTAATAATAATTGTTACATACATTAATGATATCTATAAATAAATATAACATATAATGACTATAATATGCACGACACTATGTATAGTACTTATAGTATAGCCATCTATGCTACATTAGTTTTAGGCAAATTTATCATCTATCTCATTACGCCGCATATCTTGTGAATAAAACACATTTGTGTATATATTGGCATATCGTTTGGTGTAAGGAGAGGCCAGAGTCAGAGAACAAGATCGTGAGAGTTTGGGAAGACCAGAGTCATAAATTATAATCGTGATAGCTCGAGATTCGAACTCTAAAAATATGACGTATAAAATTTTTGGGTGGAAATGTAGTTTAAATGATAGCTTACATATAGGGTCATACATCGCATTAGGGTTGCCTATCAAAATCTTGTAAAAATAGTGTTTTTTTCCACTTTTTGAGGTTAATTTCGCTTCAATGAAAAAACTTTTATAGTCATTTTAGTCATAGCCTTTAATGCATATTATCAATACAAAAAAAAACAAACCTTTTACGCGACTTTCGGGGAAACGGGTTGCTGTCTTTCGGGAAAAAGATCAGAGGTGTTTTCACAAAAAAAATAATTCCTTACAAGAATAAGAAATATTTTACGGTCATTCTCTAGTATCTAATTTATTTCTTTCCAAAGGATATTTAGTAACGTTGTCGAGATCTAAGGTCTCCCGTTTTAAGAAATGTCAATATGCCTATAATAACTCATACTAACAAATCGAAGATGTGATGAAAATCGCAAAGTCGACAGTTATTGTCAAAACTACTGAGTTAGCATATTTCAATATGGAGGATGTTGTTATAAATAGACATTATTAGCTATAAGTACATGTATAATATATAGGTACATTTATATAATATATACATGTAGAAATACTATATGTATTTATATTACATGTATTATTATAATTTTATTCTGAATCTACGCAACAAATAATAAATACAACGTGGCTTCTTGTTTTGATTGAAAATTTACGGAAATTTATCTTTTCCTATTATTTCATATATGTAATTATATATTTTTACACACAGATAATAATATTTTCATTACATTCTAGTAATCAGGAATAATAATATTGACAATAATAATTAGTAATGTTACCGGAAATGTGTGAAATCCGTCATTGTATACCGCTCCTAGGAAATGTATACAATGCTTAAAATCGGCAGGAAATGTGTGAAATCAATTTCATTTTATCTATTTTTTAACTTGTTACAAATTATAGAATGTTGGCAACAGGGCACAAGTACTTAATGTTCCCAATAGGGGATCCAGAGGAAGACCCAAGCGCAGGTGGAGGGAAGTGGTGAGGCAGGACATGAGAGAGAGTGACGTTGTACCGAAGGATACGCAGGATAGAGCAAAGTGGCGGCGAAAGACCATAAAAGCAAATCCCACTACCATGTGGGATTAATAATTGCTAAGAAGAAGAAGAATAAAAATTATATTTTACACATTACCCTAACATTATTATGTATAAATGTAATAAATTACACACATTTTACTAGGAATTATGTACATTTTTAAAACAGAAATTTGAAATATTATATCAAACTATGTAATTGTAAGTGCGACTCCAGTTAACCTGCAAAAATAGATTCTTCGTTGTGTCTAGCTTACCCGAAAAAAAAGGTTTTTGAGTTATTATTTACTAGCTGTATTTCCCGTGCTTCGCAACGGCTAAAATTGTGTACGGGTGGTGAAGTTACATCCTCTTAGAATTAAATACCTAATGCAATAAATTTTTGGCATATAGGAAGGAATATATTTGTTTTACCTAGTAAAATTATTTTTTATGTATATAGGATTCTGCTCAATTCAAATTTCACAAAAAGATAGTAAAAAAAAAGAAGAAAAAAGCGTTGGGTATGGAGTGGGATCGAACTCGTACCCTCGCATCGCATAACACTCAATTTAAGTTAAGTACGCTAGCCCCTACACCACGCGAATCAAAACAGACGACGACAGAAAGCGCCGCGGAGCAAATGTCAAAACTATTTTTTAATTATTATAGACATATTTTTAGTCATACAGAAGTATTTGTAGAGCAAAAACATTGTATAAAAATAATCCTTAGATGTATATCCTAGTTCTAGATTATGTAACGACGCAAACAAATTTAAAAACCATTTTAACGGGACTACTTTAAATGGCTTCTTTCATTTTCATACTAACTTGATAGAATTCAGTATCTTGGGAAAATTGATAATTTTACCAAACCACGATACAAATCATATATTTTAATAGCCTATGTTGAAGCCGAGATTCCATTTGTAAGTTTATTTAATAGATGGATGTCTAAAATCGTCTGGTATTAATGTTTACTCCGGACGCGAATCATCATTTTTTCCAGATTATTTCCCAGGTCATTTATGATTCATAGATGGCGGTAGTGATGTTTTATAAAATCAGAAATGAAATAAAAAATCATTATAAATCAATAATTCCCTTTGTTGCACATATTTTTATCCAAAATATCAATACAATCTCGTGCAAAGTCAGTGGCGTATACGAATATCTTCTTTTTGTATTGTACGTATATAATTAAAACAAAATGAAATTAGGTGCAATGCGAAATGTTTTTTGTAAACAGTATATATACAATTTTCAAAATAACGTTCCGATGTGATTGTGACGGCGTTTTGTCAAATACTCGACGCTGCCGAAAATCCACAATTATTAAGGAGATTTATTATTACATATTTCATACGACGTACGACGCGACGTTTTGTACGACAAACCTATATTTCGTAAGAAAAGTGTGAATATAAAAACCTGTGACAAATTATTTCACACTTTTCCTAAATTGACCCGGCATTGTATACAGTTCCTAGATCACATATGTTTCCGGTAACACTAACATAACCTAGGTAATACATCTTGCCTCGTGTGTAAATAAGATAACATTATTAGTATATTAATACAAGACATATTTATTTAAATTCCATATTTAGGTAAAAGTACACATAAAACATGTGTAGTTTAACTTTGTATAGGCATCTATTTATATTAGGTACTGTACATAAAATTGTAATAAGGCTCGTAAACTACGATTTGTTTCCTATTACGCAATATTTTGTCAATGAAAAGTTGTATTAACCAAACACATTTCGACCGCAGCTGAAGGCATAAGTGTTTAAAATTCAGCACACGTTCGAGAAACTTGCTAAAGTTGCCACAGGGCCTGCGTTGCAATATTGTAACCCGATTTTAACCAGAATTATGTAAGTTGATATTCTATAGACAGAATTAGAAACTCAAAGTCATGAAGAGGGGACAGTTCTGGCGAGACCACGTATGTGAATGAAATCCCCACGGGTCAAAGGCTGCCAAGAAGACCACCAAAGAGATGGAAAGATAGGTGGTCTTCCACATTCCAAGGAGCACCAAACGCCCCCCTTCTCATCTTCTCATCCCGAACTCTTCCTTCTTTTTTTTTGTATTCTTGTTTCTTTTCTCTTTTCTGTTTTATATTGTAAAATCTAGGTGTGCGTGTGAGCGAGATTTAGTATGGGTGTGAGACGACCGGAATGAACTTATATGTTATACTTTAACTGTGGCGCATGCTTGTGGGTGATAGCTGAATTATGAATGGACTAATCGTCTTTCTTCATATTATTACTTATGTCTATAGTTGGTATCTGTTTTGTGCTTGTATTTGTAATAAAATTTGTTCTCTGTGATTGACAGAACATAATATGTAGAACTACCTAGTACCTACAAGTAGACCATTGTAATAAAACCTTAACAAATCTCTTTGTGTTTATTGTTCACATCACACACAGCATGACATCACATCACACATCCCTCCATTAAGCTTGTTAAGTCGCAACGACCTAATACTGTTACATACAACCTCCATACACCATACACCACCCTTCATAAAATCTCACCAACTGTAATCACAGCGGTCATCGTTCCTACTAGCTACTTACTACTTGGTACAATACAATTTGTTATTAGCACTAGAATCACTTTCTCGATGAAACTGAGGACATTTAAGAAATTTAGCTACTAGAAGCACTGTTTAATCTATCTTTGCCGTCATATTTTCCCTATCCAATTCCTTCTCCTATCCCTTCCTTTGCTCCTCCTTACATGCATGTATATATTGGGTATTTATATATTTATTTTCGTTTTTTATATATTAGTTTAAGTTGGTGTTTATTTTATTTTTTAATATTGTTGTTTGTGTACAGATGTAATTGGTCTGCTTCGATCATAATTTTACGTTTATCTTTGTATTGTTGTATATGACTGTAAAATGAATAAAATAAAATATCGTATCCCTTGCAGAATTGTCAGAGAGGACAGAGTGCCACATACTTCTATCTTGTCTCTCGCTTCCATCACATTCACGACTATAAGTTGTCATTTGCGTCGTTTTACCTATTTTTTGATAGAAAAAATGCGATTTTTTAATTAAACGTCCAAAAAAGTTGTCCGATATGAACGAGACCATTCAACGCAGCTCGTTGAGACGATTCCATTGATACATAACTAATTTTATACCTAATAAGTGGCGCTTTAATCAAAGTGAAAAACAAAAGGCGATACTGAATAATTTTAGTTTAAAACCAATGCTCGGATAGACATACATAGACACCCGATATAATATTATACAGAGATATATTAACAGAGAAGATTTTCCTTTTACTCAAACTTTTCTAACAACAAACAGAGAATAAGTAAAAAGTTTGTTATTTGAGAAAAGTAATTTGATGGTAACATTGTTGGAGACAGAATTGGATTTTCTACTTATGTTCTCGAGAGCTGTTCCGCTCTTTATTTCTAAGTAGGTATAATTTTTCATAATATTGTTCCCATCTTCTTTCACATAATCTATACAAACAATGGGTGGTAATATTGGCAATTCCAAGTATTATACCTTTAGCAAACAATAAAAATATGACCTCTATTTTTTTTATATAAAAATGAATCTGGGTTTATCGAAATAAACCCAAATATCTCTTTGTACACTTCACAGAAAGCTTGTGTTGCGAAGTGGAGAAAGTCGTTTATCCCTCTATTCCCCGTCCCTTGAAAAGTAAGAAGAGAGGACAGAACACCAAAGTACCCTGTCCCTCCCATACACTGTTCGCTTCGGTCATACTCATGTAATTTGTCATTTATAAACGCATACGTCCTTTCCTTTTACTATAGTAAAATTATTTCAAACTGTCGAACGCAGTCATAAAATTTGACCGAGAAGGGACGACTACCTGCTTTATTCGATTGCAAGCGTAAAGTGATCACCGATGGCTAGTCGTAAGTCCATCATACTCATCTTACATTGAACATTAGTTAAGAGTCTACATAACTGATAAATGTTAATTAATTTTTAATCAATATGCTGAATACAAATTGTGAAATCATAATACAAATTGTATTAAGAGGCATATGTGTGAACTGAATACCTACGTACTAATATGGATTAGAGCTGGGTCGTTTACAATAAACAGTCAATCTTCAACAGTTGATCTAATTCAATACGTCAACACTGTTGACATAAAAATATATTCTCTGCTGACGCTAATCATGTCAGATACATTCCAAACGAGCGAGAAGATAACAAATGAAGTAAAATTCCCGCGCGATCGTTTACCGTCAACTAAATTGATAACATTTCAACAGAAAAATGTTTTATCTGCTACTGTTATTGTTAAATCTGTTAAAACGAACTAGATATTTTTCTCCAGTTTCTCACTATACAGACAGCGACGGCTATCACATTGACTGTGTAACAGGGAGTTGAAATACGAGAACATATCACTTAAAGCTCGCGACCCAACTATGACGTCACGGTCATTCCCCACGGAATTAAGGTTCAAAATCGCGTGAACAATCGATTGATAAAATGGTAAAAATAGCGTTAGTTTCCATTTTTGGGGTTAATTTCCCACCAAACAAAAAACTATTACGGTTGTTCCCTAAATTTTTTAATTATCAGTAATTATCAGTTCAAAAAAAAAATTTCTTCTCCCCCACTTTCGAGAAACGAGTTTCGGAAAAAAGATCAGGGGTGTTTTTCACATTTTTTTTCATAGAAATCTATATACGATATAAAAAATCTTTTACGGTTATTCTCTAGATAAAGGTTCAATGTATGTACTCTATTTTTTCCAAACCATACTCAGTAACGGTTGTCGGGATCTAAGGTCTGCCGTTTTTAGAAATTTTTGAAATGTCAGTATGCGTACTTTTAACAATAGCTGTTGTTCATGTTGATTATGTTGATACCTACCACCTCAACATACTTAACAGTAGCGAAAAATTAAAGTGCTAATTGGGTTAACATTAACATTTTCAAAATTAACTTTGATCAGCATAAACGCCCAGTACTAATTTACGGATCCAATTATAATGCTAATACAGGGAGTCATCCACCCTCCCTACACGGCATTATTTCATTAATATGACTACCTGACGCGCAGGTGACGGGAAGCAGTGATATTCTGATTAACAATTATACCTACACCTACCTGTATACATCATATTATTTTGAGATTAGCTCATGAAACCCGCATATCCCAGGTAAATATTTGGACCAACAAATCTATAACACCATGATGTTTCAGTAATGTTGAATAGGTCTATGAATCAGTTTAACATAAAGGTTCTCTAAAGGGCTGTCTGGAACTCCACAGTATACTCCATAAAGACCAAATGCCGATTTCTCAACGCGTGCATGATGCCAATACTTTTGTATGGATGTGAATCCTGGCACCTCACTAAAGCACACAATAGAAAATTACTCAGCGCTGAGAACAGATACTTTTGCGGCGAATACTAGGAGTCAGATGGTTTGATTATGTCACTAACGATGAAGTCAAGAGTGGATCACAGCGACCACTTATCACCCAAGTGGTACAGACTCGTAGGCTTAACTGTCTCGGGCACATTTTACGTATGCCCGCTGATAGCAACAACAGCTGTCTTCAATATCGCTCTGAAGGCAACAGACGTCAGGGCAGGCCTGAAATGACCATCCAGAGGCTGTAAACATCAGAGCTGCGGCAGGCTGGAATGACATGGGAACAGGCAACGGAGTTGGCCCAGGACAGGAAAGCCTGGAAAAACTGGGTGACGACCACATGCTCCACATATGGAGCGGACGTGGATGTGATGATGGTGATAACTATTATCTAAGTACGAATCTCTTATATACGGAGATGCACATTGCACATACAGATATATATGCATACGCAGAAAAATATTTAGCATATTAATATAGAATTTCGATAAGCTTCCATCTATCCAATTCCTGTACCCAACAATACCCATACAAAAATTCCCGTTCAATTTGTAATTATTCGGCTTCCGTTGGAAAATTACAAAAATATGTACGAAGGTATTATAAATATACATAATATTTTACCTATTCAAATTCTCATATTCGTTATTCTCAATTCCATTGGCATTTTTTGTAATTATTATTTTTGAACATTTTGTACTCAAATTGTAGCCATATGAAAACACGAGATACGAATTTTCTTTAAGTTTTCTTTTATTTTTTTCTTTCTTTCTTTCTTTTTCTTATTTAGCACCGTATCAACTTATATAATTCTGGTGGAAATCGATAAACAATGTAACGCAGACGCTACGCTGTAGCAACTTTTGCAAGCTGGTCCAATACATATGGAATTTAAAACACTGTGCCTTCAGCTACAGTCGAAATGTGTTTGGTTAATACTACTTTTTATTGACAAAATTTTGCATAACATAATTACGAGCCTGCAAAATGTTTTGAATGTTTATCGATAGATGTCGACATTTACAGAAGCGTCGGAATGGTTAATTTGTACAATGAGTCAATATTGCAGTGAAAAATGTCATTAAGCAGAGTAGAAAATACCATAGTGAATAGAAATTGAATTTATCACACGAACAAACGTACAATAATTATCCGTGTAATAAGGATAAGGTCTGGCGATTTGTTCTTTCTGTCTAACCCAAAAACCGCGTCATTTTTTACGGTTTACAACTAGTATATTTAATAATAACTTACCTACGACACCCTGATACAGGGTTGACTAGTAGGGTGTCACATTGAATTTATATTATTCTATGTTGCTCGCAATAAATACCTAGGTATAGTTTTATTTATTTATTTATTTATTTATTTATTTATTTATTTATTTATTTATTTATTTATTTATTTATTTATTTATTTATTTATTGAATCAACGGCTTTAAAGCCTTTTAAAGATATATAAAACAATATACTTATTGTGCTACAAATATACTTATTGTGCTACTTATAATAATATCATACCAATACTTATACTCAAATTAATAAAAATATATATAACAATAGCAACAATACCTGCAGTGCGAACTTATAATATTCCGCCACTATGATAATATTAACTACATATATAATATAAGTAAACAGTGAGAACAGCACTATACCTAGTACCAGCTATATTTATACATAGGTAGGCGCCAGGTAGGTACCATAACGTCACCTCAATGCACTATACAGAATTAAGAGTACGCAACTAGGCACTCGTAACAATAATCTTTAGTTGATGCTGAAGTACACATACAAAAAAAAACAAATTCACAATACAATCTAACTGTAGGTAAACACCTATAGAACTGATAAATTATCTATAGGTATGTGTAATAGCTAATAGCATACAATACAAGTTATATCAAAAATGCAAACTTATATCGAAAATATGTGGTATTTACAAACAATAAAACATAGCAATCTATAAATAATAATACAAATATCTTTTGTAATTCGAACATTAAACTTCAGGTTTGTACATTTCTTTAATAGTATTTTTAAACGAGGGCAGATTTACATTAAATATGTCTACATGTATAGGTAGGCATTCATTCCCCAAGCGATGCAGTCTAGGTATCACCGTATCTTTTAGGTATCTATAGGTATGTGTAATAGCTAATAGCATACAATACAAGTTATATCAAAAATGCAAACTTATATCGAAAATATGTGGTATTTACAAACAATAAAACATAGCAATCTATAAATAATAATACAAATATCTTTTGTAATTCGAACATTAAACTTCAGGTTTGTACATTTCTTTAATAGTATTTTTAAACGAGGGCAGATTTACATTAAATATGTCTACATGTATAGGTAGGCATTCATTCCCCAAGCGATGCAGTCTAGGTATCACCGTATTTTTTAGGTAGTTTGTGATAATTTGATTGTTACAATGAAACAAGTCAACACTTCTAGTACGTCGCGCGGGTACACGAATATCTATCAGCTGCAAAAGATCAGGGCTGTCAAAAAGAGAATGAACTATTTTATAAAGGAACACTAAGTCGAAAACGGTTCTTCTATCAATCAATTTTTCCAATGACAAATGGGATAACAAAAAGTTGTAATTTAACTGTTCCTTAGGTATTTTTAGTTTATAATTTATGAAACGCAAGAATTTACGTTGAATTCGTTCTATATTATCAATGTGCACATTATACCCGGGAGACCAGATGGGCGAGTTGTACTCCAAGAGACTTCGCACTAGGGATATATAAAGCAATGTTATTGTATGTACATTGTTGAAACATTGTACAGTACGCAATACGAATCCAAGATTTTTCATCGCCCTTCCAGCCACCTCGGATACATGCTCAATAAATGACAACTGGTCATCAAAAATGATTCCCAGGTCACGTATGCTGTGAACAACCTCCAGTTTGACACTGTCAATGCTATAATCAAATTCTGTTTTATTTTTTGTTCTGACAAACTTAATTACTTGGCATTTTTCTGTGTTTAAATATAGATTATTCATTCTACACCAGTTATAAAGATTATTTAAATTTTCTTGAATTACCCGGCAGTCATTTACACTATCTATTCTTTTGTAAATTTTTAAATCGTCGGCAAATAGTAAAACATTGACGTCACGGAAAATGCTCACAACATCGTTAATAAAAATTAGGAACAAAATAGGCCCAAAATGGCTGCCCTGCGGAAGCCCGCTTGTCGCGTTAAAACTATTTGATTGACAATTCTCGACCTTCACGCGTAGTGTTCTGCCACTTAGGTAGCTATAAAACCAATCCACCAGTGGACCATCCAACCCCAGAGCAACCATCTTTTTCATGAGAATTTCATGAGAGACCTTGTCAAAGGCCTTGCTGAAATCAGTATAGACGCTGTCCACCTGACGTCCATCAGCAAGGCCCCTGCAAATATAATCCTCGTACAAAGCTAGATTAGTCAAAGTACTTCTACCCGAGACAAAACCGTGTTGCTGAGGTTCAACAACTTTCGCTATATTAGGCATTATGTTTTCCAATACTAGTGCCTCAAATACTTTTGCGAGAGTAGACTGGATACAGATCGGCCTATAGTTCTGGATATCGCAACGATCTCCCTTCTTGTGTATAGGCACAATATTGCCCGCCTTCCACTCACTTGGAAAGTGACCAGAAGCCAGTGATTTATTGAAAATGAATGTTAAAGGGACCACCAGCGCGGGACTGCAGTGTTTTATGAATATAGGTGGAATACCATCAGGACCCGCCGATTTATTTGTATCCAATTGAGTCAACACATGATCTACCCTGTCAAAGTCGACAACACATTCAGATAGGTCCAAGGTTTTTTCAAAATTGAGGTTTGTTGAATCATTGCTCTGGACGGGCTGTTCAAATACGCTGCCGAAAAATTCTGCAAAAGACTCGACAATATCCTGAGAGCCACTGACCCGCTTCCTTCCCAGGTACATTTCGCTTGGAATATTTTTGTCTCCACCTGAGAGCGAGTTTTTGAACTTCCAGAGGCTCTTTGCATCGGAAGTTGTATCTTCAGCCTCACTTATGTATTTCCTGTAGCAAATTGTCTTTAACCTGTCACACTCTACTCTGATTCTACTAAATTTATCATAATTCTCTATGTTCTGTGTCTCTTTATACTGTTTATGTGCCACTTTCTTTTCTCGTATTAATCTAATAAGATCTGAAGTAAACCATCTTGGAAACGAAGTAACCTTAAACTCTACATATGGTATGAACCTATCTATGGCACTATTAAGGTTCTGATAGAGTATCTGGATTATGCCGTCGATGTCTTGACTCTGAATAAAGGTCCAGTCCACATTAAATAGGTAATTTATAGCACCAGCATAATCACCTTTCTTAAAGTTATGAGAGAAAGCAGAAATCTGTTTTACGTTAACATGGTCAGAAGATATGTGTACTAAAAGTGGAGGGTGAAGAGAGTCTATACGTGATAACTTATTATCGCTGTCATCCTCCACTCTGACATTTGAATGGTTTGACAAAATGAAATCCAATATTTTATTTCGCTCGTTACGTACACGATTATGTTGCGTCAAGTTCAAAAAGTGGATAGTTTCAAACAACTCTCTTGCTCCTTCGTTGTCATCGTTATTGATTGGTATTTCGTCCAGATCTTGATTCCATGTTACATTTGGCAAATTGAAATCACCAGCGATTAAAAACGCCGAGTTTGGGAACTTTTTTTGTAAGTCTTCCAGGTCTTCACAGAAGTCTTTGTATACTTTCATGGGAGACAGGGGTGGTATATAAACATTACCGATGATAATAATTTGATTGTGTAGTTTAACCTTAATATAAATTTGTTCTATATTGTTATTCTTCACTTTTAGAAGTGTAGAATTTATTTCTTTACTGATGGCGATAAGTGCTCCCCCACCTATGCTCTTTACACTTGTTTGATGGCTTCTATCCTTTCTATATACAGTGTGTGAAATAAATCCCAGTTCAGAATCTTTAATTTTTTTATCTAGCCATGTCTCAGTAAGTAAGAAAACAAAATGATTTAGGATTGGTATATTTTGTCTTAGATCAGATAATTTCGTTCTAATGCCTCGCACGTTTTGATAATACAGTTTTAAATTATGACTTAGTTTTTTTTATTGTTTCGCAAGTCATAATGTTGAAAATTTAAATTTACTATACATTAGATACAACAATAAACACATAGTTTCTATCAGTACTAAGTTCACACCATTTCAAACTGGTTGTGGAGTCATACTATAGTTACGGCTTCCTCCTCATCTCCCAGGTTCCTTTATTCCTCCCACATGTTTCCTTTATTCTTCCCATCTCTACCAAGTATTGTATCACATCACCGCCCTCGTTGAAGACATTATATTTCGCAAGTCATAATGTTGAATTCAAATGCTTCATATTATACTAAACACAAAAGCTCATAAATAATAGGAATATGATAATACACATACCCATGTGCGTCGCCAGCCTTGGAGCTAGACGGGGGCAACAAAAATTAAAAAAAATGATATAGCATGAAAAGAGTGTAAATTGCGCCGAATTTGTTGTGAGACATAGTGAAGAAGGTCGTGATGTGGTTTGGTTTATTTGAAAAAAAAAGTGTATGATATTCTGCGATATAAGTATGAAAATGTTTTTAAAAACAGCGCCGCAGTCAATTAATTTATAAAAAAACAATTGTATTTTGATGGATTTTCATGAAAATTTCTATGTGTGGTAATAATGTGATTTTTGTGAGGTTTTATCATTTAGTATGAAGAAATATATACCTTTTCTAATCTCTAAGGGGGAGCAGCTGCCCCCCCCCCCCGACGACGCCCATGCACATACGTAGACACTATAGAGCCTCCTACACAATGACACAATGAAACAGCAAGTTCTCTTTTCTCTAAGTTCAATTCCTAAAGCTTCATTTATTTCATTCAAAAAGGTAGAGTCAAGTCAACACATTCAGATTATTAAATTGTCTATACAGTTTGTCCCGTAAATCAACATCATCCGTGGAGGGGTGATAGACCAACTCATAACTGACCAGAACATCGAAATACGAGTATGTAAGACCTTATCAAAAAAATCGCTCGTTCTCGAGATCCTCGATACAATTTTTCGATCGCCACGGTCACAAAATTTAATTTTCTACGATTATAATTTTTGATTCGTAATCCTGAATAACCCAGCTATTTGATTATAGTCCAAAATAAAACTTATTGTGCCCAAATTTTGAAAAAAAGAACATCAATTCGGGCTCTCGACATTTTGTATTTTATTAGCAATTTTCGACTCCTTTACACTATAAAAAATATTAACCCCATTACGCTGACAAATTATATTAAAAACTTCCTCATTTAGTTTAGTTTTTAAAAAGGTACATAACTTAATAAAGTTAAAAAAGATATTCCCGTTTTACTTCAAAAAGAGCTCATTATAAAAAAAAATGTAGGGTTATAGTTCCTCATGTTCCTCATCCTCCCCGGAGAAGTGATTGAGGATGAAGAAATATGAAAAAAAAAATAGCATGATAAATGTATGTCCAAAAATCAACCGTTTTCGAGTTATGGCCTTTTGAAAATTAAGGAGTATGAAATTTTTTATTCAGGTTTTTCTGAAGCAGATACCAAGTTTTCACCGTGAAAAGTAGATTTTTTCACTTACGTTACGTCATTCTTATTTTTCCCTTACACTCTCTAATCAACACGGGTGGAAGTTGAACTGACGATAGAACAATTTGAACTCTGAGCAGTAATTAATACATGTAGAACAATGAACTACTTAAATCTATAAGGCACTCAATATAATAATACATTATATTATTTTATTATCAACGACAAAAGATGATTTCAATAATGAATGATGACATTGTCAGTCAGGCGGTCGACTATGTAATTAATTTCATTCGACAGGATGTACGGGTACTAATAAGATTATCAATTATTTATATAAATACTCGAAGCCTGAAATAACACTATGAATCAATCATGTACGAGTATGTAGCATAATAAAATGGTAGCATTTCGCCCATTAATGTTCCTAAAAAGAATGAGAAAATTAGAAAACAAAGTAGGTACCTAATCGTCAATTGTTTCTTAAAATGAATATTCTATGACTTCACATCCCAGAACTGTTTTTCGCGGTCTTTCAAACAATACCAAGCACGCTCTTCCGAGGCGCTTGGATTCCTTGATTCCGATGGCACCTCCTACCAAGAATGAACAGAATCAAAATTTGTAAAAAGAGATGAGTTCTACTCGTGAAGCACTTTCGTAAGATGCCAAACACGGCGGTATGCGGTGACTGGATTCTCTCGACCGAGCCTTGGCTCGAGCTAGACAATATCTGACTTAAGATCTGAATTTCTTTTTCCAACACCCTTTCATACGATCCACACAGGACGCCACACGACCCTTTGATCCCCTGAAACACTTTACATATTTTTTGTCTCTGAAGTAGGCTGATCTATTTATGGAGAAAATCCTATTGTCACCTAGATAACACATACGTTTGCAAAGTTTCAGGTCTCTATGTAGTCAGAAAGTGTCTGAAAAACCGATGGCGAGATTTGTGCACAGACAAAAAAAACTACAAAACATAAGAGTGAAGTTAAATAAAATCAATAATAAAAAAATGATGTTGACCAGATGCTCACGGCCCGTATTAAAAAAGTTATGGGAGTCATTTTAAAAACCTGGGGATACTACGGGGATTAAAAATACAATCTCTATTGAATCGGGGTTCGTTAATTTATAACAGTCGGATGTTAACGAACAATGGGGTTCGCTAATTTATATCCGATCTTTAAATAAATGTCGCATTTTAACGAACTCTGTATTAAATCGATAAATGATAGTAATTAGTTTTAAAAGATATTAACATTAAGGGCATGGCACCAAGAATGACGTCACAGTCTTTTCCCACGGAATTAAGGTTGAAAATCTCGTGACAATCGCATGATAGAATAGTAAAAATAGCGTCTTTTCCATTTTTTGGGGTTAATTTTGCGTCTATCAAAAAACTTTTACGGTTATTTCTGAGATTTTAATGCATAATATCAGTACAAAAAAAAATACTCCGCGACTTTCGAGAAACGAGTTTCCGTCTTTCGGAAAAAAGATCAGAGGTGTTTTTAATTTTTTTTTTGAGAAATCTATACAATATATAAAAAATCTTTTCGGGTATTCCCTAGATAAAGGTTCAATTCATCTACCCTATTTTGTTCCAAAGCATATTTAGTAACGGTTGTCGAGATAGAAGGTCTCCTGTTTTTAAAAATTTTTGAAATGTCGGTATGCACACTCTTAATAATATTAATGACACTATTGAGAGGAACGATTTGTTTGGCAAACTAAAGCACTTATAAGTTGTACACTCACATTAACTTAATTTAACGTAACATTAAATTAATGAGCTTTCAAACAATTTGCATACATAAAAGAATTTATCAATCAGAAACATCTCAACTTTTTGAGATTTTACTGAAAAACATTTTCACCCCTTTTCTAAACTTTTTGCATTTGTATGTGCGAATCAGTAACACTCAATTTGATGGAAAAGTGGAATGATAATGGAAAACTTATCGGCACCGTTTAATGGAACTCCATCTCCTCAAGGGCGCGGGAAGCTGGTCTCCAAACTCTTAGTTTTCAACATGCTCCTGAAGCTGGTGGTGAGCCTTTGAGATGTGGTGCTTCAGACTACAGACTCGAGATTCACTAGATGGATCACACCACAAACAGCGAGGTGTTGAGTAAGGCCGGAGAGACAAGAGAAATCTTGAATAAAATTTCCCAACAGAGAGCGCGATGGATAGGCCATAACATCAGGCACCCCGGCTTGCTCATAAGCATAGCAGAAGGAATGGTAGAGGGCAGTGTAATGTGAGAGGTCGCCCAAGAAGCAGTTATATGGAACAGAATATTGAGAGAGTGCGCTGTTGCACCTACACGGAAGTGAAGAGATTGGCGAGTGGAGAGAAAGAACTAAAATGCTTAGTACAGACCGATCCACAAGATTGTAACCAATTCATCTTCATCAGTATTACTATAGTAAAATTATTTCAAACTGTCGAACGCAGTCATAAAATTTGATAGAGAAAGGACGACTACCTGCTTTATTCGCACCTTGTGGCCCTGGCATAAGTGCGAATAAAGCAGGTAGTCGTCCCTTCTCTGTCACACTTTTATGACTGCATCCGACAGTTTGAAATAATTTTACTATAGTAGTTCTGTTATAAAATCGCATATTCATGGTAAATTAAAATAAAATAAATAAAATAAAATAAAATAATATTTATTGTACATAGACATATACAAAGGGCGGGCTTATTGCCAAATGGCAATTTCTGCCAGCCAACCCATGACAGAAACCAAAGTGAGACATAGCTAATAAAAATTACACGATTTAAAACAATATAGAATTATATTTTGACATTAGAACCTAGTGCGCCCCCAGCGGTAAAAAAGGAAAACAAACAACCCACTGATTGGAGCGCTTCCTCCGCTTAAACGGACGGTGGAATATTAAATTAATGGACCTAAAATAAACATCGATATCGAATATTGTTACAGCTAATATTATTTTTTAATTAAATCGATAATAATTAATTAGGGGGGTGCCTACCTTGTAATATCCTTGAAGAGTTCGTGTGGGGGAATTAATATCAAATAATTAGGGAAGGGATGGGAAAGCAAGGGAAGGGATCCTACCTCGTCCTACGAACAGAATAGAATTTTACGAAATGTTTACACACAGAAAGGAGATTTCCAAAATATAAAGTATTATTAAGAGTGGGCATATTGACAATAAGAAAAAAAGAGAACTTTGAGATCTTAGCTCTAGAGTAGATATATTGATCCTATATCTAGGGATAACAGTAAAAGATTTTTTAAATCTAATAGATTTCTCGAAAAAAACTGAGAAAAACACTTTTTTTCGAAGAACTAACTTTTTTCCCGAAAGTAGCAAATCATTTTTTTTTTCGCCTTTAAAATACGCTTTAAAATCTAGTGAATGAGTGTATTTTTTTATGAATGTAGCGATATTAACCCCATAAAAGTTCAAAAAACCGTTTTTTTTTACATTTTATCATGCAATTAATTGTTTATTCGATTTTAAACTGGAATGACCGTGACATCATAGTTGGGTCCCTAGCTTTAAGTATCTGATAAATACAATATCTTATCGAAGTAAAATAAAGTGAAATTTGTTGAGGGATGAAGGGGATGTTTGAAAGGGTGGTGGGAGAGGGGGGGTTGATCGATGGGGGAGGGGAGAGAAAGTAGAATAAAGCCTTCATCACTTATTTATGTCAAAGTATAAGGAAATTTACTACTCAAAATCCTCAAAAGAGTTAGCAACAATATAATTAGCATTATGTAAGCGCCGAAATAATTAGAATTTATATTTCACAATAATTATATACCTACGGTAAAATTTAAATAGGTAACTTAAATCTACTTGACAAACTTTTAACCTGAGATACCTATCCATCGAATATGAAGGGCTCATTCAGTACTTCAATACTAACTTCTACAGAAAATAATCTACAGAAATAAACTATTCTTCTTTTTCTATCCCCTCACGCCGCATCCCTTGCGTAATAGGCAGAGAGAACAGTGAGCCAGAGCTTCCTATCCTTACACACATTTCGTGCTTCCGCCACATTCATGCAATTCGTCATACACACTCTACCATTCCTTTTACTCAGAGCACGTCCGTCCTTGAGAATCTGGTCTACATGGTGAAGCCTTGAAGTTCTTGGACGGCCGCGTTTCCTAACAACTTTTTTTCTCCCAGGTATATTTCTTTTTTATCCATTCATCAGAAATAAACTACCTCTATTTATATGTGAAAGTGTCCTGACCAACGGACTGACCTACTCACTCATCAATACACAGCCCAATCAGCAAACCCTTAGAGAAGTGAAATTGGGAAAACAGGTAGGTTTTAAAACTCAAAATCTTTCACTAAAGAGGGATTTATATAATTTACGCCCCTAATGAGACGAAAAATAGAAGAGTATACGGATATCTCGGAAACCAGACACGGTACGAACTTAAGATTGACACATAATTTGTCCTATCAAAATTTGTAATTAGGGTGTTTGGCCGTTTTTCTAAACTCGTATTATAAGGGATGAAAATGGGTCTCTTAATACTGCTATCATCGCATCTTTTTTTACTTACAACGCTTTTCTAGCTGTATTAAATAAAGAAAAAATTAAGAACTTATAAATAATCATTAGTAACTACGGCGCAATACACAGAGAAAATAAAAAAAGTAAGAAAATAACAATAAGATTCGCATAATAAGTTACAAGTATAAAGAGCTTTCTTTAGCTTTGTCTGTCATTGAGTTGTATTTGCGTAGTTTGTGAATCAGGGATGCAAGCGATTCCGATTGGATTAATTCTGTTATTCCGCAATTAAGTGCGTACTAACTAAAATAAGACGTTCTTTTTTCACTCATTTTAGATCAAAATGTTATAGAATTTGATCTTTTGTACTTGTAGGCGCGTTTGACTAGGTACAGGGGTAGAGCTTTTGCCTTTGCTGGTCCAAGCAATGGGAATTCGCTGGCATCTAAACTCTGATCAGGCTGATTTCGAGCCAGCTTTTAGAAACTGACATTATAAGAGTCTCTAAAACCGGGTAAACATCAAGTTGTTCGGGTTAACTAATAATTTTCATCCGATGAATAAAACGCTGCTATCGCAAAATATTTAAAATTAACATAAAAAATGCTAGTGAGACGTGGACGTGGATGAAGAAGGATGAATCAGGGTTGAATGCAGTAGAAATGAGGTCATTAAGAAGAATGTGCGGGAAAACGCTGAGAGATAAGATAAGGAATGAGGTTATTAGGGAAATGAGTGACTGCAAGACTGGTGTAGTGACAAGAATGAAAGTAAACAAACTAAGATGGTTTGGGCATGTTGAGAGAATGAATGATGACAGGATGACAAAAAAGATATATCTGAATGAGCGAAGAGGGGTGAGAAAGCGCGGCCGTCCGAGACTGACCTGGTCCGATCATGTCGACCAGATCCTCAAGGATGGACGCGTTTTGAGTAAAAGGAATCGGAGAGCGTGTATGACTAATTGCATGAATGTGACGGAAGCTAGGAGTGTGTGTAAGGATAGGGCTGTCTGGCGCTCTGTCCTCTCTGCCTACCCTGCAAGGGATGTGGCGTGAGGGTATAGATAGATAGATAGATAGACATAAAAAATTAAATAATAAAATATTCTCGAGTAAAAGACCTAGAACAAGTAAAAGGAGCGTACGAAGACCTCGGGCAAGATGGTCTGACGATGTGAAGCGAATCGCAGGCAAGTGGATGCAGCATGCCCAGGATAGGGATCTGTGGAAAGTCAAAGGGGAGACCCAGCGTCCAGCACTGGAATTAACACGGCTGAGAAAGAAGAACGTAAAAATTTGTTACTTGCATTAATCACCACGTTCCTATACCGTAATATTACCGTAGTATTGCAAACCAACAGAGGTTAGTATGATGATGATCGGTAGGTATATCGTAATCGGAATCGAAATCGTCGATAATCTTGCAATCTGCATCCCTATTTCATTGCATGAAGGAATACTTATTTTTAAGAAAATCCTTACGCCTCGTCTTCATTACTTTAGAATAAGACGATGACTAACTTTATTTCATTCTTGTAACATTTTTATTCTAATTCAATGAACGTGTGAATAAAGAAAATGTGTTTTTATTTAAAGGAATATGAATATAATTCACTTTGAACTCGCGACTACGAGTATTTTATTAACTGAATTCAATAAGAATAATGTATTTTGGATAACAGTACTGAGAACATTGGATGAAAGCATTTCAAATGTTTCAGGAAATTAGGAATGCCCATTTAGTATGGAAAAAAAAATACGCCCGGCGCAAACGAAATGTAACTCAAATGATAGGTAAAAATGATTAATTAAATATTGCATAGGTGGCATCATCGAAATCAATGGCTAAATGTGTGGAATACCAGTATTTTTCTTCCAGAAAGTCCTCAAGGAAAAAATATATAATATGCATTTATTTATTTATCGTATGGTCAAAAGAAGTATATCACATCCCTCAAAGAAAAAAGTTTGAAGGTTGGGCGTTGGGCAATGATAAATTTCGAAAGCAAGCATGGACGTCAGAAATTAAATTAAATAGTATGCATTAAAATCTAGTAAATGACCGTAAAAGTTTTTTTATGAAAACGAAATTAACCACAAAAAGTAAAATAAAAAACGCTGTTTTTAACATTTGATCGTGCGTGCGATTTTGAACCTTAACGCCGCGGGAAATGACGAGCTGAGAAACAAAGGTGTTATATGAATATTCCTAACAATTCATTGTAAGTAGGTAATTTATCCTTCGTGAGTTATTATTGACATGAGACGAATTATATTAACGTATATTAAGGCTAGGAGCCCAACTGTGACGTCACGGGCATTTCTCACGGCTTTAAGGTTCAAAATCGCGTGAACAATCACATGATAAAATATTGTTTTTTTTTTTACTTTTTGGGGTTAATTTCGCTTCGATCAAAACCATTTTACGGTCATTCACTAGATTTGAGTGCGTATAAGAATTTTTCTTTTTAACTTTCGCGAAAAAAATTGCTGATTAAAAAAAAAAATCATAGGTGTTTTACACATTTTTTTTATAAATCCATAAAATATATATTTTTTTACGGTCATTCCCTAAAAAACGGTTCAATGTATCTACCCATTTTTTTCCAAAGCATTTTTAGTAAGATTGTCGAGATCTATGGTCTCAAAAAAAAACTTTTTTTTTAAATGGCAATATGCCTACTCTTAACTTCATCTACCTACAAGTAAACCGCCTATTCCTATTAGAGCAAATGACTGGTACGTGTGGCGACTCATAAAATCAGTTTATTGCCTGTCGATTTATTGTATGGCTTACTAATACTAATAATATATTAGCACATCAGCAGATATGGAGCCGATAATATCCACAATAAACTAGCAAATAATATATAGATAGATCTTTTCTCCATTCTTCCTGAAGATGACCTCGGCAAGTAGGTCGAAAGCTCGACAACATCAACAGTCTACACACGGTACACCCGAGAAGAATGGAGAAGAGAAGGACCGTGAAAATCTACAAAGCTAATACATATTTGTACACTTCACAGAAAATAAACCCAAATACATATTTGTACACTTCACAGAAAGCTTAAAAGCTTGTGTTGTGAAGTGGAGTAAGTTGGGGATTGAACCCGCGCGCACTGGATAAACAGTCGAGCGCGTTACCAACCAGGCTACCGACCACCTCATAGTTAGGCATTTGAATTCATTTGTGTTCACATTCATCAATAAGCGAACAGCTCATCCATGATGTTAAAAAGAATAATGACCAGAGATTTACGATAAGCACAACGTGTATCGGATCAAATCGGGTTCCTTCTTTCCGATAGTTCCTCCTACCAAGAATAGACAGATTTGAAATTCGTAAAACGATATGAGTTCTACTCGTGAAGCACTTTCGTGAGATACCAAACACGGCAGTATGCGCTCGGTGTCTTCCAAGACTTGAATTGGACAAAATCTGACTTACGATCTGGAATTCATTTCCAACGCCCATTTCCAACGATACCACACATGACTCCATACGACCCTTGGATCCCCCTGAAACGCCGTACATTTTTATGTCTCTGGAGAAGGCTGATCCAATGTTGTACAGAAACGTATTGTAACCGAGTTTACGTCTGTTTGCAAAGTTTCAGGTGTCTAAGTATTTGAAAAAGGATTACAATATTTGCAAATAAAAAAAAAATAACGGAGTGAACTCAAATAAAATCTTATAAAAAGTTACAACTACTATGGATCGTCAAGAAAATATCCTAAATTCATTATTTGAAATCCATTTTCTTTTACAATTATTTTCACTTCGTGGAATATTCTCTTACTGAAGCAAATAGAAGAAGAGATAAATTTGTTATTTGTACAAGTATTTTTTTTGTCGAACTAGAAATAGAGTAATAAAGAAATAGGTAAAATACGGCGAAATCTAATAATAAAATTCAATTACCTCTATGTAAATACGGGGAGACGAAGCATAGAGTAGGGTTGTGAACACAAGCGATTTATGCGGACGCGGAAACAGAAACGGATGATAGCTTTTTAAAAGTGCCAAAAAAAAGAATTTGTTGCATGAGTACTAACATTTACTCAAGTTAAAATATAGAATTTCGAACAGCTAACCCAGTCTATAAAAGCAACATAATGTGATAATAATAAGATTATCTGTCCGCACGACGAAATCTATTTGTTTTGTGTGTGTGCTTATGTGATCAATTGTGTACGGATGTTATTGGTCTTGTGTATTGTACGTATATTTTTGTACTAATGTACCTGTCAATATTTGTTTTTATGACTGTGTCTGTTCCATGTGAATAAATAAATAAATTATACATCATAACAGAATAATGACAAATATGTTACAGAGCATTGTATAGATAATTCTGCGTCCGTCCGCGTTATCACGGACCGGGGGAATCCACTTTTGTACATCCTTTGTGAAAGATGCAGAAGCGGAGACGGACATTGGAATTTATGCGGAAGTTTTACAAAAGCGGACGTATGTCACAACCCTGTTAGAGACATACAAAGTTCTTAATTGTTTACATTATTTGTTAATTAAATCCTTTTTTAACTTCACAACCCTTGAGACAAGTTGTACTCAGTATTTTTTTTTTCCAAACCTACCCTTTGTTACAAACAAATTTATATTTGCTATTTACCTAATTGTACTGATGCTGGGTACGAGTATATTTCTTTACAATCCCTCAATAAAGAATTATCGAAAAAGATGGACCCTATTTTAAAAAGGAACAACTTCGGAACCATTCATGTTAAAAGAGTGATTCTTTCATAGTATGATAACTAATGAATGCAAGTTTTGTTCGATGCGAAATACAATGCAATAGCGACCGATCGACCAAAAACATCGGAAGAAAATGTTAAACGTACCGGCATTCTTGTATCAGGAACCCATAAAAAATTCATTGCTTGACCAGACTTCCAAAAACAACAATTAAAATTGCAAAAAAAATCAATGCACTATGCTTTCCGTTGCACGATCAACATTATATTGGAAGGATGTAGATGAATAGAGCCGATTGTCTTTGTATACCGCGCAGAAAGTGTGAGCATGCGCAATTGCGTTGTATTGTACATCAAACATAACTTACAATCATCAGTTACCATACAGTGAAAGAATCGCTCATTTAACATGAATGGTTACAAAGTTATACCTTTTTAAAGTAGGGTCCGTATTTTTCGATGACCCTGTACTACGATTTGTCTATTCGCAAAAAAGATTCTCATTTAAAATGTGCGAACCCAAGTATATTTTTTTTTTCAACAATATACCTGGTATATTTTATCTAATTACATTAATCTAAAAATAATTACAAACAATGTTTATCAAGGTAGGTAAACTAATTAACTCAACAGACATTAATTAGGTTTTTTTGCTGTTTTATTTTTGGTAAATGTACAATACAAATAAAATTAATGTTTTTTGATGTTTATTTCGACAAAAATAAACGTTAATTAACGAAAAACCGTTTATATTGTTTTTTTTCAGATAGTAACCCAGAATCTATCTGATATTACCTACTCGTATGCAGGTATTGAAAGGTAAAATGTAGGGACCCAAACTATGACGTCACGGTCATTTCCCACAGCATTAAAGTTCAAAATCGCATTATCAAATGTTAAAAATATGATTTTTTTACGTTTTGGGGCTAGTTACGCTTCATTAAAAAAAAACTTGAACGGGCATTCTCTAGATTTTAATGCCCATTTTCAGTACCAAAAAAAATCCGCGACATTCGGGAAACGAGATGCTGTCTTTCGGAAAAAAAGATCAGAGGTGTTTTTCAGTTTTTTTTTTGAGAAATCTATACAAGATATAAAAAATCTTTTACGGTCATTCCCTGGATAAAGGTTCAATGTGTGTACTTACTCTATTTTTTTTCCAAAGCATATTTAGTAAGGTTGTCGAGATAAGGTCTCCCGCATTTGATTTTTTTGAAATAATCTGTTTATACCTAGGTCTCCTTTAAATAATAGCCTTGTGAAATTTAAAAAACCGACATTAATAGATAATCTACCATACACCTTTACCGCGATTTCACAGTTCAATAGTTGAAATGTAAAAAACCTAAGAGAAAAATTCATGGAAATGGAAATGAATATTTGGTGGTAAATGTTTTCCCACTCCCACATACAATTTGAGCTTTAAGAGGATTACTTTTAGTGCTTTAAAAAGCTTTTACAAATCACAATAATTTATTAAAAAATGATTTAGATTTGCAAACACAATAACATCAACTTACATAATTCTGTTGGAAATCGGGTAACAATGTAACGCAGGCCCTGTGTTGCAAGTTGTTCCAATATATACGGAATTTAAAACACTTCGTGATAGCAGCTCTCTCACCTACAGTTTTTTTTTCGATTGATATTCAGTTGAGAGGTGGTCGGTAGCCTGGTTGGTAACGCGCTCGACTGTCAATCCAGTGGGCGCGGGTTCAATCCCCGACTTACTCCACTTCACAACACAAGCTTTTAAGCTTTCTGTGAAGTGTACAAATATGTAGGTATTTGGGTTTATTTCGATAAACCCAGATTCATTAAAAAAAAAACTATTCAATGACAAAATGTTGCGTAACATAATTACGAGCCTGAAAAATGTTTTGAACGGTTATCGATACATGTCGATGATTTTCGAAGCATGAATGAAGCGAAGAATGTTAAATTTGTATTTTTTTTTATTTATAACGTGAATTGGTACACATTGCAGTACAGATTAAGTAGAATACTACGCTGAAAAAAAAATAAAAATTATCATAAAAATGTATGCACAATAATTTTCTGAAATATTAGGCCCATTCGACAATTAGCAAAATATCCAAATTATCCAAAATTTGGCTAATACCTATATCATTTTTTTATGAGTAAACACTTTTATGTTTTTTTCCTGTCTTTGCTAGTAAAATCAATACTAAAAATATTGAAATTCCGATGTAAAAAGACGCGGAAAATATGCAAATGAATTGACAACAGCAAAATCCTCCCTTCCGATCGTAAACAATGTCAGATTATTGCAGCGAATCTGAAAATATTCCATACAATCTGGCGACTGTCCAAGTTATGTTCGCAGATTCAAACATTTCATATAAGTATCTCAACTTGTATAAGGTAGAGTAAATGGTGGAGACACGCCATAGGAGGAGAGACTCCATAACTCCCAGATCTTTTTTCAAAACTTATTTTCATAAAAAACAGAATAAATACATAATTAGTATAAAATAACAAAAAATAATTAATGAAACAAGTACTATTCCAATTATGTGTTTTGATGTAATCAGTATTATGTAAATAATATGTATTGAGAAAAGTGAAAGAAGATTGTAGATAATATCTGGAATCTTTGCTGGTCTGTTTGTAAGTAATATGTTAATTTATGTAAAGTTTGACGTTGTGACTGTATGATTCCGATAAGAAAATAAAATAAATAAAATTTTAAAGACCAAACATCAGTAGGGAAGGAAAGGAGTAGGGATGAGAAAGAGAGAGGGAAATGGGATTAAGGAGTGATCATCTGTGCGTAACAGATCTCGCAATGTTTGCGCCAGACGGCAAAATTGTGAATGTAGAATGGTAGATGCTCACACGCAATCATAAAAAAGTCAGTTCGATTGTTGCAAGGAGCGTTGTATCTAGAAGGATAAAACGTTCTTTTTGCTCAAAAAATTACTCCGAAATTTTAGATATTTGATATAATGCTAACGATCGAAGGCACAACAGAAATATAACTAAATAAGTAAGTTTTTAAATAAATAAAACATCAAATAAATAGAAACAGAGGCATTCAGTTAAATATTATTTAGATTAAAATTTATTATATTACAGCATCTCTGCTTGAAGCAATGGCATCTCGCCTTCACATTTTCCATTCATTTCCCTTCATATTCTATTTTCTAACATTTTGGCTTTGACTATTTTTTTATATTTCAAATTTGTATTACTCGTACTGTTATTTTTTGTACAGCACATTGGTTGTATTTTTAAGTGAGTATTTCATTTAGTTCACAAACCTAGTTTTATTGGTCCTAAAAATAAAAAACGGCATCTCTCCGTCACTTACCCTATAGTACAAGTCTAGTCACACCCAGTTCGGTTAAACACAACAACACGATAGTTGATCGAAGCAACGTCTGTCTAATCTAACAAACATAATACTATAGTTCTACATTGAGCTTGACCCAAAATAAAATCGAGAGTACACACTGACCCGATGAATTGTATTCTATATCTGATTGTCTAATGCCAAAATACATCTCGATATTATTAACTGCGATAAAAGAAGTCGATACATCAATAAATAAGATATTTTAACGTGTTTGAGGAGACAGTGGTTGGAGAGGCCAGAGATCTTGGAGACGGCAAGAGACAGAGGTCTCCTAGGCCGGGTCCACCTGCAAGTTACTGTTTGACACACTGACGGACACTTCTTGCAGAAGTTTTCTTGCAGGTGAAAACCCGGCCTTAGACCTTTGAGCCTCCAATCTAGTCAAGAATGAGGGGAAGAATATGTAACCAAGGTGAAAAATTTTCAGAGTATAATCTGAAAAAGGTGTAAGAATACACGCACAAGTGATCATCTTCACCCATCTTACACTGTACATTAGTTAGGAGACTACATAATTGTTAAAATAAAATTAACAGATTGAATGTTCGTTTGATAAAATGAATTCCAATCAGAATGAGTTCTAATAATATCTTGTAGTGACGTTAGCATGCACATTGCACATGCACAACCAGGAGTAGATACATATATGACATCCGCTTGCACCCGTTACATCGTAATGAATAATTCATAAGACATGGTGTCAATAAGAGACAAGACAACAGGGAGACAGAGACCACCACGACAGCTTTCATATCAGATTAGTTTCATTATATGCACTCACTAGTACTAAATATAATCAACATAATACCTATTCATAATGGGAAAATATAGATTTTGTCTATGAGTAGGCATACTGACATTTCAAAAATTTCTAATAACGAAAAACCTTAGATCTCGACAACCGTTACTAAATATGCTTTCGAAAAAAATATAGTAGATGCATTGAACCTTTATCTAGGGAATAACCGTAAAAGATTTTAGATTGAAGCGAAATTAACCCCAAAAAATGTTATTTTTACAATTTAATCGTGCGACTGTTCACGCAATTTTGAACCTTAATGCCGTGGGAAATGACCGTGACGTCATAGTTCGGTCGCGAGTCTTAAGAAACATTACCTTAGTACTTATAAAATAAAAATGATAACACTATGTAACGCAAAAAGAAAGGATATTATGATAAGATCAGAGGCAAGTTGAAAGCGTGCAATGGTGTGAAAAAGATAGCTACAGGACGATGTCTATTGGAAGTAAAATATTTTAAGGGTGTTGAAAATAAAAGGAATAAAATAAATAAAACTTGGAGCATAAGGTATAGCTGGAAAGTCTGCACAACAAACCCAACATAGTAAAGTACATAAAATCATATCGCCTAAGATGGTTGGGAAATGTCCAGCGAATGGAGGACAACCGAATACCGAAGAGGATTCTCAGCACGAGACCAGATGGGAGACGAAATCTGGGGAGACCTAAGCTGAGATGGATGGATGGTGTTGAGAAGAACCTCAGGGCAATTGGAGTGACGAACTGAAAGGTGCGGGCGATGGACCGAATATAATAGCGAAGAATTCTGGAGGAGGCCAAGGCTCACAGTGGGCTGTAGCGCTAATGATGATGATGATGGTGTTAATTAAAGAGTGTGAAATATTTTTCTTATACTAAGCCAAATGCACGTAAATACACACGATCATTAGTGTATCAGATGTTGTGGCCCCATCTTTTGGGAAAAATCGCTGTTTTTTCTAAATCAAATTATTGAATAATTCTTAAGACTTTGTTGTAAAATGTTAAAGGAGACGCATAATTGGGTAAAATTTTTGGAAATTGGTTGATTACTGAAAAAAAGTACTAGAATTTTTAACACAAAAAAATACACTAATACCAAAATGCCAAAATTACGGTATTTATTGAAACCAAAAATGTTTACTATGATTTTTGGTTTCTTTTGTTAAAATCTAGCTAGTACTTCGTGAGATATTTTTGAAAAACTTCAAAATCAAATTTTCATATCTTTTTCATTATTTTCAAAAGGCCGTATCTTAAAACCGGCTGATTTATACCCGTATTCATTAAACTTTTTTTCATATTCTTTTCATTATCTTCCCCTAAAATATTTTGCATCCGGAACATGCTGTATATAAATTAATGATATATAATTAGTTAGAAGATCATGAAGCTTCCAGGGCCGCATTGTAATAATATTTTTAATATCTTAATTTAAATGATTTATTAAAACGCTTAATAAATTCAAAAGAATAAATGAGACGCAGATCATTAAAATAATTATACCAATCATTCCCACTTTGTCTAATTATGGGAAAACTAACTTAAGCCCGTAAAAAAATGACAGGCTTCCTCATAAGCTCCGTACTAATGTAGTTCACACCTTATTAGGTATTACACACATCAAAAAAATATTACCATTTCCAGTACAACACCGTAACTGGGGAACCTATATTATAAATGTAGGAAGACTTAACGGACAAAGCCATAGACAAAACTTGAACGCCGCCATTTTCGAATCTAGCACATCCGCTAGGTATACGCCATTTTTTCTCGATGTAAAGTACGCTAATTTACCATATAATTACATAGGTTATATTCCAAAGATTATTTTCACACTGATTATACATAATGAGTCGCAAAATCACCAGGTTTCATGCAAATGTAGACAGCCAATATGACACGCAATCATATTTTTGCATCGAAAGTGGCGTCCACCATAGATTTGGAGGGGCTCAATGTTCTATAGTTCTTCCCATCTATATATAGGTTCCTTAACCGTAACCATGGCAACGAAAGATTTTGTCGTCAAATTGGACACAAAATCTTCTCTCACCTGCACCCACATTCGCACACCTAATTTTTCGAACGAGTTGTCAGTTTTCGAGATCTAATAAATAAATCGCTTGAAAATGTATATTTTCGCTATTTTTTCGTCACGAAATTTTGTTGGCAAACTTCTAATTCGGATTCAGCACCTCAAAAAACGTGTAGAATGAAAGAAATCCAGACTACCCCCCAACTTTCCATAGAGAAATATAACTATCTATCTATCTATACCCTCACGCCACGTCCCTTGCAGAGGAGGCAGAGAGGACAGAGCGCCAGACAGCCCTAACCTTACACACACTCTTAGCTTCCGTCGCATTCATGCATGCAGTCATACACACTCTCCGATTCCTTTTACTCAAAACGCGTCCATCCTTGAGGATCTGTTTAGAAAAGTAACTAGACTGGACTATTATCTACTTTCCTGAATTCAATCGAACAGTTCGATATTTTTTACTATCGATGTAATCGAACGTGCAAAACTTAATTGCCCATCACTAGCTCAAAATATCTATGAAAACCATATAACTGAAATTCAGGTTTCAGGGTAAACGGACAAAACACCTTGTAGGTACTTCAGTCGGACAAAAATTACCCTGTTTACAAAAATGATTATCCTAAACAAACATTTAAGGGGAGAATAATAATTACATGGTAATTAAATTACTTAAGAGTAGGCATATTGACATTTCAAAACAATTAAAAAAACGAGACCTATAATCTCAACAACCTTGCTAAATATGCTTTGTGAAAAAAATGCGTAGATACGTTGAACCTTTATCTAGGTAATGACCATAAAAGATTTTTTAAATCTTGAATAGATTTCTAAAAAACATTAAAAAACTCTTCCGAACTTTTTTTCCGAAAGACGGCAATTTGTTTGCCGAAAGGCGCAGAGAAAATGTATTTTTGTATTTTTTTGTATATAATATGCATTAAAATCTACGGAATGACCGTATAAGTATTTTAGAATGAAGCAAAATTAATCTCGAAAAGTTAAAAAAAAATACGATTTTTAAAGCGTTTTAGAACTTTAACGCCGGGGGAAATGACCGTGACGTCATAGTTGAGTCCTCAGCTTTAATTGAATTTCTTAATTAAAAAATAATTTTCCTATTGACAAAACATTTTACGGATTTTTTTTTACGAAATGCGGGAATGTCACCAGGGAATAAAAATATTCGTAAAAAAAGTTGAGGAGGAATTTTAATCCCCTTTTGCTAAAGTGGAAGAAAGTTAATTAAATTAATTAAAAATTAATGTAAACAAGAGATCTGGGCGGAATAATTGGATCTGAAGGATTTTTTCCAAGAATTCTTCGAAAAGAAGACGAGATATAAATATAATATACTAGCTGTAACGCCTCAAAAATGAGCCGGTTTGTGGGGTCTACGGTTTTAAGAGGAGTGTGAAGAGATTTGTAGACTTATAAATAAGTGACCACAACATGTGAATCATTGCCGCGTTATCAGTGCTCAAATTGTTAAGACGAGATATAAATATAATATACTAGCTGTAACGCCTCGAAAATGAGCCGGTTTGTGGGGTCTACGTTTTTAAGAGATGTGTGAAGAGATTTGTAAAGACTTTAAAAATATGTGACCACAACATGTGAATCATTGCCGCGTTATCAGTGCTCAAATTGTTACATTTTTCCTTTGTGATTTTTACTTTTTTGTGTAATACAGTAAACTTTGCTTTATTTACTACTTTTACGAGTAAGTCTCACCTCATTGTTTATATAGAATTAATTGTTTCACTTCCCTCAAACCAGCGGTTTACACCTGCTAACTGGGGAGCTACAAATTATATTATAAAATGTAATACTTATAATATGTACTATCATATGTCGATAACCATTCAAAACATTTTGCAGACTCGTAATTATGCTACGAACATTTTGTCAATGAAAAGTAGTATCAACCGAAAAAAAATCGACTGTAGGTGAGAGAGCTGCTATCAGGAAATGTTTTGAATTCCGTATGTAGGTATTGGAACAACTTGCAAAAGTTGACACAGGTCCTGTTGCGTTACCCGATTTCCACCAGAATTATGTAAGTTGACATATGAAAAGCTCTATCAATTAATTAAAGGAAAATGATGGATTATTATTAAAAGGCTTCGAAAGATTCATAAAAATCCTTGAACTAATAAAAGACTGGAATTAAGAAATATATTTTTACAATATTCAAGGGTTTGGATTCATATTCACGACACAAGCTTTTGTTTCCATAAGAGCTTTTGAACTTGCGAAGTGTGCGTGTGCGATGGGTGAGTGTGTGAGCGAGATTGAGTATTGGTGTGTGAGACGACCGGAAAGAGCTTTTATGTTTTAATTTAACTGTGGCGCATGCTTGTGGGTGGCAGCTGAATTATGAATGGCTAATCGTCTTACTAAAGTTGTTGTCTGTTTTATGCTTGTATTTGTGATTAAAAAAAAAAACTTGTGTGCATACAAGTTCAGATCTCTTCAGTTCATGCCCAGTTAAGTAGATTCTATATACCCACAGTGGGGTAACCAGCAAATGCTGTGTATGTATAAAAAATACACAGCATTTTTTTGAGTAAATTTTATAATGCATTCAGAATGGGTAGCGAATCTCATGACTGAAGAATAAACGAAATTAAACAAGTAGTTATACTCAACAAATATATACAGCAAAGGATGGATTTTCCATCAGTCTTATGACTGATCGTCAGCTGGCTTAATGTTATCACCTTACACTTAATAACATTCACCAATTCCAGCCCATCCATCTGCTGCGGCCGGGAATCGAACCCAGACCTCCAACCTGACAAGCCGGTATTTCACTACTGTGCTATGATGAAAAATCTTGTAATTTTCAGGGCACTCAAAAAATATTTTTAAAAAATGGGGGGGGGGCGATCACACAAACCCTGAGATCCAACTAGATTGCCTAAAACCATTGTATATAATTTAATTGAAAAGTAAATAAACGTACGTAGTACCTGTATGTTTTAATGCGAGTATTTCAGGTAATTTCATAAAGAAAAGGCTTAAGTAAATAACAATTACGTTGTGTAAATAAATAAACAACATTTGTTACATGACGTACTCTGGCATATCAGCTTATATAATTCTCGTGGGATTCGGGTAACAATGTAACGCAGGGCCTGTGGCAACTTGTGCAAGTCCGTATATTTCCTTTCACTACGCTTTTGACTACAAGAATGCTAAGGAGAATGTAGAAGAACCATAGAAGAACAATAAGAGAACCACCTTCAAGTTATTTCAAGACCTCAGAAGAACTTGACACTGGCAGGAACACTCTTCATTAGGGTGATTGCCAAAGTCCACAAGAAGAAGAACTTGTGCAAGCTGTTCCAATATATATATGGAATTTAAAACACTTCGTAATAGCAGCTCCCCCACCTGCAGTCGATTTTTTTTTTATTGCTACTACTTTTCATTGATAAATGTTGCGTAATTAGGAGCCTGCAAAATTTATTGAAAGTTTATCGATAGATGACAATGTTTTTAGAAGTCGCGGGTTTAAAAGCGCAGGAATGTTTAATTTGTACGTTTTGATTTATAAAGTGAATTGGTTCAAATTGTAGTACAAAATGTTATTAAGTAGAATAGAAAATACTGTGCTAAATAAAAAACAATTTACCATAAGAATAGACAGGAGCAATACAATAAAAAGGAATCTATATTAAAGCCTCTGAGCAGGAAAATTCACCTCGCGGTGTAACTTTTTTACACTTTGACATAACGAATGTTAAATGATATAGGCGCGATGTTGGCCACATGATAAATAAATAAATAAACAACCATAAGAATGTACATAAAATAATGTGTAAGGATGGGAAAGTCTGGCGATCTGTTCTCTCTGTCTACCCCACAAACAACGTCATTTTTCTCTTCTCCATTCTTCTCGGATGTAATCTCGGATGATTGACGATATTTTATTTTTTTTAGTCTTAAGTTTTTATTGTAATAATTGTTTATGTGTGATCCGATTTGACAGACTTATAATGATCTAACTATATGACGACTAAATAATTTAATACTTACTTATTACTTCTTTCTCTTAATTTACAGGCAAATAATTTATTGCTTGTGCGTTGTATTTGTATGCCATCCTACTTGACAGATTACTTTTTCTTTTTTTTTTTATTAATGTTTTGACAGCGCAATTTTTTAGGTTAAGTGTATATCAATAGTATAAGTCTCTGCTATATGACCAATGAATTTAATATTGTTTGTATGTGCTGTCCTTCTTAGTTTTGTTTGTTAAATTAGTTATAATGTAGAATAGTATAATATAAATTGACCTATAATGATTGACTATATGTGTGCACCTTAAATAGGGCGGTAATGATGTTTCTTTGTACTGTGTTTACCATCTTGTATATATATGTGTTGCTGTCTGTGTGTGTGCTATCTGAATAAATAAATAAATAAATATGTTGAATAATTGATTTCATGTATGACAAAATGTCAATCAGAGCCCTATACACTCTGATTGGCATTGATCTGATAATGATTTTTGTTATTGTTAATTGTAAAATATCATATTATCTGTAAAAATTGAGGAGTCCAGGTGTCCGAATGGGCCTACGGACGATAGAAAACAATAATAAAACAATACCGTGTGTAGGTTGTCGACGTTGTCGAGCTTTTAGCCTACTTGCTAACATTGCTAATCTTCAGGACTATTTGCCGGGTTACAGCTAGTACATAATGAAATACTTAATGAAATTAATGAAATAGGTAGTATACGAGTACCTGGGAGTTGTTTGTATAAGTGAAGACATTATATAATATATAGAAGTATTATTCCGCCACTCTACATCAAGTTCTCCACTCACGTGGTGGTGGGGGTGGGAAGTAAGATGGTTGAGTGAAGGGTATTGTATAATATAAGAGCTTAAGGGCTTGGCACCAAGAATGACGTCACAGTCATTTCCCACGGCATTAAGGTTCAAAATCGCGTGGACAAACGTATGATAAAATGGTGAAAATAGCGTTTTTTTCCATTTTTTGAGGTTAATTTTGGGTCTATCAAAAAACTTTTATGGTTATATACTAGATTTTAATGTGTATTATCAGTACAAAAAACATTTACTCCGCAACTTTCGGGTGAAACGAGTTTCCGTCTTTCGAAAAAAAGATCAGAGACGTTTTTAATATTATTTTTTTGAGATATCTATACAAGATATAAAAAATCTTTTACGGTTATTCCCCCCTAGATAAAGGTTCAATGCATCTATCCTATTTTGTTCCAAAGCATATTTAGTAACGGTTGTCGAGATATAAGGTCTCCCGTTTTTAGAAATTTTTAGAATGTCGGTATGCATACTCTTAACGAAATTACAAGAATATGTACATATAAACACATCATAAAACATTTTTCAGGTGGGATCCTCGCATTGTGAATTAGCTCCCACTCTTTTTTTAGTATTCCTTTGGAATACCCTGTAAGACTGATGCTGGATCGCACCAACTTCTTAGGTGAGGAATAGTGGAGATAGGTGCCACTTATCATTATTTTTCATACAAAATTTGTGGTAGGTGGCTCCTATCTTGTACACATCAGAAAAGCGAAAACAACTGCTGAATTCAAGAGCTAGCTTTAAACTCACCTGTATAAAAAATCGTTTAGGATAATTTAGAATAAGTAGATGTTAGTACTTAGGTTAGCTTATTGGATTGTAAAAGGCGCCCTTGAGGTGGAATTGCTCCACAAAACGGCGCATTATAAATCGTCCATGTTATTATTATTATCTCCGCTATTCCTCACCTAAAAAGTTGGTGAAATCCAGCATCAGTCTTTCAAAATACTTTTTTTTGCGGGAGAATGGTTGAACGTTGCCTTGGGGCATAAAGTGATCACATAATCCAGCCAATTTAGACTCGCAAACATCGGAACGTCCATCCTACGTCCTTCCCAAAAGAGTTAACACAATGCTGGACTGTGTGAAAAAATAAATAATTTTGGTACAGGTAAATATACTAGAAACTCTTCCACAATTTTTTTTTAATATTTTTCAACAATACGGGTTGCAAAAACGATGAACTGTATAATGCCATAAAACAATACAATTATAGACAGATGTCTCATATTTTTGGCTGATTTAAGTGATCACTTTGTGCCCAGGCCAAGTTTTGATGAGATCATTGACTTACATAGACTAATTAATAGAGATCGGATTATATGCATTTGCATATTGGCATATGAATTTCCATTTTTTGGCACATGCATTTGCATATTTTGGGAGTTTGTTCAAGATTTTGCATACATCGACCAAAATCTACTGATCTTGCATATTTAGATATTTCATATTTACTGTGTTTGTAAAATTTTAACGTTTTCATAAACAAAAATGTTGTTGTCTAGTTTAAAATGTAGTAAATAGGTAAATAAAGTAATTTTATAAAAAAATACGTACTTACCTTATCTTATGTAATTAGAAAAAAAAATATTTTTATGACTTCACATCCTAGAACTGTTTTTCGCGGTCTTCCAAACGATACCAAACATAAATAAAATTAAAAAAATAAAATAACTTTAATTTCTTGTATTTATTTAAAATCGTGTTGCATATTTCGGTACTTTTTGGAGATATTTCGAGAATTTATTATGCACATTTGCATGCATATTTCAACCATTTCCAGTTGCATATAATCCGGTCTCTACTAATTAATTAAATTCAATGTACCATCATGTGATATGAGGTGTTTGTGCTAATGATGTGTATCTGAATAGTAATAAATTACTACAAGTGAGAGATTGATTTGGCAGCTAACACCTACTGCTAATATTATTATAACTAAGTAATATAAATATAGGTATCTCAAAATAATATTATTCGTATTAGAAATGTTAATATGATTAATTGTCGTTAATCAAATATTTCAATCTAATTCTAAACATGATCGCTTGCAAATCAAAATGTTTCATCTGCGATAACAAGTTTATAAACGTAATATTATTTCAAAAGCGGGAGGCCATGCTACATCACTCGCGAACGGGTGGAGGCCACTATAAAAAGAAGAAGAAGAAAGCGGGAGACCTAAGATCTCAACAACCTTACTAAATATGTTTTGAAAAAAACTAGGGTAGGTAGATATATTGAACCTTTATCCAGTGAATTACCGTATATCTTGTATAAATACCTCAAAAAGAAAAAAAATGTGAAAAAGCTCTGATCTTTTATCCCGAAATTTCGTTTCTCGTTTCAAAATTCGTTTTCCGAAAGTTGCAGAGATTTTTTTTGTAGTGATAATATGCATTAAAATCTAGCGAATGACCGTAAAAGTTCTTATGAACGAAGCCTAATCAACCCCAAAAAACAAAAAACCGAAAAACATAAAACGCTGTTTTTTGCATTATATCATGCGATTTTGAATATAAACACCGCGGGAAATGATCGTGACGTCATAGTTCTTTACCTAGCCTCAATAATAAAACAATATTATTTTTTATTATATTGTACCTACTTTCTAAGAACAATAAGGAATGGATTCTCGAAAAGTACGCAAAAAACGGACCACATAAATATCATTAAGGTTTCTAATATAAAAATAGAAACTGTAAAAATTACCTGCAAAAAATAATAATACTCGCATAATACATAGATTGCGGATTTGTAACATTTTGTGTTCAAAGAATTGAGGTAAAACGTAGAACATAATATTCTCTAATAATAATATGATTCATACATCATCATGTACTGTTAGGTAGTTCTATAAATACTCATCAAATACAAATAAAGCAGTCATTTGGCACAGCTTACTTGGAGCTTTTGAATTTCAATTATATCGAGCTTATATTAAGTACCTACCTGCAACCACAATATTGGAAATTGTTGATGCAATTGTTATTAATTTAGAACCAAATTCAATTTATTGTAAGTCGATGTATGAGGTTTACCACCCATTCTGAATGTCTCTGTTCGAAGAAGAATTATGGGATCCTGGGTTGTATAATACCTATGCCCCCACCGGGTGTCTGTAAAAAGTTAACCCAAAACCCACTCATTTTCTGCCATCTATTTCTTTTTTCAAAATACCTCCCACACGGTTGGTTTTTCAGAAAAAAAAGTTTCAAATTTAATCTACAGTAAAATTTCCACAGAATGAGCTAAAAGGTCTTTTTTACAAACAATAATTTACCAAGGTTTTGTTTTTATTGCTTGAATAAACTAAGCTATTTTTATAACAATGTTTAATTACTAGATTCAATGGAGAGTCGATTTCTATGAATTAAGATGAAAAGATCTTTTCTAAATTTTATAACATAAGATGAAACTGTTTTAAGGCAGAAAAGTAATTTCCATTTTTTACTATACGGACCAGTTTCTTGGTTTTTCGGATGAACCGTGTGTAGATAAACTTGATCGACGTTTCGACATACATACTTATAGCTCAGTCATATTGCAGTCCTAAGTCGGTTCACCCGAAAAAGCAAGAAACAATGTCAATCGCACACGGTGAAAACCTTCAACATTTACTATACGGACTAGTGTTCAAGGAGTCGCGTCCTCGTAGTAGTTATCAGTTAGTAGATGTACGGTGTAGGTTGTAGGTATGATTGAATAGTAAGGTAAGAAGTTAATAACTAAGGTGTAGGCAGGTAGGAAGGTAGGTGTAGACTGTAGGATGAAATTAATTAACAGACGAGGTGTGTTTCTTTATACAACTGAACTTCATTAACTAAGAAAACATTGCGTTAATTGAGTCTCCATTAGATATTGTTAATAGAAATAGACAGACACTACTTACTTACTTACAACTTTATACATAATACAACCACATTACTTACTGATCACTTCAGCAGAAAAATAGGACTATAATAAAATTAAGTAACCCTTGGGCGTCAGTCTTCGAAATAAAATTAGAAATGAGGAGATCAGACGTCGAACAAAAGTTTCCGATATCGCAGAAAGAACAGCAAAGCAAAAATGAGAGTGAGCGGGACACGTGGCAAGACAGGGCAGTGTCAGATGGGCACCTAAAATCCTGATGTGGAGGCCCTGGGAGAACAAAAGACATTGTCCAGCTTACGGGTCGTAGATGGCAGCAGATAGCCCAAGATAGAAGACATTGGAAGAGTTTAGAAAAGGCATATGTTCAACAGTGGAACGCAAGTGGCTAGCAGTAAGTAAGTAACCCTTGGGAAAATAAGAGAGGCGGCGGAAGACCCCAAAAGAGATGGTCCGACGACATAGCAGCTGTTGGGAGGTAAAAATTGGCTAGAAGCAGCAAACAACACAAAATAAATGTAAGGTTATGAAAGAGGCCTATATCCAGCAGTGGAGGACAGAGAGCTGAAGATGAAGACAAAGTGGAATAAAATTAAGAACCCAAAATTCTGAACATGCGAAAAATTGCGTCAGTAAAACTAAGATTACTCAGTAAATATGATGAAGGGGATATAAGAGGCCTACATCCAGTAGTGGAGAACAGAGGGCTAATAGAAGTTATGTAATTTTATGAAGTGTTAGTAATTGTATGTTGTTAGTAGGTAATATTGTGAACATTCATGGTTAATAAAACCTCCGTACAAATTAGTAATTGTTAAAGCCCTTCAGAGTAATTACATTAACATAAATACTTACTTCACATAATACAACATCTCTCCTCTACACAACCAAGATTCTCAACTCTGTACCATTAAAGTTTACAGTTAAACTTTTAGTTTCAACACAAGGTTGGCTTGTTAATAATCAACTTTACATTGAAAGTTTATAATGATTCAGGTGTAGTGACATTCCCTTTATTATGTTCATGTTAAACAAATCAACAGCCTTTTGTGGCTTCATAACAAAACTACTTTTAACTTTAACATTTATGTATCTTAATTTTAAAGTAGTAGAGATTGCGTTATTCTTTGATCTCAGTGTTATGGAAATGTTTAAACATTTCTACACTTAACAATGCACTCTTCTTCTCCTTAGCAGTTATGAATGCCACATGATGGTGGGGTCTGCTTTTTTAGTGTTTCGCCGCCACTTTGCTCTTTCTCCCTAAACAATTTACTATATTTTTATATTACATTTATGCTGAAAACTTTCGTCATGTTTGCTGATTTCAACGATGTAAAATATGTCCCATAAATTTAAAGATTAATTGTCGAAATTTGGTTATAAACCTAACCGGGTGAGCTTTCTCCATACGTTTTAGATTCCTACAATTTATAATAGTAAGAATATTTGACCAGTTTTCAATGCTTGACAGTTCCGCTGCTATATATTTTAGATAAAAAATTGTAGGAAATTTTATGGACTTTCATTTTGCTTCCTGGTTTTCAAGTTATAAGCAAATGATCGCCCAGAAATGAAAATGTTCGACATTTTTTGCCGCGTTGTGTCACGAAACTTTGTTGACAAGCCTCGGATTCATCAGCCAAAGAAAGAAATCCAGACTACCCCATAACGTTCCTGCTAAAAATACAGCAAACAGCAAACAAAAAACAGCCTGGTGGACTATGTGAGACATTTAATTGTTTGAACTTTGGGAACCTTCACTGTTGTAGATTATTATGGAGGACATAATGTAGGGATTGTGCTGTGGTAATCAGATCACAGATAAGGGGGGATTCTGTCTCGTCTAGGGAGAGGGGCAGGGGGGGGGGTGGGATTACTCGCTGGGTTTTGATGTTGATTACTTTTAAATCTCCAACATTAAGTCGTGTTATTTAGAAAAAGATTTCCCTACAATTTACTTGAACCTTATATTCTCTCACCTACGCCTACGCAGTGTAATAATTGTAATTGTTACTGAAATTTAGGAATTGTTTACAATTCCCAGGAAGTGAACACAATGCCCAAAATTGGCAGGAAATGTGCGAAATGAAATTTATTTCACACAGTAAAATTTTTAATCTGATCTCCTCATTTTTAATTAAAAATGAGGAGATCAGATGTCGAACAAAAGTTGCCGACATCGCAGAAAGAACAGCAAAGCTAAAATGGCAGTGGGCGGGACATGTGGCAAGACAGGACAGTATCAGATGGGCACCTAGAATCCTGAAGTGGAGGCCCTGAGAGAACAAAAGAGGCGTAGGAAGACCACAGAAAAGGTGGACAGATGACATTGTCCAACTTACGGGTCGTAGATGGCAGCAGATAGCCCAAGATAGAAGACAGTGAAAGAGTTTAGAAGAGGCCTATGTCCAGCAGTGGAACGCAAGTGGCTAGCAGTATGCAAGTTTGTAAGTATACATTTCCTGGGAACTGAATACATTGACGGATTTCATACATTTCCGTTGACATGTAGATACTTTTTGCCGTAAGGGTTGTTGTTTCCTAAACATTGTCAGATACACGAGTCAAACATTTTTCTCTTTAGACAATACATAACTTTATAACAAAATGAAGAATATTCTGGAAAATAATATGTCTGAAGTTTGAAGGAATCCTCGAGTTTAGAGAACAACGTACGAGTTTCCATGAATCTCTCATACAAGACAGTATGGAATGTATGGAAACTAATCTTGGAGCTTATGTTCTCTAAAACTAAACTTATAAGATGTTCATATTCGTATCAATATAATATTTATTTAAGAGTGTATGTGTTTTTATATTTGATAACAAAATACATGTTTACGCAATTAAAGCTCCCGACCCAACTATGACGTCACGGTAATTTCCCACGGTATTAAGGTTTAAAATCGCATGAACAATCGCATGATAAAATGGTAAAATTGGCGTTATTCCATTTTTTGGGGTTAATTTCGCGTCAATCAAAAATCTTTTATGGTTATTCCCTATATTTTAATGCATGTTATCAATACAAAAAAATCTACGAGACTTTCGGTAAACGAGTTTCTGTCTTTCGGAAAAAAGATTAGAGGTGTTTTTCACAATTTATTTTGAGAAATCTACACAAGATATAAAAAAATATTTACGGTTGTTCCCTAGATTAAGGCTCAACGTATCCACTCTATTATTTTCCAAAGCATATTTAGTAACGGTTGTCGAGATCTAAGGTCTTCCGTTTTTGAAATGTCAATATGCGTACTTTTAAATGTCGAAATGGAAAATTGTGGAAAATATTGTGTCTGGTTTAACTTAGATTCAGAAGTCATTAGGGGTTTATTTTGTGATTCACTATAAAATAGCTAAATTGAATATATATTACGTGGGTTTATCAAAGCAAAACCATAAAATGACTGAACCTTTGAACTCATAGGCTGGCCACAAACGTCCCGAAGTTCAGTTCCGGAATCGACCGTTTTGCAAAAAGGTTCCGACCAAAAACTCTTTCTGAATTTATAATCGGGGTGACGCTGAATTCAGAGAGAGGTTTTGATAGGAACTTTTTTGCAAAACGGTCGATTCCGGAACTGAACTTCGGGACGTGTGTGGCCAGCCTTACTCCTGAGGTTTAGAGATATTACAAAAAACCTTTGTAGAAATATTTTTTATAAGTAATTTTACTAAACTAAACCATACATTTAATATACTTTACGACTATTCTCTACAACCCTTTTACCAATTTTGCATAATGAAAAGAACACACTCCTAGATAAAATATTTTACTTTAGTGCCCCTATAACAAAATTATTTATTCGGGCTCTGCCGAGCGTAAAAAGACAAAAACTATTTTCTCCTATTTTTCAAACAACGTGAAACCAGGGGAACAAAATAATATGCGAACTAAATGGAATTTGTCATAACTCACTATTATACTCGTATGTACATTTTGTACATTGTGTTCGGTAGCCCGGTTGGTAACGCGCTCGATTGTTAATCCGGTGGGCGCGGGTTCAATTCCCGACTTACTCCACAAGCTTTTAAGCTTTCTGTAATTGAAGCGAAATTAACCCCAAAAAATGGTGAAAGCGCTATTTTTACCATTTTATCATGCGATTGCTCACGCGGTTTTGAACCTTAATGCCGTGGAAAATGACGGTGACGTCATAGTTAGGTCACAATTTGTCAGTGCTACGTCGTATAAAGACGGTTAAATGATTTTATTGTTGATGAGGACAAATTACTAGGAATTTACAGTCATCCATATTGAAGAAGTAATACTTCTAACAATAATAAATCATAAACATTCAATAGTTACCTCATATAAATGTTTCCTATTGTATTTATTTATTTATATAATTTTATTATGGCGTGATAAAGTATTTAAACATTTATCACTAAGCATAAATGGTCATGTAGTTTTGCACAACGAACAAACTAAAATCACTTATTGTATTGACATTGCTGAACCCAATACAATTAACATTCAAACAACCAAAAAATATATAAAATTATTTTATAGGTACAAGAATTAGCAAGTGAAATATTTGGCATTCTAGGTCGGTATATATAATCCCATTTTAATATCAGCTACATGTATAATACCAAAATCACTAATCAGCTAAAGCTATTATTATGGAATAACCTTCAACTACATATTAGACTAGCTCCAACTATTCTTTCTTTCAAAAGTAAACTGAGGCATCATTACCTTTCCATAAATAATCCACCTAACTGACTATCCCGTGTTTCCTTCCTTCCTTGTCCTTTATCCCATCCACCTATTTATTTATATTTATATATTATACATGTTTATGTAGGTATATGTATTGTAATTATTGTTTATATTTATTTATTTTTTTAACTTTCGTTTTCATACACTTAAATATATATGTATTTTTTATCTCAAATGAATGTCACAAGTGGTTGGTTGGCAGAAATTGCCGATGGCAATAAACCCGCCATTTAGAAATTATCATTTTGCACTAAAGTTTTATTTATTTATTTATTTTAATAGCCTATCTAATAATCCCCACAAAAAGCACCACACCTGACTTTGCTATTTGATTGTCATATTTAGGTACTATCACCCAACTGACCCAATAGTTCCTAGTGTATATATATTACGCCGAGTGTCGAGTATACTCGTACCATACCTAATAATGTTTTGAGGTCAAGTTCTTTACCAAGCTGAGTGATAAGAAATTAATTGTACCTACTCAGTGGTTACTTATATAATACCTAACATAATATATGCTATTTATATATCACAGTATTATATTGTATTTGTATATTAGTTACTACTGGAAATGTATGAAATTTAGGAATTGTAAACAAATCCTAAGAAATGTATACAATGCCTAAAATCGTCAGGAAATGTGTAAAATAATTATCGATTTTTTTTTTATTATTTTATATATTAATCTAATATATCATGTATTAATGTAATATACTATACACATTTTACTAGAAATTATGTACATTTTTAAAACGAAATAATAATTTAAATAATAATTTTTAATACGAATATATCAAATTACTGATATAATATTAAGTGCGACTCTAGTTTACCCGCAAAAATAAATAGGTTCTTCGGTTTGATTACGTTTTTATTCTCGATTTTATCTATGTGCCAGCTTACCCGAAAAACATATTAAGTTTTTGAGTTATTAAAACACATATTTCCTAAGAAAAGTATGAATTAAAGAACTTGTGTCAAATTATTTCACAGTTTCCTAAATTGACCCGGCATTGTAAATATTTCCTAGGATTTGTATACAATTCATAAATTTTACATATTTCCGGTAACAGATAGATATAATAATATTATAAATCACTATCAACTTAATAACCACTAACAACTGCGGTTTAATCACTTATACACGAGATATGAGATATGCATATGACTGTAACTTACTCGTATATTGCAATGTGCAACATAATTTCCGGGTCGTTCTTGATAAAATTCAAGGCAAAAACTAAATCAGTGTGTACCACCACTGCCTATCTGTCAAATATTCACCGGATTTTTTTTTTTACCAATAATCAGTAAGTGAATGATAGCGCTCTAGCGCCTGAACGGTTTATTCCACAAAAAAGATAAACCAATGCAATAATAACATAACATAAACCACTAAAAAATTCGCCCGCGGCACTCTTCACTTATGTGTTTTTTTTTTAATTATGTTTATTAGTCATATAATATATACAAAGTAAAAACAATTGATTCACGCCAAACCTGACAAGTTTGTCGGCATGTGCTCTGATGGGAGCTTTATCCCAAAACTTTGGGGTGGGGGTTATTGGATATCATTATTCGTCACTAATAACAGGCAAGGGGAGGCATAGTGATTTTAGGAGAAGCTTGGGAGAGGCGTGAGTGGTTAAAGTTTGGGAACCCCTGATGTAAATGAACACTAGGTACACCAACGACATTTAATAATCCTTTGATGTAAAATTTATTAACATGTAGAAAATATTGAAAATACATTTCTCAAAGTATTTTCATATCACAGTTTACAAACAATTCACAAAGGGTGAATAAAAAACAATATTACCCTTTGTAGTAGTGGGTGTATGTCGCCAAAAAGGATATTTATCAGAACAAATATCGTCTCAACAAACTTACCAAATTATTTATTTATTTATTTATTTATTTAAACTTAAAGTAAACAACAAACACATATAAATATACAAAATGGACATAGTACAGATTATAAAACGTTGTTTACTAGGGCGAACTTATCGCAGAACTGCGATTTCTTCCAGTTAACCCCAGGACAAAACAGAAAAAAAAGGAGTTGAACAAAAATATAGGAAAAAACAGAAAAAATTGAATAAAAAAAATATAAACGAAATAGAAAATATATACATACATACATATGTGAGATAAAAAACAAATAAAAACGGAATAAAAAAATAATAATAAACAAGATACAGAAAGCATATATACATAAAAACATATACAGTTGAAACTACAATTAGTCCTACGATTCGGATTCAGATGCCGCATTCGACGCCAACATGCGATTTCTCACCGCTCTCTTAAAGGAGTGCACTGACTCCGCAGTGCGAATGGTCGAGGGAAGACTATTCCAACAACGAGCACCATCCACCATGAAGGAGTGAGTAAGAAAGGCTGATCTATGGATAGGTATTGCAAGAAGACGCTCGCTGTTGGACCTCAATGGAAGTCCGTGACTCGCTATTTAGCGAATATTTATTCGAAATTTTCTTTAAGATAATAGGGAGAAGACGTTGAATAGAGAGAATTGTGCACATGAGATAGCGTATGAAGTTCACGTCTTTGGCGTATAGTTAACCACTTCAGACTGTTTCGGAAAGCTGTTATGCGATCGGATCGGCGCAGATTAAAAATGAAGCGAATACCTACGTTTTGCAGCCTTTCAAGTTTGCTAACTAAGTCTTGGTTTAGGTCTATAAAGACAGTATCGGCGTAATCTATGAGAGGCAGTAACAATGATTGGACCAATAGGGTTTTCACTTTAATAGGAAGAAATTTCTGGAGTATTTTTAGGGTATGCAGTGTGAAGAAAAATTTCTTCCTGATAGAATTGACGTGTTGCTGCCAGGAAAGAGTTTGATCCATGATCACACCAAGATTTTTAGCTGTTTTTGAATAGGGGATAACTTTGGAGTTCATTACAGTCTGAGGAATCGTAGCATTCCCCAACCTGGAAATATAGTAAGGACTGCCTATGAACATGGTCTGAGACTTTGGGGTTAAGGATCAGCCCAACACGTGCGGCCCAATCTGAAATCAGACGCAAACATCGGGATGTATTCTCAACTGCAGTGGAAATATTTTCCAGTCTGAAGTGTGTATATATCTGGAGATCGTCGGCGTATAAATGAAAGTGACAGGGCAACAGACGTGTTACTGGATTTATGAAAATCAAAAAGAGTAGAGGCGATAAAATTCCCCCCTGGGGAACCCCGGCCTCCAACTTTAACCACTCCGAGAGGACACCGCTCTGCATGCGCACAGACTGGTAGCGTTCTTTTAGGTAAGATGAAAACCATGTGGCACAGGCCTGGGAAACATTTAGTGACTCTAATATGGCAATTAGTATGTCAAAATCTACTAATTATGACATGCTTTATAAAAAAATAAGGCAGACATATTGAACCGTCCTTTAGTGTGACATTACTGTAGCAGATTTTTTATAATATGTTGGATAGATGAGGTATTTACTGAAAAAAATGGAAATAAGCAATGTAAAATATTTTTTAATTCATATTTTCTCAAAGTGCATAAAGTATATGTTATAAATGTGAGCATATAACAGAATATAAGGCATTGTTCACTAGGGCGAACATATCGTTGATTTGCGATTTCTTCCAGTTAACCCCAATTAATGATAATTAAAACATGTGATTGTACAGACTCGCTTCATCAAATCGTATCGCCAAAGATGGTTGGGACGGGTTCAGCGAATGTAGGACAACCGAATAGGTACCTACCGAAGAAGATTCTCAGCACACGACCAGATGGGAGACGAAATATGGGGAGACCTAAGCTGAGATGGATTGATGGCGTGGAGAGGGACCTCAGGGCAATTGGAGTGACGAACTGGAAGGTGCGGGCGATGGACCGAATGGAATGGCGAAGAATTCTGGAGGAGGCCAAGACTCACAATGGGCTGTAGCGCCAGTGATGATGATGATTGTACAGATGCTATCTGCTGTCGAATTAATTCTTTACTAATACGAAATTAGAGATACTTATGTAATTACGACGAAGTCGAAAATACGACGGAATCGTAAAACTTGCGAGCGATTGTCTTCAAAGGTTAAGAATACCGGTAATGTATAAGAGAGTATTGGAGCGCTGAAATGATATAAAATAATCCCTTTGTATGATGAAATATCCACAATACAACATTGTATGAAACAATGAAGGAATGGGTAATATGATTCATTGTTCACTCAGCCATCCATTGAGCAAATTTATTGTTCACTTCACTTCATACGAGTATTGCCTATCAGATAGGAAATCATTTCGATACAAACCCATTAGTTTTTTTTACCATATTTTACCCATTTCCGTGCCATAGAAATGTCAAATTACAACATTTAGGCACATATTGAAAAACCTTTCCCACTCTGATCAAATGTTAAAAAATAATCTTGTTTATTTAAAAAAAGAACAGGATTTGTTGACTTCCCATCCTAGAAGTGTTTTTCCCGGTCTTCCAAACAACACCAAACACGTCCTTCCGGGGCGCTTTGATTCCTTCATTCCGATGGCGCCTCCCACCAAGAATAGACAGCTTCATAATTTCAAAAAAAAAAAGATATGAGTTCTACTCGAAAAGCACTTTCGTGATTTACAATATTCGGCGGTATGTGGTAACTGGATTCTCTCGATCGCTCGGTGTCTCCCGAGGCTTGAGCTGGACAAAATCTGACTTACGATCTGGATTTATTTTTCAATACCCTTTCATACGAACAACACATGACCCCATGCGACCCTTGTATCCCCCTCAAACGCCTTACATTTTTTTGTCTGTGGAAGAGGCTGATGCAATTTTATATAGAATTATATATTGTCACCGAATTTACGTAAGCACGATTGCAAAGTTTCAGCTCTCTAAATAGTCAGGAAGGGGTTGAATAATCGGTTACAAGATTTGCGCAGACAAAAAACAAGAAATCTAGTAAAAACACTCCACTGTTAAATAAAATCTTGAAAAAAAACGTGGATGAATCGGAAAATAATGCCAGTCCAAGGTAAACGATTGTAAAAAAAATCTAGAATAGTAATGATGTATCTAGACATCTAGTTATCACAGCTCTGTTTGTGTAGAATGATTGGTCAGTCAGTCACTGGTAGACTCAGAATTAGAATTTCTAATTCTAACAAAACGTTAACACAATATATACGTATATACGGACACATAATACATAACACAAGTATAAGGAAACGCCGTGTGTTGGCCGTCGTGTCTAAAAATAGCCGCGATTAACGACGTATTTTATAATACGTGTTTATCATAAGTCGGAGGAATGTAAGTCGTACTCGTATTATACTCGTACTCGTACTGATAAGCCGTGGATCAAATCGTAGACAAATACTAAGAGATATTTGTAATAGAACTAGTGTCACAATGAGTAGCCTTCTTCACACATTCCACACATTCGCATACCGTGCCGCATTCCCCGTACAATTTATGCAGTTCTGGACATTTTTTAAACTAGTCTAGAGACATAGACACATAGTAGTCATATAGTATTCTGATCTTCTAAGGCGTTTAGGGTAAGTTCGTCTAAAATGAATTCGTCTAAAATCAATTCACCTAAAATCAATTCATCTAATTATCAATTCGTCTAATTATCCATTCGTCTAATTATCAATTCACCTAAAATCAATTCATCTAATTATCAATTCGTCTAATTATCAATTCGTCTAAAATCAATTCGGCCAAAAGCAATTTGCCTAACGATCAATTCGTCGATTTAAGACAGATAAATAATTAAACGAATTGATTTTAGACTAAGGCCGGGTTTCCACCTGCAAGAAGTGTCCGACAGTCTGTCAGACAGTATCTTGCAGGTGTAAACTCCAAGAAAAATGTAAAAAGCACCACTGATCATTTTTTTTAAAGACAGCGACTCGTTTCCCGAGAGTCGCAGAGATTTTTTTTTCTAAAATACAGGGAATGACCGCAAAAGTTTTTTTGAATGAAGCGAAATTAACCCCAGAAAGTAAAAAAAAACGCTGTTTTTAACATTTTGTCATACGATTTTGACCCTTACTGTCTCTCAGTTGACAAAATCCGTGCTATCAAATTTTTTCGCTAAAACTCTGCAAAATATGATGTGTTGAATTAATGGATAAGTATTTCTATTCAAAACAGTGTCCCACTATACGTGTTGGTATATACAAGTATTATATTATTTCAATGTTTTATGGTAATTATGTAAAACATCGAATAGAACGACTGTATTTATAATGAATTATAATATTTATAACCGAATAAATGAAACAATATACGTTTATCGCTGTTCGCATATCAATGCAGTGGAATATTTCCAATAATCTGTCGAACACAAAGAAGTGACGGTTCTATCCTATATGGTTCCCGGAGAAAAACCCATAAGAAAATTGCTCAACATGAATAAACCTTAAAAAAGACATACTACATACTGCTAGCCACTTGCGTTCCACTGCTGGACATAGGCCTATTCTTAACTCTTCCACTGTCTTGTATCTTGGGCTATCTGCTGCCATCTACGATCCGTAAGCCGGACAATGTCATCTGTCCACCATTTCTGTGCTCTTCCTACGTCTCTTTTGTTCTCCCAGGGCCTCCACTTCAGGATTTTAGGTGTCCATCTGACACTGTCCAGTCTTGCCATGTGTCCCGCCCACTGCCATTTTAGCTTTGCTGTTCTTTCTGCGATGTCGGCAACTTTTGTTCGACGTCTAAAAGACATAAGCCCTTCAGAAATATCCTCAATGGATAAAAGCCCAAACTTTCTAGTTGGATTCCGCTAGATGAATTAGGTATTTATAAAATGTTGACTATCACTCGAGACAAAATGCTTATCCCATATTTTTATCAGTTTAAATATTGTATCATGTCGTCTTACCACATCCTAAAATTAAATACATATCATTAATAATAATACATTACATCATAAATACATTACATATCACTAACGACCATTTTGCTAGTTGGGTTTACGGTTTTGGGCTTACGACTATCTTAACAAGTCGTGTACAATTACAATTCAGTGGTTAACCGATTTCATTAAAGGCCTGTACAATGGACTACCACAATTGCACAATTAGGTATGTGGTGGTCCTTACACATTATCTGGTATGCCAACAACTCGATAAGCCGAGTATTGTGAAGCGCTGGGGGTTCATGGTGGATCGCGTCGTAACTCCATTCTACTATGCCAACTCAGGTGGCTAAATAGGCCGATCCGAGACATACATATTTTACTACATTTAGGGCATGGATGTTCTCCTCCGGGTGGGCCAGGGTGTCCTCTGTCCTTCGGTTGATATGTGTGGATAGCGTGTCTCCGCTTGGCCCGGTCCGCAGCAACATTACCTGAGTGAGTCTTTGAAACTATGTTTTTGCACCACAAAGTGACATTCGTGTTGGTGTAAAAACAGACATTAGGGAGCATAGGGACCCAGCTGTAATGTAGCTATAATGAAGCTGGGTCCTGGGTCCCTACTGTTTTTTTTACGATATATATCACGGTCATTTTCCGCGGCATAAATGTTCAAAATCGCGTGATAAAATGTTAAAAATATAAATAACATTTAATTTTCTTATGGGGTTAATTTCGCTACATTCCAAAACACTTTTACGGTCATTCTCTAGATTTTAATGCATATTATCTTTGCGACATTCGGGAAAATTGTTGAAATCCTTCGAAAAAAAATTCTGAGGTGTTTTTGTCATTTTTTGTTTTGAAATCTTATAAGGTTTAAAAAATTGAAGTATTCCCACAACAGTATATAAGAAATTAAGGATAAACATTGTCGGGCTTACGATCGACCTCGGCTGGCTTAAGTGATCACTTTACACTCGAGAAACATTCGCCATTTCAGTTCATACTACATGTATACAGGGTGATTGGTTCCGCTATTCAGATATTTTGAGAGGTGATAGAGGGTGTTCTAAAACGTAGATCTGCCAAAGGGATGTCATCCCAATTGTTAAGGGTTGCGGAGTTACACCCTTTTAAAAAAATTCCACCCCCGACATCGACCACCATCACATTTCACTGAATAACTCTGATGCTATGGGTCCAAAATTAATAAAAAAATATTTTTATGTCTCGTAATAAAACAAGCTTTTAATTGATATCAAAAATATTTAATAATAATAATAATTGAAAATAGCATTGGTGCTTGAAAATAGCATTGGTGCTTGAAAATAGCATTGGTGCTTGAAAATAGCATTGGTGCTTGAAAATAGCATTGTTAAGTTGTACTGGGATCGACCAATACAAACCGATCGTACAATTCCAGCTAATCGACCGGATATTGTATTGGTTGATCGTAGGGAAAAAAAGACCTATATTGTGGATATCACTATACCACATGATGAAAATCTCCATAAGGCTGAGCAAGACAAGATTACCAAATATCTTGATCTTGCTCATGAAATTATGGAGATGTGGAGAACACCTTCCACTGTCATCATTCCTATAGTGATGTCCACAAATGGTGTCATTCCTAAGAGTCTCAAAGTAAATCTTGAGAAGCTTGGATTGCATGGTGGGCTTCAATACGCCATGCAGAAGGCTGTCCTACTATCATCTTGCAGGATTGTTAGAAGGTTCCTCTCTCTATAGCTCTTAAAAACTCTCTCATGATAAGTGCATTCTAGTGCACATCGTGGGAGAGGGGGACATCCATTAGTATGGTAAAATGTTTTTAGTTCTATGTGATGTGTTTGTTTATTTAAAATTTTGTATTAATATTATTACCTATTATTTATTTTATATTTTTGTTATTTTTTATTTTAACATGTTTTTATATATTATTTGGTTTAAACGAATGTATTATATAGAGCTAAAAAATTTTGTATACTATTGTGTTAATAAAGTTGATTTGGAAATAATAATAACTTTGTTAAAATTAAACACAAAAACAAAATTTAATTTTTTTTTGTTGAAAGTTTTGACATCTTTTAATTTTTTTTCAATAAAAACTATAATTAACTAGTACTTTTTTTTCTTTTAATAAATACACTAGACACTTATGAATAAAAATGCCGAACATTATCTATCCATATTTTGAACCAGTTTTTCAAAATCTTCGATTTTATAACTACATATTCAATAAAAAATTACTTCTTTGCTACTGACTACCTGTTTATTGTAGGTACGTAGTACTAAAAGAGGTATAATCAGTAGCGAAGAAGTAATTTTTTATTGAATATGTAGTTACAAAATCGAAGATTTTGTAAAACTGGCTCAAAATATGGATAGATAATGTTCAGCATTTTTATTCACAAGGGTCTAATGTATTTATTAAAAGAAAAAAAAGTACTAGTTAATTATAGTTTTTATTGAAAAAAAAATTAAAACTGTCAAAACTTTCAACAAAATAAAATTAAATTTTGTTTTTGTGTTTAATTTTAGCAAAGTTATTATTATTATTATTAAATATTTTTGACATCAATTAAAAGATTGTTTTATTGCGAGACCTAAAAATATTTTTTTATTAATTTTGGACCCATAGCATCAGAGTTATTCAGTGAAATGTGATGGTGGTCGATGTTGGGGGTGGAATTTTTTTAAAAGGGTGTAACTCCGCAACCCTTAACAATTGGGATGACATCCCTTTGGCAGATCTACGTTTCAAAACACCCTCTATCACCTCTCAAAATATCTGAACAGCGGAACCAATCACCCTGTATACTACGGCTGTAGAAAAAATCCAACGCTTTACAAGAATAAAAATTTGTAAATCAAAAATAATTCAGGTTTAAAAAATATTTGACGTTCAGTCCCTGGATAAAGGTTCAATTTATGTGCCTATTTTTTTCCAAAGCATTTTTAGTAATGCTATCGAGATCTATGTAATCTTAATGATATTTTTATTGAGATAATGTTGCGGCTTTATTCATAAAAATAATCTTATAAATAGTTTAAGAGTGTGCATACCGACATTTCAAAAAATTCTAAAAACGGGAGACCTTCTATCTCGACAACCGTTACTAAATATGCTTTAGGAAAAAATAGGGTAGATACATTGAACCTTTATCTAGGGAATAACCGTAATAGATTTTTTATATCTTGTATAGATTTCGCAAAAAAAATATTTAAAAATACCTCTGACCTTTTTTCCGAAAGACGGAAACTCGTTTCCCGAAAGTCGCGGAGTAATTTTTTTTTCTTGTACTGATGATATGCATTAAAATCTAGGGAATAACCGTAAAAGTTTTTTGATAGGCGCAAAATTAACCTCAAAAAATGGAAAAAAACGCTATTTTTACCATTTACCATGCGATTGTCACGCAATTTTGAACCTTAATGCCGTGGGAAAAGACTGTGACGTCATTCCTGGTGCCATGCCCTTAAGTAAATTATTTAAAGATTATTATACGACCGTCTCGTCAGGCATCCATACTAATTTAGTACTAAGCTATTAGATAATTATGGAATTTTTTGCTAAAAATAATAGTGTGTTACATAGTCCAAGTTATAACGGACATTGGTAGGTAGTCGCGTGTATAAATATAGCATCATTATAATTGCAGATTAAGTGGGCAGGTATGTCCTCAAATAATACTCTGAATACCTTTTTATGTCAAACCCCAAAATAGTCGCGTATAGATGACAGTATTATATAGTCCAGTCAAAATAAACCCAATGCAGCTCCTTGATGGAAAGTTGTGGGGTAGTCTGGATTGGTTTACGGTAAGTTCGTCTAAAATCAATTAGTCTAAAATCTTCTTATTCTTTCATCGTTTCCTCATTGCTGAGGGTCGTGATTTGTGGAGATACCCACGGACAAAACAAGACGCCTCCAGTCCTCTCTATTCTCCGTAGTCCGCATCGCCGAGCACAAGTCTCTCCCAGTCATTTCCTTAATCTGGTCGCACCACCTTGCAGGAGGTCTACCTCTACTTCTTTTGCCTGGAACACTTCCCATGATTATATTTTTTCCAGGTTTCCGGATTCTCTTCTGGTGATGTGACCAAAGAAACCCAGTAAAATCAATTCGTCTAAGATCAATTCGTCTAAAATCAATTCGTCTAATTACCATTTCGTCTAAAATTAATTAGGCAAAAATCAATTTGCCTAAAGATCAATTCGTCGATTTCAGATGAATTGATTTTAGACGAACTGATAATTAGATGAATTGATAATTAGACGAATTTACCGGACACCTCTGGATTAACGGAACGTGTAATGACAAACCACGTGTCGAAGGCCAAAATTTCGAATTTAGATAAATTCTTTTTTTGAAACAACAGAGAAGGAAACAATAGAGTAGGACAACAATATTATCGCGGGCAAAAAAGCTATAAATAAGGATTTTATCCTTCCCATGGGTTGTAAGGATCATTCTTAACAAGAAAAGATCAAGAATTGTACTGTCGTTAGAGAAATCTTTCGCAAGCGATAGTATCCTTACTTAAGGACACCTTCACTCAGGTATGAAAAAGAAACAGAATGCCTTAACAATATTTGCGTAGAGAGAATGCGGTGTGTTTTTTTGCACACAGATTTTTTTTGCTTACCTCACTTTTGGGATATTAGGATGGTACAGCATTAGTACCAACTACAGACAAAAGCTTATTGCCCAATCCTACCAACTCACACCTAGGAAGGAGAGCCCTAAGTAATTTCCATACAAAAACAGAGATAATATTATTTATAGAATTAAGAAAAACAGCCATGCAGAGCCTCAGTTCTAGTTGCGGAGATTCTGGGTGGAGATATTTGGGCACCTAACGTAGGAGAGTTGCATGTAGAATTTCATAGGGATTGAGGCTTTGCATGGCTGTGTTTCTTTATTGTATAAATAATTATTATCTCTGTTTTTGTATGGAAATTACTTAGGGCTCTCTTTCCTAGGTGTAAGTTGGTGGGATTGGGCAATAGTCTTGTATGATGCGCCACGAATGGGTTTTATGAGGTGATGTAATAGCGCTAATCATTATAAGATTATTTTCTAAACAATAGATACTTAGTTATTGTATTATGTTGTATCACTTAGAATTATCATACATAAATATTCCGTGTTTTGCCTGCGGTTATATTATCAATGGTTTTATATTATCAATGGTTTTATATTATTACATTTCTATTTTTTTAATTTTATTACCCTCACGTTACACCACTGGCACTACATTAGGTAGGTACTTATATTATATTGCTAGATAATATTATTTGTCCTATTTTTTTTTTATTAAATTGGCATTTATAATAATCACACATTAGCATCACTATGCAATTCTAATGAAACAACCAAATTATACATTCTATTGGAATATTACTATGATTATAATTTTGCAACAAAAATCATGGGTGATTATTGTTGCAACATTATTTCAAATGGTTCCCGGATAAAAACCCGTAAGAATATTGCTCAACATGAATAAATCCCAAAAAAGTTAAATGCCCTTCAGAAATATCCTCAAGGGACAAAAGCTCAAATCTAATTGGATTTTGAAAATATGATTACTCGTATCTATTAACACATGATTTCTTTCAGTGTGTTAGAAATTACCATAGATTAGAAAATAAACAAATAAATAAGCGGATCTAAAATGGGATAGACAACAAAATAGGCAACATTTTATAAATAATTCATCTACTGGAATCCAACTAGAAAGTTTGGGCTTTTATCAGTTGAGGATATTTCTAGAGGGTTTTTGTCTTTTTTGGGATTCATTCATGTTGAGCAATATTCTTATGGGTTTTTGTCCGGTCACGATTTCAAATATGTCGATGGCTCGGTAATTTGGGCCACGGGGTAGTGTCAAACAATTTTGTTGATATGCAAAAAAGTAGTTACTTTGTACTTTTTTTTACTGCATATTTTTTTAATGTCACAATTAAACCATCAGTTTTAAGAAAGGAATAAATCTAAAGGTGTTCTTACACGAGCAATACTTTTTATATTACTGTTTCGCAATATAAAGCAATCATTTCGTTTATATCGGTTGGGATATTGTTGAGAGTTGGGGTTACCTGTCAGAGATAGCAGCACTGCGATAAGCTCGCCCTAGTGAATGATTTATATTCGTTTTACATATCTCTGTATTTTGTTCACCAAAAGTGTAAATAAATAAATGAAATAAACAAATATACGGTAGGTATATATATTCTTCCTTTCAGGTTATTCGGGTGTTGGCCGCGTGTATGTTGATCTTCTCTAGCTTTCGGCAGCGATACTTCTGCCATCTTCAGGATGAAGATGGCAGAAGAATACTTCATCCTGTTGATGGCAGAAGTAGAAAGCTAGAGAAGATCAACATACACGCGGCCAACACCCGAATAACCTGAAAGGAAGAATATATACTTACCATGCTGCGAAAACCTACAACATCATTTATACGGTAGGTATCCTACTAATATTATTGGGACAACATCATTGGCACCGTTTAGCGATTAGAATTGTGTTCAACATAACCTTATTCTTATTCGCCAGCCCGTTCCTTTTTTTGTCCATGGTTTATCCATTACAGTTTATAGGGATGAGATCATCGATTAATAAGTTATCGATTCTAATCAATACTTTATAAACAATCCAATAAAAAAATCGTTAAAATTAATAGCGAAATTATTCAGGATCATCATAACATCCTAATAAATAGTTATTAAGTCTCCTGAAAATCCAATACAAAGAGCCAATTTAAAAACACAACAGCAATGGCCGATAAATAACTGAGGCTATTAAAGACCTGTGATTTATTTATTATTTAGTTTTTTAGGGACGCAGCGGTTACCGATTTATCGATTACGATTATTTAGAGAGATAATCGCCGATTGCCATTTGGTTTCAGATTCTATACCCAATTTACTACTGATCAGTGTAGAAATTTTCGATAACTAATAAAATCTACAAAAAAACTACTTGGAAAATAAATATTTTCTGGGTATTATTCGCTCTGAAGCAACAATTTCACAATTAATTGCTCCGAGTTGCCGAGCGACTATTGGAAGTATGAAATAATGCCGAAATAATAGTACGATTAATTGCTCCAGTTCGGGCAATACGAGTTGCCGAGCAATTATTGCTCGAAAAATTGCCCGCGTTAGAGAATTTTTAGGTTACAGCTGCATACATTACAACAATTTATTAAAATAATCTGAGCGATAGAATCCTCACTTCCAATCGATTGAATAACCTCCAATCTCTCTCCAGTACGAACTCTAAAGAACAATCATCGATTAATTCAGAATCGATTGCGTTGCATCCCTATTATTTCATTACAATGTTGATAGGTAGTAGACGTGCTATAATAAAAATACCCCATTAGTGCCTTTAAGGAACAATAACAAATTAAAATAACAGCTAATATGTGTTAATAAATAAATAGTACTTTACTTAACAACTCTTTGTTCATCATTCTTCTTTATAGAGTCATACAGTCTCTAGAGTCTAGAGTCTAGACTCTAGAGATAGGCAAGCACTCATATTTATAGTAGTTAACATTTTATATGCCACTAAATTCTGTCTTATTAAAAATAATTACGTCGATATCAAGCCGAAAGTCAGTAAATTACTGCAGTAAAGTCTGTTATATAGAAAAAGTGGCAGAATTTATTGGTTCGTTAACAAAATTATTCTTCGTAATGAGAAAATTCCTGCGGTTGATACCAAATTTGAGTTATGAACTAGGTAGTTTATAATTTGTGCACTCACAAACCAACCTATTTAAACTTAATTTACTTACGATACTTTCACAACAAAACAAACAACAGGACGTATGGTCGGCCATGTTGTATCACGTGACATCAAGCAGGCTTGTGATTGGTCTAAAAGTAAAGGGGTTTGTTTGATCACAACTTTGTAACTCGACTTTTAAAATCGATTGGTAAACTATTTAGAGGCAGTTTTGATATGAAATTATTTATAAAACGGATGGAAAACAAGCGTGGATTCATTAATTCAATTTTGCAAAATATGACGACAAATAATACGTCTCAATTCTCTTATATTATTTCTCTATTTAATAGAAAAATTTCCGCAAAAATCATGTTTAATAACAAAATTTTCACTACATTCTAAATCAAAAGCCCATATTATTTACTATGATTTTTCGTTAGTTTTGTTAAAATCGAGTAAGTAGTTTAAGAGTTATTGGCAAAAAACCTAAATGAGAAATTTTTATACTCGATTTTCAAAAGGCCATATCTCCAAAATGGTTGATTTTTGGATATGCATCCTCTTAACTTTTTTTCATATTTTTTCATCCTCTATCACCTCTCCAAATATCTGAACAGCGGAACCAATCACCCTGTATATTATTAGTTTGTGTTTGTATGTTGTACGATGTTGGATGATTATAAACAAGATAAAGGTCACGGATGTAGCACATAGAACGGCATCATTAAAATGGAATTGGGCTGGTCACATCATAAGAACTACGGATGATAGATCCGGACCAAGCGAACCCTAGAATGGCGACCGAAAATTGGCTACAGAAATCCAGGCAGACCACATGCGAGATGGTCTGATGACATCAGGAAAGTGTCAGGACAGCAGTGGCACAGACTAGCGATGGACAGGGAAGTGTGGAAGTCCGAAAGAGAGGCCTATGTTCAACACTGGACGAGGGAGGGCTGATATGATGATGATGTTGTACGAGCTATACACAGGATATGTTGTGTTGGTTACTTGTTATTATTATTATATTATTATCTGACCATAACTAATCTACCATAATAATTAATTAACAATCATTATTATGGCTCACAGATGGTACAGGGTGTCTCGAGATTGATGCACATAATCAATTTATTGTTTCTAGTGTGAAGTGGCCTAATATAGTGACAGATTGAATCATTTATATTCTTCTTCTTCAGCCTTCTTCCTTCCACAGCTGAATATAAGCCTCTTCCATTTTCCACACTCATCCTTTCCGCATTCATCCATTTTCGGTTAAAGGCCTGTAAAGTAAAAGACTTAAAATTCCTGTTAATGAGAGCGTTTTTCCTCGCACAGGGCATCTAGTAGGTCAAAATTATTCCGCGAAATTGTCAGATGAATAAAATTACAGTATTCTCATAATTAAGTACTTATGTACTATACCTTGCAATGCATTATGTATTGTAGTACATAGGTAATATGATTACATAGGTATTATGTATTATACAATTGAGTACCTAAGTGACATCAGAGAACATAAATTATTATACCTAATTATAATGTAATTGGTGAATGATAAATAAGTGTAAATTGACGACCTTAAACCAGCCAACAATCAGTTATAAGCTCGATGGCAAGTCTATCCTTTGCTGTGTATGTTTTAAGATATTGTTAAGATTTGGGGTTGGCTGGCAGAGATAGCAGCACTGCGATAAGCTCGCCCTAGTGAACAAATGTCATGATTTATATTCGTTATACACATCTCTGCATTTTGTTCACCAAAAGTGTAGGTAATTAAATAAAATAAGCAAATATACAGTATCTAGATATCCTATTAATATTGGGACAACATCATTGGCACCGTTTAGCGATTAAAATTGTGTTCAACTTAACCTAATTCTTCTTCGACAGCCCGTTTCTTTTCCGTGCCATACCTTGCAATATATTATGTATTGTAGTATATAGTATGTATATGTATTATCTGTACCATCCGTCTTGACCACCATTCTGACGTTACCTGCAAGTGGAGTTAAGATTGTATTGTTGGTAGCCCTGATTGTCGAATCTTGTCGTAAGAGCTGTCAAAGGTTCCCAATATTCTCACATTGTATCTTTTACAAGTAACCTACAATGCCGAAAATATTACAAAGCGGCGCTAGAGAAATCATTTTAAAGGCAGGATAGTTTTGGGGGTTGGAAAAGGAAAAAAATACTCCGATAATCCTTTTAAACCGCCATCACAAGTTAAAAAAAAATGTTGCCAGTTTATTCTAATAATTCGAAAATTGGCAATTTTTTTTAAACAACAGTTCTAAAATATAATTTTAAAGTAGCGAAAAAATATAACCATATCTTATTATCACATCAAGCAACACTAAACCAAGTTTGCACCAGGGGACTTCTAACGCGAAATGCACTGTAGTATATATTATGATTACATAGGTATTATGTATTATACAATTGAGTACCTAAGTGACATCAGAGAACATAAATATTGAAGTCGGAATTCCTATACGTGTCGTTAATAATGAAATATTTATAATGGAATTATTTTAGTCTCTCAATGTAAACCAGAATCAGACAGACGTTAGGAATTATATTTTAGTAAAGCTAGGAGCCCAACTATGATGTCACGGTCATTTCCAAGGTATATAAGTTCAAAATCGCATGAACAATCACATGATAAAATGTTAAAATACATTTTTTTAAATACAACTTTTTGGGATTAATTTCGCTTCGTACAATTTCTTTATTTTATTATATTTTTTCAAAAAATACATATTATCAATACTAAAAGTATTTATTTTTCGACTTTCGGGAAAATTATTGCTGTCTTTCGAAAAAAAATCACGTTTTTTCGCCGTTTTTAACATTTTTTTAAGCAATCTATACGAAATAGAAAATATTTTACGGTTATTCCCTAGATAAAGGTTCAATATATCTACTCTATTTTGTTTCAAAGATTATTTAGTAACGGTTGTGGAGATCTAAGGTCTCCCGGTTTTTTAGAAAATTTTGAAATGTAAGTCAATTACGACCTTTATTTTGGAAAACATCGTAATTGAAACATAACGTATCAAAAGAAATGTGGCTTTGAAAGTAAAAACAACCACACTGTAAATAAACTTAGATTTTTAGGCGTTTTTATGTTTTTCTCAAATTAGTCCGAGAGCCCGCTGCTTAATTTATGACGTATCTGTTTTTTGATCGAAATGTGGTTCAAATGATAGCTTACCAATAGGGTTTTACATCGCACTAGGGTTGCCTATCAAAATCTTGCCGCAACCCCCCCTGCCCCCCCCGAAAAGGTCTCTCTTCGCGGTTTTTCGCATTTTGTAGGAATGTGGTAAGAGATAGAAGAAAGTAGTCAATGACAAAAATAATCCTTGCTAAATTCTCTACAAAAAATGTAAAGTCAATTTTTTCATAGGACTAGTAGTTTACCCGTAATGGCCGGTCGAAAAACAGGATATTTTTTGAAAAAAAATATATTTTTTTTGATTTGTTTTCTTTAAAATTCTTCCACCCATTATCACTAACATTTTATGGAAAAAAATATTTGGCCTGCGGCGCTATATCGCTGGTTATTTTATGAAAAACTAAATTTTAAGAATTTTCGTCACTGAGTTTTATTGCAATAACTCCTAAATTAATTGATGTATGAAAATAAGTTATAGCTCGTTATGTAGCTAAGACTATAGTAATTAATTCGTTCTTTGACTGTTTTCCTGTAGCTCTTATCAATTTTCAACCAATTTAGTTTAAATTCATTTTTTTAGTATTTCAAATGAATTTCGGTTTTGGACCGGCTATTGCGGGTAAACTGCTAGTTCTACGAAAAAATTGACCAAACATTTTTTGTAGAGAATTTAGAAAGGATTATTTTTGTCATTGACTACTTTCTCCTATCTCTTACCATATTCCTACAAAATGCGAAAAACCGCGAAGAGGGACCTTTTCGGGGGGGGGCAGGGGGGGTTGCGGCAAGATTTTGATAGGCAACCCTAGTGCGATGTAATACCCTATTGGTAAGCTATCATTTATACCACATTTCGATCAAAAAACAGATACGTCATAAATTAAGCAGCGGGCTCTCGGACTACAATATACATATATGTTTGGTATATCTACAGTCAGTGTACAGTACATAATGAGTACTTAGCACCGAATTAATTAAAGTGGTCTTAATTACAATTAATTAATGCAAACACTTGTAATAAACAAGCCACATATTATTATACAGGACTGACTGATATAACAACAATACACACTGTATACTGTAGGTATCTACAGCTTGACCATGATCATATGATATCACAGGGAATCTAATACATAAAATGCTTGCTCTCCTGTTGTGAAAAAGTTCAATAGATGGCGATAGGATGATTAAAAAAAAATCTAACTTTAATCGAGTACTGATTTATGGTGTCAAGTTCAAGGTGTAAGTTCGTCTAAAATCAATTGATCTAAAATCAATTGGTCTAAAATCAATTCGTCTAAAATCAATTTGTCTAAAATCAATTCGTCTTATTATCAATTTGTATAAAATCAATTTGTCTAAATTCGACGAATTGATCGTTAGGCAAATTGATTTTAGACCAATTGATTTTAGATCAATTGATTTTAGACAAACTTACCGAAAACCCTGATTTATACAGGGTGTTTAATATATTAATACAGATATCTTATGGAGTGATAGTAGAGGTCATTAGCATTCTTTTGAGCCAAACTTAGCTGAGTCACAGGTTTCGATATTCTCAATGAAATCAACAAATTCGTTTAAATTAGTAGTGATCTCTTTAACCCTCTCACTACCAGAACATAATAGAGGGTTTATAGAATTTTTTTGACTATGGATTTAATATCTATATATTTTTATATGAATTTAGAACAAAAAAAAATTGCGTTTTTCCGTCTTGGACTTCGCCCCGTGCCCTCCACGGGGGACACTGGTAGTTATTTACTGGTAAAACATATTTAATGATAGACAATAAACATTCTATAATAAGTTTATCATGGATTAAGTATGAGAATTTGCTTCAAATGGATTTTATTTGTTTTTGCGTTCTGTCCTCCAGGAAGGACAGTGGTAGTGAATGGGTTAAGTTACTGTATCATAGTTTTATGAAACTAATGTTTTTTTATATTGTTTTGTATATCATTTGAAAAAGCATAAATCAGAGAAGTTTTTTTTTCATATTCCTGAATTTTTTAGCTATTTTTTACGTGTCGAAAATCTACCCCAAAGTCGTAACTCGTGTGAAACAACTATTTATCGAAACTTTAATCCAATATTTTTATCATTATTGTTTCTTCACGTTGGAACTAATGAGTTAAAAAGAGACTAAACACATACTCAAATAACAAAATAGAATGGTAGAATTAAATAGGTACCTTTACTTATGATGATATTGAGATAAAACTTGAGTAGGTACCTAATTCGGGAAAGTTAAAATCTCGAATATCTCGAAAATCCTGAGACTTTGAACTAAGCTATGTTTGGCTCAAAAGATCCCAAATGACCTCTACTAACCCCTACTATCACCCCTAAAGATATATGCATCCATCTATCATCAAACATCCTGTATATGCTTTGTTCACTTAAAGAATACACAGGAATACAAATAAAAGACATGGAGCATTCTGGACAACCTGCGAACTTCAATGGATACCGCTTGAAATGATTTACTAGCACAGAAGTCCTTGGTATTTAACGGGTTGCAGCTAGTGCAGTAATAAAATCATTATTAAATTTTGCTGCATATAAAAGCGGTTTTACTACTGCTAGTGCATAAAGTTTAATTTCGTGTGACATGTTCGTATTGTTTCCTTGTTTTGTTCATGCAACGTGCATGATTCAATAAACTCGACTGTCGCCTCTGCGTCTCACTCACTTTGTTTTGCATACAATGCATATTATAAATTTTCATTTTCGCATGTCGCCAACAGTGGTGAAATGTAATATGTTTGCATAATGTAAATAAAATGTATGGAAATGTAACTCTAGTAATATTTTGAGTTAGTCTTTGTGTTATGAACATTATGGGAAGGAGTATTATATTCTATTCTATCCCCTCACGCCGCACCCCAGCGGGGTAGGCAGAGAAAACAGTGAGCCAGACTTACTTATTACATTCAAATTGCTGACTTTATTTGCTCAAATTTATACAAAAATGTGGTTGTACGAGCTTATTTGTGAAAAGAAGTTCGAAAAAAACTCATAATCGTGAAAAATACGACACAAAAATATACCCGTATGTTTAGAACTGTAACATTCCTGGGTTAAGATCTTTCTATCTTTCTTAGATACAATTTCCTCCTATTAAAGTTCCCTACAATTCCCTCTCCAATCTTCTTAACATCCTCTCAATATTATCTGAACTTATCTCCTGAAACTCCTTCAATGTTATTAAAAATATCCTACATTGCTACGAGCATTAAGAGTATGCATATTGACATTTAAAAAAAATCTAAAAACGGGAGACCTTAGATCTCGACAACCGTTACTAAATATGCTTTGAAAAAATTGAGTAGATACATTGAACCTTTATCTAGGGAACAACTGTAAAAGATTTTTTATATTCTGTAAAGAATCCCCCTTTAATCTATATGAGAATCTCAGAATATACTCTCTAATTAGTTCGCCAAATAACACAAAGTATAGGGTGTTAACACAAGTCGTGTCCGTTTTTTCCAAATTCAAAAAGGAGTGCCAAAAATGGCACAAAATGGTAAATATTACATGTCATTTAAAAGACGATTTTATGTTCTATAAGATGCTGTATTTGATTTTGAGCTACCACTTTGGTATCATTTGACTAAAGGCTTCAAAGTGGAATGTCAAGAAGTCGAAAATGAGCATTTTCGACAAGATGGTTGACAATGATCTTCGCGTTTCAAAGGCGGTAAATTGGACCTCTTTGAAACGCAAAGATCATGCACAAGTTGTTCATTCATTCATTTACAGCATCTTCATCTACACTGGGCAAATATGGCGAGCAGCACTGGCAGCTTTATTCATTCGACTGATGTGAACAGAAGGAGTTGTAGAAAATGTTCATTTTCGTCTACTTAACATTCCACTTTGAAGCCTTCTAATCATATAAAATGAAAAAGATAGCTCAAAATCAAATACAGCATCTTATAGAGCACAAAATTTTCTTTCAAATGACATATCACATTTAGTATTTTGTGCCATTATTGACCCAATTTTTGAATTCGGTAAAAACGTACACGACTTCCGTAAACACCCAATACTTATGAGGCAACCATTTAATAAGTTTGACTCTTGTGACTCTACAGGTCTCGCATGTAAGGAATGTTGTTACGGTCGTGTGACACTCCGTTAGGCACAAATGGGATTCGATTTTCCGCATGTCGCTCCGATGTTCATCTCTATAAATTCAGGAAACATTTATGTGTGCCATAAATTACTCTTTATATGCTTCCTTAAAACGATTTCACTTTGTTGAAATAAGTACATTACAACAAAGTATGTAAACACGAGAACTTTGCCCTAAATATTTAGAGTACGCATACTCTCTCTTCTCTGCACCATATCCCATTTATTTGGGGTCGGCGGCTCGGATTCTCTCTCTCCATCTGCTCCGATCAAAGCAGTCTTCTGGAGTAAGCTCCAGGTTTCCATGTCCCGTGTACACAAACTGACATTTCAAAAATTTCTAAAAACGGGAGACCATAGATCTCCACAACTGTTAATAAATATGCTTTGGAACAAAATAGGGTAAATGCATTGAACATTTATCTAAGGAATAACCGCAAAATATTTTTTTTATCTTGTACTTACAGACTTCTAAAAAAAATATGAAAAACACCTATGATCTTTTTTCCGAAATACAGAAACTCGTTTCCCGAAAGTCACGGAGATAACGTTTTTTTTGTACTGATGTGTATTAAAATCTAGGGACTGCAACCGTAAAATTTTTTTGATTGGAGCGAAATTAACCTCAAAAAATGGATAAAAGGTTGTTTTTATCATTTTATCATGCGATTGTTCACACGATTTTGAACCCTAACGAGAGAGTACTGACCTAAACTTGTAGCATAATGGAATATCGTATATGGCATAAATCACTCGTTGACGGGTGGATTGCCTTTAATTAAAAAAAATGCTAGTAATAAATAATTGAAGACCATTATGTTAATTTCATTTATCAAAATGGTGCTTTGCAAGTGGCAGCCAATAATAATAAATAATCTGAAACAAAGAGTGATATGTCTAAGTAATATCACGCATATTACAAGTGTGAAATGATTTAACGTAGGAGTTGTATGTAAAGTAAATAGATTATTAGATAGATTTTCATACAATAAACATGGCGCTTTGTTGTGTTGTGTTTGTGCCAAAGATTTAAAATAACAACTCAGAACTCAGCATTACTTTATGAATGTTTACAGGAATATCAGAAAGCAAACAGGACGAGATGCAGAAAACAAGCAAATGCACAGTAAACTACAACCTATTCGGAATATGTATGTAGATGTAATTGGGTATTCGTGTGTTCCTATGTCTGCTCCCATGGCATACAGGGTTATTGAAAAAGAATGCAACCATTTTAAAAAGGAATAACTTTGGAACCATTTACGTAAAATTACGTGTAGTTGGCTGTTTGTTGTGTATTTTTTTACGGTTATACTATTAATATTGTTAAACATGGTTAAATGTTAGGAAGTGAAATCCCCTCATACCAGCAATTTCCTTTGCTGACTGGGGATCAAAGTGGCGCAGTCGACCAAATCAACCGACGCTTTTCATCTATCTTATCTAACATCTACTGAGCTTGAATAATGTAGGTATGGCTATAAGTTCTTACTAACTCTTTGACGCAATAAAGATACATAGGCGAAATTGAATATCAAAGTTAATAATTATTTTAAAAATAAATAATGGATAGTTCACACAAAAAAGAGATTGTTCTATTCTTCTTCTTTCATCGTTTCCTCATTACTGAGGGTCGTGATTTGTGGAGCTACCCACGGACAAAACAAGACGCCTCCAGTCCTCTCTATTCTCCGTAGTCCGCATCACCGAGCACAAGTCTCTCCCAGTCATTTCTTTATCCTCATGTCATTTCTTCCTTCCATCCTATGTCATTTCTTTAATCCCAGATTAAAGAAATGACAAAAAATTGCTCTATATCGTTACAATATTTCGATATCATATTTCTCCACAGATATACCAATACACTTTATGAATCTAGAAATAGCTAAAACTACATACATCATTATTTTATTCGATTCGTTAAGACGGTATTTTAAACTCAGATGATCCATTTCGTTTATATTCTGCGGCGGCGTGAGCACAAACAGACACCAAAGATGAAAAGAAACCACACATCTATGTGCCTGATTAAACAGAGTTTACTGTACTCGGTTAGTTCCGTAAACAATGTCTTTGTTTGTAAGAATTTCCTACAATTAATGTACGATTATAATTTAACAGCTAGCTGGATAGATTATTATATATAATTAAGATCTGTCGACACAGTAGAACCACAGCCAAGTAAACATACGAACATCATCTTCATACTATATATTATAATGCTAGATTAATTTACGCAAATTGCTATCTAATGTAGGGAGGTATTAGGCAACTCTAATCTACATAAGAGGATCTAAGTAAGTAGTTGTAAACAACAAATTGTAATTAAGTACATAATAATACCTTGGGAATCATTTAATATAGTTTGGGAATCACTTAACACAGTTTGGGAATATTTTGATATAGTTTGGGAATCACATAATATAGTTTGGGAATCACGTAATATTGTTTGGGAATCACTTAATATAGTTTGGGAATCATTTAATGTGGTTTGGGAATAATGTAATATAGTTTGGGAATAATTTTATATAGTTTGGGAATAATTTTATATAGTTTGGGAATCATTTAATATAGTTTGGGAATCACATAATATAGTTTGGGAATCACGTAATATTGTTTGGGAATCACTTAATACAGTTTGGGAATAATTTAATATAGTTTGGGAATCATCTTATGTAGTTTGGGAATAATTTGATATAATTTGGGAATCATTTAATACAGTTTGAGAATCACTAAATATAGTATACATAGTATAATATAATTTGGGAATTACTTAATATAGTTTGGGAATCATTTATAGTTTTGCGAGCGTGTCCCATCCCAATGCTGCGATCTTTGCCGACTAAACCCAAATTTTAGCAGAACATCAAAATTGATATCTTTTCGCTTGTCACGTATTGCGGAATCACCGACGCATTTCAAAAACCTAGGAAACCTGAAGTACCAAAGTGTTTTTGAATTCGATTTCAATTCTAAATATTCAGCGCTAATGACAGCCTAAATTGTAAGAAAATTCTTCTGATTTCCATTTTATTACAATCGTGTCTCTGTAATATTTAGGCAGTAGGAATTTCACACAGAAACGTGGCGAAACGTTTTGAAGCCCGGGCAAACATCCCCTTATTTTATAAAATAATATTATCAATTCATAATATATTTGCAAAATCTGAAGAGAGAGAAATTTTTGGGATAGCGGCAGGGATGGCACAAATATCAAAATCTGAAATCACGAGTCATCCGCATTATTTGCGGCATATGAGTTGTATATTGAATGTCCCCGCACACCGGATAGTACAGGACTCTGTCCGCGCATTTTATCTCATCAGTAGCTCGGGCGACCTCAGAATTTACCGGAACGGTAGCCCCCGACAAACTGATTTTTTTACAACTCAACTACAGGTGAGTTTTTTTTTTCTTCATGCAGAAGATGACACGACACAATAATTTCAAGGCATAGATATTCAAAAGACTATAATTATAATGCGGAGCTGATGGAAAATAGTGTTACCTAGGAGAAGATGAAGAGTCTCACCCACAATATTGAGAGATTTTGTTAGGTCTATGCTTCACTTGGGGAGCGGATACGGCAGTAATATTTTTACGTACCATTTTTTTAATCCGCATTCAAAGATTTTCTACGCAATATCATTTGCCACGTCCCTGATTCACACATAGGAGTGCAGATTATTATAATAATATGTAGATTTGACAGCGTCAAATTCAAATATGTGGAGATGTTGGAATAATTTTATAATGGAATCCTAGGCTAGGATATTCTTATGTAAATTAAAACAATGTTATTGTAATTCTGTAACACACACACACACACACACACACACACACACACACACACACACACACACACACACACACACACACACACACACACACACACACACACACACACACACACACACACACACACACACACACACACACACACACACACACACACACACACACACCGTCACACGTGGAGATACAGTGTGGTAAATATGCAGTATGGTGATGAAATAATATTGGCCTAACATGGCGACCATGGGAGAACAAAAGACCTGTGGGGCGACTCTAAAAAAGATGGGTAGATGATGTAGTCCCAGTCGCACGAAGAAACTGGTTGAGCCAAAGTAGAAGGAAATAGCAAAGCACACGAGATTCATCTCAGGCTGGGGAGAAATTACAAATCTCATTTATTGTGTTTCTGTTTTGTATTTTAATAGCATGTTGCCATTTTGTATTTTTTTTACCTAAATAAAGATTTATTATTATTATTATTATTAAACGGAAAACGGTAGAAGAGGCCCATATCCAGCAGATGGTTTGACTATGTCACTAACAATGAAGTCAGGAGTCGAACACAGCAGCCACTTATCACCCAAATGATACAGACTCATGCGCTAAACTGGCTCGGACACATTCTACGTATGTCCGCTGATAGCATCCACAACAGCTGTCTCCAATATCACCCTGTAAGCAACAGACGTCAGGTTAGCCCTGCAATGACCATCCAGAGGCTGTACATGTACACATCAGAGCTGCGCCAGGCTGAAATGACATGGGAACAGGCAACAGAGTTGGCCCAGGACTGAAAAGCGAAAAACTGGGTGACGACTACATGCTCCACATAGAGAGCGGACGTGGATATGCATGTATGTATATCCAGCAGTGGAAGGACGACTGTGGGCTGAGGAAGAAAAAGAATAGCTAGTTGAAGATGATACTACGAAAATTTAACTCAATAAAAACTTGTCCATCAATCACGACACGTCCTACAAAAACTGTTGAAAGTCTACAAGAAGATAAAGTTAGTTAAGCAAGTTGTAACATCTGGAATCTGGATACAGGAATCCTTAAAGGATTATCCATACTTAGTTATGTGATGTACAGTACACAGCAATATGGTACAACTACGAACACTTTTGGCCTATGTTTTGTCCGATAATGTCATTGTCTCTAACAAGCTTCAGATCAAACACCCATTAGTAACATGAATTATTTTTGATTAAAAAATTATCCTTGTAAAGCGCTGGATTTTTCTACATTCCTACATACAATCAATGCACCTAGCGAAGTTGATTGTAAACAAGCGTTCTTCGGCATGACAATAATAGATGGCGGGTGTGTATATAAAAATTACCATTTCTTTTTTTTAATGAATCTGGGTATATCTAAATAAACCCAAATACATCTTTGTACACTCCACAGAAAGCTTAAAAGCTTGTGTTGTAAACAGTCGAGCGCGTTACCAACCAGGCTACCGACCACCTCTTCCTGCAGGACTATTAATGGAAACAATACGTAGGTTCTTAATGTATATACGGAATTCGACAACAAAGCCGCCGCTCCTCGTGGTGTAGTGGATAAGATATATATCCCTAGTATGCGAGACGAAGGTCTGGAATCGAATCCCAGCCGGGGTGAACTGAAATGGCGAATGTTTCTCGAGCGTAAAGTGATCACTTTAGCCAGCCGAGGTCTATCGTAAGCCCGACAATATTCATCCTTAATTCTTGCGTTTGAAAGAGGTCTACATCCGGCAGTAGAGAGACCAAGACCAAAGAAGAAGAAAAGGATGAGTTAATGGTAAATATGTAATTTTCGAGATAATAGACATTACCTACTGGAGTTCTTAATATAATTAAATTTTCGTTATTTCATAGAAAGACCCCATTGTCACATCATAACAATGACAATAGAATCAAAGTACCAATATAAAGATTATCGATAAGGCTTTATATCCAAATAGGGAACTAATGTCTCTCTATAGAGCTGTACATCTCAGCAAATAATATGTCGTTTATCTTCCAGCAGAGAGTTCTAATTCGGTCTAACAAAAGGCAACTTTATTTATCATCCTGAACGACTATGTTATGTTCAATAGATCACTCCATTAGAAATAAATACAGCTTTTAGTGGCTGTGGTGGTGTAGGTAATGGAAAACTTATTGTCCTAAATGTTCTGGTCGTAGAGCTCTACGCAATTCTGTATCATTTTATTGGGTTTGGAAATTGAATTATCTTATATTAGGTCTTAATAAAAATAATCCTACCTCACTCTGGAGAGTACCTACTTTCGAAGGATATTTTCGGGAGGAGTTTTTCGGGAGCTTATCTTTCAGTGAGCTCTGAATCCATCCGAGTGAGAATAGAAAAAATTGCGCGGAAAAAGAGCGGCCTAACGACACTTGGACTATCCGGCGTGTTGTATAATATAAAGTATAATATATTGTTCTCAACAAAATCAAAGAAGGAAGACATATGCTTAGTGCAATAGCAGAAAGAAGTGCCAGATGGATCGGCAACATAGTGAGTCAAGAGGATCTCCTGTTCGAATTTATTGGAGGAATGAACGAGGAGACAAACTACAGAGGACGACCAAGGAAATAATACGTGGACTACCTGTGCCAGTTTCGACTCATATAAAGAGTTAAAAAAACCGCACAGGACAGGGATGAGTGGAGAAGGAGACATGGGGCTTTGGTGCAAACCAATCGTAACGAAACTGGAGAAGAAGAATATAGTGTTCGGGTTGACTGTAAGACATTGCTTTTGCAATAAGTCCGCCCTTTGGCATACTATTTGTAGAAGAATTCAGGCCCTCACCCTAATTTTATATTTTTTCAAGCGTGCTACAAGAGTCAGGTGTTAGGTCAGTCAAAGTTCATATTTTACAGCAAAGAGGGTCGCCACCCATTACTTTACATCTACAACAGTTGGAAAACACAGGTCTAACCGCCAAGATAGCATAAAGTATAAGAATCGCAGATCTCGCTAATCGAGTTAATAAATCAACGAAATGATAAATTGTCTAAAGGTGACAACTACATTAGTTCTGTCGCTTCGGCTGTCGTGTTGTATGTAACATTGCCGTAATCGAATTTGGTAAATGAATTGTGTAGCAAAAATAGAATCGAATTTGGTAAATGAAATATGGAGCAAAAATAGAAACATGAAATATGAATGCCTACACTGCCGTTCTAAGGAAGAACCGCGTATGAACCAAAATGTTGAATCTGAGATAATCGCGAAAAACGTCTTGTATCGCCCATATGCGCCCCCCATTTGTGTTCTTATTATTTGTTTACTTACATGTTTACTATGTGTTTGTCTATAATATGATTTTTTCTTAGATTATTGAAGTACCTAATCAAATTATTTTTCGTCATACTGACGATTTTTTATTATAATATTCTTTTTACTAATTTATTTATTTATCGTATGGCCAACATCACGCCTACATCATATAACGTTCGTTATGTCAAAGTGTAAAAATAAAAGTCAAAAGCGCAGAGTGAACTGCTTGTCAGAGACTTAAACTTTTTACTAATAATGAATTGTTTTTATAACCCAGATAATTTGGTAATCCTTGAGTCTTCGCTGTCTCGAAATATTAATAAAATAAAATAAATTGGCGCAGTTGGTTGAGGCGGTAGTCTCAAGCGAGAGGTGCCAGGTTCAAACCCCGGTGCTGGCGATGTATTCCACACTTTGCGATAGAGGCTTTTAGCCTAGTGTATTTGGGTTTGTGTACGCTGACCTCGATCCTTTTTAATAATAAATAAAAAAATTACAACTCATACATAGATGGCTTGAAAAATATGGGGTTGCGTTTGGAAACTCAGACTTTTTATGATTGAAATACCTAGAAGGATCTTAGGTTGAAATACTCATTTCGATGGTAAACTCAATATACCTAAAGGTGGCGTTTACGCGGTTTTTGCTTAGAACGGCAGTCTGCATGATTATTACCTATGGGAAGTCACTGTGTATGGAGAAATCCATAAGAAAAAAATGCTGATACCATAAATTAAATTACTGAGAGAATGTGTTCACGCAAGCGAGAATATCAGCTGGGGGGCTTCTGGATGCTTCAGCGTTTTGTGATTAACATTGTTTTCGAGTGTACTATATGAGTTGATTAACAAAAATATCAGCATTTATTAGTTGACTTGTTACAAATACAGCCCAGGAGAATAAATAATAAAAAGTGGCTAGCAGTGATAAGGGTCCTAGGAATACGGTACCCATCGAGTTACCCTAAGGTTCAAAATCGTACGAACAATCGCGTCATCAAATGTTCAAAACTTTCCATCAGGCTTATGACTGATCGTCAGCTGGTTTAATGCCATCACTTTACACTAAAGCAACATTCGCCAATTTCAGTCCATCCATCTGTCGCGGCAGAGAATCGAAGCCAGAGCACAGCGCAGCGGTAGAATACCGGCTTGTCAGGTTGGAGGTCTAGATTCGATTCCCGGCCGCAGCAGATGCATGAACTGGAATTGGTGAATGTTACTTAAGTGTAAAGTGATGACATTAAGCCAGACGATTAGTCATAAGCCTGATGGAAAAGTCCATCCTTTGCTGTAAACATCTGTTGAGATAACTACTTGTTTTTGAGTTGTGATGGTACAGACAGAATGTCTACTCAGTGTTTTTGTTTGGCAAAGTTGAATTCATATCTATGACGCAGAAATAAAACAAAGATGATAAAATATTTCACGACACAAGAATGTGATGTCTCCATGTTAGATCCTCTGATAAGCTTTGATCTAGTGTTATTATCATCGTGTATGTGTTACCAGAAATGCATGAAATTTAGGAGTTGGATACAAATCCTAGGAAATGTATTCAATGCCGGGTCAATTAAGGAAATGTGTGAAAATGTGAGTGCACTCAGAGCGTACCGTGGCAATGCATCAAACTACCTCACCCTTAGCGACGAAGCAATACAATACATAAGAAATCTAGATTTAAGTATCTGACAAGCGGGAATTCACCCTGAACTTTTAACTTTTTTTTACACTTTGACATAAAGAATGTGAAATGATATAGGCGTGATGTTGGCCATACGATAAATAAATAATTTGTCACAGGTTCTTTAAGTCATACTTTTCTTAGGAAATATATGTTTTAATAACTCAAAAACTTGTTGTTTGTTTCGGGTAAGCTGGGACATAGATAAAACTAAGAATAAAAACAAAAACTATTTGTTTTGCAGGTAAACTGGAGTCGCATATTTGTATATATTTCAGATTCCTGAAACGAACATAATTCCTAGTGAAATGTGTATAATATATTACATTACCTATAATATGTATATTAGATTAATAGGTACATAAAATATAATTTATAATACAAAGAATCCGTGGCCGAAGTGGTGGCCATGGACGAAAAGAAGAAGTGTCGGAAAACCTCCCAAAAGGTGGTCTGATGACATATAGTCCAACAAGCTGGTAGAACTTGGATGCGAAGGGGGAGAAACAGAGTAGAAGAAAATGGAAGAGTCCGACAGGGCTGACGACAAAGAAGAAGAAGAATACAAAAAAATGAAATTTATTTCGTACATTTCCTGCCGATTTACAATGACGGATTTCATGCATTTCCCGTAACATATAATATGATAATCATGATCCATGATCTACACATGACAGGAGTAATGTATTATCTAGTCTTCTAGTAGGAGAACTTCCAGACATAAGCTTATCATTGCAATAAAGTTGTGTGGTAAACAAGCTTCTATATACGATAATATACTAGAAGCTTCTCAGAAGATTCTCACTTACTGGGAATAGTGAAAGAATAAGTTCCTAATGTATTAAAAAAAAACAAAGCCACTCTGGCATAAGTGCGAATAAAGCAGGTAGTCGTCCCTTCTTGGTCACATTTTTATTACTGCGTTCGCCACTTTGAATTAATTCCACTATATGTAGCATCATACAATGGTCTTCACTACTCAACACAAAGACCCCATACACTACGAATACTACGTGTACCTACAGACCACACCTGCTCACGCTGCACAAGTTAAAATTCCATACACTACAAACACTACACCTACAGACTACACCTGCTCACGCTGCACAAGTTAACACTCCACAGTACACAAACACATTTCTCATACATTTATCCGAAGAGGAAAACACCAGTAGGAGTGTCGAAACGTCGATCAAGTATACAAAACCAAGAAACAACATCAATCGCACACCGTGAACACCTTCAACAATTACTAGGAAAAATATAAATATGAAATTAAATACATAGGTATGTATCTAAGTAAGCACCTACTTTAAATAGATTTTATTAAGTACAAAGGTACCAGTCTACGTGACATTAGGAAAATATAATTGCTATAACAAAATAAATCATACACCTAGGTTAGGCATATACTATATATTATAATGCCGGCATTTGCTGGTAATTGAATCATTGTAGGCATGCAGGTGCGAGCATTTATAAATAACCTATGTAACGTAGGAGGTATGTACTTGCCAGACTTGTAAACTAATGCGTATAAAGTACCTACCCACACACACACGTACTTTATATAGACTTGGTTCTATTAATAGGTTTTAATATCAATATTCAATCGCGTACTAAATTTATTAATAGATTTTATACAAATAAAAAGATTTGCTATAACGTATGCTTGCTTACAAACATGGTTAATATCTTGGAAAGCGAATATATGTATAGGTGTTTGTTTTTGAATAGGTACACTTTTAAAATGAAATTAAACCCTCTAAAACCAAGGTAATGTCCATAAAAATGGCTTCATCGGAGAGGTGAAAGCTTACCATTTATGTTTCAATATGAATTTAGGCATATGTGCCACACTGCCTCAAGTTTAAGTTTCAACCACTTTTTTGCAAATTTAGAATTCACGCAATTTGCTGTTTCTATTGACAAACATTTTAAAAATTGACAGATTAATTAGTACTCTTTGTTATTTCAATATGAAAAAATTTACACCAGAACAACATCAGAAAATTGCGTAAATTTGAAAAATTGCCCAAAAAAACACGACCAGACTATTGCAGGAAAAAGCAGTAAGCGCATAATTTCACTCAATGGTCTTGTTGATCGACCTCCACGATCGTCTGACCTCATCTACCTGGATTATTTTCTATGGAGATATGTGAAGTGGGTGGTCTAGTCAGAGATGAGAGAGGTTGGACCACTTGGAAGTCAACATTCGCAAAGTTATTGTCAATATACGGCCCCAACTATGCGTTTGAAAAAGTAGTTGAAAATTGGGCTTCCATATGCGAGCCAGTATGGCGCACATATGCCCAAAATCATATTGAAACATAAATGGTAAACTTTCATCTTTCCAATGAAGCCATTTGTATGGACATTACCATGATTTTAAAGGGTTTAATTTCATTTTAAATGTGTACCTCTTCAAAAAAAACACCCTATAATATGAAGATTAACAAAGATAAAACAAATGTATGTACATAAGTAGAAGTGGTATGTTTTAGCGGGGTATCTATAGGGTGTCTCACGGATAACGCAAGATTTATTTTGATAGAAAATCATATATCACCCGAATGCGTTCTATTTTCGTGCGATTATCACCCGTTGACTCGCTGAGTAAAAATTAATGACAAAAAACGCAGCCCAGGACTGGAAGCGAATCGAAGCGAGTGGTGAGAAAGTCGTAAATGAGATGTTCTGTCTCTAATAAATGAGTCATAATGTGATTAAGTAAGAGATGTGTGAGTTTATCTCAGACGCCAAAGTGTCTCAATTGGTACACACTAGACACTACACATTATTATAGTATATGGCAATTGGTTCATTTATTCTTTAATCGCTTTAATGTCCTACAAAACCTAATATAATCAAGGATTTAGGCTTAGTAGTATCCAACAGGCGCGAGGAAACATATTGATAACATCCTAACATAAGCAGCAAGTTTGTAATATAAAGCGGACCTGTGAAACCGAGGACATCGTACGATGGGGCAGGGCTAGGAGAAGATTCTGGAGGGGCCACGTGAATAGGATGGATGACTCCAGAATCCCATATGTCGTGGTCAACGAAATACCAGCTGGGCACCGGCTCCCCGGAACACCGCCAAAACGATGGAGGGACAGCTGGACTTCAGCCTGAGGGCTTTCTGGAATAAACAGATCTCAAGATCTAAGAAAAGATGAAGAAGAAGCAAGTTTGCAATAAATTGTCCACAAAAACCTACAGTAGAAAAATGCACACTTACATTCATAAACGGACGCGACTGCGGACAAAAAACATCGCTTACCGCCAAGATTCACCCTGTGCGCTGTAAGCCGAAAAAAGTCGAGTTACACATTCAAACTAGACACGATTGTGATTAAAGGATTGTAGGAACACGTGGAAGTGCGAAGTAGATAGGGGAAGGTGGGGCAGCAGAACCGGGTACCGTTGATATCTACAATGCCTCAGGAATACTGACCAGGGTCAAGCCACCCAAATACACTTCAAGATGGTGTTAGTCGGTCTCCCAAATCTGACGGCTGTAACTTAATAAATAGTAAAAATTTTTGCTGTTTTTGCCTATCTATTTAGATTGAAGAAAAAATAATCGTTTATATTGTTGAAATCAATGATTTTATTTGCATTCTAAATACCCAGTTAGTTAGAATTTTAGTATCAATTTTATAGCAATATTTAAAGATATATGAATTTTTTTAAAGTATAATTTTCGCTACAATTCGCCTGATCCTATGGACTTTTGGCTACAATTTAATGTAAGTCATTATTTATCTGTCGTATTTACATAAACTGGACGATTATTTACCGGCTCACCAATGAGAAGAAGACACTCCTCGCCACTGGTATCTAATCAACATAATTGCTCAATGGTGTTCTCTAGACCCGAAACTCTAAGAGAATTGGAGGACAAAAAGGTTCTCAAAGAGTACAATAAATTTCCAGCAGATGTAATATGAGGAGCAATCCTCTATGTGGAATTAATTCAATGGGAGTCTTACCATATTCCTATTGAATGGATTGCCTGAAAGCTATTTCAGGAACCAGACACACGAATCACATGACCCTAAAGACTTAAAAATATCATGACTGTTATGACACCACAATATGTCATTTTTTTGCACGATACCTAGATTTTCAACCACCTAGAAGTTAATCAATATATTTCAGGAGCTAGAGACCAGAATCACATGACCCTAAAGACTTGAAAACATGTATACCTATCTTTTGACTTTATAACACTAAGATATAAAAAAAAATATTATTTGCACGAAATCCTAAATTTTCAAGCACCTAGGAGGTTAATGAGTATCAAGGTGCGCTTACATGAGCAATATTGCGAGCAATAATTTCGGCATCTCGTACAAATCGTATTTAGCAATAATAATAAAAATTGGACTATTTTAAATAAAAATAAAATAAAATAATCTTTATTGCACTGAAAAAAATCATACAACGGGCCGACTTATTGCCAAATGGCAATTTCTGCCAGCCAACCCATACAATTTTAATGTGTTTTGCTAATTAATAATAATTGCTTTATTTCATACAGGTATTTTCGCTTAATCATTGTAAAACATGACGTTAATGGTTCATCCTAAATTTGACAAAACATGACTTTCCTAAGCTGTCATGACATTGATGCTCTTCTGCTGTGTTTGGCAATTACTTACGACTACAAATAAAGACAATAACCAACATTAGATTTTATTGTAATCGCAGTACATTTGAATTTGAATGGTGTTGCGGTCTCCCAAGAGAGAAATAAGAAAGATTTGTTCTGCATTTCAGGACTTGATGTGTTCTGTGAGACTGAACAAGAACAAATAGGATTCTGTACATAATTTCCTTTGATTTTGGCGATTCATGATACAAGTTACTTAAACCCAATATCTTTCATCTGCATCACGCCGTATCCCTTGCGAGGTAGGCAGAGAACTTACAATCCCACTCACTTACATCCCTACATACATATCATGCTTCTATCACGTTTATTTTATTTATTTTTTTTATTTTTTGTTTTCCAAGACTCACCTACAGGCAAGATGTGTGTGTATAGGACATTATATACTTTTAACAATTATGTGTGATTCACATCTTGCCCTCTTAGTGGTGAATACAATGAAGCTATATAATATATAACACAAGAGTTTCATTATTAGGAACAGAAGGACAAACACAATACATATACACATACATACATTCTCTCATACAATACATACACACACACATACATTCTCTCACACACACATTCACGCACATACTCTAAAACTTGCACATAAAATAAAATAACAATACCAGCATAATGCAATCACGTTCATAACGTTAGTCATACATGTTCCACGATTTTTCTCACTCAACATTAGGGTGTCCCAGTTTCCCAGTTTCAGACTGCATATTAAGTTTTTAATTATGATACTTTCAGGAGGAGGGGAGAACAAAAAACACACAGTATGAAAATGAGTAATAGCGCCGCAGGCGAATTTTTCGTGTAAGACAGAGTGAAGAAGGTCGTGATGAAGTTTGTTTGGTTTTTTTTTTTTTTTAATATATGTATACGTATACGTATGTGTTGTAACAAACGTTTTCCATAAAAAATACACCACAAAACGCGCCAATCTGTTACTAGTCAGTATGAATCGACAACCGCAGTCATTTAAGCAGAGCAACTGGGCCAACCGTAAATAATTACCTGATACGATTTTTTCTTCCTTATATCGCAAAAAAATACAATAAATTAATGATCATGAGAATATGAATAATAATTCACCTGTATATTTCATGTTACTACAATGCGCAGGGAAAAATCAAAGAAATAATATTAATGTTTATAGGGTGAAAGTATACATCCCTGTAAATCTCCGCGCTTCACTCCCCCATGCGTGCGAGTATAAGGGATAAAAACACATCAAAGAAATAATTTCTCTGAGAAATAACACAAAATCCGATTTAATAAATAACACACTTTGTAATACATAATAATATTTCTCATTTAATTTCATGTTTTCTATTCAGCGAGATTTTTTCCTCTTCATAAACACGCAACCTTTATGGGAACGGGATTTGCTTTGATGGATTGGTTACGGAATATTTGCAGATTGAATCATAAATAATGCGTATACTATAATATGTAACACCCTGTAGATACACGAATGTGCCGTAGAAGTTTTTTTCCTTAAAAGGCTGTATAAAAAAAAAAGTTTTATTATCGCTACAACTTTTTCAAATTGTGTAAGTACAAAATAATCAATTTTGTAAAAGCGACATTCCACGGCGCGCGAATCCGGATTCGTACGTAGATTCACACACCGTGGGAAGGGGTGAGTCCGTAAATCTACAGACGCTTTCGTAGCCATTTGTATGGCGGTGTGTACAAATCCAAAATCACGTACGAATCCGGACTCGCGCGCCGTGTGAGGCCGCTTTAAGATTATTTTGAAAATCACAATTTTATATTTTTGTGAGACCATCGGAATTTTGACGATCAGTCATAAGCCTGATGAAAGGCCATCCTTTGCCATGTATCTGTTTCGCCGCAGGTTTTTTTTTATAAAACTGATGGATTTTCATACTAATTTTAGAAAATTTATGATATGATGAGAAAATGCGTGGTAGTGACGTAAAATTTTATGAGGTTATATCATTCAGTATGAAAAATATATACCTATTCCAATCTCTAGGGGGGCACGTACCCCCCTGCCCCCCCTGACGATGCCCATGCTACTTGTAATCAATTTTGTCTTATTGCATAATAAAAAGTAAACTTTTTTTTTAAAAGACGGTGCGGTCTTCCAAATGATACCAAACACACCCTTTTAGACGCTTGGATTCCTTCATTTCAATGGCGCCTCCCACCAAGAGTTGACAAAATCAAAATTTGTACAAAGATATGAGTTCTACTCGTGAAGCACTTTCGTGAGATACGAAACACGGCGGTATGCGGTGACTGGATCCTCTCGATCGCTCGGTGTCTTCCAAGGTTTGAGCTGGACAAACTGTAATCATTAAAAGTTCTGTTGTTACATTATTTTGTCATAGAAATGGTGTACTTTGAAACTCAAGTATCTGTGAAATGAAATACGAGGAATTTTATCCACACAATAGAATTCTTACGGTAGGTACAAAAGAGGGTGTCCAGTAAGTTCGTCTAAAATCATATATACATACATCTTCTTCCCCGTCTATCCTTGATTGGGTCGGGGGCCCAAAGCATCTGTATATCTTCGCCAGAGGCCCCTTTCACTCACAGCTTCCAGGACCTCCGGCCACTCCACCACAGTCTAAAATCAATTCGTCTAATTATCAATTCGTCTAAAATCAATTCTTCAAAAATCGAGGAATTATCGTTAGCCAAATTGATTTTGGCCGAAATGATTTTAGACGAATTGATAATTAGACGAATTGATTTTAGACTAAATGATTTTAGACGAATTGATTTTAGACCAATTGATTTTAGACGAAATTACCGTAAACCCAAAAGAGAATAGTTTTAACATAACCTTTTGAACGGAACCTTAACCTTGGCATTTTAATATCATTCAGGCTTTATGACAATGTCAACAGGTAGGGACAATTATTAAATTCTGTAGTAAAACGATTCTATTTCTCCAGCCCGACAGAACTTTCAGGAGGGCTTTCAGAAAAAGGAAAGCTTCAGAATAAATGAAAGTCAAATTCAATTCTATTTCTCCAGCCAGACAGAACTTTCAGGAGGGCTTTCAGAAAGAGAAAAAGGAAAGCTTCAGAATTAATGAAAGTCAAATTCAATAACGGACATCTTTATTATTGTCAAGTACAACTTTCATTTCCGAAAAATTGTATTTTAAATGAATTTGGGATTTAATAAAAAACGGAAAAAAAAAAGAAATTTACGAATTCTTTTCATTAAATTGAAGACGCACTCGTCCCACGCACTCTCTCACGATTTAAATTTTAAATTTCTCGTATAATATTACAACTAGGTAGGTACTTCAATTATTCCAGCAATGAGATAACCAGTAAATTCTATGTGTGCACAGGAAGACATATAAATTTCGTTGCGCCTCTTACCAAGAATAGACAGAATCAAAATTTGTAAAAAGACATGAGTTGTACTCGTGAAGCACTTTCGTGATATACCAAACACGGCGGTATGCGCTGACTGGATCCTCTCGATCGCTCGGTGTCTTCCTAGGTTTGAGATGGACAAAATCTGACTTACGTTCTGAATTTATTTTCCAACACCCTTACATACGTTACCACACATCACCCACACGAACCTTGTATTCCCTGAAATGTCTTACATATTTTTTGTCTCTGGAGCAGGCTGATCTGATTTGGTACAGAATTGTATTGTCAAATAGTCAGGAAGAGGTTGAAAAATCGGTTAAAATATTTGCGTAGACAAAAAAACAAAAAATCTACGAAAAACACTAAGTTAAATAAAATCTTGTAAAAATACCTTATAATAGTACTGAAAGTATACACTAAATTGGTCCAATAGCTAAATTCAAAATTGAAAATGTAATTGGCACTCCGCAAAATTTCCTCTGATTCCAAGAAGGACTCAAGAAGACGTTGAAGGGATTTACTAATGTAATCACTACCAAATATTTGATGTAACATCTCATTAAAATAATAAATTTGCTATACAAAGAAAGCAGAAACGAAAATATTCCATGGATTCTCAGAGACGCCGGCGTCGTAACGAAGTGAAAGAAGAAAAAATACATATAAATGAATACATGTTGTGTCGTATGACATGAAATATACATGAGAGATACCTCTGAATATGTAGAGACATATTATGTGTATGTTTCACGGTATACATTCACTAGTGAATGTATGCATTCCCTGAAGAATTTAGTGAAAATATTAACTTTGCATTATATTTATTGATGCTTAAACTAGATTACTTGTACTGTACAGTGTACACATTCATAAGTGAACGCATAGATTGACTGCTGCAGATTTTTTAAAGTATGAATATTTAACTAGTTCCACGCAGATTATTTAACACTAAATTGGTGTTACTAGCAGAGAATTTTAAAAATCTTTAAAAATATCTCACAAAATTATAAAAACTGAATTTTTATACTTATGCAGATATTTTAAGTAAGAATATATTAAAAAAACTGTCATTAAATTGTACTTCAGCAACAAAATCTATAAAAAAACAGAATTGCATCCACAAATCATATTTCGATTAATTTATAGTATTCATTAATTAGGACTTAATGTTAATGAATACATCCACTATTGAAAGCGTACATTTGATCGTTTATTTGAACGTATCAGCGAATGTACATTTTCCTAGTGAATGTATACAATCAGTGAATGAACACTTTCACCGCGGTACAAAATATACTTAGCTTAATATTAGATCCACGTGTACCTAATGAAAATATTATACTTTGATTCAACATCAAAGATCAGGTGAACATCTAAATTCCACACACGATGTATTGGACGAGGAAAATAACAAACAAGCTTAATACAAATAACATATTGGTTCATACATACATCTATACATTATATTGGATTTTGTGTAACTTAACAAAGACGTAATTTTAGACTGTTTCATTTGAGACCCCCTCAACTAATGCGGGTTTAAGAAACTCTCTCCACAGAATAATAACAATAACAATACTTGGACAATTTTGGGCGCCGTTTAGCGATAAAATCGCCCCAAGGGCACCTTACATTTTTCTTTTCACCATATAGGATCGTCACAAACAGTAAAAATGATAGATTAAATCACCACATAGGATCGTCACAAACAAAATAATAAAAATGAAATAATCTAATCAGTTTTGGCTAACTCCACCTATCATTGGCTGATCAGTGACCGACCCGTAGGTACGCACAAAGAGGTGAGTCTTCAGCAACTCCCTAAACTCCTCCAGGCTTTTGGCACACCTAACATCGCGTGGAAGGGCATTCCACAGGCTTGGACCCGCTGCACAGAATGCACGGTCACCATAACCCGTAGAAACAGCCCTCCGCGGCTCTTGTTAAGGACATCGCTGTATAGTGATAAGCTCGCCCTAGTGAGCATTGCTATGTATTGTGGATGTGTATTACCTTGTTTATATTTTTCATGGTGTACTTCATCTCCTCACGCCTCATCCCTTGCGGGGTAGGCAGATCGCCAAACAGATCGCCAAACTTTCCTATCCTTACACGGGCTTCCGTCACATTCATATAATCGTCGTACACACTCTACGATACTTTTACTTAAATCACGTCTGTCCTTGAGAATCTGGTCTACATGGTCAATCCATGTGGTTCTTGGACGGCCGATCTTCCTAATACCGCTTGTTTCTCCCAGGTATATATTCTTTGTTAACCTTTCATCGTTCATGCTCTCTACATGTCCCAAGCATCTCAACTTGTTCGCTTTCATTTTTCATGTATTGTTCACATAAAGAATAAATAAATACATAAACTGAGTAACTAGGAGATCCTAGACTGAATTATAAATGCAATAGATTTAATTAGCGCCGCAGGCCAATTTTTTTTACCAAACAATATAACAGTTTTAGAAAATTCACGACATGATGAGAAAACGACGTGGTAATAATGTAATTCTACGGAAACTAGTTGAATATAAAATACTCTCACTCATGGTTTTGGGGAGAGCCCCCTAGCCCCCCCTGGATCCGCTGGTGCCATGACGTCGTAGTTGTGTCGCAAGCCTTAAAATGGATTCCTTAATAATGTACCTACTTACATAATTTTCAATTTACTATAATCCCATAGAAAGTTGGTACCTAAACTTTTATTTAATCTTCGACCAATATTCAATCAATTTCAAAGCTTTACGGACAAATTAAAATCTCCTCTGAAAAGATTTTGTATTTCTAAAGTATAATAAGGCAGTCTTCAATCAAAATTTATATTACTATCTGTAAATTCCATCGTGGCGTGTCCCTTTAGGGTAGGCAGGAAGAGACTATTCATTTGACATTCGTAAGATCTACAAACCTTGAAAAGGAATTTATAAGATGAAGGAAATATTATTTTGTTTATTTGCTTTTAAAACATAAATCTCTATATAGCCCGAGTACCGGCCGCTGAAAAAAAGACCTACCTGTTTTTTTTATATAAATTTTATTTTATTTGTCTTTTCACATTGGAGGGTAGTATGGAAAATGTAAATATTGTTTTAAGTTTTGTTTAAGTTTTATATGTATCAGGCGCGAAGCTACGATTCCCATCGAGTTAACTTTTGGACAAAATGATAGGTATAATAGTGTCTAATATGACGTAATCCCATAAGAGATGTTTGCCCCGGCTTCTCGTCTGCAGAAATCTACCTTTCGCCATTGATAATATGTATGTACTAGAAATGTAAGATATTAGTTATTAATAAACTTAATTTGTACTAGGTGGCTTCTATCTCCGCTATTCCTCACCTAAAAAGTTGGTGAAATCCAGCATATATAATGTGTATTGTGTAAGCTATCATTTAAACAACGTTTCGATCATTAAACAGATAAGTCATATTTTTAGCGGCCGGAACTCGGTCTTATAATACCAAATATTTCGTTTTAAGTAAATCTTAAGATGAAAAGGAAAGGTAAAATATTATTATATTCCACAAAATACGACCTTTACAAATATAAGAAACGCCTGGAGGAGTATAAAAATACATATTGGTTATTTCCCCGTGGAATTTCTGGGTTCTAAATTGGGCCCATTGCTTTTTTCATATTTTTAGAGTGTTCCATGAGAGTAGCAACTATGATAATACTGAAGCTGTAACCAGGGCTGCCACCTCTCCGGGACTGACCCGGAGTCTCCGGGTTTGAGTGATGTTCTCCGGGCTCCGGGTTAGCATCGTATATCTCCGGGTCAGACTGGGTAGTGAAACAGTGGCTTAACTATCACCGGGCAGTCCCCTCTCGACCTATACATATATTATAAAAATCCGTTAAATCTCATTAAAAAATTAAACCGTCTTTAAATCTAAAAATTCGCCTGCGGCGCTACTTTTTTGGTGGATTTGATGGATGAATAGATAGCACAAAACACCAATCAATCGTACTGTATGTAGAGAATTTTCTCAACGAAAGGCGGCAGATATCAACATTCACATAATAACTTATGCGAACTCCCTTGGGGAGAGAATAATATAGAAGTGGGTAGATCTCACTATAATATAGGTTGCTAAAGGTTACACCGCTCCTCAACGGATGGCGGTAGTATCTGAAATTGGGTGCATATGAAATAGGTTGTTGAATATTATATATTCAACAGCCAGAAAATTTCATTTTGGTAGCAGGATGTGGTGGAATGGGTGAACGTTGCCCTGGGCATAAAGTGATCACTTAAGCCAGCCAAAGCCGACTCGTAAGCGTCGGAACATCCATCCTGCTCCCCTCCCCAAGGGAGTTCGCATAAGTTATTATGTGAATGTTGATATCTGCCGCCTTTCGTTGAGAAAATTCTCAACATATGCCATCTGCGAGATGCAGACATGAAAAGCCAGTAATACCTAAATGATTTAGGTATCCTCCTCTGTACTGTATGTAGTGTATGTACGTAGCTTACTAACTTTTGAGGTGGTCGGTAGTCTGGTTGGTAACGCGCTCGACTGTTAATCCAGTGGGCGCGGGTTCAATCCCCGACTTACTCCACTTCACAACACAAGCTTTTAAGCTTTCTGTGAAGTGTACAAAGATGTATTTGGATCTATTTCGATTAATAAAAAAAACTATACTACGTGATTTCATACATTCTGATATGTGCCTTGTGTAAATGATTATCATCTGTTCTCTATTCACATAACATGTAAATTTCGGTACGAATTTATTTTCTCATATACACGAGCTTCCTCATTATAAAAATATGTAATAAAAATGTTATTCCTCCATAAATATATGAATAATCTATTTAATTACCTAAATAACTAGCTAAGACCCGTGAGGAATCACGGGTTTATTCGCAGATATCACAAAACACACCTAGTTTAATTCGAAAATATTTTGATCTACTATTTGTGGTCCCTAGAATATTCAACCTTCAGATAATACCGATTTTAGATTTGCATTTTTTTTGCATTTCTCTGATTACCAATTAAATTAAAAATGATTTCCAAATATTATTTTTACAAAGTTAGTAAAATAATTGTAAATATGGGCTACTAAGACTTCTCGATAAAATCTCGATGTCTTTTACCGTCGATTCATGGTGGAAGTCCATTTTAAAGGAAAAATGAAAAACTAAATATTTAGATTAAAATCCACAAATGATAAAATTTATACACAACCGCCTGATGATGAGGGTGCAAATCCTCGAATACTATCGAAATCTGAAGTCATATTTGTGTATTTTAATCTAAACATTTAGTTTTTCATTTTTCTTCTCAAGAAACTCAAAATTATGCGCTTCCATGCGGCCGCTTCACGCTCGGCGACCCTCCACGAGTTTTGTGTGAATGAGTAAAAGGACGTACGGACGAGGTGATTGTCTTGAACTGTATACGTAACCGACGGTTAACGCCTTTTTACTCATTCGCGCGGAACTCGTGGAAGGTCGGACAGCATGTGGATGAGGCATCAAGTAAACTCTCATTAATATAGTGTAAAAAAAATGTTGAAAAAAAAATTAAAAAAAAATAAAAAGGTTACTATCGTCTTTATAATGATAGAGAAGAGAGAGATTTTAATGGGGCCGCTTCACGCTCGGCGTCCTTCCACGAGTTTTGTGAGAATGAGTAAAAGGACGTACGGACGAGGTGATTGTCTTGAACTGTATACGTAACCGACGGTTAACGCCTTTTTACTCATTCGCGCGGGACTCGTGGAAGGCCGGACAGCATGTGGATGAGGCATCAAGTAAACTCTCATTAAAATAGTGTAAAAAAAAATGTTGAAAAAAAAATTTAAAAAAAAGAAAAAGGTTACTATCGTCTTTATGATGATAGAGAAGAGAGAGATTTTAATATGTATGTATGAAATTTTTTATTGAATTTTATCGCTCATAAAAATTATATAGGATGGCCTAACTCTGACCTCCACAGATAATATTTAAATTTATTTCTAGTTATAAAATAAACACAGATAATATCAATATGTAACGTAACATTTACGCATTATACAGGATGTCCCATAAATCAACGTCATCCGTGGAAGGGTGATATAGACCAGCTCATAACTGACAGAAATATCGAAATATGACCTTAGTAAAAAATCGCTCACTCTCCCGAGCGAGAGCCGGAAACGATGATCTTTTTTCAAAACTGTTTCAAAATTGTTGAATCAAACAGCTGGATTGTAAGAATCAAAAATTATAATCCTATAACATTGAATTTTGTGACCGTGGCGATCGAAAATCTGATCGAAGGTGTCGAATTTCACGAAAAACGAAAAAGTGACGATATCTCGAGAATGTGCGTTTTTTTTACTAAGGTCATATTTCGATATTCTGGTCAGTTATGAGCTAGTCTATCACCCCTCCACGAGATGACGTTGATTTACGGGACAACCTGTATAATTCTAAATGATATCAAAAGCTGGCACTATATCGCGAATAACACGTATTCATTCGACAACTGAGCGTGTTGTCAGCTAGGGCTTCATTGTTATTCGCGTTTTTCGCGTGTGTTGTTTTTCTCATATTTTTTTCGATTGGGATTACTGTCAGATGTCATTCAACCTACTTTAATTGAAGAGCAGTGTTAAATACATCTAGGATCAGTGCTAAGAAGTGAAGTGAAAAATTCTGTAAAAAAATGTACTGGTGTAATGTTATTTGGTTGACAGCGTGCATATCGTTCGGCCTCATCTCTGGTGAAAAATCCGTTAAGAGTGTGACCTCTCCACTAAAAGCTTCCATTGAACCACTGATACAAATGGTAGACTTGGGACGCGCCGCTCAGTTCACATGTCGATTTGAGGGAAATCCAATCAACATTACATGGTTTAAAGATGGAAGGGATATGAAACATCACGATGCCGTATTGAGGATTGATTCAGTCCAGTTGGAAGATATAGGAATATATGAGTGTTTCATCAGAAATGATCAGGAAAGTGCGGAAGCCAGAGCGAAGCTTAAAATTTGGGGGATATTTGAGCCACCACAAATCCGTCACAGCTTCGCTGAGCAAACATTAAACCCAGGTACAGCCGTTCTTTTGAAATGTACTGCATCTGGTAATCCTGAACCCGAAATTTCATGGGAACATGACGGAAGGAGATTAGAGAATGGTGAAATATTAGATGTTGCAACTGTTGATGGAAAAGTTGAATCACATTTGAACATTTCTTCAATACATACAAACGACGGAGGGTTATACAGATGTATTGCTACTAACATGGTTGGGAGTGCTTCACATTCTGCTCGCGTTAATGTTTACGGTCTTCCATTCGTACGAACCATAGACAAGCATATGATTGCAGCCGGAGAAAACCTTATTGTTCACTGTCCATTTGCTGGATATCCAATTGACTCTATCGTGTGGGAGAGAGACAACAGAGTTCTTCCTATCAAGCACAATCAGAAAGTTTTCCCTAACGGCACCTTAGTGATTGAGAATGTGGATAGAAAGAGTGACCAAGCAACATACATATGTGTTGTTAAGAATAATCAAGGAAACAGCGCTCGTGGTTCTCTTGAAGTTCAAGTTATGGAGGTTCCTGAAGTGGTGTATGACCTTGAAGTCCTCGATAAGTCTGGAAGATCTGTTCAATTATCGTGGGATGCTCATCACGATAGCAACTTTCCAATTAAAGAGTATCTCATTGAATACAAAATAGCCAAGGGCACATGGGAGAACGACATTGAACTTGTTTCAGTACCTGCGAATACAACCGAGACAGAAGTCTTCAGTTTATATCCTGCTACTGTTTACCACTTGAGAATTGTCGCTGTAAATGAGTTTGGAAAATCGAAACCATCAAATGTTGTCACTATTATCACTGCTGACGAAGCTCCTTCTTCTGCACCAACTGAATTAAAAGTAGAAGCTATGGACCAACACAGCCTGAAAGTAACATGGAAGCCTCCCCCACCCCAAGACTGTAATGGTAATATCAAAGGATACTATGTTGGCTACAAATCGGGCAGTCGAGACACTTATATATTTGAAGTCGTAGTATCGAAGATCTCAAAGGAAACTGGGAAGCATCACCTTCTGATTACAAACTTGCAGACATACACGGAATATTCTGTAGTAGTACAAGCATTCAATAAGATTGGACAGGGACCTCTATCTGAGGAAGTTAAAACTTACACAGCTGAAGGAGTACCCACTGCTCCACCACGTGACGCTACTTGTAAAACACTTACAGCTCAAACAATCAAAATATCATGGGTCAGTCCTTCTCTTTCTTCCGCCAATGGCATTATTAAAGGATACAAGATTATATACGGTCCCAGCGAAACTTGGGATGATGAAGAAACAAAAGCCACAAAGAAGGCATCCGGCAATAAGACAGTTTTGCGTGGCTTGAAGAAGTACACAAACTATTCTATAACAGTAATGGCTACAACTGGTGGCGGAGATGGAGTCGGATCAAGACCCATCCACTGTCAAACCGAAGAAGATTTACCAGAAGCACCACCAGCAGTCAAAGCTTTGACAATGGGAACTGATTCTGTCCTTGTGTTATGGAGAGCACCAATGCGACCAAATGGAATCATCACACACTACACAGTTTATACCCAAGAGCAAGGATCTGAACCTGTCAGCACGGAGGTACCAGCGACCCAAATGAATTACTCCGCGACTGAATTGAAACAAACACGCTATGACTTCTGGGTCCAAGCTTCGACTATTATTGGAGAAGGTCAACCGTCACCCACAGTGTCAACAAGCCCCAGCACAAAGGTCCCAGCAAAGATTGCGACTTTCGATGATTCATTGACTGCAAGATTCAATAATGATGTAAAGTTGCCATGTCTCGCTGTAGGAGTACCACCACCAACAATCACATGGAAGGTGAAGGGAAGACCGCTGGAAACGTCGCACCGTGTTCATCAACTGCCTGAAGGTTCTCTATTGATTACTGGAGTAGCAAGAGAAGACGCTGGAAATTATGAATGCCACGTTGAAAATAGTTTTGGATCAGATACTATTACGCTGAAGCTCACTGTTGATGCTCCTCCTACAATCTCTTTAGACTCTAGCAGCATGTCGTCTCTCACCTTGAGATTTAATTCTACTAAAGACACACCGATACACGGCTACACTCTTCATTATAAGGCAGAGTTCGGAGATTTTTGGGAAACAGTTCAGATACCACGACAAACAACAACATACACATTAGAGAATTTGTACTGCGGATCCAGTTATCAAGTGTACGTCACGGTTAACACCAACTCTGCCAAGTCTGCCACTGGTGAGGCCAGTAATCTTTTGAATGCACGAACACTAGGAACTGAACCAATTGCCCCACTCACTGATGATTTCATAGAAGTGACAAGTGAAAGTGTGACACTAGATTTGAAACAGTGGCAAGACGGTGGATGCCCAATATCATACTTTGTTGTTGAAAAAATGCAGGATTATTATGGCTCTAGATGGGAATTGATTTCGAACAGAGTTATACCCGGAGGCAAGTTTGTTGTATTGGATCTGGACGCCGGAACACGCTATTTGTTGAGAATCACCGCACATAATAAAGTGGGATCTAAAATTGCCGAATATAAATTTGAGACGCAGGATGACTAATCACGTAATACAGAAACTCATACAAAAACATAGTTGGAAATAGACTGGAAATGTTTAAACATTTATAACTTCAACATTTCACTATATTTTTATTTTAATAGTAATATTTTCTGATTTCAATGATGTGAAATATGTCTCATTGAATTTCAAGAATAATTGTTAATATTTGTTTATAAATGTAACAAGGTGAATTTTCTCCATACATTTTCGATTCTCACTATTGAAATCAGTTCGAAATATTTGGCCTTTTTTTAAGGTTCACAACTACGTTGCTATTTGTTTTGGAGAAAATATTTATATGCCAATTTGTAGTAAATTTTACCTACTTTCATTTTGCATAGAAAGATTACTTACAAAAGTTGACCGTTTACAAATTCTAATAAAAAATTTGCCAGAAATAAAAAAAAAAATTTTTGCATCTTTGGTCACGTTCCGTCAGGAAAATTTGTTAGCAAACCTCGGATTCGGATTCAGCACCCAAAAAAAGAAATCCAGTCTACCCCACAACTTTCCATCGAGAAATGCATCTGCACCGAACTATTAGAACTTGAATTAATTGTTTCAACTATGTTTTATTGTAATGATAATTTGATAATAAATAAATTAAGCAGAATTAGGTATTTTATTTCTTTATTCTATCTATCCCACCACACAGTATCCCTCTCATGCCGCATCCACACGCTTGGCAAGCAGCGGCAAGCGAAGTGTGAAATTAGTAAAAAGGCGTGTGGATGGGGCGTTTTCTCTCTCCGCCAGTCTTTCGACTTTTCGTGTGAGATGTATTTTTATTACAACTATTTATTTGAAACAAAACAAATGGCCTTGGCAGCTTGACAACCTGTGTGTATACTGTATAGAATGAATGAAAGGTAATTTTAAGCTATAAATTTTGTATTTATTACTTTATGGACAAATTAAATTTAAATTAATTAAGTTTTTTGATAGACGCAAAATTAACCCCAAAAAATGGAAAAAACGCTATTTTTACCATTTAATCATGCGATTTTGAACCTTAATGCTGTGAGAAATGACTGTGTCGTCATTCTTGGTACCAAGGCCTTAAATTTAAATTGAATATTAAAAAAAATAGTAAATTGAGATGGGCACGTGTATAAAAACCCTGAATAAGGGATAAGGATACCTTTATTCGTCCTTTTCGGTCACATAAGACAACCTGACAAATCCTTAATAAGAATAATACGCGTAGGTGGCATATTGTCTCAGAAAAAGGGTTTTATCAAGATGGGTAAAATGGCAAACTCAATACATTTACGTAATATGAAAGAATCACAAATCAAGTGAGTTGTAGTAAAAATGATATTTTGATTATTACTGCTGTGATGTATTCAATTGAGAAATAAATTGAACCTTGTTGTAAGTTCTTATCATTAAGAGTAAGCTTCCTGACATTAAAAAAATAGATTTTTGAGACCTTTGATCTCGACAACCTTACTAAATATACTGGGAAAAAATTTGGCAGATACATTTAACCTTTATCTAGGGAATGACCGTAAAAGAATTTTCATATCTTGTATGGATTTCTAAAAAAAAATGTGATAAATACACACCTCTGATCTTTTTTCCGAAAGACTGCAACTCTTTTCCCGAAAAGGCGCAACAGGTGTGGTTTAGATCAAAGCGTTTTCTACCACCCCGTCATTCCAATCGTCACTAATACTTTCAATATCACCAAACCATCTTAATTTATTCACTTTCTTTCTTCACGTATTTGTCTTATTAGGTACCTACCTTATTCATTTATACAATCCACCATAGTTTTTTCACATAGTCTCCTTAACGACCTTCATAATACTCACAAGAAATACGTAAAGGGCGAGCTAATTGCGATTTGGCATGTTAAATATAATTGGTCAAGAGATTTTTCTTGTGTTGGAGAAAACATGAACAGTTTAATTAGTTGTTTGTTGAATACAGTAATTACTCTGCGAGTTATTTTAATAATTTATTTGTTGTAACTAATTATCGATTCCTAACAAGCGATCTATTGATTACGCTAATGACAATGGCTGGTTGCATCACTGATAACACAATATAAATAACACTCGCTGCTATAGAGCTGCTACAAACTAATGTGTAATGGTAAAAGTAGCTGCTACTTTAAGTAACTGCTCCTGACTGCTCCCAATACTAGTGATAAAATAAAATACCAGATATACTCGGTTCCATGACAAAATCTCAAGTGACAAAATCTCACATGTCAAAAGGGTAACCTACTATTGACAGAATCGCAACTCAACACCGGGAAATCTGATGCCGTTGTTTTTTTTTTTTGTTTTGTTTTTGAGTTGCGATTCTGTCAATAGTAGGTTACCCTTTTGACAGTTGAGATTTTGTCATTGTGAGTTTCTGTCTGGTTACCATATACTCGTATTAGGTGCTAACGGACATTTAGTTTTTATTTTATTTTTAACTTTTTTTGAATTAAATAAATAAATAGATAAAAACTTTATTACATATAAGTTTACATGCTAAGGGCGGATTTATCGCCTATTGGCGATTCCTCCCAATCAACCCAACTTTGACATTTAATGAAATGTTAATGTAGAAAAAACATACAATATACTTAATTACCTGTTAAGTATAATTTATACAGAGATAATAGATAGATAAAAAATATAATAAGTAATATATAGATACGAACAAAATAAATACATAAATGCATAGAGCCATTCACACACAAGCATACGAACACAATGTTTTGCACAATGCATACATACGAACACAATGTTTTACTAGATTTTTTTGATGTGCGCAAATCTTATACCCGATTTTTAAACCACTTCCTAACTACTTAGAGACCTGAAACTTTGCGAACATACGTAAAGTCGGTGACAATGCAATTATGTATCAAATTGGATCAGCCTACTTAACTCCAGAGACAAAAAAGATGTAAGGCGTTTGAGGAAGATCCAAGGGTCGTGTGGGGTCATGTGTGATATTGTATGAAAGGGCGTTGCAAATAATATGTAAATCCAGATAGTGCATTAGATTTCGTCCAGCTCAAGCCTCGGGAGACACCGAGCAATCGAGAGGATCAAGCTACAGCATATTTTCACAATTTCACGTTTTCCCACCACTATCTAAATATTTCACTCCTCAACATTTCAAAGTATCAGTTACTTGTTCACATTCAATACTCTTAATACGAATCACCGTTGCCCCAAATGCTACTGTTCCTTTCTAAAAACATCCGCCACATTTCTAACGCACATAACTTGTGGTCGTGGGTGTATCTGGTATGCATTAGATATCTGCATATTATCAAATGCCATGACGTTGTTTGCATATTGCATATGCATATTATAATGAAATAATATAGCATTACGTGGTTACAATTTTAATACTATTATCATCATACAAACCAGGCAATGTGCAGATAATGTGTTTCAAGTAGGTGCCCACTGCGATTCACATCACTATACATAATTGCTTAGAAAACGATAGGTCCTTTTCTGTAACTAATTAGGGCGAAGGTACTTTAGTAAATAAGACGTTTCCTATTCTTTTCTTTATCTCATCTTCTACTTCTTCTTCTTGTTCAGCCATCCCTCCACTGCTGGATATAGGCCTCTTCTAACACTTTCCACGTTTTTCTACTTTGGGCTTTGCTCACCCAGTTCCTTCCTGCGACTGGGACTATATCGTCTACCCATCTCTTTTGGGGTCGTCCCACAGGTACGTTGCGAGACAGGGGAACGAGAGATGGGCACCCAGAATCTTTATCTCATACTTCATAGTATTAATGTTAAGACACATTTATTTTAGTCCGAAAAGCTACAGAAGGTATAAAGTTATAAAGTCTCTTCTACGAGGTGGCAAAAATAAAATTCATAATAAGGACTTTAATAACTATAAACAACGAATAAAAACCATTTTGCAGGATTTGGCACCACATTTCTGTCCCTGGAAAAAAGAAACTGAAGAGCGACTATTTATGACGGACCGTATGACGTAACGGAAGAAAAAAGTTAGTGTTTATTGTTTATTATTCATTTCAATCTGTAAATTTGACTCCTAAAATCTACAGATTTACAGAAAGTACAGAGATGGGTGAATGGATATTTGATATAAAATTTCTTTTAGGGACTAAATCGGCAAGGGGTTCAAATTCGCCTTGGGGCAATCTCTTAACGAAATTCATTCTAAGTTGATAGAAACAGGAAATTCATGAGGTGACGCCAAGGGCAATAGAATATTTGAGAAATATTGACGCGAAGCTTTGACTCTCAGATACACTGTACAATGGTCGTTCACATATGAGAGAAGAAGAAGGGATAGGTATATAAGAAATTGGTTTGTATAAGACCGTGTTCCTGCCAGGTTATGCTAGTATCTGTATAATGAGTGTGTCTAGCACTACACGTGCCCTGGCATTGTTTTATATTTACTTATTTATTTATTCTTGTTTGTTGTTCTGTTCTGCATATTGAAATACAACACACTATGTTGACAGATCGATAATATTCTCTACAATAATAATTACTATAAAATCAAAAGACTTCATTCACTTCTAAATATGTAACCATAACCATATCTTATTATCACATCAAGCAACACTAAACCATGTTTGCTCCTGTGAGGCTTCAAGGGTTCGTTCTGGATCCGTTAATTTTCACTCAGCGAGTCAACGAGCGATTATCGCACGAAGACAGAACGCATTTGGGTGATTGTTCTAATCAGAATTGTCAAACTGAGATAGAGATATGAGAATACTAATAAGGGTTGAGAGATACACATCGAGATAGCGATATCACAACACTCTTCTTTGGTAGAAAGGGACAGACGTACTGCGTGTTAATAAGAGCGAGTGAACAGCACGTGCGGACCACTCTATTATCTATGGCGAGCGAATGTCACCCAACCAAATAGTTGGGTGTTATTCGCAACAACCGAGCGTGTCAACTGTGCACATAGAACAGGTTGAATCGCACGAGTTGACTCACACCGATGATAGAACGGAAAACAATAGAACCATAAACCATAAAAGTGAATCGCCGAGTGAAATTTAACGGATCCAGAACGAACCCCTGAAAGGAAACAGACTATAGTGATAGGTAGGTGGTTTCCAACAGCTGTCAAAATAATCCGTTGAAAATAATTTGTCTGTGGTAATTGATTACGTATAACCAATCGTCGGAGAATCTCTCCTCACTTTTGTATGGAATCTCATCTTTCATGTCAATCTTTTAAGTGATGTGAATAATTCATGAAGCGACCATATGGTTTTACAATATGTAGTCCAAGATTATTCCCATCATATATTTCATACCAGGAGTGTAGGAAGACCACCACTACGATGGAGAGACGACCTAGTAAAATATGTGGGTGCCAACTGGATCCAGAGTGCCTAGGATAGAGCGGCGTGGAAGCAGATGGAGGAGGCCTTTGTCCAGGAGTGGACGGGAGTAGGCTGAAGAAGAAGATATTTCATTTAGGTTCCTACTACTTACCGGATTGACTACAAGATATCGCTTTTGCAATAAGTCCGCCCTTTAGGGCTCGCGATCCAAATATGACGTCACGGTAATTTCCCGTGGTGTCAAGGTTCAAAATCGTATGATAAAACGTTCAAAATACCATTTTTTTACTTTATGTAGTTAATTTCGCTTCAATATAAAAACTTTTACGGTCATTCCCTAGATTTTAACGCATATATTGCATATTATCATTAAAAAAAATGTTGCTATATTTCGGAAAAAAGATCAAAGATGTTTTTGACAATATTTTTTGACAAATCCATAAAAGATATAAAAAATATTTTACGGTTATTTCTTAGATAAAGGTTCAATGTAACTACTCTATTTTTTTCCAAAGCATTTTTAGTAACAGTTTTCGAGATCTAAGGTCTCCCGTTTTTAGAAATTTTTAAATGTTGACATGCCTAGTCTAAAAGTGATGCACTTTCGCACATCCATCGCTGGTTAACCATACTAAATGTTATTATGAAAAATTCAATGTTTTACAGATCATTTTTGTATCTCGAAATAAAGCTACTTAACTGCATTCGCTGAAAAAAAATAAAAACAATATTCAATTTTCATTGAGAGCATTGTTCACAGAAAATAACAAAGGAAAAATAATTTTTGAAAATGCATTTGTTTCTGACGGTTATATTATTTTACTGACATCACATGTCTCTCTGTCCGTAAACTCCCGTGGAGATTTAAATGAACCTGTCCGTATGTCCGTATGTTGCACACATCGTCCGTCAACATGTCAAAGAGTCGAGACTATCGAACCATATGGTGAAATAAATTGTATACTCTCAATCAGTTCTCTTTGACATCAGAACCAAACGATATTTGAATAACTGTACCAACAAAATTATAAAGATGTATTTAATTTTCCAAAATACATCAATCGCGCTTAAAAGACTCGTTGATTTTCTGAAATTTCCCAATTTCGCTATTAGGTACGAGTATTATGGTATCTTATACTATACCCTCACGCCACCTCCCTTGCGGGGTAGCCAGAGAGAACGGATCGCCAGACTTTCCTATCCTGACACACACTTCGGGCTTCCGTCACATTCGTGCAATTCCTCATACGCATTCTACGATTACTTTTACTCAAAACAGGTCCGTCCCTGAGTATCTGGTCAACATAGTCCAGCCATGTGGTTCTTGGACGGCCGCGTTTCCTTACACCTCTTCTTTCACCCAGAAAAATTTTCTTTGTTATCCTTTCATCGTTCATTCTCTCCACATGTCCCAACCAACTCAAGTTGAGTTGAGATGGTAATCCGACAGATTTCAATGCATTTTATCACTATAATAAAAACATCCCGGCTTTTATACATTTTTTTCTCAGTAATCCATACAAGATATAAAAAATATTTTACAGTCATTTCCTAGATAAAAGTTCAATGTATCTACCCATTTTTTCCAAAGCATATTTAGTTAGGTTGTAGTGATCTAAGGTCTCCCGTTTTTTGAATTTTTTACAATGTTAATATTCATACTCCCTTTGACCACATTACAGAAATTATTAAGTATTATCATATCACACTACAATATAATAATAAAATGATAAGGAATGGTAATGCAAGTGCAGGTACAAAGGCAAATATTGTATATTAATTCCATTACAAAATACTGGTAAAAGCCAAACCATGTAGGTATGTAACGCTGGCCCATTGGCAAATTTTGCAACTTCTATGAAGATTTGTAGGTATGTAAATTTAAAGCAGCGACGCGTTCGCGGGTGGTAAAAAAATTTCCTCGATGTCTCACTTTTTATGAATGAAAATTTGAAATATCGAATGTACCTACTAATGAGATTGTGAATGAAAATAATTTGCCGCGTAAAAGTACTGCAGTATACATACATACCTACCAGAAAATAATTTGATTAGGTACTTCTATTATCAAAGATACTTACCTATTATATTATGATAGAGAATGCAATTCGAATTCTTTCAGTAATCATACTTACTGTAGGTACATATGTATAGTAGGTACGTATGTAGAGTTAGTATGGAAAGTAAGACCAATACCCTTTCGTGGTAGAGTGGCAGTATAAGTAGATAGTTAATAAAAATGCCAAATTCCGTCAATTCATTCAACTATTCACGGGACCCACTAGCATACAAATAATATTATAAATCATAGGGACTAATGTATCATGATGATAATAATTATATGTTATCTTAGTAATTTGCATGCTAATCATCTCTACTAAGTGTAGGTACATCTAGTAATTATAATAATATATTATTGTAGGTATGAGAGACAAATATTAGATAGGTAGGTACTAGGTATATTATTAATGATGACAACACAAAGTTTTCCGTATTATCTAACTATTCTAACTCACGAGTATCTGCTACATGAAATTATAATTACTGGCAATGTTTACTTACATATATAGTATATGTAACTACATTTTAAGGGCTTGGCGCCAAGAATGACGTCACAAACATTTCCCACGGCATTAAGGTTCAAAATTGCGTGAACAATCGCATGATAAAATGCAAAAAATAGCGTTATTTCCATTTTTTGAGGTTAATTTAAGGGCTGTCAAAAAACTTTTACGGTTATTCCCAAGATTTTAATGCATATTATCAGTACAAAAAAAAATACCTACTCCGCGACTTCCGGGAAACGAGTTTCCGTCTTTCGGAAAAAAGATAAGAGGTGTTTGTATATTTTTTTTTGAGAAATCTTTGCATGATATAAAAAATCTTTTACGGTTATTCCCTAGATAAAAGTTCAATGCATCTACCCTATATTGTTCCAAAGCATACTTAGTAACGGTTGTCGAGATTATAAGGTCTCCCGTTTTTAGAAATTTTTAAAATGTCGGTATGCATACTCTTAAATGTCATTAGACAAAAAATCTAAGGTCCACTTTTTCTACTAAATTAACATAATTATTAATGCGTTGTTGTCTGAGTCCACTTTTTTCTCTTTGAGTTTTAATTAATAACTTCCCAATGTCCCATGCGGTACCTTGAAATTTTGCACACTTATTTGCTTCAGGTGACAGTCTAGAACTATTGAACTTTTTTATCATAAACACGTTTTAAGAGTACGCATAATGACATTTAATAATAAATAAATAAATCTTTATTGGCCAGAGAAAATATCCATAGTTTCAAAAACGAGACAATTATAGTGTGCCAAAAGGTGGACTTATATACTTAATACAATATCTTACAGTCAACCCCATTTCAAAAATTTCTAAAAACGGGAGACCTTCGATCCCGAAAACCGTTACTTAATATGCTTTGGAAAAATAGAGTAAACACGTTGAACATTAATCTAGGGAATAACCGTAAAAGATTTTTTATATCTTGTGTAGATTTCTCAAAAAAAATGTGGAAAACAACTCTGATCTTTTTTTCCGAAAGACAGAATCTCGTTTCCCAAAAGTCGCAGAGATTTTTATAATATGCAATAAAATGGAGTGAATGACCGTGAGAGTTTTTTTTAGTGAAGCGAAATAAAGTTAAAAAACGTATTTTTAACCATTTTAGCACGCGATTGTTCATGCGATTTTATCCCTTTTTAGGTAGAATTTTTTAATAAGGCAGCGCACATTATCTGGGTGATTGTAGTTGGAATATTTACAACATAGTAATAATCTTTTAATAATAACATATTATTATGTTCCCAATTTTATGTATTTTGATCATGGCGCGAAGGGATCTGATTGATGGTGTGAACAAAAGCTTGAGGCTAGAGACACAACTATGACGTCACGGTCATTTCCCGTGGCGTCAAGGTTCAAAATCTCATGAACAATCGCATTATAAAATGTTAAAATTATATTTTTTTTACTTTTTAGGGGTTAATTTCGCTTCATTAAAAAAAAACTTTTACGTACATTCACTAGATTTTAACGCTTATTATCAATGCAAAAAAAAAAATCTTTCGGAAAAAAATCAAAGGTGTTTTTCCCAATTTTTTTTATGAGAAATCCACACAAGATATAAAAAATCTTATACAGGGATTCCCTAGATAAAGATTCTATATAAAATACCTCTTTTTAAAAAAGCATATATATGAGGAGATCTAGGATCTCCTGTTTTTAATTATTTTTTTGAAATCTCAATATGCCTACTCTTAATAAATGAACAAGGGTGAGACCAAGGGTAATCAAGTGTCTGGCTAGAGATTAGAGTTAGAACATAATAGTCTGGTCAAAGACTCTGAGTTCATCAGCACCTAACTAACGAGTTCAAGTTCATTGAATTTGCTGAAAAAAATTCACGCCAAGACTACCAAGAGTAATTAGCTGTCTCACGCGAAGGCAGACGAAATAATATTAAAAAAATGATATTAATTAACAACCATATTGTGGGATAATTAAAATTATGGAACAAGCTTTACACAAGTACCTAAGATATTTCTACAGACAATTTCGCGTTAGAAGTCCCCTGGAGCAAACTTGGTTTAGTGTTGCTTGATGTGATAATACGATAAGGTTTCATTTTTTCGCTACTTTCAAATTATATTTCAGAACTGTTGTTTTAAAAAATTGACAATTTTCGAATTGTTCGCAACTGGCAACATTTTTCTTCTAACTTGTGATGGCGGCTTGAATGGATTATTATTATCTGTCAAGTTATCTGTACCATCCGTCTTGTCCACCGTTCTGACGTTACCTGCAAGTGGAGTTTAGATTGTATTGTTGGTAGCCCTGATTGTCGAATTTTGTCGTAAGAGCTGTCAAAGGTTCCCAATATTCTCACATTGTATCTTTTACAAGTAACCTACAATGCCGAAAATATTACAGAGTAGCGCTAGAGAAATCATTTTAAAGAAAAGATAGATTTGCGAGTTGGATAAACAAAAAATACTCCGGTAATCTCTTTAAACCGCCATCACAAGTTTGAAAAACAATGTTGCCAGTTTATTCTAACAATCCAAAAATAGTCAATTTTTTTAAACAACACTTCTAAAAGATAATTCGAAAGTAGCGAAAAAATGTAACCATATCTTATCATCACATCAAGCAACACTAAACCAAGTTTGCACCAGGGGACTTCTGTCACGAAATGCACTTAAACCTGCTTATATTTTTCTTCATAAGAAGTTTATAATTAGTACATATGTGCTCATAGGTGTATGCACCTAATATTTTAATAAACGGATGATATAATAAGTACTAAATGATTAATAATTATATACCATCTGTAGGTTAGGTTGATCGGTTCAGGTAATATTAGAAAAACAGCTGATTAAAGGTCACATCAAGGTGAATGTTCGTTCGTTTCTCAACAAAAACTTCAATATTTATTCACCTAAGGTACAAAATACATATTGTCTAATCGCATGCATATTATTAATATTTACTGATTATGTATGCAATACCAAAATCTCATACATATATAATCCTTTCCTTACCGTCTGACTCGGTAGGTTTGTGCAGTTGTAAAAAAAATCGACAGATGTCGTTAGTCGTCACGCATTGACAAGTAAAGTACTGGGACACAGACCTCAAAACCTGGACATGTCTTGGTGTACCGGGACGTATGGCAGCCCTACAACTGTCATAATCTGCATCCACTTCCATCACATTATAACGCTACAATAATATTATTAGCTGTGTGAATTAGTGCTACTAATAGCTCAGCCCGATATAACTCAACCTAGAGAAATGAAAAGTGATCTGAAAGAGATTTTTTATTATTATTCTCTTCGCTTGGCAAAGTTACAAAATATAAAATCTTTAGATCATTTAATATTGTAGTGAGCAAAATAATATGTTCCATCAGGTGAAATAAAAAACATTGAATGAGCGAAATTTTATTCTGAATAACAATTACAAATGTACATCCAATTCAACAATGAGTCAATTCAAATAATGAAATCTTACCTTGTGATACAGGAAAGGCGAGATGGACTGCCGTATTTTCTTGTCGATAGATATTGATTTTACTCGCAACACGAACAACACATTGTTCAATAACTTAAAACTTTTAAACTTTGAAAACAAACACAACAATTGTTTCTTAATAACTTATAAACTTTTGAAGAACAAATAATATGCATAAAAAGCGCGGTGATGAATATATAATGCGGGTGTAGAAGGCGTGAATAATTATATGAAAGCGGTCAATTATAACACTCTTATCAGAAGAATCCTAGGAATATCCTGGAGGGACCACATCACGAATGACGAAGTTCTCAACAGAATCGAAGAAGGAAGGCACCTTCTCAAAACAATCTCAGAGAGACGGGCCAAGTGGATAGGCCACACAATACGACACGAAAACCTCCTCCACACCGTAATGGAGGGAATGACCGAGGGGACAATTCACAGAGGGCGACCCCGACAGGAATATATGGAGCAGGTTCTCCAGGATATGAGCTGCTCCTCATACTTGGAGCTGAAGCGTTGTGCGGAGGACCGGGGGGAGTGGAAAGCGAGGTATTCTTTGCTGCAAACAAATCCATTGGATTGAAACCTGAGAAGAAGAATCAGAGATGCGGGTTATTTCACACTGACCCAATGTCAGCCTTTTGTCCTTGAAACGTTCAATTGGCAAATTAGGTGGGGAAAGAGATGGAAGATATTGGATCATTATGATAATGGATGAGTGACAAGGATGTAGGTACCTTTTAACTTAAATTAAGTCACTGCTGAAGAATCAATTTGTTTTGTTATTCAAAATGTGGATACGAATCTATGGTTTATAAATCCTTCCACATAATTAGCGCAAACACAAGACTTCATTTCATAATAACGAAGTAATACATAACTAATAATACAACAATATAAAGCTCGCTGTTATGTAGATCTTTCATTTTCAGATAGTGCTTGTTTTTTTCTAATATTTTTTTGTATACCCTCACGCCACGTCCCTTGCAGGGTAGGCAGAAAGGACAGAGCGCCAGACAGCCCTATTCTTGCACACACTCCTAGCCTCCGTCACATTCATGCAATTTGTCATACACGCTCTCTGATACCTTTTACTTTTGACGCGTCCATCCTTGAGGATCTGGTCGACATTATCGGACCAGGTCAGTCTCGGGCGGCCGCGTTTCCTCACCCCTCTTCGCTCACCCAAATATATCTTTTTTGTCATCTTTCATTCTCTCAACATGCCTTAATTTTAATCATAAAACATAAGAAGGTAGATAAAAAAATCGTTTAAGAGTCCAGTTATTTTTTTATGCACAAACCCTCACTCTTATCAGCTATGCGCCGCAGGCCAAGAATTTCGTTTCGGGGGTTTAGTAGTTTTGGGTGTTTGAACCTCCAAAACCCACCAGACACATTTTTTAGCTGCCCATAGTAAGTTAATTATTTATAAATGCGAGATGGTTGCTAAATTAAAAAAAAACTGTCAACTACTTGGATCCCAAATGTTATATTATTGATAGATATAGCGAGATGTATCATATTTTTTTACTGTCTGCGAATGCGATGAGACTTTTTTCATTATAGTTTTTTGTCTTGTCAAAATATTCAGGATTAATCACCCACGTCCACGTAATCTTCGAAGATCCAATAAAAAATTCGAATTTAAAAGAATCGAGACAGAGCAGCAGGAAGGGTAATAAGTAAAACAAAATAAATTTATAAAACTCACTGTAGGAACAAAAAATTGTAGTACAGAAATAGCTTAATACAATGTAAAATGTAGTGATGGGCGATAGTACATATTTTATAGTCGAAATAATCGAAAACGTTCAGTTAAAGTCGATTGCACGAAACGACTTGCGATGTATAAAATTTTGGAAAAATCCAATTACCTAGGTACAATCGATTAATCGTTATCATTTTGGAGTCGATTATCGTTGTCAGAGCCCGCGATGTCAATTACGATTGTTTAGTCGGTGTACCTGCAATGTTTTAGTTATTGGTGCATACACCATTCAACAGGCAACATCTTTCCTCCACTATACGATACATACGTAGGTACGTCACTATAATAATGACTGGGGTTAACTGGAAGAATTCGCAGTTCTGCTAGAGAACAATTCTTTGTAATCTGTAATGTGCCCATTTTTTTATATGTATATAGGTACTTTGTTTACTTAAATAATAAATAAATGAAGTGTGGATTTGCTTAAGATTATTATGCCTAATCAACATTCTTGAATTCAATCGAGCATTTTCAATATTGTTACCATCGATGTGACAATCGAATTTGCGCTATCGATTGATCGCCCATCACTATAAAATGGATGACACTTGTAGATACTTTTTGCCGTCTACTTGTCTGCTACGTGAAGATACAATATGTATCGCCTGGTGTACAACAAGTTGAGAGATGACAGTCGAGTCACATAGTAGTTTTTTCATAAAGGTAGTCAATATGCATACAATACCTATGCTTAATATGTAGATAGATACAATATTCATCCTATATACTAAAAGAGACGGACAAATGAATGGATACGAGAGAAATCCAAGGTCATTGACGTGGTAAAACGAGCAACTGCCTTAAAATGGAGTTGGGCAGGACACGTTGCCAGACGCTCAGATTCTATATGGACCAAAAAGATTCTCGAGTGGCAACCTAGAATAAGCAAAAGGACAGTAGGAAGACTTCAGGCAAGATGGTTTGGCGATGTGAGGCGAATTTTTTACGGTTATTCCCTAGATAAAGGTTCAATGTATCAACTATTATTTTGTTCCAAAGCATATTTCAAGATCTAAGGTCTCTCGTTTTTAGAATTTTTTAAATGCCAATATGCGTACTCTTAATTAGTTGGCGTATTAATTTTAGAATAGGTTCTCACCACGTGTAAGTATTGTAAGTACCATTACTAAGACGCAATTTTTTTAGTACTGGTTACTTATAAAGTGTTGCGCGGTGTTTGAACTCGAAAGCTTCAAGTTCATGGCCAAGATCTCCGCGTTGTCTATTATTAGATTAGCAGTGTAATGCTTCGCAATATAGCCAGGCAGGTACCTAACTAATCTATGAGATAATATCTCTATTTGAAATAGGTACCTACTACTATATAGGTACTTTAATTAAAGAGGTACCACTATTTACATATATACTTGTACATATTACGTAGGTATACCTACCACATAGTATCTATTATTGGTTTACGGCAAGTTCGTCTAAAATCAATTCGTCTAAAATCAATGCAGTCAAAATCAATTTGCCTAACGAGCAATTCGTCGATTTAAGACGAATTGATAATTAGACGAATTGATTTTAGACTCCAGCCTCCCAAGAATGAGGGCTTTCTCGAACAGATCTCAAGATCCAAGAAAAGATGAAGAAGAAGAAGTTTTTAGACGAATTGATTTTAGACTAATTGATGTTAGATGAATTGATCTTAGACGAACTTACCGGACACTCCTATTATTACTAAACATTGTACCTATCCTATCAATTTTTTGTCATTATGTCAATTTTGTGTTGTTTTTATAAGACAAGTTTTCTCATCGTTTGGGGTCTCAGGAATAATAATTCGAACACAGTTACCACTACACCACGAAGAGCGACGGCTGTGTTAAGATCCCAACTATACGAGACCGAAGGTCTGGGTTCGAATCCAAGTCGGGGGGAACTGAAATGGCGAATGTTTCTCGAGTGTAATGTGATAATTTAAGCCAACCGAAGTCGGTCGTAAGCCCGACAATGTTTATCCATAATTCTTCTACACTGTTGTAGGAATACTGCATTGTATATACTACGAAATGTAGAAAAAGATCCATCGCTTTATGCCTCATCCACATGCTGGCCGAGCTGTCACGTTTTTTTATGTAAATGAGTAAAAAGGCGTAAACCGTCTGTTACGTATACAATCCAAACAATCACCCCGTACACACGTCTTTTTACTTATTCACAAAAAAAAAAACGTAATAGCTCGGCCAGCATGTGGATGAGGCATAACAATAATAATTTTTAAACCAAAATAATTCAAGTAAAAAATTCGATACAAAGTCAGATAAGTCTATTATTTGTTGACAGCTAAAAACATTTTAGCACTAAAGACAACAGAGTTGATGGTAAATTTACTGTGCATAACTTTTATTCCAGTAATAAAGTTTAACTTATACTACTCTACTATAATACTGCGGTAATTATTTCAGTAATTATTACTGCCTATCATTAAAGTAATATCTTATCCTAGCATCACCATCTGTTCCACACAATGTTATGATGTAGACAAGCAGTAACTTAATGTATTAAGAATAAGGATATTATGACAAATATTCGCATTCGCTTTGTGCAAAACATTCGCTTTACGAGTGACTTTCGCATTCGCTTTCGCGTTCCTATCAAAAATCTTAGTAAATATTTTATTTAGTAATTCAGAAAAGACTCCGCGTCATTAGCATGCAACGTGCCAAACTGCCTCGTCAGAATACAATTTAGAAATTGTATGAAAAAAGTTTTTTTTTTGTGTTTTCGTTATATGCGAAACGTTCGCATTAATTTGTCGTTCGTATTCGCTTTTTCAAAATATTACACAACATTTTCAGTGCATATTTTCTCCAGGAATTCAGAAAAGTCTTGACGTGGGGCACAGAAAATTAATTAAATTTAAATTCCGTTTAACCTTAATCTTTTAAGTCTTTTGCTTTTGCTATGTGTGATATTTTCGGAACAATTTGATATTCGCATTCGCAATGCGCAAATTGCTTTTTCCATAAATTAGTGGATTCATAAAAGTTTCGAAAAAGCCTAATGTTTGCAGAAAATATTGCAATAGTTTTTTTTTTTGCTTTTATTGTATGTAAAATATTCGCATTCGCAATTTTACATTTTATATTTTCGCATTAGCTTTTACCGAAGAAGCCATATCCATCTAGTTCTAGTATTATATGGGATGATCCACAGTAAATGGATTTACTTATGTAGCGAGTAAAGATGAGTATGAAATTATTCTACAACATTAAGTTTAGGTGAGTTATTTAGTATGAAGTGTTATGGTACAACGTCTCATCGTAACATTGAGTTGAGGCCATAAACTTGTTTATCACCCATTGGGAGACTTGTCTTTAAATACCTAATTTAAGTTTGGTTGAAAGAGACTTACTCGTACGTCTGTTTTCTATCATCATTATACTTAATTTATTCTATCAAATAGGTTTGTACCTAGATACCTCTCGACTCCTGTTCAGGCCCCTCTCTTCCATCCACAATGAGCCCTTGCCCAGGGCCCCGCGATCCTAGGGGCCCCTTAACGTCGGCTTGATCACCAATTAATAAGGAACCGAAAAATCAATTGATTGTCTCTAAAAAGTCTCGAGAGGCAGATTATGATGGTGGCGAGGGAGGGAGGAGGAGGCAATATCTTAAAGTGCCCTGGGCCCCCAAAAGGTTAAAGACGACCATGCTCCTGTTTACTGGTACCGAGATAATCCTGAATTTATTAAAATTAACAAAAATTTTTTTTTTTTCAGTTTTAAGCTTTAATAATGGACATCTATTGAAAACTTTTACAACATAGCACAAAAGCCATTTGCAAGCGTAGGATTTGCGAAAAACTACGAAAGACGTACGTACGCTCAGCAATGTATGTACATTAGATTATAGACAAAACATATTGTTTTATATTCACTTCTTTGATTGATTTGTAATGTACCTACCATGCGTGCATGCTGTGGACACTCTTATTTGGGAGGTTAACGTGAATTATATCTTTTGTGTATGTCATTATATATGTTTGTTAACTTTCTGTGTGTGCCCCTCTTAAATAAATAAATAGACAAAAAACTTTAGATTCGATATAAAATGACAGATCCACTACAGAGGACGTTGATCTGAATAATACTTAGTTAATAACCATCTACATAATATTATTGTTACAATACTACACGTGGGTTTTTTGTTATGACAATTATGTAAATAATAAATCAATCTACAGACAATCCATTGTGTTCTATCTTGTATCACACTGTTGCAAATCATCGCATGATAAGTGTATTTTTCTATTTATATTTACATATATAGACTTTTTTTAATACTTTAGTAGTATAGCAGATAAATAAAATCGTATCGCCTAAGATGGTAGGGACATGTCCAGCGAATGGAGGACAACCGAATATCGAAAAAGATTCTCAGCACACGACCAGATGGGAGACGAAATGTGGGGAGATGGATGGATGGCGTGGAGAGGGACCTAAGAGCAATTGGTTTGACGAACTGGAAGGTGCGGGTGATGGACCTAATGGAATGGCGAAGTATTCTGGAGGAGGCCAAGGCTCTCAGTGGGCCCGCCAGTGATGATGATGAGTATAGCAGGTATGCGGGAAAATATCGATCGATATACAATGCTATTACGATTTCGAGATATTAATAATCGGACTATCGTAATCTTTACGAGCAGACGGAATGGAGCAATCGACATAGAGACTTGAAAATTTTGCGATAAAGATAAAACGATTTTATTCATGAATTTCGTATGGTTATGGATACAAAACCCTCGATAGGTAAGGCGGGAATGATTTGAAAACGATGGATGTATGACAAAGAAAGCACGCGCGTTGAAGGAATATTCAGAAATTGTTTATTTTTTAATATTTTGAATGAAAAATTTGCTATTATCAAAAATATGCCAAGGGGATCCACTGGGTATTATCTAATTCTATCACAACGTGTATTTTTATTTATCTATGTTGTGTAGTTTTTGCTAAAAAAGAGTTGAAAAAATCATCACAGGTTGACTTGTCTATTTGGAGACGAAGACTCTTAATGATTTATACGAATTTGATTCCAATTTCCTATCTGTTTTATACGATTTTACGAAGAAAAATCCGATGGGAATACGAGTAATGACTCGTCACACCTGATGGAATCAATTTGGTATGAGCTTACCTAACACCATGAGTCATGAGATTACACGACTAGCTTGGAATAGGTACTAATCTAAGTAGTCGCATTACAAGGATGTTTGTACTGAGAATTATGTATAATAATCCAAGCTATTATTAGCTCTATATCCCTAAAGGATTACTTCTATCATACATCGGGTTGGTAACCAGACAGAAACTCAAATGACAAAATCTCAACTGTCAAAAGGGTAACCTACTATTGACAGAATCGCAACTCATCGCCGGAAAACCTGTTGCCGCCAATTTCAATACTGTTGGGTTAGGTTCGTTAGGTGTTTTTTTTTAAACACACAAAAACAAAACAAAAAAAAATCAACGGCATCAGATTTTCCGGTGCTGAGATTTTGACATGGATGGGTTGCCAAATTACTCGCAAGTCAAACCGGGACAACCCCCCCCCCCCTTCCCCGCCCCGTCTACATTTTTTTTGTATGCATTTAAAAAATTGAGGGCTAAAATAAAAAGATCATCAATTTTTTTTCCGATTTTTCTCCTATGAAACTGTTCATAATTTTAGTTGATAATTAACTAATCCGGTTTTTTGTCCAACACATCTGGCATCCCTGACAGATCGAAAATTTTACGAACCGCTAATGCGTAACTTTGTTTTCTACGTAGTTTCTTCCTTTAAACATAAACTGTCAAAAAAAAACACAAAATGATAAAAATCGTGAGACTATACCAACATTTCCGAAAACCGGAACATTTGGGCGTCCCGAAAGGTTTGTTCGGGACACCGGGAGACGAGGCGTAAAACCGGTGACCCTGGCAACCCTGGCAACTCTAATCATACATCAATAACATTATTAAGTACAATGTCAATATTATGGCAACTATACATTACATTAGCGAATGATGAGGATTATAGACAGTCGTTGTACCTGTCCCTACCTACCTCATAATATTATTATATCACTAAACTGCGATGTAATAATACAAACGTTTTATGGGGAAGGTACGACTTAACAAATATGGTGATGTTTAGGTGAGTGTAGGATTTGAAATCACTGTTACTATTTGTAGATGTTGAAAGCAGTGACCGAAAAGTAGCAACTTTACGATCATTTCGTGGTAACCTAAATCTAGTAAAAATGAAAAGTAATTTAAAATTTATTTCAGCCAAATTTATAACAAATCATTAATAATTTCTTTTTGAAATAAGTATTTAGTTGGTGCAATTGGTTGGAGCGGGGACTTCTAATAAGAAGGTGCTAGATTCGGATCTCGGTACTGACTACATCAGCAATAAGTCCGCCTTTTGGCACACAAGATTGTCTTATTTTTTTTCTGTAATCATTGTAATCATTTTGGTCAATAAAGATTTATTTATTTATTTATTTATTACATTCTGCATTTCGCGAGACAAACACTGTGAATTTTTTTTAAAGCCTTTTTAATCATTACAAAAATAACGTGAACTAACACTTCCAAATTCATGGTTGAATGCAAAAAATAGCAGGTTAAAATAAAACAACTCTCTAAAAAAAACAGGATGTGATAAATCACTTAAAAAAGCTTATAACGTAAAGAAAAACAACATTCCTGGTGATAAGGGTGCAAATCCTCCAATACTAGTCGCGAAAGCTAGTCATTTTTTGTGGATTTTGATCTAAATATTTAGTTTTTCATTTCTTCCTTATTCCTGGTTTAAATTTGTGACTATGAAACCAAATAGAACAAAATAACATATGATTCATAAACTGTTAAATATTACTTTAGTTGCTATTTTTAACAGTATGTTTACGTTATTTTGTATCTAATTCATACCTATTTATACTTCGATGTCCTGGAACTCAATAAATGACATAATACTCGATGTTTTCATATGAAAAAGCGTAATAATGTTGGATTAGCATTGTTTGTGAGGACTTATAGACTTAGTATGGAAAGATATAAAAGTGGAGGTACTACACACTACACAGACCTACATATATTATTATCTATAAGTAGCTGTATAGGATGTTTGTGTACTACAGTATTACGATCACCATTATACTCGTATTGGAAGGAAGTAGAGATGAATAGCGCCGATTGGCTTTGTATACCGCGCAGTTTGTCTGCGCATGCGCTATTCCATTATATTGCACATCAAACAAAACTTACATCCTTCAGTTACCACACAGTGAAAGAATCACTCATTTAACATGACTGGTTCCAAAGTTATGCCTTTTTAAAATAGGGTCTATCTTTTTCGATGACCTTGCATAACATGATGATATCAAGATTTTCGACCAACGGTACATGGTGGAAGTCTATCTGTATAACACGTATATTGTACACCATTGTTTGAAGATTCAGGACTCCGTTTAGTGAAATTTGGACTGATGGACTTGATGTCATACCTACCTATATTAATTGTAGGTATTAATTTTTCGCTTATAATTATGTAAGTACCAATTAATCTAGTGACCTAGAAAATGATTAAAAATATATTCGTATGTTGTGTACAACTTTGTAATATAATTCGTACTAAAGTAGATAGGTACCTAGTACTTAAAATATTATCATTTTACAACTTCCTATGTAGGTAAATATTTGTGCGTAAATTTTCATATATAATTTCAATCTTATCGCGAGCAGACGTATATTAATATATTCTACACAACAATAACATTATAATATCGGTATCATATACTTTATTATTATATAGTAGTGGGTACCTACCTGTGAAAATCACGGAGGCTTGGCTAAATATGTTTTTGTGTAACCTCTATTAGTACTCCACCCTTCAAAGTTCCTCGAATAAACACAGGAAGATCACAAGGCTCCGTCTTTTCCCCGTCTCTCCAATATCGTCATGAAAGTCGTAAAACCAGATTCATACTGATTCAGATTCAGATTGTCGACTTTTTTAGATGGGACCCACCCCTGAAAGTTACAAAACTCCTCTTACATGTCTACTTACATACATAGGTACTTTACACACATATAGAAGGTGGGTACTTCAATTATTTCTTGATTATTTCCACAAAAGAAATATTTCAAAAATAGGTATTTTCATTCATAATTTCATTAGTAAGTACCAACAATTCTTTTCAAACTTTTTCAAATTTATTTACTTCTTCAAATGAGACTTCGACGAAAATTTCTAGCCCCCCACGAAGGCGTCGCTGCCTTTTTTTCATTTTCCAATTGGCAAGCGTTACATACCTACATGACTTGGATAATACGAGTATTAAGTAATGGAATCTAACAGTACATAATATACATAGTATGTATATAGTATATGTAGTAGGTATACAATAAAATGCATTGTTTGTCATGTTTATGTCATGTGAAGGTCGCTTCTTATCTCTGGAGTGACATAATGCGAAAACTCTATACCGTACCGTTCTCCTTAAGCCAACGGTAATCTAGCGAAAAGCTTAAGTTGTCTAATAGGTAGTTTTACACTTCAGTATTCCTCGAACAAACACAGGAAGGTTACAAGGCCACGACACTCAATTTTGCGCGGTGTGTACTGAGAGTAGGTATCACAAAAAAAAAAGAAAACGTGGAACCTTACGGGCAGAGGAGGGGTAGGCACTTGCCACCAGTCCGCCACTGCTTACGGGGTAGGCAGAAAACTTATCGGATTAAAATCAGTTTTATAAAAAAATAATCTCGATGATCTAGAGCAGTTAGAATTTAAAAAACAGAGTAGGTAATTTACTTATGTATTAAGGGCATGGCACCAGGAATGACGTCACAGTCTTTTCCAACGGCATTAAGGTTCAAAATTGCGTGACAATCGCATGATAAAATGGTAAAAATAGCGTTTTTTTCCATTTTTTGGGGTTAATTTTGCGTCTATCAAAAAACTTTTACGGTTATTCCCTAGATTTTAATGCATATTATCAGTACACAAAAAACAAATTACTCCGCGACTTTCGGGAAACGAGTTTCCGTCTTTCGGAAAAAAGGTCAGAGGTGTGTTTAAATATTTTTTTTGCGAAATCTATACAAGATATAAAAAATCTATTACGGTTATTCCCTAGATAAAGGTTCAATGCATCTACCCTATTTTGTTCCAAAGCATATTTAGTAACGGTTGTCGAGATAGAAGGTCTCTCGTTTTTCGAAATTTCTGAAATGTCGGTATGCACACTTTTAATTTACAGAAAAGTATTTGGAATTGTTGTCAAACATCTAAAATCATTGCCATTCTGAATGTCATACGTAAATGTATGCACAAAGTGAATGTTGTCTGTGCTTAATACTTAATGCACCTAACTAAAATCTATAACCTGAGGTTGAATTACATGGCTTTAAATACTGCCATATTTTTGGCACAATGGTGGTAGATGAATAGTGCCGATTGGCATTGTCGACCGAGCAGCTGTCTGCGCATGCGCATGCATAGTTTTTTTTTTAATGAATCTGGGTTTATCGAAATAAACCCAAATACATCTTTGTACACTTCACAAAAAGCTTAAAAGCTTATGTAAATTTGTACATCAAACAAAATTTACATTAATCAGTTACCGTTGTGTGAAAGAATCACTCATTTAACATGAATGGCAGAGTCGTATTTGCCAAAAGGCTGAGTAGGTTGACTGTAAGATATTGCGTTAGCAATAAGTCCGCCTTTTGGCACACAAGATTGTCTTATTTTTTTTGTAATCATTGTAATCATTTTGGTCAATAAAGATTTATTTATTTATTTATTATTATTAATTTAGGTCGGGGACTATGGGCGGCAGAGACGTATGAAAAATAATGATAAGTGGCTCCTATCTCTGCTTTTCCTCACCTAACAAGTTGGTGAAATCCAGCATTAGAGTTTCATCAGTCATATTAAGTTTAATTTGATCTGCTTACGTATATTGCTGTTGTTTTGATTTTAATAACGATTGACGTAGCGTGGGGTATCATCATCCATCAAATCCTCATTAATTATTAGTTTCCATTGTTCCCTATAATAACTAATCGTGTAAAACTAATCGACTTACACAATTCTGGTGGAAATCGGGTAACAATGCATCGCAGGGCCTGTGGCAACTTTTGCAAGTTGTTCCCAAAGAGATTACATATTACTTATTATTAGTACTTAATATATTATTATTTTTTTTATTTATTTAAACTTAAAGTAAACAACAAACACATATAAATATACAAAATGGACATAGTACAGATTATAAAACGTTGTTCACTAGGGCGAACATATCGCAGAACTGCGATTTCTTCCAGTTAACCCCAGGACAAAACAGAAAAAAAAGTAATTGAACAAAAATATAGGAAAAAAACAGAAAAAAGAAATTGAATAAAAAAATATACGAAGTAGAAAATATATACATACATACATATGTGAGACAAAAAACAAATAAAAACGGAATAATAAAAAAATAATAAACAAGATACAGAATGCATATATACATAAAAACATATATAGTTGAAACTACAATTATTAGTCCTACGATTCGGATTATGTCGCTGGTTGTTCCAATATATACGGAATTCAAAACACTTCGTAATACAACTTTTCATTGACAAAATGTTGCGTAACATACTCGTAATTATGATCCTGCAAAATATTTTGAAAATGTTTTGTACGGTTATCGATACATGTACTTAGATGTTTTTAGAAGTCGCGAGAATGTAAAATTAGTACATTTTCCCTAGTAGAATTAAAGGGACATGTTTCTTAAAAAATATATGTAAAAGTGTGAATATTTATTTTGATAGGAAGGACGACCATGACGTAGAGATGCGCAAAACCGTTTAAAAGTGGTGAATATATTGTGCAATAAATAATATAAATACGTGACTTGGTCAATATTGCAGTAAGTACAAATGTCATTAAGTAGAATAGAAAATACTACGCTGATTAAAAATTAATTTTACTATAAAAATGTACGCACAATAATTATACGTGTAAGCATATAGGGAAGTCTGGTAATCTGTTTTCTCTACTTACCCTGCAAACCGCGTCACTTTTGACGGGTTACGGCTAGTATTCCTATATATTATCTTCTATTATTCCCTATAATAACTAATTGTGTAAAACTAATCTTTCAGAATTATATACATAAACCTATCGACCCAAAATCAAATGAGGCTGTACGTACCTCCATTGGAACCTCAGTAATTAAGGGATTATATTTCCACTTTAACATTATTGGGTCTCATGGAGAGGGTACGTACTTTACTAGATCAGTATACAATCTATTATAAATCAAAGTAAATGAACCAAATTACTAGTATTAGTAACCTCAATTTATTTTATAAAATATTGTAGGTAGTCGTATCATAGTTAGATAACAAGTACAGTAATCTCAAAAGATAGGATTACAGATCAGGTCAGAGGACCTTGTTCAGAACCTCGGCTCTGGGTATATCGAGGAACTGAAATTGGAGAATGTTACATCAATGTGAAGATGATCACATTAAACCAGCCGACGACGATAAGTGCCGTTATAAATATGAAAATTGTGTTTGTTATTCATAAAATAACAATACGAAAGAAGAAGAAGAATAAAAAAATATGTGCTGCGTTGAAGTTGTCCACCAATGGTGCATGCTAGAAGCTCATTTTTAAGAGGAAAAAATTAAAAACTGATACACTTTTAGGTACTAGGTTTCAAAATCCACAAATTGTTGCTTTCTTTATGCGAGAAAGTAAGTAGGTACAGTAGAAGTCCATTAGTCCGGCATCCAACAGTCCGGAATGCCCGATAGTCCGGCATCGCTCCGGATCTCTTTTGCTGAGGCTAGTACTAGCTACAGTGCTTCAGAAATTATTGATTTCCATATCATTAGAAATAAATTTTATACTGAACACCAAAAGTCAAGAAAACAAAAGACATTCGTGACTTTTATGAAACATTATTTGAAATGTAAAATAAACTTTGCTGTATTTGCATACTGTATTTGTAGTTTAATTATTAACCTAATTGTTCTTATAATTACGATTTGTGTATGTATGTATTTAAAAAAAAAACAAAGAACAAAAAGTAAGTACCTACACTAAAAAGAAGGGGCACCGCCCGATAGACCGGAATTTCCGGTAATCCGGCACCGAGCCGGTCCCGAACGTGCCGGATTATCGGACTTCTACCGTACATTGTACATAAGTACTTTGCTTATAATCGCCTGCGAGTCCAAAATCGGTGGATTTTAAAGCTACGGTATACATATAAGCTATTCATTTTTTCCTCTTAGGTATGTGATATCAAATTTTTAACCAAATTTTTGTAAGGCATTTAATTACTGAGAAAAATAATCTAAAATTAATTTATAGTATTGGAGGATGGGCTATTGTTTGCGTAGAACCATTCGGGTGACCAATAAATAAAATTAATTCCATATTGAAAACCAAACTTTATTCATTATTCATTCAAATAATTCAAGTAAAATAATTGCTGATTTGAAAGTCACAAAGAGCTTTTGAAATAAATTCGACGTATATTTTCTTTATTACTTTTAGGGTCATAATCTCTACTAATAAAATGTATGACTAACTGACGTACTCACTAATCGACGCAGAGCCCAAACGGCTAATCCCAGAGAAGTGAAATTTTGAAGAAAGATAGTTTTTAATTCAAAACCTCCCACTAAGAAAATATTTTTCAAAATTCACGATCAAAAAACACGATCAACCCTATATTTCATCGCCCCTAAGGGGATGAAATATAGGGTTGATCGTGTTTTAGAGTATACAAATATCTCGAAAATTAGACGTGGTAAGAACTTGAGAAATGGCAGGTAGATTCTCATATCAAAATATGTAATAGGGTGTTAAGTCTTTTTCTTCTAAATTTCTATTAAAAAGGGCATAAAGAAGTTTCCAGAAAACTGTTTCTTTAAAAAGGATAAAATTGTATTATTCCATTCTCAAAAAAAGTCAATTATTTAGGCTAAAGGGGTAGGGGTAGTTTGTTTTTAAAGAACCATTTTTAGCAACCAATAAAGCTACCCAAGCAACGCTGGGTAATACAGCTAGTATAATAATATATCAGCCGTTTCCCGGGAATTTGTTCAAATTTATTTATGTGCTTTTCAATATTAAAGTTTTCCCATAAAATCTATTCACAAGTTACCCCCATAATGTTTGATGATGGGGAGGGACAAAAGAAAAACTGAACAAAGAACATCCCATTAGTTGTTGGATCCCGAAAACTCTTTGCCCTATTAGGATTGTATTCCTACAACCGGAAAATATAAATAAGGAGTCGACAACCTATGGTAAGCGAGCCGGGAGCATTGAACTCAAAACTTCCTGGAGCGCGTCATACAGTACAATCACAGAAAAATTGCTGTGTCTATGGGGGTGAGGAGTGCAGATATATTGAGGCTTTTTTGTCTCATTCCCACTCGCGTAAATCATACGTCAATTTTTTTTTTATTTTTTTTTAGTACAGTTTGAACTTCTAATTGAAATAAGTAATGGTAAAAAAAAGTAAAACCAAAATTTTCTTGTTTTTGTAACTATGCATATTTTCTCTGGCCAAGAATGATTTATTTATTTCATGGCTTCACATCCTAGATAAGGTTTTCGCGGTCTTTCAAACGATACCAAGCACGCCCTCCCGAGGGACGGACTCAGACCTCCAGCCTAAACCAGCCGACGATTCGTCATAAACTTGATGGAAAGTCCGTCCTTTGCCGTACATCCGTTGAGATAACTACTTGTTTTTTCAACTACACAATGCAATAAATCATATGTTTGTCAAACAAAGTGAGATTTGTGATATTAAAAAACATTGTAGATACAAGCTCGTCCTAGTGAATATTATTAAAAGTGTTTGGTCACGTATACCTATTCCGTTCAACATTGACATAAAATATAAACCCTTGGTACACCGTAGGTAAAAATATCTTACGTAGGTAAAAATCTGTTTTTTTTTTTACTACATTCCGTCCATTTCTTTTTTTCTAAGTATTTGAAGTAGAAATGCGTGACTTTGAAAGTGGAAAGAACAGTGACCAATCAAGATTTTGCGAGCACGTAATCTTTATCGGAGAAGTAACGAAAGGAAAAAAGTTGCTGACAACAGAGAGACGTCCATTTGTATTTATGTTCTGCGATTGAGAACAAAAACCTATTAAAAGACAATAGATACGAAGGGTTAACACGACTGATCGATGTGTACAAACTTAGAGTTGGGTGTCCAGGAAAATAATGAATCACTCTAAGAGTTATAGAACTCAACTAGAAAAAAAAGATCCAATTTGAGGGTTTGGCACCAGGAATGACGTCACAGTCTTTTTCCACGGCATTAAGGTTCAAAATCGCGTGACAATCGCATGATAAAATGGTAAAAGTAGCGTTTTTTTTTTTTCATTTTTCGGGGTTAATTTTGCGTCTATCAAAAAACATTAACGGTTATTCCCTAGATTTCAATGCATATTATCAGTACAAAAAAAATTTACTCCGCGACTTTCGAGAAACGAGTTTCCGTCTTTCGGAAAAAAGAGGAGTGGTGTTTTTTAATTTTTTTTTTTTTTGAGAAATCTATACAAGATATAAAAAATCTTTTACGGTTATTCCCTAGGTAAAGGTTCAATGTATCTACCCTATTTTGTTCCAAAGCATATTTAGTAACGGTTGTCGAGATAGAAGGTCTCCCGTTTTTAGAAATTTTTGAAATGTCGGTATGCATACTCTTAAAAGCATCAAGGGAGAAAAAACCTGATGGGTTTTCCGTTTTTCTGAGGTACCTAGGTACATACTTACGCATTTTTCAATTTACTTTTGTTTTTTGCGCCTCATTTAACCCATCTATCACCCATCACGCCGCAACCCTTGTAAGGTAGGTACAAAAGACAGAACGCAAGACTGCCCTAACCCTACACACACTCCTTGCTTAGGTCACATCCATCCAATTTGTCGTACACGCTCTCAGATTCCTTATACTTAATATCCTTCAGGATCTGGTTGAGAAGATCGAACCAGGTCATTCTCAGACTGATGCAATTTCATACTTATATTATCTTTTTAAAGTGATCTTAATGCATTCTCTCAACATGTCCAAACCACCTAAGCTTATTCACTTTCATTCTGGTCACAACACCCGTCTTACAGTCACCATATTTCTAACAACATCATTTCTTATCCGATTTTCACGCATCATTTTCTCATTTTCACTGCATTCAAACCTGATTCGACCTTCGTGCCATATCTACGGCCCACTAGGATACATAACGGTCGCTATCAAGATAGCGATGCGCAGTTCTCAACAAAATCAAAGGAGGAAGACACCTGCTCAATGCAATAGCAGAAAGACGTGCCAGATGGATCGGCCAATAATGCGTCAAGAGGGTCTCCTATTTGAATTAATTGAAGGAATGAACGAGGGGACAAACTACAGAGGATGACCAAGGAGAGAATACCTGGACGACCTGTGCCAGGATATGGGCTTCGACTCGTATAAAGAGTTAAAAATAACCGCACAGGAAAGGGATGAGTGGAGAAGGAGACAAGGGGCTTTGCTGCAAACCAAACATAACGATTGAAACTGGAGATAAAATTTGTTCTACAAAAGTCTTGATAATGAATTAAATTTGTAAAATGTACCGAAAGCATAAATTCAACCCCAAAACAATAAACATGGCGAGGACTGCTGATGTAAAGTATATTCAGAGGTGAGCTGGTCACGTAGTGTTGAGGATCATTCTTAAGCTCCCTCCACAGTGGCTGACGTTTCATTTGCAGTAAAATCAAATGATTCATCATAGCAGGGCACCACTTGAATAATAAGCAGCTTCTGTTCACGGAGGTCTAAAGCAGGGATCATCAAATAGTTTCATTGGGGGTCCGTTTTTGAAATTCATAAGTCGCGGTCCGTTTGGTAGTTGTTGACAAGCAATCAAGATCGTAGCCAGGAATTCAATTTGGAGAGGAGGTCGTCCTCTGGACCAGAGACAATGAGAAGCAAAATGGGTGTCACCAACTGAATGTATCTAAGATGCTAAATGCAATAAAAACGAGTCAATAGCGCCACAGGCTAATTTTTTTTTTTTTGAAAAAGTGGGTGAAAAGATGAATCTAGTTGTCTATCAATAGTACCTCATCTGGATATATTTCTGTGTTATTTCCCATAGGACAAACGAATAGAGTCGCAGGGGAAAATGGTGTCATAAAACAATGCCACACCCAATGCCCTTGAATGGCTTGGAAGCCTGGATGTTGCTTTGTAGGAACATGTCTCCTGTATGTAACAGATAGCATAATTCTCTTATCTTCTGACGTTTCTGACGCCCATCGGTGGCAGAAGCTATACGAAATAAAATAAAACATAAGAAGGTAGATAAAAAGAGTCGTTAAACGCCCAGCCTACTTTTCGTATTACAAAAATAGTTGCAATGCATAACAAAACGTGTAGCGCCGCAGTCAAATTTTTTTATTGATGCAATTGTGATTTATTAGAAGGTCACAATAATTATTGAAAATTCCAACATGATTAGAAAGCGATGTTACAACATTTTTTTTTAATACCTAAATATGAATTGTTTCTGTTTTCTTAAGGTCCGCAGTTTTTGTAAGTTCCTGCCATTTGGTGACCCGTGGTCTGAAGGATTCCTACAGTTGGGCAGTACCTCCCTTAGCAGTGTTAGAAAGTTCAGTCGGGTGGAAGGTCACGATCTTAATACGAATAAATCATCAAGTTGCCCTTTTGAAGTTTCGTTTCTTTCATGTAAATCTCTTCAAACGTAGGTACTCGTAGTATTTACGACCTTCTAAATCTATAAGGAGGATTGGGATAAACATCGCAGATATCAATAAAAGTTTGTTCATTGACCTTTTCACGATCGCGTAAGGGTTACAAAACGTATGGGGCTATTTTTTTATTACGTCCTTTCTTTTTCAGAGATTTTTAATGAAGTCAAAAACTAGATGTAATAAGAGCAATATTGTAGTGCATGTGAAAAGTTTTCTATGACTCCATGTAAAATTTAAAAAAAAAATGTAGTATCTTATTTGCCCAATGTCCTATATGTAGGACGGCCTGTAAAACCTGAAAGATGTAATGCGTATATGTAATGTATGTAATGCGTATATCAAATTAATGTCACAAGTGGTTGGTTGGCAGATATTGCCTACGGCAATAAACCCGCCATTTGGAAGATGTGTTTTCTTTTCAATAAAGATTTATTTATTTATTTATTTATTTATTTAAAGAAGATGAAATTTAGAAAACAAATGTTTTTTCTTTTGTTCATGTATTTACCATTAAAAAATTAAAAAGAAATTAAAAATTTTCAGTAGGAAAGCTATGGGCATATCTGGGTTAAAATATAATTGGGGTGGTCGCTAGCTAGGTTGATAACGCGCTCGACTGTTAATCCAGTGGGCGCGGTTTTGATCCCCGATGCCGACTTACTCCAAGATGTATATGGGTTTATTTCGGTAAACCCAGATTCATTAAAAAATATATATATACCCACTTATTTTTTAATTAAATAGGGTATTTTATTTACCTTCTACATTTTCAACAAGACATAACATTTCTGTTATTGAAAATGTTAAAATTTTACAAATAGAGAAAATATACCCAAATATGCAAGATCGGTAGATTTTGGTCGAAATATGCAAAATCCTGAATAAACTGCCAAAATATGCATATTCAAATGTGCAAATGCATATAATCCGGTCTCTAGTCATCACTCAATCTCTCAACGCGTATATAATACTCAACATCGAATAAATGGCAAAACACATACAAACACAAACTTCTTAGATATGTAATTAAGTACGTAAGTATTTATTATTGGTAAATCTAAGAATACGTCTTATCTCAGTATTTTATTATTTTGTTTACAAACATATCACATTATAAGGAAAATATTATTATACACTGCAACGTGTGAATAAATAAACAACTGTAATTTAAACACTTCCCCATTCAATTCCTTATTAGATAATCGCAGGTAAAAGTCAAAACCAAATTGGTATGGTCTCCGTTCTAATATTTTCTTTAACATGATCCATTGTTTCATACAAGAGACATAACACTTCACAAAGTATAAGGCGTCACATATTATAATATCCCATATACCTAATACTGATATGAGTATAAAACGCGTGGCTATTGGCTATAATTGGAACACAATTATGACGTCACGGTCATCAAAATCGCATGAACAATCGCATGATAAAATATCAATAGCGTTTTATAACTTTTTGGGGTTAATTTCGCCAAAATTACAATAATTGGAAATTTTAAATAAAATAAAATAAAATAATCTTTATTGTAACGAAACATACAAAGGGCGGGCTTATTGCTAAATGGAAATTTCTGCCAGCCAACCCATGACAGAAACCAAAATGAGACATAACTAATTATAAATTCAATACCAAAAGGGTACCTTAACCTAACAATAATTGAATAAGTACATAATAATAAGTACAATAATTGAATAAGTACATAATAAGTACATAATAAATTTTCGCCATTTTTCTCGTTTTTTGCCATGTTCCGTCACGAAATTTTGTTGGCAAACCTCGGATTCAGATTCAGCACCCCAAAATGCATATAGAATGAAAGAAATCCAGACTACCCCACAACTTTCCACCGAGGAGCTGCATTGAGTTTAATTTTACTGGATTATTATTTCTACATGCGTACGTGCTGATTTATTTTATTTACCTTGAATTTCCCTATACAACCCAGTAATCCAAACTTTCCAATAATCCGGCACCCTCTGATTTTTAATAATGCCGGATTTAGGTTATATCTTGTGTTTTGTATGTTCAATAATAAAATATGCGAGAAAAACAGTGTTTACATGATTTGAAGTATACCTAAATTATTTAGGTATGGAACCGGATTTATCTGTACTTACATTGTTTTTCCCTCAACAGAGACGAGAGGCATCCGTTTACAGCTGCAGCATATATACAACTTTCAAAAATTACACGATTGAAAGGCAGGATGTGGTGGAATGGGTGAACGTTGCCCTGGGCATAAAGTGATCACTTAAGCCTGCCAAAGCCGACTCGTAAGCGTCGGAACACCCATCCTGCTTCCTCCCTAAGGGAGTTCACATATCGCAGCATTATGTGAATGAAGATGCCTCTCGTCTCTGTTGAGGGAAATACTTAATGCTTACATGAATTAAACAACGCCATTATCATACTATTAGAGTTCTATACGTGTTTCAAATAAGATAAAGTCGTGTTTTCTACATACCTAATCTCCAGAGCTTTATTCTAAGTCTAATATGTTCTACGTGCGGGTTTATTAAAGTTCTAAGCTTTAAGTATGGAACCTGTACCTACACCTACTGCCCTCCTATACACTGAGCCAAAAAATATTTAACTGATTAAGAAAAATGCTAAGTTAATGACAAATCAGTAAATTTTACTGATGAAAAAGTTAATTCTACGCATGAAACAGTTGAATTAACTCAGCATTACAGTTGGATTTACAAATGAGAGTAGTTGAATTGACTGATTACAAAAGGTCAAAATAGAATCAGTTGAATTTACCGTTTAAACAAGTTAATTTCAATTAAAAAGTAAATTCTACTTTTGAGTATGTTGAATTTACCCTTAAATAAGTTAATTTCAATTAAAAAGTAAATTCTACTGTTGAGTAAGTTGAATCTACTCTAAAACAAGTTAATTTCAATTAAAAAGTAAATTCTACTGACTTTGTAAGTTGAATTTACCCTTTAAACAAGTTAATTTCAATTAAAAAGTAAATTCTACTGATTTTAATCAGTAGAAATAATCATGCTTTGTTAAAATGTCGGTAGGGGCGTGACAGTCAAATCATGCGAAATTAGTTCGCGGTATCTTCTCGTCAGAGTATAAGTGTTCTGAGATCTCTCCTCAAATTAATATAATGAAGTGTCTACGTATTTTAAAAAGATTAATTTAGTATATTCTTATTTTATCGATCTTTAAAACCAAATTGTGAAACAATGTGCAGTTTATTATAAATAGAGTGGTAATTAGTTCATAAATATAACTACATACATAGTTATTATTAGACAATAGTGGAGTGCGGCTGGCCACATAGCACGAACATCAGATGCTAGATGGACTAAGAAAGTTCTCGAATGGCGACCAAGAACAGGCCGAAGAAGCGTTGGTAGGCCCCAGGCAAGTGGTCGGATGACATAAGGAAGATTGCCGGGGGCGGATGGATGCGGTCGGCACAAGAGTACACAGCAGTAGAAGTCTAAGGGGGAGGCTTATGTCCAACACAGGACGCGAAAAGGCTGAGAAGAACAAGACAACTACCACACTTGACATAATATCTTTTAAGGTACCTTAACAAATGTTTCTACCCTGTAAAACAATAAATAAAAGCAGTACATAAAGGTTGTAAAATCAGTATATTTATTGTTTAATAATAAGTATATCTTTTTATTTATTGCAGATGACGAAGACGGTGCAAACCTGAGCGCTGCTTGCCCGACCATTCTTTGATATACCTATTCATCAAGTTGATACCTGCTTCAAGGCGGTCTGCAGACATTTTAAGTTCTAATTAAAACAATATTTTTGTAAATAGTGGTTTTTAAGTACCACTAAGTTTTTGGATATTATTTTATCTTTACTTTTAAGTACTTGTAAAATACAATGGTAATGCAAAAAGCTATTTTAATCAATTAAAAAAATGATGTAACATTAACTTTGTATTATGTATTTCACTGTATATAACTATGTGTATAAATATTGTACATGTTTACTATGTCATACATTCATTTAGAAAATTGCGGTGCAAATAAATACTTTATACATAAGTAATTTGTCTAATTAAAAACCCTTTTTTATTTTTCTACCTACAGGTATTTTAACTAAGACAGTTTGTAGAAAGAACCTAGTAGGTAAGTAGAACAAACTTTGAAACTGTGGAATCTACCGATCATTCAAGTAGGATTAACTATATCACCGAGTAGGATTGACTGTGTCACAGTTAAATTCACCTTACCAGAAATCAGCTGGACTGGGGCGACCATGTTTTATTAAGTAGAATCCACGTCTCTAGAAATCAGCTGGACAACGGCGGCCATCTTGTTTTTAACTCACTCAGTTAAATCAACGCTCCCGTATTTTACTGACTGACCTCAGCTATTTCGACTGTTTGATCGGTAGGTTCCTATTTAACCTACTAAACAGTTGTTTTCACTGTTTTTTCGGTTAATTCAACTGGTTATTTCTCTGAGTGATAGTCCTCCCTACAAGAGGTGCACCATGAAAACAATAACAAGCATGAAATAATTTGTGTCAAGAAACGAGTTTGTGATAATAAAAGATTAATACACAGTAATATTGTATTTAATGGGTGTAGAAGGTGTTATTTTACACTATTATAACAGTTAAGATCGGTGGTTGACAGTTGGTGAAGTGAGAGATATAAAAATCAGACGATTTGGACACTATTGTGTCAATAAATTGGCTTCATGTTGAATTTGTATGGACTTGTATTAAAATAATTGAATATATTAATTGAATTATACTTTTGATTGTTGGGTGAAATTACGCTGTATTCTAGTACGCTCTGACGCCTGAACGGTTTATGCCACAAAAAAGATTTCTATGGCAGTTTGTAGGAAATTTAGTGAAGTTTATTCTTGCCCTGAGCTTCTTTTCTCTAAAATATTTTTTTTTTCAATTATTAGTCTGGAAGAAAATCATTTTTTTCTCTTTCTTTCTGAGATATCTTACAAGGTGGCAAAGTTAAAATTCGGATTCAGCGCCCTCAAAAGCATTACGGCATGATGGGAAAAAAAAACTTTTGTTTTTTTTCCTAGATATGCCAAAAAATTCCTCTGCCTACTGTACTAATTATAATAATTTTCAAATTAATGGTTCCAAGCATTCCTGATGAAGTCTTCTCTCCTTCCAAACATCTCAGACGAATTTCAAATATCTTTACAACTTTTTGTACGTTCTATTCATATTTATACCTAATTTTCTTTTACGAGTTGGGCTGGATTAGGAAATATTTTGTTAAAGCAGAATGTGATCTAAAATTGGCCTAAAATATGCAAATTAATATGTAAATATGTATGAATTTGCATATTATTATAACTCGAAGATATTAAAGTGGCTATATTCAACAGAGTTGGAAGTGGGTAAACACATTGTACCTACCTACAATTTATCATAATAATTAGAGATGTGACGAATGTTCGGTATTCGGCCTATTCAGCCCATTTTTTAAGTGTTTGGTATTCAGATCGCGACTGTTGGCCATATTATTGTAGAGAGGTGTCCTGACAAGAAATTTTCAGGGGTTCTTGAGGAAATCCATAAGGTGACGCCAAGGGCAATAGATTACTTGCAGAATATTGACGCGGAGCTATGACTCCATAGATAACTTGTACAATGGTCGTGTGCATACGAAAGAAGAAGCCGAATACCGAACACCTAAAAACAGGAGCAAGAAATAATAAAAATACGCAGGAAATAATATATATGTTGTGTAGTTACCATGTCTAGGTAAAATCATATTCGTGACTTAATAGATTTTGTAATTGTATCTTTGGGTATCATCAGCAAAAAAACAATTATTTTATTACCTAAATGTCAGTTTTGAACGGTCAAAAATTGTAAGGTTTTTGGCGATTTTTCCAGCGGGCTAATCAGATAGCATTAGGATGTGCGATAATTGGAATAATGTGCTTTGGGCGCCACAATTCGTACGCGTGTTAATCTGACCGAAGTTATTTTTAAATGATTATTAGAAATTGGCCGAATATTCGGTATTCGCCCGTGCTCCTGGCTGGATATTCGCAATTCGGGAGTGCTCCTGGCCAAAATGTTTATTGTTGTTTATCGTCCTTAGACCCTATATCGGGCGCTTGGACTCGTCAGTTTTACATAATAAGATATACAACAATTAAAGTCATAGCAATAATGCACAATATCAATACTAAAGAGTGTAAAAGGCAATGTTTGCATTTCGTCAGTAACATAGTATGAAGCGGCAGAAGTTTATTTGATATTTGGTATTCGGCTTAAGGCTTAATATACTATTCTTTACATCACTACTAGTAATATTGACCAGAGTTGACTGATGTCTTGTTTGACAATGCTACGCTTCATTGACCAAGGAATCCGGACAATTCTTTACACAGTATTTTGAGCAAACAACAAGAAAAAATATGCAAGTGATAGACTGATCATTTATATCCAGTTGTCCAATCTTCCTAGTGTGAATGACCTGACAAAATATTTCTTTATGTCCAGTCTGATTGCAATAATAATAAAAATCAAATACAGAAAACTTAAGAGTATGCATACCGAGATTTCAAAAATTTCTAAAAACGGGAGACCTTCTATCTCGACAACCGTTACTAAATATGCTTTGGAACAAAATATGGTAGATGCATTGAACCTTTATTTAGGGAATAACCGTAAAATATTTTTTATGTCTTGTATAGATTTCTTTAAAAAAAATTAAAAACACCTCTGATATTTTTTCCGAAAGATGGAGTTTCCCGAAAGTCGCAGAGTAATTTTTTTTTGTACCGATAATATGCATTAAAATCTAGGGAATAACCGTAAAAGTTTTTTGATAGACGCAAAATTAACCCCAAAAAATGGGAAAAACGCTATTTTTACCATTTTATCATGCGATTGTCAGGCGATTTTGAACCTTAATGCCGTGGGAAATGACTGCGACGTCATTCCTGGTGCCATGCCCTTAAGATAAAAACACCAAGACAAAATAAATAAATACACAAATTTGGCTGAAGAAAATACGGGATATGTGGCATCAGAAATTAAATAAGGGTGGTTCCGGTCATAATTTCATCTACTGGGGTCGTACCAAAAACATTACATAAAGCAATAAAAGATTTGGATGTAGGAAAAAATATTTACAAAGAATGTCAAAAATTAATAATTATAAGCACTTGTTCGATAGTCAGAAAATTCCTTAACACTCCGTCTTGGGCATAAATCGTTAAAAAACAAGGTACTTGGCTTCTGCCCGTCCTTGCTTTCTTGTAGTTCCAGCTTGTGCTGAGATGTGTGAAAAATAAAAAATAAACCAATTACTTTTTTTTTTTCATTAAATGTACACATTTGGGTTGATTGGCAGAAATCGTTAACAGGCGATAAATCCGCCCTTTGTGTGTAAATTTATGTGCAATAAAGTTTTTATTTATTTATTTATTTATAGGATATAAATATTTCACGAGTTAAATGTAGTTGAGATCATTGCAATGGCAACAAAATTTATAAAATAATTCTCTTACGTAAATATTTTTACGTAATAATTATTTAAGACAAATATTTATCTTTGGTGTTTATCCGTTTATTCAAAGAGTTATTTTTAAGTATTTTATCTTTGTTTATTTAAGAAGATATATTGTTAATTACATACGAAATTAAGTGAAATCAATACGTGAAAAGTTAATGATTTGTTTATTCTTTGAAGTGTGAAATAATATATTGTGCATTAAAAGATTTACATTACAGAATATCATATTCATAAGATGTTGTTAGCAGCAAATAAAAATGTGATAAGATTTAGTTGCATCACTCAATTACAAAACGTAATTTTCCAAATTGGAAACATACGAAAAATTGCGTCGGGAAAAGTAAGATTACTCAGCTAATACTAAAGGCATCATCCTAAGACTTAACACATGGATAAATGAGAATATGTTTTAGTGACTAGTGGGTAGAAATTGGACTTCGTCGATTTTCTCGATAAAAAATACTTCTAATATTATCAGTGAAATTTACTGAAACTTGATATTATTTCTGTTGTTTGTTTTATACCTAATCCAGATAGATAGCGGATATTTTTTTAATATTGGGTGACATTATATTATTGTTAAAAAAATATAGGTACTAATACCTAGAGAAAAAATAAAAAAATACCTACGTATGAATAGTTTTGTTCCAACAAATAAATGTTGGTAATTTTTCCGAAATTGCCGGCTGAAAGAGTTCATAAATAGCTTTCGAAATACCTTTATAGATGAAAAACATTAAAAAAAATGGTATTTTCCAAAAAAAAATGTTTCTAAATATATACCTATTAAAAATATTTAGCTATTATGGTTCAATAATTTCACATAGTCGATTAACGAAATCGCTATTTAAATAGTCGATTTCATAGGTCAAATTCTTACCTAAATAAAATATCATGATTTTCTATAAAGTTATCAACAAAATATCAAATATATATACGTAGAACGTTTTAGATAGAAATAAATAAAATAAAACATTGAAAAGATTGCATAATTACCATTCTTGATGAGCACTACTAAAGATGTGATCAGATGTTATTGATGCACACACACACACACGCACACACACACACGCACACACAGACACTAAAATACACACAATTAAATTAATATTCACAAAATTTTGCAACACTTTTATGTAACAAATTCAATATATTTTAAATATGGTGTATTTTCATTATTAGCTGAATTCCATACACTTTGTAGTATAAATAAACAAATTAAAAACAGCTGTTAGTACATTACCTACTGCTTAATATATATACTTATTTGTATATATATACGAATTCAACTATTCACATATAGACATATAATAACACATAGTACACGTACTATAAAACACTTAATATTATTTTAATCTGAGGTATATATAACTAGAACTCTATGCATATATATATAAAACGAACTCTATGCATATATAAGTAGTAGATAGAAATAATATACGTAAGCTATTTTATTATACACATTAATTCGATACAAAAAAACACTTGGATTATTTTAAAAATAGAATCGGTGCACGTTCGAAAAAAAATTTTCACAACACACACACACGCAATATTTAAAACTTTTTTGTGACACTATTTATAAATACTTTTTTTCACAATTGTATTTTATTATATGGATAACAATATTCGCTTATCGCTGTTTTTTTACAATGACAATAACATAATATTTTGTTGTTTTTTTTTTATAATACGTTGAATGTTTTTCTACAAGTTCGCGAAGTTTTCGTCGCGACGTTGAGCGAGCGCGCCCCACTCGCACGACGGTCGGAGTATGACTGAACGATTTGACAATGAAAGGTTAGGTTAGGCAGCCGTTTACCGACCAGATTTTCAAACTTGTCTAGAGTAACTCTCCAATACATAATGTAAAGACTTGTATATAATATAATACGGTAATATATTATGTATGACACATTACCGATTACTAACTATTATTTTATTACTATACAGCCTCCGACTGCGATTCTTACTGTGTATTTGTTTAAGAAGTAATTAACGAAAAGGGGAGCATAATTCATTATGTATCTATGTTACCGGAAATGTATAAAGAAATGTGTCATCATCATGATCATCATGTCAGCCCCCCTGCGTCTATTGTCGAACATAGGCCTCCACCCATTGATCTCCATAGCTCCCTATCCTGGGCAGACCGCATCCAACCGCCTCCCGCAACTCGCCTTACATCGTCCGACATCGCCCGTTCTAGGTCGCCACTCCAGGACTTTCTTTGTCCACCTAGAGTCTGTGGTTCTGGCCACATGACCAGCCCAAATACATTTCTGACTGGAAACTCTGTGAACGACATCGACGACCTTGGTCCTCTCTCTGATCCAAACATTAGTTTTCCTGTCTCTCAGTGAAATACCCAGCATTAGCCTTTCCATGGCTCTTTGTGTCACTGATAATTTGTGTACATTGCCTAAATTCGACAGGAAATTTATGAAAAAAAATTACTTGTATTTTTTTGTATTTTAAGTATATACCATTATGTATTAATGTAATAAGTATATTATACACATTTTCCTAGAAATTATGTACATTTTTTAAACAGGAATCTAAAATATATCATATTATGTAATTTTAAGGGCGACTCCAGTTTACCTGCAAAAATAAATAGGTTCTTCGGTTTGATTACTTTATTTTTATTTTAAATTTTATTGGTCTTAACGAGCACAAACAGTTATTACAGAGTATATGTGTATATTAACATTAACAGCAAACAAACCAGGAAAGGCTCAAGATTTACCATGTATAGTAAGCTTACAAAAGTTCGAAAAATAACATAATAGAAACTTAAAAAAAATAGAACAATACACTGCACAAACAAACAGCACACACACACACACACACAGGAACAAAATATGAAACATAGAAAATTAGGAGATAAGTAGATTGATACGGCGGAAATACAATATAATAGTCAAATAAATAATGTTAAGTTAAAATTGTTAAGTAGTACAATTAGTCAATCAATAATGGATTTTAACATTACGTTTTTATTCTCGATTTTATCTATGTCCCAGCTTACCCGAATAAAAAATAATAAGTTTTTGAGTTATTAAAACATATATTTCCTAAGAAAAGTATGAATTAAAGAACCTGTGCCTAATTATTTCACAGTTTCCTAAATTGACCCGGCATTGTATTCGTATACCTTTCCTAGGATTATACAATACAATACAATTAGATACAATTCCTAAATTACATACATTTCCGATAAAATTTATACCAGTAATTAATTATTGCTCATGTAGGAGCATAGGTTGTATATTCCATTTCTATTATTTTTATTCTCGAATACAGGAATGTAACTTAACCACACGCAATGCGATAAATAATAATGTTATTTGTAGCTATGTTCAACGTTGTTTGTTTTTTTAGGTTCCTAGCTTGTAAAATACTGAAAAGTATACAGAAACCCGAGTACTTTCCAGCACACTTTACACTCAAGGTGATCTTACACGAGCAATAATTGCGGCAACTCGTACAAATCGTATTGATTAAAATTATTTCGCAATATATAACAATTATTTCGGCAATATTTAAAGCGAGACAACGTTATTAAGTGAAAACAAGCAAGAGAATTGACTTAAATTTCCAAACCCATTGGATATTCAGCAATTCGTGTGGCCGACATCATGACAATTCTCATTCTCGTTTGCACGCAATATCGTTGTCTCGCTTGAAATCTGTGCCGAAATAATTGCTACATCATCAGCCTTCCCTCGTCCAGTGTTGAACGTAGGCCTTCCTTTCCGACTTCCACACTTCCCTATCCATCGCCAGCCTGTGCCACTGCTGTCCTGCCACCTTCTTGATGTCATCAGACCATCCCGCATTTGGTTTGCCTGGATTTATGTAGCCGGAACTACGGATGATACATGGACCGAACGAAATTGCTATTAAATTGCGAAATAATGTTAATCAATACGATTTTACGAGTTGCCGCAATTATTGCTCGTGTAGGGTTCCCCACACACGTCCGGAAGTTCAGTTAAAGGAATCGACCGTTTGCAAAAAAGTTCCGACCAAAACCTCTCTCTGAATTCATAGTGCAGTAACGAGAGCAAATTTAATGGCATTTTCAGGAAAAAAATACAGTAGTCTACTTCCCTTTCATACTTTACGTATTTGGGGGCGCTGAATTCGAATTTCAACTTTGCCACCTCGTAAATGTGATGCGTTCTGAGATATTCGAGAAAAACTCAGAAGAAAACGTTCTTTTTAAAGACTTTCGCTCATAACTCGAAAATTATACATTTTCATTGTAAAGTATGAAAGGGAAGTAGACTACTGTATTTTTTTCTCCGCGAAAACACCATATGATTAGACTATCAGTGTTACCCCGATTTTGAATTCAGAAAGAGGTTTTGGTCGGAACTTTTTTGCAAACGGTCGATTCAGTCAACTGAACTTCCGAACGTGTGTGGAGAGCCTAAAAGCACACATCAGTAAGCTGTATAAAAAGCTTGGTGTAGAATACTCGTACACCCAAATTTAAAATTAATTAAGTACTACATCGTTAAGTTCAATCGAAGCGTGAAATTTTCTACAATAATTCTCCTCAAACAAAGAGTAAAATACAGTCATAAAATAAATAGTTGGTTGGATGAGTTCGCTGTGGCGTAGCCTTCTACGAAATGGATGTTTGGGTTACCTTTTTTTCGCTTTCTGTTACGTACCTACAGTTTTAAGACTAGGGACCCAACTATAACGTCACGGTCATTTCCCGCGGGCTTTTAAGGTTCAATATCACATGATGAAATATTAAAAATATCTTGTTTTTTTGTTACTTTTTGTGGTTAATTTCGCTTCATTCATAAAAAGTTTTATGATTCTAGATTTTGATGCATTTATCAATGCCAAAAAAAAATCTCTGCGACTTTCAGGAAACGAGTTGCTGTCTTTCGTAAAAAATAACGGAGGTGTTTTTCACATTTTTTTTAGACAAGATAAAATAATTTGATAAAAGTGAAATTGAGTTTGAGAATGAACAAGGTATAAAAAATCTTTGACGGCCATTCCCTAGCTAGATAAAGGTTCAATATATCTAAGTACTCTATTTTTTTCCGAAGCATATTATGTAAGGTTGTCAAGATCTAAGGTCTCCCGTTATTTGAATTTTTTTGAAATATCAATATGCATACTTTTAAAACGCTGACGATACCTACTTACTTTTCATTTATTGTATTATGACCTCGTCCAGTGGCGTAAAGAATTTCCGTATGAAGATAGTACATAAAGTTTTACAAATACTTACCTAACAGCGATGCAGGTAGTATGAGAAAAATGTGTTTCAGGAATTAATCATATCGAAATGTAAAATATGTTGGTATGTGTGCAGTAGTGGTGGGTGATTACGCTAACTAAAGTTAAATTTAACAGATGCCAATGTTAACCTCAATTGATAGTTAACTACTAACGACGCTGATCAATTTCGGAAGATCACCCGTTAGTGTCCCGCGCGCTTAAAATAAATCTTGGGTTGTCATTGGTCAACAGTCTATTCTATAAGGGGTTTAGGCTGTTTAATAATCTGCCATTGGACGTCAGGGGGGGCGCCACTCTCGAATTTTCGGGTGAGATGTTACAATTACTTATTTGAAAAAAGGCAAAGGCTTTGGTCGCGTGACAACCTGTGTGAATGAATGAATGAAAGGTAACGACGTCTGAAAGTGTATTTTTATAGTTATTATAAATATCTATATATTGTATTCTGTAATTGTTAATTTTAAGTTATAAATTTTGTATTTGTAATTTTATTAATAAATAAAATTAAAAATTAAATTAAATTTAACTGTTGACTGGTAGCCAATGACATCGCGAGATTAATTAAAGTACCTAGTCGTCCATTTTTCTGTTGATATTAATATTCCTGTTGACGGCCTAATACGCGAGGTAATTTTGCTTAGTTTTCTTCTCGTGCGTTTGGTTAGAATCTTTGCATACTCACTCTGGTATTGGCGTGGATTAACGTTAGCAGACAATATACTTTTATGTCAACAGTATTGACGTAGTAAATAAGAACAACTGTTGAAGATTAACTGTTGACCATTATTGACACAGCTCTAGTGTGTAGACAGTAGACACATGATAAGTAATGAAAATGTAATAATTCTTAGTTTTTGTGCTAACAGAGTGGAAGTCAGTTAACATTCAATTAACTTAAGTTACAAAAACACACAGCAATTTTCCACAAAATGTAATTTATTATTCTGAACCTTTCTGCTAAGTTATACTAAAATATTTATTAAAGGCTGGTTCTTAAGAAACTTTGTAAAAAATGTTATAAAGGTCAAGTAATTACATATTGTTGCCAATGTGGGGATATACTAATTGATTTTACAAGATTTTACTCAACTTCACTCTGTTGTTTATTTGCCTGGGTGCAAATCTTGTAATAGATTTTTAAACCAATTTACCTACCACTTAAACTTGACCTGAAACTTTGCAAGCTATGCAAGCGACCTAGAAACTTTGCAAACGTACGTAAACTCGGAAACAATACGTTTCTGTATAGCATTAGGTCATCCTTTCACACAGATAAAAAGTTGTAAGGCGTTTCAGGAGATCCAAGGGTCGTGTATGTGCGGTCATGTGTGGTATCGTATGAAAAGGCGTTAGAAAAGAAATCCAGATCCTAAGTCAGATGTTGTCCAGCTCAAACTTCGGAAGACACCGAGCGATCGAGAGAATCCAGTCACCGAGGCCGTGTTTGGTCTCTCACGAAAGTGTTTCACGAGTAGAACTCATATCTTTTTACAAAATTTCATTGTCTATTATTGGCGGGAGGCGTCATGGGAATGCAGGAATCCAAGCAGCGCATTTGGTATCGTTTGAAAGACCGCGAAAAACAGATCTACGATGTGTGAATAGAACTTATGCATATTGTAATCAATAGATAAATGCATTAATATGCAATGCAGACTGCATCCAGAGGACACGCCAAACTAGTCCTAATATACTATAGTGTAAACTAGATACTGAAGAAGATTTCATAGTTTGGTCACGTTTTGTTGTCTGTCTGTTTCAGCAACAAACAGGCGTCACACACAGCTGTTTGGTCTGACTTTGCATTCTTGAAATAACAAATTTCAACAATACATGTGCATGAGCTCTCACGAACTGAATCTCTGACTCTAGTATCTGCAATGCTATAGGATATACATACATACATAATATACGTATTATGCAAAATTTTGGTCTGCAGATTGTAAACAAACCAATATAAAATGCACTAACAATTATATTGTCATTTATCCCCAGACAATTTATTGCCCGATTACCAATCCCTACGAAAATTCAGAGTACACATATTGAGATTTAAAAAAATAAAATATTTTGAGACCTTAGATCTCGACACCCTTACTAAATATGCTTTGGAAAAAATTACGGTAGATACATTGAACCTTTATGTAAGGAAAGACCAAAAGATTTTTTATATCCTGTATGGATTTCTCAAAAAAAAAAATGTGAAAATTACCTCTGAAAGAGAGCATCTTTTTTCCCGAAAGTCGCAAAGATAAAAATAATTTTCCTATCGATAATACGCATAAAAACCTAGTGAATTGATTGTTCGATTGTTCATGCGATTTTGAACCTTAACGCCGCGCCGTGGGAAATGACCGTGACGTCATAGTTGGGCTACTAATTTTAAACATTTTGTAACTACATTCAAAATACCTCTTTAGAGGGAGCGTTTTTTTTATGAAAACCACCCAATGTAATGTAGGTACATGATGTTCTATGATGTAAATGATTCAGTAGGTAGGTACTGCGATATTTAAACATTGTTTGATGAATATTGATGAGAGGGATTTGTTTTCCTTTTATTTTTATGTTATCCCATCAATCAAATGCGGTATTTTGTAAAGAGCGCTTTACATAAAAAATAAAATATGTTTTCATAGCGCAATTAACATCGCGTAACAGGGATGTGTAATGATGCATGTCGATTGTTGCAGGAGATTCGAACCTCAATCGATGCCTTACAAAGAGTAGGTAGATTTACAACCAACTACTGGAAACTTACTTACTTACTTTACGTGTCCGGGTGGGTCATACCCTACTACTCCAATATGCGGCGACATACGTCGCCTTGTCATTCCCTAGAATCAGGCCCCAGGGGCAGTGGCGGATCCAGGATTCAATTTGGGGGGGGGGGGGGGCTGAATGTCGTCACATGGTAAAAAGTACTGTCACTCAACGTTTAGGGGGGGGCTAAGGGGCTAAAACCCAAGCACCCCGATGAGCATGTTTAATATCGTTTGTAAAACCGCGAAAAACGGATCTAGGATGTGAGGTCATAAAATGTTTTTCTTTTTTTACTTTTGATATTAATATTTTGTTGACCCTGTTTATAATTGATGTAAAATATAAGGGTTGTGAACAAAAAATAGCTTAAAATATTATATCCCAATTGCTATTTTTATCCCAAATAATCCTACATCATTATGTGAACTCTCAACGCCTCTCCCCGCCACCACTTTTCTCTCCACCAACGCCGCTCTTTGTAATCTGAATTTAATACTTCGTAGTATAACTAGGAAAGTCTAAATAATAAACAAAAGTGCTTGACTGACTGACCGACATACTCACTCATCAACGCAGAGCCTAAACGGCTTATCTTAGAAAAGTGAAATTTTGAAGGCAGATAAGTTTAAACACAAAACCTTCCACTAAGAAAGGATTTTTTTCTACATACCGCCCCTAAAGGGGTGAAAAATAGGGTTGAAAGTTTTTAAGAGTATACGAATATCTCGAAAATCAGACGTGATGCGAACTTGAAATTTGGCGCATAGATTCTACTATTAAAATTAGTGATAGGGTGTTTGACCGTGTTTCCAAATTTTTATTAAAAGGGATGAAAATAGGCTTAAAGAAAACACATGATTTTTAAATGCCTCTTAATAAGCTAAAAAATAATTTTATAGGAATTTTCAAAAAAACGGGCAACGCCGGGAAATACAGCTAGTGTAAAACATAAATGTTGAATTCGTAGAAATTCTCCCCATGTCTATTTATAGCTTGAAATACTCATTTCATGTAAAAAATAACTTTTGTAAAAAAATGTTGACATACCAAATGATCGTTTCTCCCGGGCTGCCTTTATATTACTATAGAGTTGCTTGTAGTAAATAATTTACTATATATGAGAAATGTACAACGCTTTTCATAATTTGTCAAAATTTTCGCAAGAAACTTCGTGGAAACCTTTTTTTTCACTATTTTCTTCACTTAGTTGTTCTAATATGACCACCTATATATTATGTTACCCCTTACACCGCGGGGTAGGCAGAGAGGACTGAAAACTAGATTGTTCTATACTTAGGTACACTTACCTACTCCTTTCAACGATCTTTTAAAAATTACTATTTCTTAGTTAGAGGGACCAAGACTGATAAAGAAGAAGAAGAAGAAGACGGGCTACTCATCATATTATACGCTTTTAAACCGCAATTGTAACTGTTTAATGCTCCTTTTACTAATATATTCATGTGACCCCTGTAAATTTCGATTAGGAATTTCAGACATTTCGCCGTTGATTTCGATGGTGCCCCAAATGCAGTATTTAATTACTCATTTTTACCTATCATCTGAGGTACATTTCGTTTGCGCCGGGCCTGGGATTTTTTTCCTTTCGTTACAAAACAGAAATTTGTATGGGAATGAAATGGGACAGGCATTTTTTACTACGTAATAAAGATGACAGCTTTTTAAAAACTCATTTAAAATTGTAATTTTTTAATGATAAATTATCAAATTGTATTTTTATGTATAAGAAATAAAACATATTTCAAAAATGTGTGACTATTTCCATGAAAAAAAGTTTATTTAATCATAAAAAAATAAATCAAAGTCAGTGCACGTCAGAGGTACAGAAAATATGACAATGTCCGTAATAATTTGTTTTTGTGACTGTATCTGTTCCATGTGCATTGTGCATGAATGAAAAATACAAAAAAATATATTCAAATGCATTCGCAATACTTCAGTTATATTTTTTTTCCGCAAAAACCCATAATAATCAATCACCCATATAACTGATATCAGACATCATTCATAACAAAACTGAACATACTTAGTGAGTAGTTATCAGTGGCGAAGGGTGGATTCCTGCAGAAGGGAAGCCGGGGCTAACATTTCTTATTGGATTACATCAATTTAGACACTAATATACCTATCATTTTATCTAAAAGGTAACTCGATGGGAATAGTGTTCATAGGTAGCTTCGCGCCTGGTTATTATTATACTAAGTATGCATCCTACCTACATAATGCTATAGATCCGTGGTCGTCAACTGCGGCCCGGGGCAGACATTTGTGCGGCCCACGACAGAGCAAACAATTTTTCATACTACATGATACTCACAAAAAAAAATATACCTATTAGTAATAATATACTGTAGTATGAAAAATTGTTTTACATAGTAAGTAAGTAATTACATAGTAAGTGTTACCAGTGTAGACATGTGCGCCGGCTGCAAAAAAGCCGGCGGCGGCGCCCATGTCTAAAATTGCCGGCGGCGGCGCCACGCCGGCGGCGCCACGCCGGCGGCGTGGATACAAAGTGGGGGGGAGCATTCGATTTTTTGGCATTATTGTTTTAAATGATTAAATACGCATATGCGAAAAGGATAATGATGAAATCGATTTATTTATTTTGAAAAACTATGATTATTTCAATGACAAAGTAAAATAAAAGCCCATATTTGAAAAATAATGGAGAATTTCATTATTGCTTTTTAGTATTGTATTTTCATTGTCTTTTTATATTGCAAATAAACTAAGCCATAAAGTCAAACGCGTCAGAATGAGCCTCACTATGGGCAGTGGTGCAGTCGAACAGGTTTCTCATTTGGCAATATTTGGGCTGTTAGCTAAACGATGAGTGAAATTGAAACTCTGAAACAAAGTCTAGAATTGCGATGACGAGGTCGACCTTCCACAAAATCCAAAACTCCTTGAGCATAAGCTGTAAAAACATATGTGTTGTATGTACTGTTGATTGTAGTTGAAGGATAATTTAATAAAATTATGTAATTTAATAAAACTATCTTATTTGTGATGTTACTTTAGGTGTAAAAATAAGGACAATTAATGAATAAACATAAATTATGGCGTTTTTCGTCGAAAGGTGCACAAATTCGTAATAATATCAACCGAAATACTTAATGCTTACTGGTGGAAAGATAAATTACAATTTGAGAGTAGTCTGTAATCACAGCCTGAGAAACCACGTTAGGTGATAGTATTTTTTTTATTATTGAAATGCAGCCTTGGGTGAGCGAAATAATTGGATTTTAACGTTAAAATATTAAATTATATTCACATTTTGCCACTTTGAAGGTCGTAAACGTCAAAAATTGCCAAATGAATATCGTTTTGTCAAGAAAAAAGGAGTCATTATCATTTCCACAGTGTTGTATTGAAACAAATGAAGTATAGCGAATCTAGTCAAGTGGAATAAAAATAATTTTGATTAGGTACTTCGATAATCAAAGGTTAAACTAATGAAAAGAGAGAACGGTTGACCGAAAAGACGAAAGGCCGCATATTTTGGTCAGATATTCTGCCAAAATTCACGTTGTTTAAAAATTTCAGCGTGGTAAAATCGACCGGTGTCCTAAAAATCGATCAAAAAAACATAAAGTTACTTACATAAAAAAACCGTTGGTTTTTCATTTAATTTCCACCACGAAGTACCAAATTATTTATGCCCCCATCCCATCCTATTTCTTGTTTTAGAATCGAATAAGTAAGACACAGAAAATTCCCCGATTTTTTATGCTTTTACATGAACAAATGAACGAAATATTAGAAAACCAAATGAACGAAATATTTGAGAAAATTTCATTATTGCTTTTTATGGTACTGGAGGGCAGGCTAAAATAAACTAAGCCATAAAGTCAAACGCGTCAGAATGAGCCTCACTATGGGCAGTAGTGCAGTCGAACAGGTTTCTCATTTGGCAATATTTGGGCTGTTAGCTAAACGGTGAGTGAATTGAAACTCTGAAATAAAGTCTTGAATTGCGATGACGAGATCGACCTTCCACGAAATCCAAAACTCCAATGTATCCAAGAACTACGGTTGAGCATAAGCTGTATAAACATTTGTGTTATATGTGCTATTGTTTGTAGTGGATGGGTAATTTAATAAAACTATCTTATTTGTGATGTTATTTTAGGTGTAAAAAAGGATAATTAATAAATAAACATAAATTGTGGTGTTTTTCGTCGAAAAGTGCATAAATTAATAATGATATCAACCAAAATACGTAATGCTTACCGGTGGAAAGATAAATTACAATTTGAGAGTAGTCTGTAATCACATTCTGAGAAACCACGTTAGGGGATAGTATTTTTTATTATTATTAAGATGCAGCCTTGGGTGAGCGAAATATTTGGATTTTAACGTTAAAATATTTAATTATATTCACATTTTGCCACTTTGAAGGTCGTAAACGTCAAAAATTACCAAATGAATATCGTTTTGTCAAGAAAAAAGGAGTCATTATCATTTCCACAGTGTTGTATTGAAACAAATGAAGTATAGCGAATCTAGTCAAGTGGAATAAAAATAATTTTGATTAGGTACTTCGATAATCAAAGGTTAAACTAATGAAAAGAGAGAACGGTTGACCGAAAAGACGAAAGGCCGCATATTTTGGTCAGATATTCTGCCAAAATTCACGTGGTTTAAAAATTTCAGCGTGGTAAAATCGACTGTTGTCCTAAAAATCGATCAAAAAAACATAAAGTTACTTACATAAAAAAACGTTCGTTTTTCATTTAATTTCCACCACGAAGAACCAAACTATTAATACCTCCATCCCATCCTATTTCTCGTTTTAGTATTGAATAAATAAGACACAGAAAATTCCCCGATTTTTTTATGCAAAACCAAATGAACGAAATTGAGACGACGGAATGGGTTAAAATTGCATTAGTTATTATTCGATGTCTTATATAATTACTGAATACTAGCGTCGCCACAGCTGAATACTTAATTTTTTTTAACTGGTAAAGTACTTATTTCGATTTTTGTCTAAAGAAACGCAGGATAAATACTTTTAGTTGCACGGATCCCACGCCGCCGGCGTAAGCGTTTTGCCGGCGGCGGCGCGCCGACCGTGATCAGCGGCGGCGCGCCGGCGTGGCGCTCATGTCTATACCAGTGTTACCAGATGTTTTCTCATCACGTCAATTTTTTACAAAAAATCCATCAAAATACATTTTTTCTATAAAAAATTCCCTGCGGCGCTAATTTTAGATACACTTAAGTAGATACCTCCCAAAAGGTGGTCTGATGACCTAGTCCAACAAGCCGGAGGAACCTGGATGCGGAGGGGGAGAAACAGAGATGAGTGGAAGAAAATGGAAGAGGCCTACGTCCAGCAGTGGAGGGAGGAAGGCTGAGGAAGAAGAAGAAGAAGAAGATACCTAAGTATGTGTTTGTTATTTCACGAAAAATAGATTTGATTTATTTCACGACCTTTTTCTATGTAGGTTGCTTGCTTGTCTTGAAAAAAATATCGCCTGCGGCGCTACTTACACGATCACTGGCTTCTCACAATAAAAACGTATGTGTTATGTATGTAGTATTGTAGAAAGACAGCAAGGATCATTACTTTGCCCTTTTTTCATTAATGAAATTCGTCTGCGGCGCTATTTTTTGAGACGTAAAAAATCATCATTCTTATGTATGCGGCCCGCTGTCTACCTCACATTGTCCTATGTGGCCCTTGATCAAAAAAGAGTGACAACCGCTGATATATAGTTAGTTGCAATTTAATACATTGTTCTGCCACTGACAAGAATGTCGGAGATTACATCAAGAAAAAACATCGTAATTTACATACTAACAACCTTTGTTATTATTTCTACATGTAGGTTGATAGATAAATACTGCAACTACATACAATATAGGTAAATATCACGTCATTGCAGTTAAAAAGTCATAGTAACTAAACATGCGAAAAATTGTGTCGATAAAAGTAAGATTACTCAGCTCGGGCACGTCATTCGGATGCCAGAGAAGCGGTTTCCGTTAAGAGCTCTGGAAGCCGAGGGTGAAGGTAGAAGACCGGTGGGTCGCCCCAGAAATAGCTGGCAGAGGCAGGTGATAAAGTTGTGCGAGGAGAGACTGTGGTTGAAGTGGCCATAGGTCCTGGAAGCTGCAAGTGACAGGGGCCTCTGGCGAAGATACACAGATGCTTTGGGCCCCCGACCCAACCAAGGATAGAAGGGGAAGAAGATGTATTTATGTGTGTAATATTAAAAAGTTATAATCCAAAACATCTTCTCCAGTTTCAATCGTTACGATTTGTCTGCAGTAAAGCTCCATGTCTCCTTCTCCACTCACCCCTGTCCTGTACGGTTCTTTTTTAACTCTTTATATGTGAGTCGAAGCCCATATCCTGGCACAGGTAGTCCAGATATTCTTTTCTTGGTCGTCCTCTGTAGTTCGTCCCCTCGTTCATTCCTTCAATTAATTCAAATGGGAGACCCTCTTGACGCACAATGTGGCCGATCCATCTGGCACGTCTTTCTGCTACTACACTGAGCAGGTGTCTTCCTCCTTTGATTTTGTTGAGAACTTTTCGTTCGTTATGTGATCACTCCAAGGAATTTCTTATTCTCCTGTAGGACCACATCTCAAAAGCTTCCAGTCTCTTTTTAACACTTTCAGATTGGCACCACGTCCTAAACTTAAACATGGATAAATGAGAATCTTGACTCCGGAGGTTAGAAATTTAATTTTGTAAATTTTGTCCAGAAAAATTAATTTTAAAGTGTCCTCTAAAAATTTCTTAAACTTGAGATTATTCGCGTGGTTTGTTATGCTGGCGCCAGATGTTGGCCGACCCTCCACGAGTCTTGTGTGAATGAGTAAAAAGACGTACGGACGGGGTGATTGTCTTGGACTGCATACGTAACCGACGGTTAACTCCTTTTTACTCATTCACACAAAACTCGTGGAGAGTCGGCCAGCATGTGGATGAGGCATTATAGATTCAATGCTGTAATTTTGTTGACAAAATGTTTTAGGCAATACGCTATAACTCAAGATGATATTTATTGATATTCTTTCCCTTTTTATTCAATCAGCCAGGATCAATTTCGTAACGCTATTCTTATTTCTATCTTACAAAATTTATAAAAATTGAAGTGATGATTGACACATTTTCAGTCAAAGCATATCGGCCCCTATCTATGGTAACTATGCAATACATTTCCTAGGTAGATTGTACTATAGCTCCTATGTCTAGATAAGAAATAGTTAGCAAAAGGTATGCGATAAGCGCATGTCAATGGAATAATTTTTAAGATAAGACATATCAATCTATTTTTAGCATTTAGTTCATAATAATTCCAGCCCCTCTGTTGTACGCCAGTTATGTGCTGCTATGGGTTCGCACTAACTGGCAGGAGCCGGTTCGAAAAATTATTGGGGTTCGGAAAGCCCGTAAAAATAATGATAAAACCACAAGGAAATTAGGTATTATAGTTTTTTTCGAAAATCCATTAAATAATAGTTGTTTTATATAAAAAAAATTGCCTGTGGCGCATTATGTTTGTGTTGCCTATTCCTCGTGTCCAAGAGTATTTTTTTTTATTTCATGAAAAATAAAGTAGATTTTTCACATGATTTTTTTATCATTTTTACAAAAAAATATGACTACGGCGCTACATACACGGTCTCTTGCAGGTTCACCATTTCAGCCATTTTCAATGAAAATTCGCCTACAGCCGTGTTTTGCTCTGTTTCTTATTTAAAGTAAATAATAAAAACTACATCACGACCCCCATCACAGTCTCGGGAAATTAAAAAAAAAGCTAAAGTTTCCACAGACCTTGCGTAACATTGTTACCCTATTTCCACCAGAATTACGTAAGTTCATTTTTTTTCATTTCATTTTTTCATTTATTTAATATCCACACAATATAACAAACTAAGTATTGGATTTCATTGTCCCACTAGGAGAAAGCCTGTTCTGGGGCAATACTAACTACAATATAGTTCAAGGCTACATGTATGGACAAAAAAATAACAAAAACATTGATGCAAATGATGTTACACTTTGAATTGGCCGGACCGAACGGAAGATTTTGCAAACTAGTCTGATGATTTTTTTTTAATTGAATGAATCTGGGTTTATCGAAATAAACCCAAATACATCTTTGTACAAACAATGTACACTTCACTGAAAGCTTAAAAGCTTGTGTTGTGAAGTGGAGTAAGTCGGGGTTTGAACCCGCGCCCACCGGATTAACAGTCGAGCGCGTTACCAACCAGGCTACCGACCACCTCTAATATAATTAATCAAAGTTTGCAGGACACAGTTAACGTAAAATGTATGTAATCAAAGTATGCACGAAGCAGTGGGTGTAGCTACGTTGTTCAGTAGTTACAGCTCCATAGCTACCGTGCATACATATTACCAGAGCTGGGCAGAAAATCGTTAATCCGTTAATCGTTAATTAACGAAGTTAACATTTTTGTTAACGATTTAACGCTTTTCTCACCTCCAAAAATTGTTAACGGATTATTTAACTTTCGTTACATTTTACTTCCGTTAATTAAGTCCGTTATTTTTTTATTGTTTGCATAGACATAACCCACTGGTGGCGCTGGCATTAGATAATCCAAGGGTTGTCTGGGGTTATGTGTGGTATCGTATGTGGGTTGGGAGTTGGTAAAGAAATTTCATTTTGTTGGGATACAGCGCGATAGTGTAAATGTGATAGTAGTTGTACTTATATGTAGTTCTATTTCATGCCATATAACCGCGATTTTTTTACATTAAGGCTTTAACGGATTAACGTTAACTTCCGTTAAATTTTTCTAAATGTAACGCTTTAACGATTAACGAAGTTAACTTTTCAGTTAACGGATTATCGATTAACGAAGTTAACTTTTTGATTAACGATGCCCACCTCTGCATATTACTAGTTACATTGTACTTCACTGCTAACGGTGTTCAAGATAATAATATGCATTTTACTTGCATAATAATAAAGTACTTCACTTCGCTTCACTGTGTACTCGACTTGACGTGAGTATGAGGCGGATGATTATAACATTGTACATGTACTGAACTTAGAGTGACGTGATGTTGACGCCTTTATACTCGTATAGAGGATATTATAAGGTAATTTCACTACGTGTTAGTTACTTCACTGTCACGGAGGATAATAGACATAACATAATTGTATACGTATACAGAAATGTGGTTCTGTACAATTTACATCCAGTCCTGCATTTAACTAAACCACACTACCTGCTTTAAGTTTTGTTTTGTAATCATGTGTTTATTGATTTCATTTTTGTTTGCTGTAACTAATGTATTGCTTTTTATTTTGTGATGTTTGTTTTTAATATGTAAACCTGACGATTCCAAGTGCCTTAAATGGGGCCTACGGATGATTAGAGAGCAATAAACAAAAATAAACAATATCTTGAGGGGTGGTATTAGAGGTCATCTGGGATCTTTTGAGCCAAACTTAGCTTAGTCCAAAGTGTCACGGTTTTCGAGATATTCGGAATTTTCACATTCTATAGAAAATACCCGAATTACTCAAGTTTTACTCAAATATCATCGTAAGGAAAGGTACCTACTTAGTTCTATTATTATTTTTGGTACTCCAGTATGTGTTTAGTCTATTTTTAAGTCGTTACTTTTGTATAACATTTAGGTAACATTATTTTGCAATATGTAGCAATTATTTCGGCAATATTTAAAGCGAGACAACGATATTGGGTGCAAACGAGAAAGAGAATTATCAAGACGTCGGCGACTGGAATATTTCATCTAAATCTGAATATCCAATCGGTTTGGTCATTAGAGTGATTTTAATGCGCAATATCGTTGTCTCACTTTGAATATTGCCGAAACAATTGCTATACAATATAGCGAAATAATATTAATCATTACGATTTGTACGAGTTGCCGTAATTATTACTCGAAAAATTGTTTTTGTAAGAGCAGCTTTACAATAACTCAGCTCACTCGCCTTTTCTACTGATAACACAGAAAAGTCCAAACCCTGAAACCTTTAGGGACTAACAAAAAAAATCTCTAATATGCAAGTGAAGATAAAATTTATACACGATGATTTTTCGAATTATCCCCCACTCTTTGCCATTGTGCATTAATTAATTATGTAAATGTACATTACCTAGTTTATAAATAAATATTGTGCACAATATAATTCCTTTATATATTTATACAGTTGTCTGAGCTATTTATAGACATTGCTTACCTACATACAATCTTTCTCTTACAATATTCACAATCTATCATTCTAGTAGTTCTGTTACTGTCACATTAAACAATATATTATTTTTTAACTTATTGCATCCATCCCTTCACAAAACTTGCAACTTCCATGCTTCCGTCACATTCGTGCAATTTGTCATACATGCTCTCCGAATTCTTTTACTCAAAACTTTAAGTTATCTATCTATCTATGTATACCCTCACGCCAAGTCCCTTGCAGGGTAGGCAGAGAGTACAGAGCGCCAGACAGCCCTAGCCTTACACACACTCCTAGCTTCCGTCACATTCATGCATGCATTCCTTTTACTCAAAACGCGTCTATCCTTGAGAATCTGGTCGACATAATCGGACCAGGCCAGTCTCGGGCGGCCGCGTTTCCGTGAGGAACCTCAAGATATAAGGTATCTAAAATATTTTTTTTTTTATTGTAAATACGTAAGTATTTCTGATATATCGCAATTAGAAAACCATGGATTAAACATACAATAGGTAGAATATATCGATTTCTTCCAACTTACTCATAACATAAACCTTAAGGAAAATTGACATTAAGGCTGACGTCCGGTATTTTTTAATCGCGGTTTTCCTTAAATTTCCCAGAAATTACTAGGAATTGTGAGGAAAGAATGCTTTACAGAAAACTGTTGTAGATGGAAAAGTTAGCATTATGGTAATATTCTTACTATTTTCATAAATCAGTATGTTACCCGTGTTTGTATGCTTATTTACACCAGGGCTACTCAGGGTATATAAGCTTGCAATTTTAAAGCAAATATTCCGACAGTATGGCTATTGTTATGTTATAATAATTCTAATTATAGAGACAAATTATATTTTAACCTACATAATAATGCAAAATGATAAAAATATTGTATGTGACACAAGGTTCTGTATGCACATTGTACATAGCTATAACTACATAGTATGTACGAGTATATTCTGTAGCATCGTAACATTATCAAAAACCTACACATATCTTACAAAGTATACTACTTAATTAGTAGTTAATAATAAGCAGGTAGCTAATAAGAATCTAAGTAATTAAACGATAATTGCCTGAAATCTTAATTTCTTTACAAATAATTAAGTGCAAACTTTCATGCAAGTTTTTAAGAGGTGTTAGTAGGGCAGTAGTGGACTGGCCGGGTCGCCAGCTTGCCCGATACCAAGTGCCCTCTCCTAATAATATACTTGCGTGAATACTAGTGCCGAAACTAGGGTATTCGGCGCCCGAGGACAAAGTCTGCTTCTGCGCCCCCCCCCCCCCCCCTCCGTCAAACGCACCTACCTATTAAAAAGAAGCCACGCAGACATTATTTTCAAAAATTGACAAACGAATTTAAAAAAGCCGCGCAGCGCAGAATAAGAAGAAAAAATGCAACTTTCACTTTGAAAATAGGAAAACAGCAGCAAACTTCTATTCGTTTACGCAAAACTTTCAAAAAGTGTTCTAATTTATTTACGAAAGATATTAGTATCAGTAACTTATCACAAAACAAAATGCTCAATAAAAAAAAAACGGATTTATTTATTAAAAAATAACGTGAATTAACCCTCTGTGAATTTTCATATAGTGCTTTATATAGGGTGGACCAAAAGTCTTTGCACTTTTGAAATGGCCATAAAAATAAAAATACAGTTTGTATTTAAAAAATAATTTATTAATAAGAACAACAGTAGCTGGGAAATTCATTTACTAAGCACCGTATCATCAAGATGTCCTCCATCTTGCTGCTGGCCCTCCTCATATCTGACCCCTAATTTTTATTAAACTTTTCTATACAAAGCGTAGGTATGTTTCGAAAATTTCAAAACCAGATTTCCTCTTTAATGTTTGATTTCAGTTGTATTATTATGGCTAGTTTATTTACGTAGACCTTATTTTTAGATAAGCCCATAAAAAAAATAGCTGGGGTTGGGTCCGGGCTGCGGGAAGGCCATGGAATATCTCCTCTCCGCGAGATTATTTTGTTCTGGAACTTCTCTCACACTACTCTATAGAGATATTCCATGACTTCTCAGCAGCCCGGATCTAATCCCACCTGGTGTTTTATGATGCTATTTCAAAAATCAGGTCTACGTGAATCAATCAGTGACAATACATCAACCAAAATTGAATATTCGAGAGGAAATTGTCAATACTTCACGCTTAGGGCCGAATTTTTTAGTAAAAAATCATACCCAGATTTGAGGAACGTCAGGGGCAAGATGGCGAACATCTTGGTGATATTGTGTTTAGAAAAAGAATTTCCCGTTTATTGTTGTTCTTCTTAGCAAAAAAAAATTAAATACCAACTGTAATTTTATTTTTAGGGCCATTTCAAAAGTGCAAGGACTAATGGTCCACCCGTTACATAAATCGAAATGAAACAACTAGGTATCAAATATGTAAAAAAAAAAAGACTTACCCGTTGCATATTCTGCGCCAGCCTGTTGTTTCAAAATGTCTGGGAGGTTTCATTCATCGTGTAGCAACTTGGAAGATCATTTGGATGTTTCGTCACACATCCTCTTCAGCATCGGCATGGCTAAATACTTTTAACATTGGCCAACACGTACTGGGCATCTGATTCGTAAATGCTAAATACGTAACAGAAATTTCATATATTATACATACATGTAGTTGTAGGTACCTGAAAATTAATTGAGAGAAATGTGAATAATTATGAAAATTTCAATGCTGGAAAATTGGCACCCATTTTTTTTATATTTTTTCGGGTGTTCTGTAGGTTAGGTAGGTTCTGTGGGTTCAGTTAGGTGCAGTAAAATCACTCATTTATAAAAACTTAATCGAGGTATTTTACCCATGATTTTTTTTTGTGAAGGATCTGGGCTAATACTTTTCTGCACACTTTGCATTAGGCTAAAAGCCTGTATCGCAAAGTGTAGAATACATAGTCACTGCCGGGGTTTGAATTTGGCACCTCCCGCTTGAGAGACTGCCACCTCAACCAACTGCCCCAACCATGTATTCAAATGATCACTTAGGTGAGCACTTTACTTTGTTGTCGTATATTTTCTTGTCAAATTATATTGTAGGTACCTACGAAATTTTCAATTAAAGAATACATAAATAAGAAGTGGTCGGTATCCGCATTTGTAACGCACTCGTCCGTTAATCCGATGAGGCGCAGATCGATTGCCGACGCTGGCTTATTCCACTTCACGATACAAGCTTTTCAAGCTTAAAACATTAAGTGTATAAAGATGTTATTTCGAAAAACCAAGTACTTATCTTTTTATTAAAAAAAAAATACATTGATTACGTATCAGAACATGAACAAAAAAACTTACCTTATAAAATAATTGTAATGTTGCCGCCAGACGCTGGAGAACCACCAAAAGCTTTTTGTGTTCATGAGTAAAAAGGCGTCAACAGTCGGTTACGTATCTACACGTCAAGAAAAACTTTCCATCAACACGCCTTTTTATTGATGAGCACCAAAAGCTCATGTTGGCTCGCGCACGTCTTGCGGCGACATTAACGTTACGTGATAAAAATGGTTCGGTGATTTTTGCGTACATGGAATTTGGAATCCAACAGATTTTTGCGTATGTAGGAACACGACATTTACACGTATCGCTCAAACGTACACGTATCACTCCGTACTACAGCGATGATAAAGTTTTTTTTTTTAATGAACAAAATATTGTGGATTGTTGAATTTTAAACTAGGAACCAAGAAAAGTATGTAAAAACAACAATCTTACTTCCATATTCCAAGCCTGCCTGCTCCTTCAGTTTGTCTGTCACTTTGCGGCCATCGTGCAGGAACTGGAAGGATCTGTAGGACCTGCGGGTCTGTGAGTCGCGCTTGATGACCTCAATCACAGCGCTGGCTTGCAGGAAGCACATGTTGGGCCCCCCCGCCTCGTAGCGGGCGTGGGACTCGTAAATTAACAGAAATTTCAGCCAATTATATCTGAAAGAAAATTAAAAGTACCAAAATAATTAGATTCTGACATTTATTAAGTATGTATTTGTAGTGATAAATAAAGCATTAAGGTGATCTTACACGAGCAATAAGTGCGGCAACTCGTGCAAATCGTATTGATTAACATTATTTCGCGATATATAGCAATTATTTCGGAAATTATTTTTGATGATGTCAGCGACACGAATTCCTGAATGTCCAATCGGCTTGGACATTTTTGTCAATTGTCTTTCTCGTTTGCACGCAATATCGTTGTCTCGCTTTTGATATTGCCGAAATAATTGCTATATATTGCGAAATAATCTTAATCTGAAAAAGTGCTCGTGTAAGCGCACCTTTAGAACACATATTTATACAGCAGCTTTCACATAACTCATACACAAAAGTTATTTACACATAATATACAAATTTTACTTACTTGCCAAAACTGTGGAAAGATTTCTTGTCTGAAGCCTGCAAATTCCTGAAATTCAGATTATCTCTGGACGAAAACGCGCTCCGAAACCTTATTGTTTCTATGCCATTCATAGAAATATTTCATGAATTCTGTTTATTTTCGTAATGAAAACATGTTAAAAATACATACAATGAAATTCCGCTTAGATGAAAATTTCGGTAAAACAATATTCCATAACAATTTCATTCGGCAGAGCCATCTATGACAAAATATCAGAAGCAAAATGTTCAACAGTTCCATCTGTTGAATAGTAGCGAAAATAAAATGGGACTTACTTGTGTATGTCATCGCCATTTCTAACCGCAAATTATCTGTGAAGTTCTGTTGTATGTTTTGTGTCGTGTCCCACGAAGAATACAGGATGGTGGCCTCCTTCTTGAGGTACTGCGCCATTGTCTTCATCATGAGGTGGCAAGTCGTCTTCCCGACGGCGGAGTACTGTCCCTCGGGTTCGTTGACGATCAGAATCTTCTTCCAGTGATACCTAGATGGCGGTAGTGTGCATTTTATACTTTGAAAGCGGAAAACATGGTGCAATAAAAACATTTATTCTTCAGGAAAACGAAAACACAAACATGTGAAACACAAATTGTTAGTGAAAATTATAAACACAAAAATAAACAATATTTACAGAGACGATTTTGTAAGTTTTTTACGGGTTTTTCCTATGAAATAAATAACTGGATTGTATTGCCCCACTAGACGATACTCTGTTTGGGGCAATACTAGTTTAACTAGTATCATTTTAATGATACTTTTACGATATTTTTTCTCGGTTCTTTGTTAATTTTTCAATACAACTTCTGAGGTTTCAGTGTTAAAAATTAAACTTTATTTTACATTCTTTATTCAAGCAGGTATACTCTACTCTCAGAAGGGAAACCAGGGATTTTTGTCATATTAGACCTGTTGTTTTATCATTCTAATTCAAAAATGTAGCTCAATGGGAATCGAATTCTTATAGGACCCTTCGTCACTGCTACTCATAATACCTACATAAACCTAAATTGACTTGCTAAAGAAAGTAACAAATGTTACCCAAATAATCTAAAAGGACGCAGTTCCATCTACATATGCATATCCACCGTTATCTTCATTTCCATATTAGTTTCGTAAATAACAATCCTGACCATATGCCATACGAAAAGTAAGTAAGCCATGAAAATCTTCAACAATATTTGCTCCTAGTTATATGCAAACACTATAACATTTTGTTATAGTATTTTAGAGCAATGAATATTTCAGTCGAATCAACTACATAGGTATGCTTAGTAGGGACATTGCTCAAGAAAGAAAGTTCTGTAATATATTACTGTCTCCAAATGATAAAAAGGCGGTAAGTCGAAAAAAACACAGATTCGAGAGAAACCCGCTCGATTTTCAGATTTTATAAATCGACATTACGCGAGGAAGATACCTAAATCATTTAGGTATTACTGGCTTTTCATGTCTGCATCTCGCAGATGGCATATGTTGAGAATTTTCTCAACGAAAGGCGGCAGATATCAACATTCACATAATAACTTATGCGAACTCCCTTGGGGAGGGGAGCAGGATGGATGTTCCGACGCTTACGAGTCGCAGGATGCTGGATGTGGTGGAATGGGTGAACGTTGCCCTGGGCATAAAGTGATCACTTAAGCCAGCCAAAGCCGACTCGTAAGCGTCGGAACATCCATCCTGCTCCCCTCCCCAAGGGAGTTCGCATAAGTTATTATGTGAATGTTGATATCTGCCGCCTTTCGTTGAGAAAATTCTCGACATTACGCACGTATTTTGTTATACACCGTAAATATTTTTATGAGGAAATATAAAAAAATACTCCAATTTTGATCTCAAAAAAGGGTATAGAGTTTTAGACTATATTGTATGATTATATTATACCACTCCTTTCTCACTCTCACTTACGAACTTGCCATTAATCTCACTCTGGCATTAGTTACCGTGTTTGTTTCGCCATGATCTGTAAAGATCTATAAACCATGCTAGAATGTTGCAAGTCAAAAAATAGTATGACGTATTACCGCATTTTGCCGAAATCTCACAAGAAAAGCGAAACAGAGTAACTTTAGTTGAATCGTTTTGGAATGTCTTCACAGACTTAACCGCGTTTGCTCAATAATGAAATACAGCCTTCCTGGCATCAAAAACTGAATCTTTTTTAATCTCGATGTTTTTGACCGTCGGTACTTGATGGAAGTCCATTTTTAAGGAAAAAATGAAAAACTAAATATTTAGATTAAAATCCACAAAAAAAAATACTTTAGATTTCGCGACTAGTATTCGAGCATTTTATTCACAATCGCCTGATGATGAGGGTGCAAATCTTCGAATACTAGTCGCGAAAGCTAAAGTCATTTTTTTGTGTTTTTTTTTAATGAATCTGGGTTTATCGAAATGAACCCAAATAAATATTTGTACACTTCACAGAAAGCTTTAAAAGTTTGTGTCGTGAAGTGGAGTAAGTCGGCATCGGGGATTTAACCCGTACCCGCCAGATTAACAGTCGAATGCGTTACCAACCAGGCTACCGACCACCTCTACCAATCTAAATATTTAGTTTTTAATTTTTTCCTCGAATATTTTTAATTTATTTTTTGTCGACATACCGCGTTTTGCCATTTGACGGCAGATTTCCTACAAAATACAACACAAAACTATTTACAACCTACAACAAGTTTGTTTGTTGTCCTCAGGGTTTCAGAGACTCTAAGTTAGAAATTCAGAAAATGTTGTCTTTGATGTCTATATTAGTTCCAATTTCCGGCATTTCGTCCCAAGAGAGCAGAGACAGACTGAGAATATTGAGAAAATTAACTATTAGAGAACTCATAATAGTAAAATCATAACCGGATTAACTGGAAGATATTGCTCCAGCAAAAGTTCGTCCTTTAGCTAATTAATTGTCCAATAGTCTAGTGATATTTTGCTATATCTTGCAATAGATTTTTCAACAACTTCCTGACTACTAAGAGAACTGAAACTTTGCAAACATTCGTAAACGCGGTGACAGTACAATTCTGTATCAAATTGGATTAGCCTACTCCAGAGATAAAATAAGATGTAAGGCGTTTGAGGAAGATCCAAGGGTCGTGTGGGGTCATGTATGGTATCGTATGAAAGGGCGTTGGAAAAGATATCCGGATCATAAGTCAGATGTTGTTCAGCTCTAGCCTCGGAAGACACCGAGTGATCGAGAGATCCAGTCACCGCATACCGCCGTGTTTGGTATTTCACGAAAGTGCATCACGCGTAGAACTCATAATATATATGTTTTTACAAATTTTGAATAGGTATGTCAATTCTTGGTGGGAGGCGCCATTGGAATGAGGAAATCCAAGCACCTCGGAATGACGTGTTTCGTATCGCATGGAAGACCGCGAAAACGGATCCAGGATAAGTCATAAAATCTTGGTTTTTAAAAAAAAGCTATTATTTATTTAATAGTTCATACAATAAGTTTATACAATAAACGTGAATTTTTACTTGAATTATTTTTGTTCCGACAATGTTCATCCTTAATTCTACTATACTGTTGTAGGAATACTGCATTGTATAATATACTACGGAATGTAGAAACATCCAACGCTTTACAAGGATAATTTGTAAAATGAAAATAATTCAAGTATTTTCTTTTAATTGCCAACCCACTTAACGATATCAGATTATTAAACAGGACCCACTCATCTACATTAATTTGCGAACATGAAATAACGAGGCTTTACATCTAACTGACTGACATTTTGATAGTTATGGTAATGACAATTCATTAATGTAGTACTGTACTTAATCTAAGCTCTGGTAACTAATTAAAGTTAAGGGCCCAACTATGACGTCACAGTCATTTCGCGTGGCATTAAGGTTCAAAGACGCATGAACAATCGCATGGTAAGAAGTTAAAAATAGTTTTTTTTTTTACTTTTTGGGGTTAATTTCACTTCATTTAAAAAAACTTACTATACGAATATTACTTAGATTGATGTTTATACCACAATTTCGGGGGATCTCGGCTTGCATACACAAGCCCAAATACTTTCCTGCACACTTTGCACTAGGCTAAAAGCCTGTACCGCAAAGTGTGGAATACATATCCAGAGCGGGGTTCAAACCTGGCACCTCCCATTTGAGAGACTGCCGCCTCAACCAACTGCCCCAACCATGTACAAATTACAAAAAAAAATCTCTTGCGAGTTGCTGTCTTTCGCGGAAAAAAGATCATAGGTGTTTTTCACACATTTTTGTTTTTGAGAAATCTATACAAGAACTAAAAAATATTTTACAGTCATTCCCTAGATAAAGGTTCAATGTATTTACCCTACTTTTTTTCTAAAGCATATTTAATAAAGTTGTCGAGATCTGAGGTCTCCCGTTTTAAGAAATTATTCGGAATGTCAATATGCCTACTCTTAATTAGTTTCATCATTCATACCTTCCTGACATAAACATATCTCTCTTGTAAATGTAATTTACGAAGGCATTTACACTTCACTGACTTATTTCAACGAAACAATTATATTTCAGGGATATTCTGAAGCAGAAAATAAGGACATCGTTCATACCATTCATTATTTTTTAAAGTCACAATTTATGTTTTATGAAAACATCGGATTTTATTCATGTTATTCTGTTTTGTATCTGTATTGTTTTGCTATTTTTATTTTACTGTTTTCTTTACCATTATGTATGTTTACATACTGTTTTAATTGTAATACTTTGTCTGTTGTTTCTGTGTATTGTTTGGATTGTACCATAATTGTATTGATATTTTTAACTTTTTGTAATTTAAACTTTTCAAAGGCCTTGAGTCCCTTTAAAAAATAAATAAATGTCGTAGTTGAATACAACAAGAGTTATCTCAACAGATATACAGCAAAGGATGAACTTTCCATCAGGCGTATAACTGATAACCGACGATCAGTCATAAAACTGACGGAAAGTTCATCCTTTGTTGTATATCTGTTGAGGTAACTACTTGTGAAATTTCTTGAACTTGAAAGAATAACATAGAAGCCGTAATAGTATTTTTTGAATGAAACTTTGTACACTTCACACTAAGCTTGAAAAGCTTGTGTCGTGAAGTGGAGTAAGTCGGCATCGGGGATCGAACCCGCGCTCTCTGGATTAACAATCGAGCGCGTTACCAACCAAGCTGCCGACCACCTCAAATAAAATACCTATTCAAAATAGTTTTTTTACGATGTTATTCCTAAAATTTTCATAATTAAAAAAAATAAGTGCCTAATCGTATTTTTTTTTTCAAAAAACAATATTTTATTTTATTTAGTTTATATGTGAATCATGAATGATAAAATCTAGACCCTTCTGGCTAGTAATACTGAGAAGTGTGTTGGCAAAGGCCTTATAAGCTTATAAAAATATCGTAAATCACTCAGTATCGACATCGTCTGCCTTACCAAAAAAAATAAGCATAGGGTAAATGTCTAGGTTTTGACCACTTTATGTTTTTTTTTCTCATGGTTGAAAGTCACCAAATGTGTTACAACTTATTGATTTTTTTTATATCCCAGTATGTTGTACAAACATTTAGGCTTTCCACAAGTCAATGTATTAGTAATGAAAATATATTATTAAGTTTGGTAGAAAACTTAAAAAAAAATGTCAGATTGCATCAGTTTTGCCCACTTTTATGGTCAATGTCAATTTAATATACATAGGTAATTTTTTCAAGTAAAACAACTTCTAAAGTCCGTTCCTTGATTTCCCTTGAATAAATAAAACATTATTCGAAATAACAAATCATAGGCACTTACTAATTATAGTTGATTACCAAGCCAGGGGTTTCAATTTCAATAAGAAAGTATGTAAAATACGTAGGCTCTATACATAACGTCGTCTAAAAATGACGTAAGCGTGTATGTGTATATTGCAATTACGTAATTTGTCACGAAAGACAATACACAATAGAATATAATACCATAAGAAAATCAACATTTATTTTTTTCATTTTTTTCCTTTTGTTTTTATTAATGAAATACTGTCTAATATGTTGTACCTATGAGTAATTTGTATTTACCATAAATAGGGCAAGGTGTGAACTATATACAATCGTTTAGAGATATATAGGTAGTATTGTTCATACACACCTTGCCTGTAGGTGAATCTTTGTGTAAATAAATAAAATAAAAAAATGCTTTTTTCCAAACATGTAAACATCGAAGTGGCCACAACCGGGTCAGTTACCACATCTCACACATTAGCCCTACAAATGTTGTAGTTATGTGGTGTATATTTCATCCACTATTGGATGGATTACTAAAATATAAAACAAAAAAAAACACAAGTATGCTTAAGAGTACGCGTACTGACATTTCAAAAATTTCTAAAAACGGAAGACCTTAGATCTAGACAACCGTTACTTAATATGCTTTGGAAAAAATAGAGAATAGAATAAATACATTGAACCTTTATCTAGGGAATAACCGTATAAGATTGTTTATATCTTGTAAAGATTTCTAAAAAAAAATGTGAAAAACACCTCTGATCTTTTTTCCGAAAGATAGTAACTAGTTTCCCGAAAGTCGCGAAGATTTTTTTCTTGTACTGATAATATGTATTAAGATCTAAGGAATAACAGTAAAAGTTTTTTGATTGAAGAGAAATTAACCGCAAAAAATGGAAAAAAATGCTATTTTTACCATTTTATCATGCGATTGTTCACGAGATTTTGAACCTTAATTAATGCTTTAAATTATTTTTTTTGAGGTGGTCGGTAGCCTGGTTGGTAATGCGCTCGACTGTTAATCCAGTGGGCGCGGGTTCAATCCTCAACTTACTCCACTTCACAACACAAGCTTTTAAGCTTTCTGTGAAGTGTACAAAGATGTATTTGGGTTTATTTCGAAAAACCCTGATTCATTAAAAAAAAGAACAATAAATGTCGTGGGAAATTACCGTGACGTCATAGTTGCGTCGCGAGCCTTAATACCTAATTACAGTAATGTGTGCGATTGATTGATCAGTTGAAAAAGTTGTAGAGAAAAAATACATATTTTCACTGTATGGAAGAAAAATTGCCCGGGAATTACGACGCTTATTAAGGTTGGCACCACTGATAAAAAAAAAAAAAACAGAGTAATGTATGTAATATTGGATGAGTTGAACACATCTGGATGAGTTGTATAATATTTTTGGAGAATAATTATAGGCAGGGGCGTAGCCTGGAATTCATTTCGGGGGGGTTCGAGCACTGGACCAGAGACAATAAATAACAACCATGAGTGTTCTAGCCCTAACTTCTGGTTTATTTTTTTTAATTGCTTTACTGTTTCAATTTTAGTTGTGTAATTTTAACTTGTTATTTTTTTTTCAAAACTGGGATGACTACATCTAGATGGGTCACAACATGGTAAGGCAAAGCGCCGCAGGCGATGTCTTGTCATAAAACATAAGGTAGATAAAAGAATAGTTTAAAAGTCCAGTTTGTTCTTCGTGAACAAACCCTCAATCTAATGAGATTAGCGCCGCAGGCATAATTTTTTAATGAACCAACTGTGATTTAAAATGGATTTTCATAAAAAATAAATAACAAAATTATTGAAAATTCATGAGGTGATGGAAAAACGACGTGGTAATAATTTGACTCATTTCTCCCGTATATAAAATGGTAGGCTGGATGTGGAATTGAACCCCCCAAACCCCTCCCCCCTGCTACGTCCATCCAAGCTTGGTGATTTGTGCTAATGATGAACCTCGTACACATCGATCCGAAACCATTCGTTAAAAATAAATTAAAGAAAACAAATCCATCAAATCATTAAGCAATACCATTTCAGAAACCATCCAATTACGTGTTTAGACTCTTTAGGCTTAGATTTGAAACAAATATCAAGGATTTGGCGAAGTCATGTTGGAAAAAGTCCTAATTACATTTTACTAATGAAACTTTTTTTAATTAAAGGCCCGATGTATCACCGAAAAAGACAAGAAGAGACAGGAGGCTTTTGAAATGCGGTGTTACAGAATAATTCCGGGAATTTACTGGAGGGACCACATCACGAATGCCGAGGCGCTCAGCAGAGTCCAAGAAGGGAGGCACCTACTTAAAACCATATCCGAGAGACGTGCCCCCTGCATTGGCCACATCATGCTACTACATGACTTAATAGAGGGGGCGCCCCCGACGGCAGTACCTGGACCAGGTGTACGAGGACATGAACTGCACCACATATGCCGAGCTGAAGAGAACTGCAGAAGACAAAGAAGAATGGAGATCAAGATGTAAGAATTTGAGGTCCAATTCTGCGGATTGGACCTCGAAAAGAAGATATTATGCACTAAATTGGCTTTGGCAATACATAGTTTCCTCAGCCAATACTGAGAACGTCGTCTTGATACTGAAGACAGGAAAACATGGTAGTATTGACTACAACTTGACAGATCCAGAATTACAATATTTGAAAATTCCCTGAATAAAAAAAAAACTTTTCTTTAAATGTCAAAGGTTTTCATGGTGTGCGATTGTCATTGTTTCTTGGTTTTTCGCTGCTCACGGTGCACAAGTTAAGCTAAACACATTTCTCATTCACTTATCCGAAGAGGAAGACACCAGTAGGAGTGTCGAAACGTCGATCAAGTTTATCTATACACGGTTCACCCGAAAAACCAAGAAAGAAAAAATAACTTTGAAAGTACCCCTGAAATTTGCGCAACACATGGGTTATCCGCTCAGTTTGCAAGATGTTAAAGTGTAATTTAGCAAAAATTATGGTAAATATGAGATCAACAATTAAACAGTCTTGAATTTTTTAATCAGGGCCCTGTTTTTTTTTCAAAGACGGTGCAAAGTAGCTCGGTCAATTAAAAAAACAAACACACAGTTTTAGTTATATACAATAATTTTACATGTTCAAATCGGGTTGGTAAATAAAATAAAATAAAAAATATACAAAATAACATAAAATAAAATCCACACACAAAAACACTCTTATGCTTCATCCACATGCTCGTCGACCCTCCACGTTTTTTGTGTGAATGAGTAAAAAGACGTTAACCGTCGATTACGTATAAAATCCAAGACAATCCCCCCGCCCACACGTCTTTTTACTCATTCACACGAGCGTCGGCGAGCATGCGGCAGAGGCATTATGGATGGTGTTATTTAAAGCAATCCTAAGCTAATTATTAAGGGTTCCGCAATCCGCATCCCAAAATTATAGACTTTATCAAACTGCTTCATTTTTTTTCATTTATCTTGTAAAATGTCTTAAATGCTTTGGGATGTGTACAAGACCCTGAAGGTGCTCTTTCACGAGCAATTTTCATGATATCGGCGACACGAATTGCTGAATAACCAAATGGTGTGGAAATATTAGTCAATTCTCTTTCTCGTTTGCACGCAATATCATTGTCTCGCTTTAAATATTGCCGCAAAAATCGCTATACGAGTATATTGCGAAATAATGTTAATCAATAGGTACAAGTTGCCGCAATTATTGCTCGAAAAATTGCTCGTAAAAGAGCATAATTTATGTTCATTTTCTCTTTCTATTTCTATTTCTAAATCTGGGATCTACTCTTTATTCTTAAAATTTACATGACGAAAAAGGCCAGTAAAATTTGGGAACCACTGAATTCTAAATTATAAAAGTCACAATAAATTCCCATCATAAAAATGAATTTATTTAATTTCCGTATAAACAGATTTTTCTAACTGAAATATATGTTTTTTTTCTCTCTCTTTTTTTAGGCAAAGCACCCGGTTTCGAGTGATACGTTACTTCTTGTTCATTTTATTTAGCCTCGATTTTTTACAACGTTATTCAAAACTTTTTGTGATAATAATGTGACATTAGAATTACAAAACTTTGGAATATTTTAATAAATTTTGATGAAATAAGTTAGGTATTTTTTGTTCCCGAAAACTTAAGTGGAAAAGCACCTTTAAACTTTAAATTTCTACTTCCAAATGGACAATAAATTGTTGGGTTCGTTCTGGATCCGTTAATTTTCACTCAGCGAGTCAACGGGCGATTATCAGAACGCATTTGGGTGATTGTTCCAATTGGAATTGTCAAACGGAGATATGAGAATACTAATAAGAGTGAGTTGATAGATATACATCGACATAGCGATATCACAACACTCTTCATTGGTAGAAAGGGATAGACATATCGCGTGTTAATAAGAGTGAGTGAACAGCACGTGCGGACCACTCTATTATCTACGGAGAGCGAATGTCATCCAACAAAATAGTCGGGTGTTATTCGCAACAACCGAGCGTGTCAACTGTGCACATAGAGCAGGTTGAATCGCACGACCCGACCGTTTGACTCGCACCAATGATATAACGGAGAACAATGGAACCATAAACAATCGAGTGAATCACTGAGTGAATTCTAATGGATCCAGAACGAACCCCTTCTGTTACTTTTGTATGATTACTCTACATATAAAACGTACTCACCGGTTCATCAGATCAATGATGAAGTAAGCGATGTCTCTGAAGCCCACACTGCCAGTCCTGGTGAGCATGTGGTACTCGTCCTTGCAGGTGGTCTTGGGGGCCATGAAGTCAAAGGACAGTCCGCCAACTGTGAGAAGCGGAGTACCGTAGTTGCCGAGGAATTTCACTATTCGAGCGATGGAGGCTGAAACAAGAAAATAAACGCATAATGAATAGTTATTCAGAGGCCATACGATGTCATTCGGCTTTGGTGCTTACTCAGCCAATACTATACTGAGAGCATCGTCTTGAAACTGAAGACAGTGATAGATAAAAGTACTGACTACACGTTGACTGTCCTAGAAATACAATATTTGGAAATTCCATTGCCCTTCCAGAAATGTCAGACATCAAACACTTTTCTACGTCAGCCATTCAAGAACAAATTATATGCAAAACTCTTACATAAAAAGAGCGCGTATATCTTTTAACAAGAATTGTATGAAGGATCCAGCTCTGGATCCTTTTGGCTCTGGTCTGAATACTTTTAAAAATAAACTGTTATAAATATAAATAAATAGTGGACGTTTAGCGGGGGGGTCGAGCCGGCGCGTCGGATGTACCGTTGGGTCTGAGGGTTTCAGCGTATAACTAAAATGTAAAGAACTATTGTCACTTCCTTTCTCCAATTTCCTTCCTATTCCTGGATCCATTCGTATCCTATTTCCTATTTATTGCTTATATATAATGTACCTACTTATACTTTTGTTAATAAAACGAAGAATACTATAATTGGCGCTATAAAATGTAAATAAATATAAAATATCATATTATGTATTTAGCTGTTGTATTCTCAAAAAAAAAAAAATAAAGAAATTCCTTGCATAAAAAAATATTTCAAAAGGACCCTTGAAATTTACGGGACTTGTGATTATCTGTTCAGTTTTTCAGATGTAGAAGTATAATTTAGCCAAAATTATAAGGTTAACAAGTTGAATGTCGTAGATTTATCAATTTATTTCCAGGTTTTTTTAAGGTATAATACATTTTAAGGTACATTGTCGCTTACGTTATTCATATTTCGCGCTTACGCTCTCATACAAAATTCGAAAAATTTCAAGCGAAAATAGAACGATTTTTGCTCAGTGCATATAAACCCTTGATCAAAAAATGTATGCATTTCATATTATAATTTTAAATTTACCAATTTGAAATGTGTAAAAAAATGTGGACATTTTTAATCTCTATGTCGTATGTACAAATGTGGTCCACTGTATGATATTTCACTGTAGGTACTCTGAAAAGCATCGTTGGTGACGTCACGAGTTGCCTTAATCTTTCTTCATACCTAACTGTCAAAATGAAAATTGAGACAACCTTTTATATTAGGAATAACGCAACCTTACGCGCAGTTTAATATGTCGCCTAGGGTTTTCTTTCCACTTATTGAATAGTGGTGATTGAAAAAATTGTTGTACATGCTTGGCTTCTTTATAATTCCATTTACGTTATGAAATATCTTGGAAATTGGATAATCAAGTACAAAATTGTATTCCGCAGAGTGCATTCAATGTAAGTAAATACATTTTCTGAAAATTGTAGTTTAAAGTACGTGACGTTGTAACAGAAGAGAAAACGAGTTAATGGAATAAATTGAAATTCACCAGATGCAATTTCGTACCCTTCCCAAATCGCTAATCTGATCTGAATAAGAAATGTAAAATGGCGTATTTTTTCGACTGTCTCATTTAAAGCTAGGAACCCAAGAATTACGTCATGGACATTTCCCACGGCGTTAAGGTTCAAAATTGCATGAACAATCGCACGACAAAATGTTAAAAATAGCGTTTTTTTTTACTTTCTGCGGTTGATTTCGCTTCATTCAAAAATCCTTTACGGTCATTCACTAGATTTTAACGCATAATATCAATACAAAAAATATTTATTTCTTTGCTGTGACGTTTAGGAAAAATTTGCTGTCTTTCGAAAAAAAATTCAGAGGTATTTTCACAATTTATTTTTGAGAAATCTATACAAGATATAAAAAATATTTTAGTCATTCACTAGATAAAGGTTCAATGCATCTACCCTATTTTTTTCCAAAGCATATTATTTAGTAACGGTTGTCGAGATCTAAGGTCTCCCGTTTTTAGAAATTTTTGATGTCAATATGCGTACTCTTAAGTGATGGATTTGTTTCAGCGAAGAGTACAAGTCTACTTGGTAATTTAATAATTATGTATTCTCTCGAGGAATGCACAGTGTAAGATGGGCATGCTGGACTTATGATCTCCCATCTCATCTCTCCAACAGATGACAATGAAATGTTGGCCTTTAGTATAATTGAGTTTCTTCGCAGTAAGCCTAAGACGGTCTGTGGAATAGTGGGTAGAATCATTGCTTCACAGCCGTGGTGGGGTTGTTCGAATCCCACTCAAGGTACGAAGTAATGTTAACTTAAGCAGCATAAAAACGAAGACACCAGCAAAAGTGTCGAAACGTCGACCGAAAGTCAATCTACACATGGTTTGCCCGAAAATCAAGCAATCACGTATTTAATAATTGTTCTCTTGGGTATGTTCATCAGTTAGCTCATCAATACCAATGGAATCTGAACAATTAATGAATTTGTGGAAAATACCTGACCATTTCCGCCGGATATTCCAATCAAGTTTAATTAGTACCAACCTAACGAAATGACCGCAGGGCGAATCCATAAGCTACGGGTGTCACATTTTACGCATTTGAATGTCTTTTTCAGAATAGTTAGATTTAATATCAACATCAAACGTGATTATTTTTAAAAATCACAATTTTTTGTGAGATCATCGTAATTTTTCTACATGTTTGTAGTTGAATTTTAACAAGTAGTTATGTCTCAACAGATATACAGCAGAGGATGGACTTTCCATCAGACTTATGACTGATCGTCGGCTGGCTTAATGTGATCACTTTACACTTAAGTAACATTCACCAATTCCAGACCATCCATCTGCCGCGGCCGGGAATCGAACCCAGACCTCCAACCTAACGAGCCGGTACTCTACCGCTATGCTACGAAGGCTGGTCTATGCTATCAAATGTGTCAAAATACCTACCTACAAGCTAAATATGGACATATACTGAAATTTAAAATTTAGTACTGTAACGGTGGTACCTTGATTTGACCATGCTGTTTTAGTTTTTACTATAAATGTCGAAAAATCAGCTAATTTACTAAACTTACAAGTTTGATTTCTATTAGGGACATGAAGTTTAAAGTATACGGCTTCCTAAGAAAGAACAAAAACGGAAATATTCTAAAAAAAACAAATGTACCTATTATGATATTTTAAAAACGCAACGGGGATTACATCCAGTACATTATAAAAACATTTTTTTTCAAGCTGACAAGTTATTTGAATAGAGATATATGTTTCATGCCCTTTTGCACGTGGAAAACGCTAAATAGGCTCCGAGTCGGCGTTACACGGTGCAAAAAGAATCTACATAGATGGGGCATAAGTGTGGATGAGGATATCTCCTGTAGCTGTGGAGAGACACAAGATGACGAACACCTCCTCGTCTGCCAGATATGGCGGAGGGGTGTGATAAAGCGGACCTATATAGGGCTAACGACAAAGCAGTTGCTGCTGCAGTGTATTGGGGCGGGTTGGCCTAGTGTAAACGGACTCGTTAAGTATGTAAGTATATGTTTCATGGTACTTTTATTAAATAAATAGGGATTTTTTATCAGTTCCATATAATTTAGTACCTAAACAAATAAGTTAACTAATGATATTCCAAAATAAACCAGTTCGAAAAACTTGAGAGATTGAGGGTCATTAGTTTATGGATTTTCTCCGCACTGATCAGAGTTGGGAAGTACATATAACGAATCTGTTTGTTTTGTTTGATTGGGTTGTTAGTTACTGGCTACTTACTAAATTTATCATGATATGGCACACACGCAGGGCCGTCTATAACTTTTTGGGGGCCTGGCCAATTTTTAAGTAATGGGGCCCCCAAACCCCATCAGTGGCGGCCTGACTCTAAAATAATTCAAGTTACCGTGTAATAAAGCCGGGGCCCCCCAGTACCTACTTCTTGAGATTTTTAATATGAAATAAAAAAAAAATAGCGCCACATGCGAATTTTTTTAAAGACATTCTCTAAGTATATGAATCTATTTTATTTCCCTTAACTAAAAAAACATCGTTATGATAAAAGACATAATTAGATGAAAATTATTCATCGGGAAAATTTAATTAAAAGTTGGAGAGACAAAAGTTTGACATAAGTATTTAATTTATTTACTATCTTTAAAGTAAATTAAAAAAAAGTCTTGAAAAGTATTCAGGAATTTACGAGTATTTGTAGGCTAAACAATTCACCTACCTCCATGCGCGCTGAACTTTTATTTAAAATCCGATTTATATAAGTTTACAAGTGAGCTTAAAATTTTAATTAACTTTTTCCAACAATGTTTTGTTAATCATTTACAGCTTTTACCCCAACTGCCCCTGTGGTGGGGTAGAGTCTGAACCGCATTGTTCGAAAATGCCAGTAATGTTCGATATACATCCAGATTTTCCCTTTTATTTCCCATGCCTTTCCTCTCGTCTGGTTTTCAGACATTTATCGGTATTTTGTTCCATAGTACGTGTACTGAAAGGAGAATGCTAAAAAAACCAAGCCCGGCGCAAACGAAATTTATCTCAAATGATAGGTGAAAATGAGTAATTTCAAACTGCATAGGGGGCATCATCGAAAGCAACGACTAAACAAATACCTATTCGTACTTTTACTGGGGTCATATGAATGTATTAGTAAAAGGAGAAAATATAATAAGTCTTAGGAAGCCCGTCTTCTTCTTCTTCTTTATCATCCTTGGCCCTTCCACTGCTGTATGGAACTAAAAAATAATATTTTTTAAAAGTACACTCCTGAATTTATAGAATCTCTGAGTCTCCTGAATTTCGAATAGATATTTCTCACATTTAGCCATTGATTTGGATGATGCCACCCATACAATATTTAATCACTCATTTCTACCTATCATTTGCGTTACATTTCATTTGCGCCGGGCCTGGGTTTTTTTTCCAAACTCTTCTTGTCCAATTCTCCTTTACCTTTAGGAATTATTCCTTTAGGGTACAGGGCCGTAAAATGTTCTCTTTAACAATTTACAATTGAATATAAAAAGCTTTTTATTCCGATTGGGTGAATCTCTTTACTTCCCAATAAATATAAAGTTAATTTACTTACTTATTTTTGAGAGAAGCTTTCAATTTCATTCAAGCTAATATAAAATGCGGTAAGCCCTTTAATAATTGATAAACCAGCAGCTGACTCAATTAGATTAAAATCAGATCACAAGGAATATAAAAAGCTTTTACAATTAAGAAAATTGATTAAATGTATACGTAATTATAAGTAACCTTTTATTTTAATAAACAAGATTTTATGGCTTCAATTCCTGGAACTGTTTTTCGCGGTCTTCCAAACGATACCAATCACAACCTTCCGAGGCGTCTCTCACCAAGAATTGACAGATTCAAAACTTTTAAAAAGATACGAGTTGTACTCGTGAAAGTCGTGAAGCACTTTTGTGAGATACCAAACATGGCGGTATGCGGTGACTGGATTCTCTCGATCGGTCGGTGTCTCTCGAGGCTTGAGCTAGACAAAATCTGACTTATGATCTGGATTCCGATTCCATCGCCCTTTCATACGATATCACAGATGATCCCACACGAGCCTCGAATCCCCCTGAAACGTCTTACATCTTTTTTTGTCTCTGAAGTAAGCTGATCAATTTTGGCACAGAACTGCATTGTCACCGAGTTTACGTACGTTTGAAGAGTTTCAGGTCTCTAAGTAGTCAAGAAGTGGTTGAAAAATCGATTACAAGATTCTCCCACAGACGAAAAATAAAAAAGAATCACTACAGTGAAGATAAGTAAAATCTGGTAAAAAATAAGATAGAGTTCAACAATGAGGGAATAGAGAAAAACTACAATAGAAAATACTATTTACATTACCTAGAACACGGGTCACCAAATGGCGGACCGGAGTCCGGATTCGGACCGCCGGCATATCTTGTTCGGAACAAACAATTGATAAAACTCAAAATTCTTTAAAATATGGTAGAAGGAATTTAAGAATATCAAATTGTAACAAAATAGCATCTCTTTTTCATTATGTTACAATTTTCAATAATTATTATGAAAATTCATTAAATAACACTTGTTTCATTAAGAATTTTTGCCTGCGGCGTTAAGTAACTTGGGAGTTTGTCATGTCACATCATTGTCAATCTTCCTGAGTATTTTTTTTTATCACGGAAAATAAACTGGACCTTTCAATGACTGTTTCTTATCTACCTTCTTATATTTTATGGAAAAAAAACAAACTACCGAACGGATCGCGACAGTCTTATAATTTTCAAAAACGGACCCCTGATGAAACTAATTGGTGATCCCTGATCTATAGAGTAATCTTTCATACATTATAATGTGACACACATTCTAGGAAAATTCTAATACTTTGCGCCACATATGCTGAGTCAGGCTGATGTGATCCGAATATATTTAGTTTTAATTTTCTTCTCTGAAGTAACGGATTTCCTTTTTTGTATATTTTCGAGGGGTTGCGAGGTCCCTACTATAAAAAGCCTTTGTCACTGTTACCTTACGTAGATGTGTAATATTATAAATTAATCAAATTTCTATAAATGCAAATTGAGGAAGTGAACGTACCATCAGGCCTAAGGTTTTTCTCCAAAAATACCCAGGCCCGGCGCAAACAAAATGTAACTCAAATTATAGGTGAAAATTAGTAACTAAATACTGCTGTGGCATTATCGAAATCAATGGCTAAATGTGTGAAAAAAGGATCTGGGCTTGCATACACAAACCCAAATACTTTTCTTATGCACACTTCGCACTAGGCTAAAAAAACCTTTATCGTAAAGACGTGTGGAATACATCGCCATCGCCGGGGTTCGAACCTGGCACCTCCCGCTTGAGAGGCTGCCGCCACAACCAACTGCGCCAAGCATGTGCCAGGTACTTATTAGTAAAAGGATTATTAAACAGTTACAATTTAAATTAAAAGCGTATAATATGATAAGTATAAGATAGCCCGTATTCTTCTTCATCAGCCTTGGTCCCTCCCCTTGAGTGACATTTCGTTTGCGCCGGGACTGAGCATTTTTTCTATACTAAATTAGCATTCTCCTTTCTCATTTGTTATAAGCTTTTCTCATCAAAAATACAGAAAAATGTCAAACCTTTGTCAAAGTTATACGACCTACATAAAAAACACAACAATGTCAGGTATTTCATTAATTTTGTTTAAAAAATGAACCATTATGTAATTTAAAACTTCGATTAATCATTTTTCTCTCTGGATTCGATTATTTATAGTGCGTTTAATAAAGATGAGTGACGCTTATTTGAGTGACAAGTGTGTGCTCAGGCAAGATGGTCTGTCGATGTGAGGAGAATCGCAGGAAGCAAGTGGATGCAGCATTCCCAGGATAGGGATCTGTGGAAAGTCAAAGGGGAGGTCCTATGTCCAGCATTGGAATTCAAACGGCTGAGAAAGAAGAAAGTGTGCTATCGGGTTTTACTTCAAACTTGGACGCAATGCAACGGAAATCTTTGCAAAACAAGTCTACGGAGACAGTATTTTCTCAAAAGGCCAGGTTTTTGGTGATTTAAATCATTTTCAGAGGGAAGAACGTCAACTGAAAATGAACAACGCTGCTGAAGGCCTTTGCCTTCAAGAACTGGTGAAAATTTCGGTAGAATATGGGATTTGGTGCGTTCAGATTGTTGCTTGACGATCAGAATGATCGGGAAAGAGTTCCTCAGCTTCCCAATTTGCCTGGCTTGTGTTCATGTGACTTTTTTCTTTTCCTGAGATTAAAAAACCACCTAAAATGACGTCATTTTGGGATCACAGAAATCATACAAACAACCAGCCTACTGGAAGCTGTTGCAGTATATCAGCTACAGAAATGCTATGACAAATGGAAGAACCCTCTCCTTCCCCGTGTTGCTTCCCAAGGCATCTATATATGTACTTTGAAGGAGACAACGTTGATTTGCAAAATAATTTGAATAAAACTTTGTAGGAACATCAGTCTCATTACTTAATTAACAGACCAAAGGAAAAGAAGAAGAAGAAGAATGAGGTGAACAACTTCCCTTGAAAATATCTTACCACACGTATTTTATTGCAATGAGGGAATTATGTATTGAATCTAAATAATAGTCTTTTAAGAGAAATATGGGAAAACGTTTTTCCAATAATCTTTATAATGAAGTACCGTTCCTTGAAATTCGAGGAGAATAAATTTACATAACGGGTAGTAATATTCAATTACACTTACCTAGTATCTGTCTCAGATATTGTTCATTGTTTTATAGGCCTAATATTCTGAAATGATTCATAGTGCTTGTGATGTACATTGGTCTAACATATTTGACAGCTATCCTATTCTTTTTCATGTCACGTTTCATTCATTCATTCATTCACACACGTTGTCAGAAAGTGGTTGAAAAATCGATTATAAAATTTGGTCACAAACAAAAAAAAAACGCCACAAAACACCGCGAGACGAAGGTCTGAGTTCGAATCCCAACCGGGGTGAACCGAAATGGTGAATGTTTCTCGAGTAAAGTGCTCACTTAAGCCAGCTGGGGTCGGTCGTAAGCCCAACAATGTTCATCCTTAATTCTTCTAGTACTAGTAAAATAAAATATTGTAATTAATTCATCTGACTTACACGAAGCCTTTTTTTGACTCATCTATAACAGATCTTGTTCGTTCAAACGTTTTTTCTTAATTATAACTATTTTCGATAGCCTAAAACAACCAAATAATGCGTCAAGAGGGTCTCCTATTTGAATTAATTGAAGGAATGAACGAGGAGACAATCTACAGAGGACGACCAAGAAAAGAATACCTGGATGACCTGTGCCAGGATATGGGCTTCGACTCATATAAAGAGTTAAAAAGAACCGCACAGGACAGGGATGAGTGGAAGAGGAGACATGGGGCTTTGCTTTAAACCAATCGTAACGACTGAAACTGGAGAAGAAGCAAAATACCTACCTAGAACAACCCTTAAATGTTCTGGAAAATATATATTGTAATCTCTCTGTATTCTATCTATACTCGTACATTTTCGTTCGTTGCGGAGTAGGCCGAGAGATTTTAGAATAACAACCGTCTGCTGATGAGCCAAAGGCGTCAAGTTGGCGCTCTCTGTCATTTGAACTTTGTAAGTGTATGGGCGATGTACGAGTAAGTGGTGTTGACAAAGGCTTATATTCGCATTAGGTTATCAAACAATCCCTTAGTGAAATATATTATATTATGCCTACACCTAATGTTTGTACTATTGTACAAACAAATTATGTGATATAGATACTATATCAATAATACTAGCAACGACCTGTCAGAAATGCCGCATTTCTCTATGGTCTCTATAATTTTCTACGAAAAATTAACTTTTTTACAAGATTTTATTTAACTTTACTGCGTTGTTTTATTTTGTTAATATCGTTGTCGTGTAGGTGACTAGAGCTAACCCGTTATACTTGTAATATTGTGTGAAAATTTCATCACGATCTGTTCAATAACACCGTAGATATACATAAAAATCTTGTTGAGAATGACTCCAAAACTTAAAACCCCGTTTTCTCAAAACAAACCATTTGAGGGTTAGGTCTCTTCACCTCCACGACAACGATATACTACAACATTTAGCAATTCAATTTATAAATCTCATCGTGCAAATCTAACAGCTCGACATCTATCGATGACTGCTCAAAACATTTTGTAGAATCGTATAATATCAATGAGTACAAAGAGTTGTGAACAACGATATCGCATAATATCATGCCAATGAAAAGTGGCATTAGCAGAAAAAATCTTGACTCCAGGTGAGAGGGTTGCGATCACGAGGTATTTTAAATTTCGTATACATATTCGAACAACTTGCATAAAATTACCACGGCCCTAGGTTACAAACATACACGATTTCCAATAGAAATATGTAAGTTGAATTATGTAATGATGGTACGACCCCTATCTACGAGTATATTAACATTGGCCTCATCAACCCTTCATAAAAGTTCTGTTATTCGGAGCTTAATTTCTCCGACAAGTTGAAGGTACTTTATAGGGTAGTACTCTATGACAACATTACACACTTGATGAAAGCAGTTTATATAATAATTCTTCATTTCCCTCCTACGTAATTTATTTCCTATCTCCTTAAAATAACGGCAATTAAGCGGGGTCGTGAGTGTCACTAAAAAGGTATTGTTCTGAACAAATATCCCCACAACCTCACTAAATATATTTTGTAAATAAGTAACTGTGGGTGCAGGTTCAATCCCCGACTTATTCCACTTCACAACACAAGCTTTTCAAGCTTTTCAAGCTTTCTGTGAAGTGTACAAAGATGTATTTGGGTTTATTTCGATAAACCCAAATATTGTAATAAAAATGATTTATAAAATCATGATTTCATGACTTCACATCCCAGATTAGTTTTCCAAGGTCTTCCAAACGATAACAAATACGCCCTTCCAAGGTGCTTGGGTTCCATCATTCCAATGACGCCTCCCACCAACAATAGACAGAATCAAAATTTGTAAAAAGATATGAGTTCTACTCGTGAAGCATTTTCGTAAGATACCAAACACGGCGGTATGCGGTGACTGGATCCTCTTGATCGCTCGGTGTTTTCCAAGGCTTACAAAATCTGACTTAGGATTTGGATTTCTTTTCCAACACCCTTTTATACGAAACCACAGATGGCCTCGTACAACCCTTAGATCCCCTCAATCGCCTTACATATTTTTTGTCTCTGGAGAAGGATGATCCAATGTGGTACAGAAACGTATTGTCACCGAGTTTACGTACGTTTGAAAAGTTTCAGGTCTCTAAGTAGTCAAGAAGGGGTTGAAAAATCCATTACAAGATTTGCTCACCGACAAATAAACAACAGAGCGAAGTCAAATCTTGTAAAATCAATGAAAACATCCAATATTGCAAGGAGATTTCTAAATAGTGATATTTCAGGCACCAACGCTCACTAGCGGATCCAGGGGAGGGGCTAGGGGGCTGAAGCCCCTCCCAAAACCATGAGTGACAGTACTTTATACAGGGTGATTGGTACCGCTGTTCAGATATTTTGAGAGGTGATAGAGGGTGTTTAAATAAAAAAATATTTTTATGTCTCGTAATAAGACAAGCTTTTAATTGATGTCAAAAATATTTAATAATAATAATAATAACTTTGCTAAAATTAAACACGAAAACAAAATTTCATTTTTTTTTGTTGAAAGTTTTGACAGTTTTAATTTTTTTTCAATAAAAACTATAATTAACTAGTACTTTTTTTTCTTTTAATAAATACATTAGACCCTTGTGAATAAAAATGCTGAACATTATCTATCCATATTTTGAGCCAGTTTTTCAAAATCTTCGATTTTGTAACTACATATTCAATAAAAAATTACTTCTTCGCTACTGATTATACCTCTTTTAGTACTACGTACCTACAATAAACAGGTAGCTGCTGAACATTATCTATCCATATTTTGAGCCAGTTTTTCAAAATCTTCGATTTTGTAACTACATATTCAATAAAAAATTACTTCTTCGCTACTGATTATACCTCTTTTAGTACTACGTACCTACAATAAACAGGTAGTCAGTAGCGAAGAAGTAATTTTTTATTGAATATGTAGTTACAAAATCGAAGATTTTGAAAAACTGACTCAAAATATGGATAGATAATGTTCAGCATTATTATTCACAAGGGTCTAATGTATTTATTAAAAGAAAAAAAATTACTAGTTAATTATAGTTTTTATTGAAATAAAATTAAAACTGTCAAAACTTTCAACAAAAAAAAAATGAAATTTTGTTTTTGTGTTTAATTTTAGCAAAGTTATTATTATTATTATTAAATATTTTTGACATCAATTAAAAGCTTGTTTTATTACGAGACCTAAAAATATTTTTTTATTAATTTTGGACCCATAGCATCAGAGTTATTCAGTGAAATGTGATGGTGGTCGATGTCGGGGGTGGAATTTTTTTAAAAGGGTGTAACTCCGCAACCCTTAACAATTGGGATGACATCCCTTTGGCAGATCTACGTTTTAGAACACACTCTATCACCTCTCAAAATATCTGAATAGCGGAACCAATCACCCTGTATACAACAAATCCTTAGCCCCCCCAAAACGTTGAGTGACAGTACTTTTTACCATGTGACGACATTCAGCCCCCCCCCCAAATTGAATGCTGGATCCGCCACTGCCAACGCTAGTATTTTATATAGAGCAGTATGTCTGAGCCATATCTGAATAGGTGAATGTTTCCCAGTATCATTAGTCTGACGAGTTTATATATCAATCATTACTGACAATACATCATAATACTGAGAAGAGTGTTGGCAAGTCTTGCCTCCGCGTAAAATTATAATGAATCTTTCACTTTCAGTCAAAATGTTTTAGACATATCGATATACTCGTAATAAGTGATACTTATAACAAGCTGTGTTGTATTTTGAAAAACTTTTCTGAAAGATCTTTTCAGATGACAAATCATTTGTAACAATATATCAAACTGACAGACTTATTATTTTCCTACATCAAGTAAATCACCCCATCTACGTGTAACACATGAGATTGCTGAGAAGAATGTGTCGGAAAACATTGATAGATAGGATAAGGACCATGATTTAGTTATTATTAGAGAGATGAGTGATTGTAAGACGGATGTAGTGACTGGAATGAATGTCAATAAAAATAGATGTACAGGGCATGTTGTGAGAATGAATTATTACAGGATGACTTAATAGAAAATATACCTATGGAGGGGCAATGCCCTAGCTTGAAATACCAATGCTTTTCTTTTCATACGATACAACACATGACCCCACACAACTCTTGGATCCCTTTGAACCCCTTCACATCTTTTTGTCTCTGGAGTAGGCTGATCCAAAGTGATACAGGATTGTATTGTCATCGATTTTACGTATGTTTGCACAGTTTCAGGTCTCTAAGTAGTCAGGAAGTGGTCGAAAAATCCATTGATGTAAGATTTGGGCACAAACAAAAAAAAACCATTAAAAAAACTGCACTGTGAAATTAATTAAAATCTTTTAAAAACGCTATTTCAAGATGAAAACTCACGCCATGGGCGTAGGCAGGCTGAAATTCCTCGGCCAATCCACCATTTTATACATAGGAGAAATGAATCACATTATTACTATACCGTTTTTTCATCGTGTCGTGAATTTTCAATAATTATTGTGAAAATCCATTTAATCACAGTTGTTTTTTTTGCCCTCAACTTATTTATTGAGTAAGGGTTTGCTCACAAAAAATAAACTGGACTTGTAAACGATTCTGTTTTATCAGGGTATACCTTCTTACGCTTTATGACTAAAATTTTAGTTGTGCCAAAAAAAAACAGGAGTTAGGGCTTTGAAACTTGCGACGCCCATGGTTGTTACTTATTGTCTTTGGTCCAAAGCTCGAACCCCCCCCCCCCCCCCCGAAATGAATCCCCTGCTCTTGGCCCTGGGGATCCGGCGTAAAGATATAAATAGATTGATGTTGCTAATAATGTTAGGTACCTTACAAAGTGTCTACTTAATGTGAGTATATGTAATTTATATACAGGAACTATATGCCTACTCATTAAATTGGCGTCTTTCTGTCTTTATGAGAGCTTTCCTGCCTTAGAGGGAATACGCCTTCTATGTACTTTTAATAAATTACCTAAACTTTCTCTCTACTACAATATCGAAGAATAATTTCTAATTTAAGATAGCTGCGTGGTAGGCAAAGAGAATAAAAAACACTGTTCAATTATATTTTTTTATCATAAATCATATAGTTACACAGATCATTGATTCACTCAAATCTTACATGGGCGCCGTCGGGGGGTAGGGGGGCAGCTTCCCCCCCTCCCGAGATTGGAATATGTATATATTTTACATACTAAATGATAAAACCTCAAAAAATATTACATTACTACGACACATTTTCTAAAATTAGTATAAAAAATCCAATTCTTTCGCAAAAAAATTGCCTGCGGCGTTATTATTTTGCAAATTATTACGTACATTTTAAGATAAACCAAACCATATCACGATCTCCTTCACTATGTCTCAAAAAATTTTTTTCCTGCGGCGCTATTTACGCTTTTATCGTGCTATTTTAAATGTTTGTTGCCCCCCCCCCCCCCTAGCTCCGAGGCTGGCGACGCCCATGGAATCTTAGTTGTTACTAATTCACTACTTACTCGACTAAACTACTGGCCTAGTGCGAACAAGGCCTTAGGCGTCTTACAATTATTACCAACTAGCATAAGATAAATACAACATCGATTTGATGTGTACCTAAATGATATGAAAACAGAGATCAAAATGCGTAGTTCTCAGTCCCGTCACATCAGGGGCGTAGCCAGGAATTCATTTCTGAGGGGGGATTCGAGCTCTAGACCAGAGACAATAAGTAACAAACATGGGCGACGCCAGCTCCGAAGTTTGGGGGAAAACTAAAATTTGATATTGCCAAATGAAATAAAAACTTTCATTTTTTTTTCAAAAACGGGTGAATTGTTGAACTCGGTTATCTCTCAACAGTAAAGCATCTTGATATATTTCTGGGTTAGAACACGACAAACGACTAGCGCTGCAGGCGAAAATTTAGTAGGCAGATAAAACAGAATCGTTTAAAAGTTAGCAATTTTTTGTGGAAAAATCCTCACTTTAATTAGATTAGCGCCGCAGGCAAATTTTTTAAATGAAATATTGAAGGAAAATCCCGCGGGCTTAGGTCAGGCACATTAATAGCGACCTCTTTACCCGCACTTCTAGGCAAATCTTATTAAGAGGTGGGCCCAGGGTTGGCCTTAAGGGAGCCCCTCGGCAAACCCCACCCCTAAATTACGTTCCTTCAGTGTCTTTATGAAACGTGGATTTTCACGTTACATAAATATACATAATATTAAAAATTCATGACATGATGAAAAAACGATGTGGTAATCATGTGAGGACTGCGGCACATGTGTACCCCTGCCTACCCCCCATGCGACACATGTGTATTATTGTGTATTTCCCCCAAGGCATGCTATCACTTATCAGTTTAGACAGATTATCGGTTATGGTAATTTCCTACGTCAAAGGTTCATGGAGGAAACTGACAATAATGTAAACAATTATAAACATACTTTGTTTACGCATCACATCTATAATTTTATTCATATGTAGTCATATAGATACACGTTAAGCCAAGTCCAGACGCTATGTTTTGTACAACCTTTTGTCTGCACAGTTCAAAAACGTTGCGTGTAGACTGGAAAACTGCACAGTTTTCAATCCCGCGCCAAGACTGTACGGTTGCAGCGATAACTGAGCAAAAGAGCATAGATATCTGTGACCTGTTCAGACAAGTCGGTGCATGTGGACGGTAGCACCGTTTTCCGATTCAGTTTGTTCCTCAGTTTCAAATTGTCAGGCCAAAATTGACCACAGCAGTACCTTCTCCATGACGGTATCCTAAAACTGAGCGAAATATACAGACATCACTGCACCGTGTGGACGCTCTATTAATTGCACCGTTTTCATTCTGTCTCAAGACTGCGCAGACAAAAGTTGTACAAAACATAGCGTCTGGACCTGCCTTTAACCCGGGTATGAATTCAAGGGCGTACGTATATACCCCCCAAATTTAATCTCATATAATACCAAAAATAAGAATATCAATAGAGGGCTGGCGTACAATATATATGTATATACGCATTTCTTCTCGACTCAATTACCAATAACTATCATAGCACAGCGGTAAAGTACCGGCTTGTCAGGTTGAAGGTCTGGGTCCGATTCCCGGCCGCAGGAGATGGATGAACTGGAATTAGTGAATGTTATTTAAGTGTAAAATGATGACATTAAGCCAGCCGACGATCAGTCATAAGCCTGATGCAAAATTCATCCTTTGCTGTATATCTGCGTTGAGATAAACTATGTAGTTTTTGTAAAACAATGATTTCAGAACGATTCCAAGTTAATCACTTCACCCATTTTTCAAAAAATAAGACAACTATAAGAGTTTCTAGATATAAAGCAACAAATTTATTTCAATACTATGGTGTATATTTACAAAATTGAGAATAAAATGGTGCCACTCTACCTTAGCAAACATGTAAAATATAACTATGAAGTTCATGGATACCACACGAGGGGTCAGGAGGGGTTCCGCCTCCAAGTGGCAAGAATATCGGCCACTGAGAACAGTCTATTCTATAAGGGGTTTAGGCTGTTCAATAATCTGCCATTGGACGTCAGGGGGGCCGCCACTCTCTCGACTTTTCGTGTGAGATGTTACAAATACTTATTTGAAAGAAAAGCAATGGCCTTGGTAGCGTGACAACCTGTGTGCCGTCTGAATGTGTATTTTTATACTTGTGAGTTTGTAATTGTTAATTTTAAATTAAAATTTTGTATTTATAACTTTATGAATAACTCAAATTGTTAAAAGAGACTTGAAAATGATGAGATTCAATATTGACCTTAAATTAAAGATTTTTATTATCATTTGAAGAAATAATATCCATAAAGAAAGTGTATTCAAAATAAATTATTACAAAAATGAATATAAGTCTAGTAATCACAAAATGATATCATATTTTTCAATCAAAGAGAGTTTCGATTTGAAATTCTAATGAATATTGATATCGTCTGTATTTTTTTAAGATTCTATTTAACTTCACTCCGTTGCTAATTTTTTTGGTTAGTCTGTGCGAGTCTTGGAAACGAGTTTTTAACCACTTCTTAACTACTTAGAGACCTGAAACTTTGCAAACGTACGTAAACTCGGTGACATTCTGTGCAAAAATGGATCAGCTTTCTCTAGAGACAAAAACGATGTGTGGGATTTCAGGGGAATCCAAGGGTCGTGTATGGTATCGTATGAAAGGGCGTTAGAAAAGAAATCCAGATCGTAAGTCAGATGCTCTCCAGCTCAAGTCTCGGAAGACACCGAGCGAACGAAAAGATCCAGTCACCGCACACCGCCGTGTTTGGTATCTCATGGAAGTGCTTCACAAGTAGAACTCATATCTTTTTACAATTTTTGATTCTGTCTATTCTTGGTGGGAGGCGCCATTAGAATGCAAGCGCCTCGGAAGGGAGTGTTTGGTATTGTTTTGACCACGACCGCGAAAAACAGTTCTAGGATGAGAAGTCATAAAATCTTGTTTTTATAAAAAGATTTTACGACTACTTTAAGATATTTAGATTCAGAATAAAATTGATTTACTTATTGGTGGAGGAGTTGTTTCGGCTTGTTTAGACTATTTTTTATTTAGTAAAATCATTAGATACGAGTACATTGTTTATTTAATATACCCACAATAGATATGATATTATTCGTTATTATGAGAATATTCGTATCTAATTTTGAAGTTTATATTTTTATCTCAACAGTACAATGGATTGTTTTTGTTTCACTATGAAACAGAATAATATTGTATTTTTAACATCTGTCGACCTTCTGTTTTCGTTTTTTTTTTTAGTATGGTAATTGTGTTATCTTAAAATAGTTGGTATTTATTCATTATTATAGAAGGAGAACGTCTACAGATATCCTTTTGAAATTCTTTTATGTACAAGGGTAGGTGTAAAACTCGGACAAGAAACTCAATTTTTGAATACAAGCGTATGCATACCGACATTTCAAAAGTTCTAAATAAAAAACGGGAGACCTTATATGTCGACAACCATTACTAAATATGCTTTGGAACAAAATGTTGTAGATGCATTGAACATTTATCTGGGGAATAACCGTAAAATATTTTTTATATATTGTATAGATTTCTCAAAATAAATTTTGAAAAACACCTCTGATCTTTTTTCCGAAAGACGAAAACTCGTTTCCAGAAAGTCACGGAGTAATTTTTTTTATACTGATAATATGCATTAAAATCTAGGGAATAACCTTTTTTGATCGACGCAAAGTTAACGCCAAAAATGGAAAAAACGCTATTTTTATTATTTTATCATGCGATTGTTCACTTGATTTTGAACCTTAATGCCGTGGGAAATGACATGTGACGTCATTCTTAGTACCAAGCCCTTAAATATGGAAAATCACGATAGAACTTACGACATCGAAAGTTTTTACAACAGTGCTTACAGCAAACCAATATACTAATTACATATACCTGATGAAATAGTTCTCACTATCCCCGCCCCATCTAATATTTGGTAATGAATGTAGTAATTTATCGAAACTAATGTAAGGCTTTCTACTATTCGTGAAAATCTAAACCTCAAACCGATTCAATCTGTATTTCAAATTGAAAGCCTAATTCTAATGTAGAGGTTGCGTACTTTAAGCACTAATATTAATGATTTATAGAAAGTTCAATTTATTAAGCACGAGCGAAGTTTTGAAATTGAATGTAAAATATAGCGAACTATATTTATGCATCTATTAGGATCATGAAAATCTCCAACGATGGTGTGAAGAATTCTTTGAGATGTGGTGCTACAGACATATGCTCAAGATTCACTGGACAGATCTCATCTCACGAGGTGTTGAGTAAGGCCAGAGGGACAAGACATATATCTTGAATAAGATTGTCCAACAAAAAGCGCGATGGATAGGCCATAACATCAGGCACGCCGGCCTGCTCATCGCCATAGCAGAAGGAATGGTAGAGGGTTAGCAGTTATATGGACCAGAATATTGAAAGTGTTGCGCTGTAGCACCTACACGGAAGTGAAGAGATTGGCGAATGACAGGACGGCGTAGAGAGAAAGAACTAAAATGCTTGGTACAAACCAATCTACATGATTTTACCGCGTCATCAAGACATTTTTTATCTACATATACTTCATCAGACCGAATGCATGTGGTTATATCCATTTGTACACTTTGAGAACACTGATACCACAGTCGAATTACTTGAAAATGCCTGGACAAAAGCTTAAAAAAAAGAGAAAAAAAAGTTAGGCATTCAGTAAATCAAAAAGTTGCTAAAAACAAAAGTTTGTGAAAGTCATTATCTCCACTGAAATCTGATTGTCCTTTGTGTCCATCGTTTGAATAATTACTATTATCAGACAAAAGTTCATTTAAACATAAAAACCTCGCAGTAATAAATTTTGAATACTGGAAATAAAATACGGTCCAAGTCCCCCTGAAACCCCCTACATCTTGTTTGTCTCTGGAGAAGGCTGGTCCCATTTTGTACAGAACTGTATCGTCGCTGAGTTTATGTACGTTTGCAAAGTTTGAAGTCTTTAAGATTATGGAATAATCTTTCACTTCTTATCAGACTAGCTCCAACAAGAGTAAACTGAAGCATCATTACCTTTCCATGAATAATCCATCCAAATCTTAACTCCCTTGATTCCTTCCTTGTCCTTCACTCTATCCTCCACAACCTATTTTATATTTTTATTTTTTGTATGTATGTATATAATAGGTATGCATTTTTTTGTATCATCTTTTTGGTTTCCAAACTTTCCTAAGTATGTGTACAATTTATCTCATTTTATTGTCACAAGTGGTTGGTTGACAGACAATATCTACGGCAATAAACCCGCCATTTGGAATGATGTTTTACATCCAATAAAGATTTTATTTTTTATTGATTGTTTGAAGGTAAACCTTATGGAAGCACATTCTAAAATTATTTGTAAAATAAAAAACACTGTTTTTTACTTCCACTATTTATTTTGAGTACATACACCAGAGATCTTTCAAAGCTAATGCTTTATCTTCAGTGGTATATGTTCATAGATAAAGCATTAGCTTTGAAAGATCTCTGGTGTATGTTCTCAAAATAAATAGTGGAAGTAAAAAACAGTGTCTTTTATTTTACAAATAAGATTTTATTTATTTATTTAAGTTGCCAGGAAGTGGTTAAAAAATCGATTGCAAGATTTGATCATTAACACCACAGTGATGTTAAATAAAATTTAGTAACAATTTATCAATTCTCGTGTGGTTGTATGGATTGAAAATACTTCAGCGGTTTATATTTCGGTTTGGAATGTAGATTAATCTTCTTTTGTTTATCCGGGAACATCAGATGTCAGAAACTTTAATTTTAAGATTAGGCATATTGACATTTCAAATAACGTGGAGACCTTAGATCTCGACAACCTTACTAAATATGCTTTGGAAAAAAATAAAATAGATAGGTAGATACATTGAACTTTTATCTAAGGAATAACCGTAAAGATTTTTTTTATTTTGTATAGATTTCTCAAAAAAAAAATGTGTAAAAAACCTCCGATCTTTTTTCCGAAAGACAGCAACTCGTTTCCAGAAAGTCGCAGAGGATTTTTTTGTATTGATAATATGCATTAAAATCTAGGGAATGACCGTAAATTGTTTTTGAATGAAGCGAAATTGACTACAAAAAGTTTAAAAACGCTATTTATAACATTTTATCATGCGATTTTGAACCTTAACCCGCGGGAAATGGCCGTGACGTCATTTTTGTTTATTGTTTATTGTTGTGAATCGTCCCTAGGCCATTTGCAGGCACTTGGACTCGTCAAAGTTACATGTTGACAGTAGTATACAGGGAAATTCAATGCCAAATAGAGTGTAAAAGGCTCTATTGGCACTTCGTAATGGTCGTAAAACTAGGCACATATTCTACAACACTCAATAAGCACATACAAATAAAATTAACTAAGAGATAATAAAATACGGTAAGGTACAGATGTGACATTGCAGTACAGACTCATAGTTGGGTCATAGTTGGGTCCTAACCTTAAATTTCATCAACGCTTCATTCAAGAAAGTTACCGAAATTGACTGATAATATCAGATGAAGATGAAATTTTTATCCGTGTCAATTCACAAACACAAAACAAATTAATTTTCAGATTAAGAGAGACGTAGAAGTTATTGTGATAATAATACGGCGCAGTTGAATTTCTCGATGGAAAATTGTGGGGTAGCTTGAATTTTTTTCATTTTATGCGTTTTTTGGGGTGCTGACTGCTGAATCCGAATCTGAGGTTTGCCAGTAAAATTCCATTTGAAGAATTAATTGTTAAAGTTTTGTTACACTCGCCAAAATGTAACAATGTGAATTTTTTCCTTACATTTTCCATTCTCACTATTTAAAATAATACTCGTACGTAACTTTGACTAGTTTTTGGAGCTTGGCACCTAATTTCTATAAAATTGTACGTATTTCATTTTGCATCGAAAGATAACCTTAAAAACTTGTCATTTTTAGGAAATTTGGTAGATAAACCTCGGGTTCGGATTCAGCACCCTAAAGAACGTACAGGATGAAAGAAATCCAGACTACCCCACATCTTGCCATCGAGGAGTTGTTTTGTATTCATCTGAACCGTATTATAACTGCTGTATTTCATTTTATGTTTGTGCAAATACGATTGGGTATCGGGACAAAAACGATTGAAAAGTGATAAAAATATTATACCATAAAGTTAAAACCGATACATTATAAGCACATATCACTCGCATGGCCGTAGGCAGGGGGGGAGTTTTGTGGGTTCAAACCCCTCCCCCCTACGAAATTCTTCAGCCAACCCACCGTTTTTTATACATAATGAATCACATTATTACCACATCGTTTTTTCATGACGTCATGAATTTTCAATAATTACTGTGAGAATACACTCAATCACAATTGTTTTTGTGTCATCAAGGTATACAATTTTTTTTTAAAGAAAGGATCTGGGCTTGCATACACAAACCCAAATACTTTCCTGCACGCCTTGCACTAGGCTAAAAGCCTGTATCGCAAAGTGTGGAATACATCGCCAGCCGGGATTTGAGCCTGCCACCTCCCGCTCGGGAGACTGCCGCCTCAACCAACTGCGCCAGCCATGTACTCACTATTCACCTATATGGAAAAAAAAAATCAAGCATGTATCGTAATAATTCTTACTATCGTTACCAATAACGTCTTGTAGGTAAGTTTTGACAAAAAATACGAAAAAAAATCATAACTCAAAAACTACAAAAAAACGCATAACATAAATTGAGGTATTTAGGTGCTCTATAAGTCTATATCTAGAATTCCCTTTGACCATATTTTTAGGGACATCCTGTATAGCCTCTCAATATTTGTGATAAAACCCATAATTCTGTACACGTCCCAGATGTTCTCACATTTCTACTGACATCCTCGTATAATTATTTATTAAGTAATACCCAACATTCTGTACATTAATATATTGGAGAATATGGTGTGCAAAAATTTGGTAATCCTACCCTACATTAAACATATTAAACTGTCATCTCTTGAAGCTTATACAGGGTGTTTTAAAAATGTTTGATGATATCTTACATAAAAATGTTTGATGATATATTACCATAGGTAAAGATTCTGTTCTATACCCTCACGCCACCTCCCTTGCGGGTACAGTGAGCAGAGAGAACAGTGAGCAAAACTTTCCTATCCTTACACATACGAGTACTTCGGGCTTCTGTCACATTCATACACTTCGTCCACACTCTACGATTCCTTTTACTCAGGTCAAATGGGTCCAGCCATGTGGTTCTTGGACGGCCGCGTTTCTTTACACCTCTTCTTTCTCCCAGGTATATCTTCCTTGTTATCCTTTCATCGTTCATTCTTTGTACATTTCCCAACCATCTCAATTTGTTCACATTCATTTTAGTCACAACATCCGTTTTACATTCACTAAACTCTCTAATCACTTAATTTCTTATCCTATCTCTCCACACACACTTCTCAGCGATCTCATCTCGACAGCATTTATACCTGATACTTCCTTCTTCAGCCATGTCCATGACTCACTAGCATACATCAGTGTTGGCACCATGATGGCGTTGTGCACCAGCAACTTGTATAGAAATTTGCTTAAATTAGTAGTGATCTCTTTAAGTTATTGTATCGTACATTTATGAAACTAATGTTTTTTTATAAAGTTTTGTATATCACTTTTTTTTTTTTTTTTTTTTTTAAACGGCAATCCACCCGTCAACGAGTGACTTATGCCATACACGATATTCTATTGTGCTACAAGTTTAAAAGATTTAAATCGGGGCAACATCCTATTACATTATCAATAATATACTCACACTCTCCTGTCGTTATGTTTAAGGCAGTTGACAATGCTGTGGTATATACGAGGAGAGTTTGTGGATAATAAGTATTCGATACTCAAAGGAAAAGTCGTACAATGTTCCTTAATCTCCTCCAGAAACAGAGAGTTATCAATTAACGGACAGTTGAAAAATACATGATTGAGGGATTCCTCTTCCTCTCCACACTCGCACATGGGGGAAGCAAACACTTTGATTCTGTGCAGATGAACTGCCACACAGCAGTGGCCGATTCTCATTCTACACACTTGAGATATCTCCACTTTCTTATACGCATTTCTTTCATACCAAGGCTTTCCGGGAAACTCTGACTGTATACGTCTATAATGGGATCCGGCAATCGATTCTCTCCAAGCGACTTCCCAGCTTTTGTTTATTTCCTTAATTATAACTAGTTTTCTGTCGTTGAAGCTCGGACTGAGAGTGGGTATGGTATATCCCGAGTCACAGGCCTCCTTGGCCAGGCAATCCACAATTTCGTTTCCCTTTATTCCAACATGAGATGGTATCCAGGCCACAACTATTTCAATATTACGATTTTTTGCGATATAAAATAGGTGCTTTATCGATGAATATAAATCGTCCAAAGGACAAGCCTTGCCGTTATTCATAAGTCTTTTGACCAAACTAAGTGAATCTGTCAGAATAATAGATTGTGGAATAGATCTGTTTATTACTTCCGTTAATGCTTCTCTCAGAGCGACGCATTCGGCCGAGAAGATTGAAAATTCACATGACAATTTAACTTTTTTTTCCACTCGCAAGGAGGGAATAATGAACGAGGCGCCACATCTATCCTGATACTTTGAACCATCGGTAAAAATTTGGATGTGGTTTGGCCATCTGGACTCCATTTCTGAGCAAAATTTTTGATTCACGAAGGAGGGGTCAGTCCACTTTATAGATCTGTCTAATCCTAGTCCTACGGACTCGAGAATAGTTGGAATAGCCACTGCTGCATTGAATGAAATTGAGAAGAGAGGAGGGACAGCGTTAGAAGAGATGGTAAAGTTTGCATTGAAATATGAGAGACATTTTACCAAAGTAGGCGGGGCTTTGTTACGCCAGAATCGATGTTCATTACATAAAATGAGAAGACGATTAAGAATAGCTTTAATTGGATGAGTTGGGTTGTTTATTCGTTTTATAAGATAATTGTAAGAGAGATATTCTCTCCGAAGCGATAGAGGCATTTGGTTGCACTCCATCTGTAGAGAAACGATGGGTGAAGAACGCATCGCACCCAGAATAAGACGAAGGCACTTGGACTGAATTCTCTCTAACTTAAGAGTAAGATAATTTGGTAAGGGCTCCAAGACGATAGAAGCGTAATCTAGGTGACTTCTTACAAGGGCATTATACAGAAGTTTCATTGTTGAAGGGTGGGATCCCCACCATACTCTCGATATAGATCGAAGAACATTAATTCCCTTTTCACATTTTTTAATTACGTGCTCAATATGTATGTTCCAAGACAATTTTCTCTGTAAGAAGACGCCGAGGAACCTTACATGATCCTGAATCGGAATTTCAGAGTTATCAATTACGACTGAAATATCAGGGATTTTATGTTTTCTGGAGAAGATCACAATTTGGCTTTTGGAAGGGGAAAGGTCCAAACCATTGTGTTCGGTCCATGATTTCATTGCTAGAATGGCTCTTTTTAAATTAAATACAGCAGTGGTGATGGACTTGTGACTACAGTACAAAACGAAGTCGTCCGCATATTGTAGGATCTGGCAGTTAGATGGGATAAATATTTGAATATCAACGGTGTATATGTTAAACAAAATAGGACTTAGGACTGATCCCTGTGGAAGGCCTTTGTAAATAGTTCTTGTATATGTTCCAGAAGAATCCTGAACCACGATCTGTCTTTCGCATAATATATTAAAGATCAGCCTGGTAATCGAGCACGGAATGTTTAGATCTAGTAATTTGTTTTGAAGAGTAGGAAGTAAAACATTATCATACGCGCTTGCGATATCCAAAAAAGCCGATGCAACCGTTGACCCCTTGGTATGGGCCAAGCGTACGTCAGATACGAGTGTTGAGATATTGTCCATACATGAATATGTCCTGCGAAAGCCGAACTGCCATGGTGGGGCCAAAGAATTACCCTCCATATGCCACTCCAGTCTTAACTTCAACATTCGTTCCAGAATTTTAACGAAACACGAAGAGAGAGCTATAGGTCGATATGATGAACTTAGATCAGGATCTTTTCCTGGTTTCGGAATAGGAACGATCAGTTGTCTTCGCCACTCTGGTGGAACTGACCCAGATTTTAAAACTGAGTTATATAATTTCAATAGTAATGACAAAAGTCTTTCTGGAGCGTTGCGGAAGAAGGAGTAAGGAATATCATCTATACCAGGGGATGAGTCTCCAGCGGATTTAATAGCCGCTAGAAGTTCGTCATAGCTAAAAGGTGATTCTATTTCTGATATTCCAAGAGGTAGAGATGCTGGAGATGGTAATTCCCGGATATGTGGCACGTAGGGAGGTGCCAATCTGTCCACGAACCCATCGAGCCATAATTTATGCTGAGAGTGACTCACGACTGAAGACAATGATCTACGAAATCTTTTTATGGATTCCCAGACACTACCGATAGGAGCAGCAGGGGACAGTGACTCGCAAAAATTCTTCCAACCTTGTCTTTTCTTTCTTCTTAGAGTTCGTTTCGCATTAGCTTGCGCCTTCTTGACATTCAAGTAATTCGTCTGGTTCATATCTCTTCTGTAAGTTCTCATTGCTTCTTTTCTTTTGACTATAACCTCAGAGCACTCCTCATCCCACCATGGAGGGGAGTTGGCTACTTTAAAACCTGGTCTTTTCTTTGGAATCGAAACATCTGCGGAGCGTTTAAAAATTGAACATATGACTTCAGGTAATTCATTGATTGAGTTTTGGGATTCGTTTAGAGACAGATTATCCAATTCCTCCTCAACTTGTGCCCCAAAGAGGCTCCAATCTGCTCGTTTGGTATTGTAGCCCCTAACTTGACTCCAGCGAGAGGTTAATTTTTCAATATTTCTATCAACAATCATAATAATTGGATAGTGGTTACTAGAGTGGGAGTCCTCTAGGACTGACCATTGAGAGAGTGGAGCAAGGTCGGGAGTACATATAGATAAATCCACTGCGCTAGGTTGTTGATTGGGTAGAGGAACAAGAGTGGGGGAACCGTCGTTCAGAATACACAAATTGTTATCGTCAACAAATTCCAGCACTCGATTGCCGTAAGAATCATTGCGCTGATTACCCCAGGAAGTGGAATGAGCGTTAAAATCGCCAAGAATATAATAGGGATGGGTAAATAGAGGCAAGATTGAATTCCAGTAATTCAGATCGATTGTTGTTCTCGGTGGGATATACACTGATACGAAGATCGTATTCGATATTAAGGCTGCAACAATTTGAAAATTATTATTTTGAGGAAGGGGGATTTGAGATACAGGGAGGTTAGAAGAGATTAGTAAGGCGGCACCAGCATAGCCGTCTGCGCGATCATCGCGCAAAACTGAATATCCTGGGACTCTAAACTCGGAGCCAGGATCGAACCATGTCTCAGAGATAGCCGCAATTGATACTTTATAAGAATTAAGGATATGAAGAAGTTCGATTTTATGTGCAACAGCGCTCCTGCTGTTCCACTGAAGTACGGTTAATTTGTTACTTAGATTGATAGGGGCCATTTTGAATAATTAAATTTTGTAACAAAGGAATAATTGATGCAGCGTTGGACGGTAGGCTAGATGAGGACAAAATTTGTAGGAGAAGTTGAGTAATTAAATTTATGGTGGATTGAATATCACTCGAAGGTTCGGAATAAGAAGTAGGTATATCCAATGAATTAGACGGACCTGGAAGAGCACATCCATTTTTTGAGTGTGGGATCTCACCGTTTGTGTAAAAAAGTTGTGCGTTATGGTTTTTCAAATCGATGGATGGTGTCGTTGGAGGAGATTTACGAGGAGAGCGTGACCTTGGACGAGAGTAACTGACTACGACAGGGGTTGAAGCAGTTTTTTCGGCATAGCTTGCAATAGCAGGAGGGTGAATAATAGACGCTTGCTTATATGAAATGTTATCCATCGCCATTGAGTGTTTGATGTTTTTCTGCCTCGTAAACTCAGGGCAGTTTAAGTCTGACGCTGCATGTTTGCCCTTACAATTTACACAGGACCGACTAACTGTTAAGCATGTTTCGCTAGCGTGAGAGTCTCCACATTTATAGCAACGAGGTGTGGAACGGCACATATTCTTCGTATGCCCGTATCTGCAGCAGTTGTAACACAATATAGTAGGGAATATGTACTGTTCTACTTTTAGTGAATTGTGGTAGAAGTAAACATTTTGAGGGAGGGTTTGTCCCTCAAACATTACCACTACGGAGCGTGAAGGTTTCCACACTGGTGATCCAGTCGTGGAATCCTTATAATTTAACCTTCGCACTTTTAACACTTTCATATTCCCAGGAACGGCCAGATTAGCGCATATCTCTTCCACCTCGAAGTCCGTGGAGATATTTCTAATTAAACCCATTTTTGTAACCTTAAATGAAGGCACATAAGCTTTTAAATTATTTTCAATTATGAAAGTAGAAGAAATAAAGTTATTTGCTGAAGCAGGTGAATTAAATTTTATAGAAATTTTGTTGCGGCCCTCTGCTTGCACTCCACCCAGGGAAATTCCATCGACCTTATTTTTAAACAATATACTGCCAAAGGTCATAGAATGTAGCGGCTTTGCCTCTACATTGCTCTGTACGAAGACGATGTACGGTCCTGGAGAACTATTACTATATTTTAGCGAGTCAGCAATCGGATTGGGTCTTGGATTCTTAAGTGCGGAGGGGTCCTCCGCCGACACATCACACGGCCTCCCCCGTTTTCTGGGGTCGGGGGGTTCCAACGAACCCTCCATCGCCCCCGCCACTCAGCCGTCGTACAAAACTAATAATATAAAATATAAAACGGTAATATAAAAAAAGAAAAATTAAAATAAAATGGAAAAACAAAAATAGGGGATACCAATCACCCTTAATGATTTTTAAAATACGAAAATAATAATTTTGATTCCAACTTGTATATTCTTGTAAGAAACACAAAACACTACTACGATACGACAACACGATGCACGTGTTCACTGTAAGAACAACCTAGCGGGAATCTGTATATCACTTAAAAGAGCATAAATCAGAGGAGTTTTTTTCCATATTTCTAAATCTAAAGGTGATATTTATCATAACAAAAATCCGCTCCAAAATTGTAACTCGTTTTTGTAATATCTATTTCACGAAACTTTAATCCGATATTTCTTATCATTATTGTTTCTTCGGATTGAAACTACGAGTAAAATAGACTAAACACATACTGAAGTAACAAAAATGAATGATAGAACTAAGTAGGTACTTTTCCTTATGATGATATTAGAGTAAAACTTGACTAATTCGGGTATTTTCTATAAAAAGTGATTTCGAATATCTGGAAAACCCTATGACTTTTATAGACTAGGCTACGTTTGTCTCAAAAGATCCCAAACGACCTTTACTTTCACCCCTTAAGATATATACGAGTATATCCATCTATCAAACACCGTGTAGAATATAACTACCCCTTTGTAACACAAGATCGGGGGATCATTTTGTAATTACTTAACACCTTCTATGCCTACGGTTCATCACACACTTCCAAAGCTAAACATATTAATTAATAAACAGACCTTTATAATAAATATCACGGATAAGAATAATTTATCACAAACTTAGGAACATATAGAAAGTAATCTACCTACAGCTGGTTTACGGCAAGTTCGTCTAAAATCAATTCGTCTAGAATCAATTGGTCTAAAATCAATTCGTCTAGAATCAATTGACCTAAAATCAATTGGTCTAGAATCAATTGGTCTAGAATCAATTCGTCTAGAATCAATTCGTCTAAAATCAATTAGTCTGTTGTGGGAATACTTAAGTTTAAAATCAATTCGTCTAAAATTAATTCTTCTAAAATCAATTAGTCTAAAATCAATTGGTCTAAAATCAATTCGTCTAAAAGAAATTCGTCTAAAATCAATTCGTCTAAAATCAATTCGTCTAATTATCAATTCGTCTAATTATCAATTTGTCTAAAATCAATTCGGCCAAAATCATTTTGCCTAACGATCAATTCGTCGATTTAAGACGAATTGATTTTAGACGAATTGATAATTAGACGAATTGATTTTAGACCAATTGATTTTAGACCAATTGATTTTAGACTAATTTATTTTAGACGAACTTACCGGACACCCCTACAGCTACACCTACTGCTCTCCTACCTACAAGAGGTGCACCATGAAAAAACAACAAACATGAAATAATTTGTGTCAAGATACAAGTTTGTGATAATAAAAGATTAATATACAGTAATATTGTATTTAATGGGTGAAGAAGGTGTTATGCAACACTATTATATCAAGCACATTGTCGAAGACTGTCCTCTGAGAGCATTTCCTGGACCATATGCAGATATCCACAATGCCACACGCAATGCCCTTGAATGGCTTGGAAGCCTGGATGTTGCTCTGTAGGGTACATGTCTCCTGTATGTAACAGATAGCATAATTCTCTTATCTTCTGACGTCACCGCCCAAAGGTGGCAGAACCCATACGAAACAAAAATATTACATAATAACAATTAAGATGGATTGTTGACAGTTCTTGGTGAAGTGAGAGATATAAAAATCTGAACATTTTGACACTATTGTGTCAATAAATTAGCTTCATGTTCAATTCCTTTGGACTTGTAGTGAAACAATTTAATCATAAAAACGGAAAATTACAAGAATTTTCTAAATTTATGCTTATAATAATATCTGGAGCAATTTTTCAGTTCTACATAAAATTAATTCTCTGCAATATTTTAACAACGGTACGTTCTAGGCTGGGTTTACAAAATGTGACATACTGTAATCCTGAAGAATGTCCTAATTTTTCCTCCATTATAACGCTCTTAAGGGCTTGACACCAAGAATTACGTCACAGTCTTTTCCCACGGCATTAAGGTTCAAAATCGCGTGACAATCGCATGATAAAATGGTAAAAATAGCGTTTTTTCCATTTTTTGGGGTTAATTTTGAGTCAATAAAAAAACTTTTACGATTATTCCCTAGATTTTAATGCATATTATCAGTAGAAAAAAAAATTTACTCCGTGACTTTCGGGAAACGAGTTTCCGTCTTTCGGAAAAAAGATCAGAGGTGTTTTTATTTTTTTTTTGAGAAATCTATACAAGATATAAAAAATCTTTTACGGTTATTCCCTAGATAAAGGTTCAATGCATCTACCCTATTTTGTTTCAAAGCATATTTAGTAACGGTTGTCGAGATAGAAGGTCTCCCGTTTTTAGTAATTTTTGAAATGTCGGTATGCATACTCTTAATAAATTTGCATATCACATCCATACACACTCCCTGGAAAACCTCCCTACATTCTTCATGCCAAAATAACAAAGAAGGCTATTTGTCAAAAATCTCTGGTATTCTTATCCCTTAAGAGTATGCATACCGACATTTCAAAAATTTCTAAAAACGGGAGACCTTCTATCTCGACAACCGTTACTAAATATGCTTTGGAACAAAATAGGGTAGATGCATTGAACCTTTATCTAGGGAATAACCGTAATAGATTTTTTATATCTTGTATAGATTTCGCAAAAAAATATTTAAAAACACCTCTGACCTTTTTTCCGAAAGACGGAAACTCGTTTCCCGAAAGTCGCAGAGAATTTTTTTTTCTTTTACTGATAATATGCATTAAAATCTAGGGAATAACCATAAAAGTTTTTTGATAGACGCAAAATTAACCCCAAAAAATGGAAAAAAACGCTATTTTTACCATTTTATCATGCGATTGTCACGCAATTTTGAACCTTAATGCCGTGGAAAAAGACTGTGACGTCATTCCTGGTGCCATGCCCTTAAACACATTCGCGGTTAGGCTGAAAATAACCTTCAAAATTGTGTCTATGTAAGTTTACCTTCCATGGGCGTCGCTAGCCTCGGAGCTAAGAGGGGGGAGGGCAACATTTTTTTTTTAAATGTATAGAAAATTGCGTAAATAGCGCTGCAGACGAATTTTTCGTGAGACATTGTGAAGAAGGTCGTGATGTGGTTTGGTTTATTTGAAAATGTAGATAATAATTTGCACAATTATATGTATGACAAGTGTTTTTTATAAAAAGCAATAATAAAATTGCGCCGCAGGTAATTTTTTCATGAAAAATTGTATTTCGATGAATTTTTATAATACCTTTTCTAAAATTTATAACATGATGAGAAAATGTGTGGTAATAATGTGATTTTTTGTGAGGTTTTATCATTTATATACATTTTATATACCTATTCCAATCTTTAGGGGGCGGCTGCCCCCTTCCCTTACCAGACGACGCCTATGGTATCTTCTCATCATATTAAAGTACCAAGCAAAAAAAAATTGAGAGATTGAAATAAACCTAAATACACATTTGTACACTTCACAGTAAGCTTGAAAAGCTTGTGTCGTGAAGTGGAGTAAGTCGGCATCGGGGATCGAACCCGCGTCCACTGGATTAATAGTCGAGCGCGTTACCAACCAGGCTACCGAGATCGGGTAAGGAATTAATATTTTCTTATTTTATGTTTTTTTTTCTATTTTTTTTCCAGGGTTAACTGGAAGAAACCGCAGTTCTATGATAAGTTCGCCCTAGTGAACGATGCTTTATAATCTGTATTATGTCCATATTTTTTATATGTATATACTTTGTTCACTTAAAGAATAAATAGATTCCGAATGAAATGAATTGAGTGTATGTAAAACGGATGTTATGACTAAAATGCTGAGATAGTTGGAACGTGTAGAGAGAATGAACGATGAAAATATAAGAAAGAAAATATACCTGGGTGAAAGGAGAGGTGTAAGGAAGCGCGGCCGTCCACATACCACATGGCTTGACCATGTTGATCAGATTCTCATGGACGGACATGTTCTGAGTACAACGAATCGTAGAATGTGTATGACTGAGTGTGACGGAAGCACAAAGTGTGTGTAAGGACAGGAAAGTTTTGCGATCTGTTCTCTCTGCCTGGAATGCGGTGTGAGGGGATAGAATAATAGAATAGGATAAGGAATTAGACAGATGAGTGATCTGTGACAGGTATTGTGACTAGAATGAAAGTTGTGGGCTTAGAGAATGAAAGATTTGGGTTAGTTGTAAAAAATCTCTGTCTAGCGATAAGCTTACCTTTGTTGACATTTTGCAAGATTTTATTCAACTTCACTGTGGAGTTTTTATTTTCTTTTATTTTTGTTTGTGCGCAAATATTACAATGGATTTTTCGACCATTTCCCGACTACTTAAAGACCTGAATCTTTGCAAACATACGTAGGTATAGTCGATGACAATACTATCCTGTAACACTTTAGATCAGCCTACTACAGAGACAAAAATGTTGTAAAACGTTTCAGGGGATCCAAGGGTCGTGTTTAAAGAAGATAAAAGGTAAAGAATTAGTATAGATTAGTAACATTGGATGTATTTAATATGCATGAATTAATGGAAATAGTAAGCCCCAGGCATATCTGGCAGAAGTAGGTAACACAGATGTGCGAGGAGAGACTGTGGTTGGAGTGGCCAGAAGTCCTGGAAGCTGCAAGAGACAGGGGCCTCTGACGAAGATACACAGATGCTTTGAGCCCCCGACCAAAACAAAGGATAGAAGGGGAATAAGATGTTTGTGTGTATGTAGTATTTGACTTACCTAAGGCATACTCGCACACTGGGCCTATGTAGACATGGACACAGTGATCAGCGTAGCTGTCTATAGCGGAAATGAGGCCGTAGGATGCGTCGCACCTGTCGTCAAAGGGGAACCAAGTCACATTCACGTAGTCTGGAATAGTCTCCCTCCTGCGAATCTCCTCCAAGGCCAGGTCCAGGACTGGTCTTACCTGATCGAAATGAAAAAAAAAATACTACATGTTTACTTTTTCGGATTACGATTACAGGATAAAACAATCTAATAATATGAAAATAGTAGGCATGTAAATTTGAGGAATTTCGTGGGAAATTTAAGCCCCATATATTTTGTATGGAGATTCATCAAAACATCTTTTCGTGAGTTATGGTCCTTTTCCGTAGAGATAATTCAACGAAATTTTCATGGTAAATATTTTATGGAATTCGAAAGTTTTTGAAAATAGTTTGATACACATTTTTTATGTGATTTTTTTATATAAGTAATATAATAATATTTTTTTTTTTCAGAAATTTGAATTATAACTAACTTTGAGATTCAACATTTTCTGTGACGTGACGGACCCATAATTGTTTTTTTATCTGCAAGGTACATATATACTATTTACCTATTTTTGAAAAAAAAATGATGTCTCCGTGACCAATAATGTCTTGCAAGTCAGGGGTTGCCAAAAAAAATAGGAAAAAAATCATAACTCGAAAACTACAAAAAAATCGCTGAACATATAGGGGGACATGGGAGTTAAAACGATAATAATAAATAAGAATAATAATTGGATGATTTGCTAAAGCGCAGTTTCCGCGAATTATCGCCTCAAGTGCGCTGAGCTACCTTAAGACTATATTGAGGTCCTCTATCACCCTGCTTCGGTTGATCCACCGGTTGTGTTACACCGTGTATAGAAATATCATTTTGAGCAACGAAAATAAGAAGCGGAAATATTTCATTTTTTCCTTTTTTTCATTTATTTAGTATCCAAAAAGCATTTAACATAGTAAAATATAAGCAAAAAAACAAGTACTGGATTTTATTGCCCCCCGATAGCCTGTTCCGGGGCAATACTAATCACAATATAATGCCTCATCCACATGCTGGCCGAGCTGTCACGTTTTTTGTGTGAATGAGTAAAAAGGCGTTAACCGTCGGTTACGTATACAATCCAAGACAATCACCCCGTCCGCACGTCTTTTTACTCATCCGCACAAAAAATGTAACAGCTTAGCCAGCATGAGGATGAGGCATTATAGCTCAAGGTTTCATGTATGTACAAAAAATAACAAAATACTGAAGAATTGAGCAGAAGAAGAAGCAAATGATTGAAGAACTAGTTTAAGTCAATAGTTTAATTAAGTCTAGTTTTACGACACTTTATCAATAATTTAGTGCTGTAGTCAAAGCAAATCAATGTCTTATTATAATTAATCATTCACCCATAAATTCTCTCTATAAACTTTAGGAAACTTTCAAACTTCTCTTACAATATATTTAATGTGACGTTGTAGTACATTAAATACATAGATCGCACTAGGGTTGTCTAACAAAATCCTGCCGCAACTGAGGAACCTACATATATAAAGGTGGGAAGAACTATTGAACATTGAACCCCTTCTATTATCTATGACAAATCTATGGTGGACGCCATGGGAGCTACAAACATACGATTGCGTGTCATACTGGTTGTCCACAATTGCGTGAAACTTGGTGATGTTTTAGTGATTTTTGCGACTCATTATGTGTAGTGTTCACTTACCTCTCAATATGTATCAGCTGACCTGGACTCTGGTAAGTGATGCTCGCCTGGTGGTCTGCAGAGAAGTGGCTCTCCTCTGGTATGCCTGGTGCCTCCTGGACTCACTACTACATTATATGGTGCAATAGTAGGAGGGGCTAGTCTATGCCACCGCCTCCAGTACTATGAATGTAGACTATACTGTAGCCCAGAGTAGGTACTTACCTGATGTGGTGCAATGCCTCTCTAGAGCCTATATTATATATGTACTATACTTGGCTTCTAATACACTACATCTCTTCCTTCTTTTTAATTGTTTTTAAAGTTATTACACATACAGGATTATTAATCACTATTATTCAAATCACTTTGGTATACATTATATTTGCATATTATTATTGCTTTTTAAAGTTTTGAGTATATAATATCGAAAATTGCTTTTAAATCACATTCATTATTAGGTATTTACAGTTTTATTTTATATACACTTTTCTCTTCACTCACTTTCCATTTCACTACTTTGTATTGTTTTTTCCGTTTCACTGTGGTCGCCTACTATTTTCCATTGTCCTTCGACCTTCTTTAAGTGTACAACATTTCTTCGGTACTCTTTCCCGGTTTCGTCATTTCGAACTTCCATATCGCCAGAATTGGGCCGGGCCTTGATTATTGTGTGTATATCAGGTAGAAAGTTTGGATCCAGTTTATTTTGTTTGTTGGTGTTTTTTATGTACACTTTATCTCCTTCTTCTAATTCGGTTTCTTTGGCTTTCCTCTTCCGGTCGCTATACTCTTTTGAATTTTGTTTCATAATCTTGTCTCTGTCTCTAATTTCTAAATCCCAATTCTTGTTTTCTATGTCTAAATACGAGGGTATTTTGTCCCTGAATACTCTTCGGTAGAACATATCCGAAGGAGTTCTTCCCGTCGTTGCATTTGGCGTACTATTGTACATCATTAGGTATTTTAACATCTCATCTTTCCAATTCTTCCTTTCAATTTGGCTTATTCTTAAACGTTTCAATATGCTTCTGTTTTGCCTTTCTACTTCTCCATTCATTTGTGGCCACCAGGGAATAGTGTTGTTCAGTTCTATACCACATTCTCGACAGAATATTTTAAATTCTTCGCTCACAAATTGCGTTCCATTGTCTATAGTCAATGTGACTGGAAATCCGACTCTAGAGAAGATTTCTTTTAAATATTTTAGTATTTCAGATGTTGTGATGGATTTTGTTATTTTTATTTCTTTATAACGACTGTAATAATCAATCACGACTAGCAAGTAGTCCTTTGATGGTAGTGGTCCCAATAGATCAAGTGCTATGTCCACCCATGGTTCTATCGGAAGTTCTCTTCGTTTCATTGGGTGTGGCATATTTGGTGCTGATACTAGCGTACAGCTTCTACAATTCTTTATTAAATTCTCTGCGTCTTTGTCGATTTTCGGCCACCACACTTTTGTTCTTAAGCGGTTTTTCATAGCAACTATCCCCGGATGTCCTTCATGTGCCGCTTCCAGGACTCGTCGTCTCAATTCTTTTGGAATTACTATTTTGTTTCCTCTCAGTAATATGTCTTTCTCAAAACATAATTCTGTCTGGAAAGTTTTATAAGGACCGATTTCAGCGTCCCAATTTTGCTTGTCCAATGCTTTCTTCACTTTCAATATTTCGATATCTTGCGCTGAATGTCTCTCGATTTCTTTAAGGGGCATAGCTGTTGGCCTAGAATATTCTACTATTTGATTGACATAATCGTTATCAAATTCTTGGTACCTGGTTTCCCTGTTCACACATAGTCGAGACAAGGGGTCTGCAATGTTCGATTTTCCTGGTTTGTATATTATTTTGTAATTAAAGGATTGTAGTCTCAATACCCATCTTTCGATTCTCGCGCATGGTTTTGAGTGGCGTCCAAATATTACTTCCAAAGGTTTATGATCACTTATCAAGTCAAATCTATCCATACCATAGAGGTAAATCTTAAAATGTTCCACAGCCCACACAAGTGCCAGCGCTTCTTTTTCTGTTTGACAATATCTTTTCTCGCAGTCAGTCAAGCTTTTGTTTCCATACGCCACTATTTGAGGACCTCTTTGTGGGTGGATCTGAATGAGAACTGCACCCAGACCTACAGGACTTGCATCAGCTATGACTTGGGTTTTCAGCGATGGATGGTAGTACCCTAATGATTTAATTTCTGACAACACGTTTTTCATTTTTTTAAAAGCGACTTCCTGTTCTGCTTTCCAGTATTTCGAAATGTTTGCAGTTTTAGAAAGCTTTAATCGCAAGATACCTCTGAAACTTTCTGTGAGCGTTGCCAGATGAGGTACCCATTTTCCGACGAAATTTACTAGGCCCAGGAAACTTTGTAATTCTTCTATGGTTCGGGGTATTCTGAATTGCTTTATGGCATCTATATACTTCTTCAATGGTTTAATACCTTTTGGTGATAGTTCATGTCCCAGAAATTGTATTGTACAGATTTTATATACACATTTTGTAATATTCAGCAGTACATTATTTTTCTTCAGGACTTTAAGTGTATGTTGGAGGCGTTTATCATGATCTCTTTCATCCGCACCCCAGATAATGATATCGTCAATAAAATTGATTGTACCCTCACAACCCAAGAGTATTCGTTCTAAAGTTTTTTGGAACATTTCTGGGGCACAAGATATTCCAAACATTAACCGTTTGTATCTGAATAGCCCTTTACTTGTAATGAACGTGGTTATGTATCGGGAGTTTGGGTGTAACTCTACTTGATGGAAAGCATTTTTTATATCTAATCGTGAGAACAAGGTTGCTTTGCCTAGCTTTGGTAATAATTGATCCATAGTTGGCAATGGATAGTTTTCTCTTACAATGGCCGTATTAGCTCTCCGCATATCTATACAAATCCGGACTTCTCCGGTATCTTTTAAAATTGGTACCATAGGTGACACCCATTTAGATGGCCCGCTTACTTTTTCGATAATATCTGAATCTATTAATTCTTGAATTTTTGTATTTACTTTAGATTCTAATGGGATTGGTATTCTTCTGTAAGGTTGTGACACTGGTTTGACTGTCTCGTCAATAGATATTTCCAGCAAAACATCGTTGAATTTCGGGAAATTTTCTATTGTATTTACCGTGTCAACACCAATCCGCAAGACACCCAATGTGATCGCTGAGTCTTTCCCCAGCAAGTCTTTGGTTCCATTCTGGATTACATAAAAATTGGCAATATCTGTTTTCCTGTTAACGTGTACTTCTGCTTTAAATGAGCCTAAAATTTTAAGTGGGGTGTTGCTTCCGTAAGCGAATAATGTTTTTTTCGGTGTTTTTTCCTGATCAGTGATGTTAACTTTGGATTTCTTTAACCTTTCCCATGTTTTGTCTGTAATTAAGTTGCACTTGGAACCTGAGTCTATCAATAGTTCTACTTCCACCCCCCCCTATGTTACATTTAACCATGCTGTCATTTTCAATGTGAAAGACGTAGTCTATGTCCTCACTTTCTCCTCTCCTTTGTTGTTTCTTGAATTTATGTCTTTGTGGGGAAAATTTCCTTTTATAAGCGTTTAATTTCAAGCAGCATTTTTTGAAATGGCCCACTGTACCACAGTTGTGGCATTTCGCCAGTCTTGCTGGACACTTCCTGTCTCTGGGTCGGTGGTTTGGGCTTCCACAATTGAAGCAATGCCTGTTATTTGGCATAGCCTTGATTTTGTTGACCTCTTGTGAAGTTTTTTCCCGGAATTCCTCCACTTGACGGGTAACTGTTTCTAGGCAATTTGCTTCGACAATAATTTCGTTAAGCGTCATCATGTCTCCGGTCTTTAATATTTTTTTTCTGAGGTCTGCTGAGGCACATTTCTCCACTATTTGATCTATTAAGTTTTCTTCGTTTAAGTCGCACTTCCTCGCCTGCTTCCTTAGTCTTATTACGAAACCTTCGAATTTTTCATTCGGCTCTTGTTTAATTTGTCTAAACAAATGCCTTTCGTAAATTTTACTTTGAACTGGGGCGAAATAAGCGTCCAGTTTGTCCAGGGCTATTTGGAATACGTCCAATGAGTTGTCTTCTGTATGGGCACCTGGTAAATTGTAATATATTTCCTGCAAGCCTATTCCGCCCATGTGCAACATCGTTGCTCTTTTCTTACATGGTTTTTCGATACACCCCGCTTCTAAGTATATATTTAATGCTCGTTTCCACTTCACCCATCTCAGGCCTACGCCGGCCTCTCCATCACAATCAAATACCTCCAACGGTGGGAGTGAAGACATCGAAACCATTGTTATATTCTGAAATTGAACGGTTTATATTTAGCACACATACAGGCGAGCCTTTAGACATGTAGGTGTGGGTACACTTGCATTTGAGTGCATCAATGACAAAATCTTGTCTGTTTTACACAGACTAACCCTACATGCTTCACAGTATATGCACAATGTGCCCGTCTTTAACAAGACCTTGTCTGTATTTAAACCACAGACCAAAACTGCATTTAAGCACAGCACCAAGTGCCCCAGTCTTTCACAAGACCTTGTCTGTATTTATACCACAGACCAAAACTGCATTTAAGCACAGCACCAAGTGCCCCAGTCTTTCACAAGACCTTGTCTGTATTTATACCACAGACCAAAACTGCATTTAAGCACAGCACCAAGTGCCCCAGTCTTTCACAAGACCTTGTCTGTATTTATACCACAGACCAAAACTGCATTTAAGCACAGCACCAAGTGCCCAGTCTTTCACAAGACCTTGTCTGTATTTATACCACAGACTAAAACTGCATTTAAGCACAGCACCAAGTGCCCAGTCTTTCACAAGACCTTGTCTGTATTTGTACCACAGACTAAAACTGCATTTAAGCACAGCACCAAGTGCCCAGTCTTTCACAAGACCTTGTCTGTATTTATACCACAGACTAAAACTGCATTTAAGCACAGCACCAAGTGCCCAGTCTTTCACAAGACCTTGTCTGTATTTGTACCACAGACTAAAACTGCATTTAAGCACAGCACCAAGTGCCCGTTTCTGGGGTGACCAGCGTCAGCTGTGTGGCCTGCATTACCTTATCTAAGGTTGCACGACCCATGCATGTGTATGCTGTGCATTACCTTAACAAAGGTTGCACAACAAATGCATATGTATTGTCCAGCATTCCATGCACGTATATGCTGTGCATTACCTTAACAAAGGTTGCACAACAAATGCATATGTATTGTCCAGCATTCCATGCACGTATATGCTGTGCATTACCTTAACAAAGGTTGCACAACAAATGCATATGTATTGTCCAGCATTCCATGCACGTATATGCTGTGCATTACCTTAACAAAGGTTGCACAACAAATGCATATGTATTGTCCAGCATCCCATGCATGTATATGTAGTGCATTACCTTACCAAAGGTTGCACAACAAATGCATATGTACTTCCACAATACTCTTCCTCAATGGTAGGTTTATTGCTGAACTTAAAATGGAATGTACAGTGCATTATTGATTATTATATACTACATGAAAATATAAATAGCCTATGTCACGGGAAAAAATAACGCATCTTTTGATATATAACATGATATAATCGGATGCTTGGCTTAACGTACATCGGCTTGCATAGAAAAACAAATGACTATCCTCTTTATAATAGTGTAGATGTAATATGTATCTTGATTATTTTATGTATAATGCATTTAAGTTAAATTTGCTGTTATTAGTTAAGGAATCATTATTAATTGAAATAAATATTAACTGAAACCCTCGTACATCTTTTGGAGGTTGTTGCTATGCGATGTTTTGCAATGTTATCCGATTGTGCAATACCCTATCATCGGTATTGCGCAATTATTATGCATAATATAATGTAAGATTTGGAATACGAAATGGCGCATTTTTTTATACACACTTATATTTCCCTTAAAATTCATTGCCTTGGCAAGATACGAGTATCTTAAAATATTACAAATGTGGGGGTTTATTTTTAAATCACTTTGTTCCTTCTCTTTGTACACTTATTGCAATGTATTATTTCTTCCCTTTTTTATTAAATTAGGATTACATGGCTTTATAGAAGCACAATCAATAATGAATTAAACATGTGCAAAACACGCAACAAAAATTCGTAATTGCTATTGTGTAATAGTTGATATTTCCTATTAATGTAATCCACTACATCCTATTTACATTAATAATACATTTATTTAGATTCACTTGATTGAAAAACACTTTTATTTGTTTAATCAATTAATTATTATTTGCACTATACATGTGTTATTACTTTCTTTATAATTTACACCGGTGTAGTATCACTTCACTGTTTTATAAATTTATTCTCGTCGCCAATATGTAGTGTTCACTTACCTCTCAATATGTATCAGCTGACCTGGACTCTGGTAAGTGATGCTCGCCTGGTGGTCTGCAGAGAAGTGGCTCTCCTCTGGTATGCCTGGTGCCTCCTGGACTCACTACTACATTATATGGTGCAATAGTAGGAGGGGCTAGTCTATGCCACCGCCTCCAGTACTATGGATGTAGACTATACTGTAGCCCAGAGTAGGTACTTACCTGATGTGGTGCAATGCCTCTCTAGAGCCTATATTATATATGTACTATACTTGGCTTCTAATACACTACATTATGTATAATCAGTGTGGAAAATACCTTTGGAATATAACCTATATAATTAAATGGTTAATTAGCGTACTTTACATCGAGAAAAAATGACGTGTACCTAGCGGAAATGCTAGGTTCGAAAATGGCGGCGGTCAAATTTTGTCTATGGCTTTGTTCGTTAAGTCTTCCTACATTTATGTAAGATCCCTAGCTGCAACCCCCTCCCCCTCCCCCGAAAAGGTCATCCTTCTCTTTTTTCGCACTTTCTAGGAATATTGTAAGAGATAGGAGAAAGTGGTCAATGACAAAAATAATCCTTAATTAATTCTCTACAAAAAATATTTTGCACATTTTTTAATTTTTTACCCGCAATGGCCGGCAAAAATAGGCAAATCATCGCTCGGCTCCGAGTGGATTACTTGAAATTATAATTAAAAGAAGAATAACAAATACTTACTGTAGACAATGATGCTTTGGTGGTTGTATTTTCAGAAAGAATCACAGCGACTCTCAGCTCACACTTATTTTCAGATTCGCACAAAAACTCACAATCTCTGAAAGGGCGTCTCATACAATATCCATCATGTTCCCTTGCCATAGCTGAAGCGTGGTGACACTGCACTAACATTATCAATAAAATAACCAACACTTTACATTGCATTGTTTGGAGGTATTGAAATTTACAACCGTCGCAGCGTGAGCACAACATCCTCACGAAAAATTCAAATAATGTTCTATTATTTTCAACCATTTTGTTTTAATCGTTCAAATTTAGGAACACATTTTAAAAATTTAATTATCAGTATTTTTTTATCAGTATATTATTTTTAATCTCGGTATTTTTTATCAGTCAATCGGTTCAAGAACATCTTAAAATAAATCACTTAATCAGTTTGATAGTGGAATTATGTCCCGAGTGTGCTCGATTATCTATTTATATGTTTCTCGATTTAGAATTCAAACTGTCATTCTAAATTTTCCACGTTTTTTTTGTGATAACTGCTTTGCTAGTGTACTGGAATCTCCTCTATCGCGATTGATTATTTAATTCAATCGAGACACTTTGACCGATTGCTGAGAAAATTGTTTATTAAAGTAATTAAAATATTATTTTCGTAGCACTATCAATTATTTATCGCACTATTCAGATTATGTTATATTTTTAACACAGCGATGCCTCATACCTGAAACAAAAATGGAATGAATTAATGAGAAACAAAAAAAAGCATAATAGAAAAAATTGTATTTTTTATTAACAGAATAGGTATTTTTGTGTATTCGTCAGTCGGGTTAGCTGAAAAATATTATGCCCCCTCCACACGCTCGTGAGCCACCACGAGCTTTTGGTGTTCATGGGTAAAAAGGCGTTTGGATGGAACGTTTGTTTTGACGTGTACATAACCGACCTTTGATGCCTTTTTACTCATGAACACCATTGCCTCGTGGTGGCTCACGAGCGTGTAGCGGGGGCATAATAAAATTTGTTTCCGCCAGGCAGACATGGAATAGAAAGGTGGCTTCCGACGGTCTGTGATATTACGGACATACACTTTGTATGGAAAATACTACCTCCGTCTACAATGTCACGGACCGTGCCAACCCACATTTAGGTTGTGTTGTAACTAATTAATTTCAAGAGTTGGTGAAATAACTATTTTTAACAGTAATTATATTTTCTAGAAAGATAGCTAGAAGTATTCATAAGCATAAAATTTTACACTGAATTGAATAGTAATGACTTTTTTCGGTGTCTGTACATGATTCCCCAGCGGGTTGTAGAATTTACCCCAGTTTTTTTTTTCTTTTTCTTTTTTTGCACCACACCGTGTGGTTCGCTACCTGTTCTGAATAATATAATTGAAATGTCATCCACTATTGGGATATATACCGTGATAATTATCAACTTACATAATTCTGGTGAAAATCTGGTAGCAATGTAACGCAGACCCTGTGGCAACTTTTGCAACTTGATCGAATAGAATTGATCAAGTTTTTATTTATTTATTTATTTGAGGTGGTTGGTAGCCTGGTTGATAACGCGTTCGATTGTTAATCGGGTAAGCGCGGGTTCGATCCCCGATGCCGATTTACTCCACTTCACGAAACAAGCTTTTCAAGCTTACTGTGAAGTGTACTTGGGTTTATTTCGATAAATCCAGATTCATTTTTTTATAATTTTATAATAAATTTAAAAGAATGGTAATAATATTTATAAAAAGTTTCGAACATAAATGACTATCTGAAAAATGGACCTCCAACGAATTCAGTCACTATTTACAAAATTTGCGATGCTATCTTTCATGAAAATTGAATTAATAAAACATGAAACACGTTTGTATATAATAATAGGAAAATAATATTAATGCCAAGTTCCAAGATTTATTAACGGAAATAAATCCAAGATAAATAAATAACTTGTTTATTTCCATCATGTAATCTTCAAATATAATAACATTTGATATAATATTTGCAAAACCAGGTAACTCCACAATTACTTAAATAAGTAATCGTCAAGAAATTTTCTCCTTATGAACTTGAAATTTACCAATTGAAACGTTAAGATAAAACAGTTTTACAATTTTAAACCTTCACCTGAAAGCAAATATGTGTGCAAAATTTCAAAGTGCTGGGACGTTGAAAAGTTAATAAAATTTGGCTCTTATGAGAAGGTGTCATAAATAATTGTATTTTTTTTATAACAAGACTTTAGGACTTCACATTATAGAACTGTTTATTGCGGTCTTCCAAACGATACCAAATACGCCCTTTCGAGGTGTTTGTATTCCTTCATTCCGATGGCGCCTTCCACCAAGAATTGACAGAATCAAAATTTGTTAAAAGATATGAGTTCTACTCGTGAAGCACATTCGTGAGATACTAAGCACGGAGGTACGTGGTGACTCGGTGCCTCCCAAAGCTTGAGCTGGACAAGATCTGACTTACGATCTGGATTTATTTTCATACGATACCACACATGACCCCACACGACTCTTGGACCCCTAAAACGCATTACTTACATCTTTTTTGTCTCTAGAGAATGCTGATCCATTTTTACACAGAATCTAACTGTCGTCGATTTTACGTACGTTTGCAAACTTTCAGGTCTCAAAAAATCGATTGCAAAATCGATTGCAAGGTTTGTGCACAGACAAAAAATAAATAAAAAAGCACCTCAGTGAAGTTAAGTAAAATTTTGTAAAGAATTAAACTTATATGAAACTATGTAGTTCTATAGGGAAAAAGTAGGCGAAGAGATATTTTAAGATTATTAAATGGATACGTGGATTATAAAGTTATCAATATAATAATTATATCAATATTTATAATATTGACGGTACATGAATAAAACATGAAATATTGTTGAATGTATTACTGCATATATTCATTGATCAAACATTGCAAGGAATAAATATTATCTTTGGCCAAAACCACTGACTTAACGTTTACCAGATATTGAACTAAATCAAAAACATACAAAGCTAATTTTAGTAAATAGAAGAAGAAAGATTATTTAAGAGCTCGATGGCGAGAATGAAAGTGAACAAATTATTAGTCTTCATCTCGAAATAGGGTCTTTTTCAAGATAAATTTCTGCTCAATGAGCTAGAAAGATGCCAGTTTACCTGAATAAAATAATAAATAATAAGTTTCTGAGTTATTAATTCATATACTTGCTAAAAACTGTATGTAATAACGAACCTTTGATAAACTATTTCACACATTTCTCGAATTGACTTGGCATTGTATAGGAATTGTAAACATTTCCCAGATCTCATACATTTCTGCGGTAACACATATTATATGGATGGACGACGCCAGCCTAGGAGTTAAGGGGGGAGGGGGGGGGGGGGGGCAACAAAAATTTGGTACAGAACTAAAAAAGCGTAAAAAGCACCACAGACTATTTTTTAAGGAATCTGTCTTTTTCTTTCTTTACGGCTAAAATGTAATAAGCAAAAGAAGGTCCCAATTTTTTTTTTATAAAAAGCATTTTCATAAAATTTTTAGAAAATTTATGATAATATGATGAGAAAACGCGTGGAATTAATGTGATTTTTATGAGGTTTTATCATTTAGTATGAAAAAGTATATAAGTGTATAATCTCTAGGGGGGGCAGCTTCTCCCCCCTGTCCCCCGTGACGCCGGCCATAATTTATTATTATTAAATTCTATCCGTTATCTCTGTCTACCCCGCAAGGGAGGTGGCGTTAGGGTATAGTATAGTAAAGTAAAATTCTACCTAAGGCCTTTTGTATTGAATTTTTCTCCAGCTTCGCAATAATACAACTTTACAATATGAATTCTCTGCACCTATAAATTCATTTTGTATGCTTAACATTATATAAATATATTCATAGTAAAATACACAACAACAGAGCGCATTCAAACATTATGCAAGCATTACAAACACGAGACCTTGTGAGCAAATTGAATTTAGGTTGCTTGCATGAAGAGAACATGCAATATGTGCCAACATAGTGGGATGTGTGTCATATTGTATGGAGATGTGTATGGACAATGGCGGATCCAGGATTCATTTATGGGGGAGGGCTGAAGGTCGTCTTCCGATACGGCCTTCCGCGGAGGGGTGAAGAAGTACCTCGTTGACAAAGAGTTTTACTCCATTGACGATATGTTTAATAATTGATTTTATGTATGACGAAATGTCAATCAGAGCCCTTTACACTCTGATTGGCATTGATCTGATAATGATATTGTTTTCGATACTTTGTTAAATAATACGCTATAATATTGTAAAAAATGACGAGTCCAGGTGCCCAAATGGGCCTACGGACGATAGAGAAAAATAAAACAATAAAACAATGACCTTGTGGCATAAGCTAATTGGCGGACGAACTCCGAAGGGACCAGTCCATCACCAGCTTCAAGAGCAAGCTGAAAACCAAGAGTTTCAAGACCAGCTTCCCGCGCCCTTGAAATGGAACACATTAAACGGCGCCAAAAAAGTTATCCATCTTCATCACCATCATCAAAAAATATGAATAGCGCCGCAGGCGACTTTCTTTTTAGTCCGGGTTAAGAGGGTCATAATACCCATACCTATCGTTTGATTTATTTTTGGTAAATAAAATACGCCTCAAAAAATAGCTCCGGTAAACTTTTTGAACGAAGGGCCATTTGAAATTATAAATGAGCGACGGGCCGCAATTTTTTTTTGAAAATGGATGACCTAAACACACAGTAGGCTTAATTAGCGTCGCAGGATAATCAGGAAAATTGGTATTAAATAGGCAACACATTTAATTAGCGCAGAGATTTTTTTTTTTACAAAAAAGTACCAATAGTAGTTTTAGAAAATTCATGACATGATGAGAAAACGACGCCTTAATAACGTAATTCTTCGGAAACAAGTTATATATAAAGTACTGTCACTCATGGTTTTGGGGGGCTTCAGCTTCCTAGCCCCCCCTGGTTCCGCTAGTGTGTATGGAGAGTACTCGATGCAGCTTGTTGAAGCCAAATTACATTACTTCGTGTCCTAAGGGGTGACTGTCAACATAAAGTGTGGTGGATAGTCAGTGTAGTCATGTGAAACAAAGGCTATTATGGCTATTACAATAGAAAGAACTCATCCTTATGTTCGAGGAAGTTATTTATAATTTATTTTTTTACAAGATTCCACACGTTGTTTTTTCTATTCTATTTGTTTGTGCGCAAATTTAAATGTAATAGATTTTTCAACCACTTCCTGACTACTTAGAGAGCTGAAACTTTGCAAACATACGTAAACTCGACGTCAATACGAGTATGTGCAAAAATGGATCAGCTTTCTCAGGGGGGTTTCAGGGGGGTCCACGGTTCTTGCGGAGTCATGCGTGTGGTATCGTATGATAGGGCGTTGGAAAGGAAATCCAGATCGTAAGTCATATTTTGTCCAGCTCAAGCCTCGGAAGACACCGAGCGAGAGAACCCACTTATTGAATACCCCCGTGTTTGGTACATATCTCACGAAAGGGCTTCACGAGCAGAACTCATATCTTTTTTACAAATTTTTAATCTGTCTGTCATTTTTCAGTATACACTCCTAAATTCCATTAGGTGGATAAAACGTCCCATTTTTTGTAATTCCGTCCTAACAAAATTATGCTACAAATAAATTAATATTATGCAAAATGTATGATATAATCATTTAGAGGAAACTTAATATTTTTCACGAGTTAGGAAAAGTGTCCCAGGAATGTAAAATTTCCTGTTTTTAACTTAACTAGATCATTAACCCGTATCACCCTTACCTAAATATTATTAAATTAAAAGCAGTTTCACATTTACTCGAGATTTAAATTAATTTATTGAAACTTTAAATGAAACTCTAAGAGAACATCCTGTCTTACTTTGGTTTGATATTTTGTCATTTTATACCTCAGAATTCCTTTTTCAAAAACAATTTTAAATTTTCAAAAGTTCCATATTCTTAATGGAAAGATTAACAAAGCAACGGAAATTAGAGTATCTCCACCATGGGTGGCCAAGCCGCGGCCCGCGGAGCAGCGAGATATAATAAAAATATAATATCAAATCGCGAGTGAGAACAAGAATGACCGATGAAAACTGTTTGCGTGGAGGAACAACCTCACTCAATATCGACATTGATATTGATGCACTTAGTTCTGCCACACAAAATTTTACTTCTCAATAACAATAATGTGTTTATTTTTATATTTTGTTAATTATTTTTGATAATTTAAAAAAATGTAATCATATAGCAAATACGAGTATGTTCGATTCTATTTTTTTTTGGTTCTATTGACATATTATATAACAGTCATGGGCGTCGTCAGGGGGCCTTCGGTGCTAATTACGGTTGTGAGCCTGTTGTAATACAAAGTATTACGTATGTATTACATATCTGTTGTAGAAAGACAATCAGATTCATCACTTCACCAATGTTTCAAAGATATACTATATTTTGCTTGCGGCGCTATTTTTGGTATTTAGTCTTTTTTATAAGAAAATGATTTTCATGCATATTACTGTGGGTCTTCTCCACTCACTCTCACAAAAAATCGCTATTTACGCTGTTTTAGGCACTATTCAAATTTTGTTGCGCTAAAAAATTGGTAGTTCGGTCCGGTAGGCAATCTCATTTTGAGAACCTGGCCCGGCTGCTGAAAAGGTTGACCACCCCTGATCGACACAGAATACTTTAATTTTTATAATTTAGTATGAAAGGGTTTCACCGACTATAAAGGAAGAAAAATAAAAAATTGAAGGGCTTTTAAATCCACATTAATATTGTACAGATTTTTTAAATAAAGTATGTATTTTTTAAAAATCTGTTTTAATCAGTTAGGAAGAGTGGATTTTTATAGCCGGGAAGCTGAGGTTACATTTTACAAGATTTTATTTAACTTTACTTCGTTGTTTTCTTTACTATGTTGTTTGTCTGTGCGCAAATCTTGCAATCGATTTTTCAACCACTTCCTGACTGCTTTGAGAGCTGAAACTTTGCAAACGTACGTAAACTCAGTGACAATATGATTTTGTGCAAAAATGGATTAGCTTTCTCTAGAGACAAAAAATATGTAAAATGTTTCAGGGAGTTCCAAGGGTCGTGTGGGGTCATGTGTGGTGTCGTATGAAAGGGCGTTGGAAAAGAAATCCAGATCGTAAGTCAGATGTTGTCCAGCTCAAGTCTTGGGAGACCGAGCGATCAAGAGAATCCAGTCACCGCATACCGCCGTGTTTGGTATCTCACGAAAGTGCTTCACGAATAGTTCAGAATCTTTTTACAAATTTTGATTCTGTCCATTCTTGGAGGGAGGCGCCTTCGTAATGAAGGGATCCAAGTGCCTCGGAAGGGCGTGTTTGGTATCGTTTGGAAAATCGCGAAAAACAGTTCTAGAATGTGAAATCATAAAATCTGTTTTTTTAATATGATTACTAATTTTGGATTATGTCAGATTATACCTTAATAGGTAATAATTTTCATCATCCTAATCAAAAGTAACTCGATGGAAATCAGTACATTTTGTTTCTAAGAAATAGCTGACAAAAAAGTATCGATTATTTCGTGAAACGATTACGAGCGGTTTTCCAATCTCTAGCAAATAGCTCGTCAGAAATGACGGATTATTACGTAATGAATAATTTCTATTAATACTTTTTGACATTTACATAAATGCATCAATGTATTAATTGTTATCAATATACAGGAATATTTAGATAATAAATTGTAACAGATAGATATTATTTTATCTAATTCTATTTCTGACTGGGTCTTCAATGATGTTGATAATATATTAATATTCTAGGTATTAATGTTGCAAAAGTTATGTGAAAAACATAGTATATACGCAATTTATTAAAGTGAATAATAGTGAGGGGCATTAGACAACTATGTTCGATGTTGCTTTTCAATCGAAATAATCGAAACGTTCACGTTCACGGCATTTTTACAGTGTTTACCATGCGACCTAGTAGAGTAGCGGGAATCACCCCTGTTAGCCTAGGATACGTCCACTAAAAAATTGCCTATTAGATTTTGAATTATACTAAATATGTTTGTAAAAAATATAAGTGTGATACATTCAACCTTTATCTAGTGAAGGGCTGTAAAAGATTTTTTATATCTTGTATTTAAAAAAAATGTGAACAACACTTATCCTTTTTCCGAAAGACAGCAACTCGTTTCCCGAAAGTCGCAGAGAATTCGTTTTGTATTGATAATATGCATTAAAATCTATTTAATAACCATAAAAGTTTTTTTTATGAAGCGAAATTAACCCCAAAAAATAAAATAAAAAAAGCTTTTTTTAACATCTTATCATACGGTTGTTCATGAATCTTAACGCCGCCGTGGGAAATGACCGTGATGTCGTACTTGCGTCGCCATCAGCCTAATTCAGGATTATGTCAGGTGTGATGATTATATCATTATATCAGATGGTCGGTAGCCTGGTTGGTAACGCGCTCACCTGTTAATCCAATGGGCGCGGGTTCAATCCTCGATGCCGACCTACTCCACTTCACGACACAAGCTTTTCAAGTTTATTGTGAAAAGTACGAGTACAATGGTGTGTTTGGGTTTATTTCAATAAACCCAGATTCATTTTTATTTAAAAAAAATCAATTGTCGCAATTGCAACAGGCAATCGATTTATAATAATGATACCTGTCTGCCTGTGATCGATTGATTCGATTGATTGCCCCTCACTAGAGCGTGTAACTAATAGGCCACAGGTATTACTAGAGTATAGCAAGGTAGTCGATATATGTTTTATTACTATCTAATTATTTTATCAATGCGTACTACAACTTGATAACATACAATTGTTTTATCTATCTATCTGTTTATCACACAAATATGTATAAGGTACATATGTGGACGACACTACCATACATTACATATGTTATGTGGCTATACCACACGCTCGCCTACGCTCGTGTGAATGAGTAAAAAGACGTACGGACGGGGTGATTGCCTTGGATTGTATACGTAATCGACGGTTAACGTCTTTTTACTCATTCACACAAAAAACGTCGAGGGTCGGCGAGCATGTGGATGAAGCATTACGGTGTAAGAATTTATGAGGAATCGCGTTAACTGGGTATATAAAAGAAACAATGAAAGAAAAAATAATAATAACTATTATTTTTTTTTAAATTTATATGAATCTGGGTTTTTTGTAGAAATAAACCCAAATACATCTTTATATCATCCAAATACACTTCACAGAAAGCTTAAAAGCTTGTCTTGTGAAGTGGAGTAAGTCGGGGATTGAACCCGCGACCACTGGATTAACAGTCGAGCGCGTTACCAACTCAATGAACCGCCCTTTTATCTAGGGAATGATCGTAATTTTTTTTCAATGAAGCGTCATTTACACCTAAAAGCAAAAAAAAACGCTTTTTATAACATTTCGTCATGCGAATTTGTACCTAACGTTAATGCTGCGGGAAATGACCGTAACTTCATAGTTGGGTCCCTTTACATAAACTGTTACCTAAAACCAATATGTGTGCAAAGTTGCTGGAGCATTGGAGAGTTTACTTAAATTCGAAGAAGAAAATGTAGACTCAGACAAAAATAACGACAATGACATATGAAGTGTAATAAAAATGTGGGAACTATATAATATTCTTCTTCTTCTTCATTAGCTAGCATTAGATAAATGGCATGAATGTGACGGAGGCTAGGAGTGTGTGTAAGGATAGGGCTGTCAGGCGCACTGTCCTCTCTACCTACCCTGCAAGGGACGTGGCGTGAGGGTATAGATAGAGATAGATATAGGCCTCTCCAACTGTTTCCACTCGTCTCTGCTCCGACCCTTCCGCATCCAGGTTCCCCCAGCGATTAGGACAATGTCGTCGGTCCATCTCTTTGGTGGCCTTTCGACACTCCTATCTTTCCAAGGTCTCCATTTAAATATTTCCATTTCAAAATTATATAACGCAATAAAAGTATTTTAAAGTACCTATATAGGTCCAATCGGTTTGCATGAACCGGTGAGATCCGGTTATTGTCACATTTAATCACAAAGTCACGAATTAGTCATGTTGCGAAATTGTCTAAATTTTCATATCACGATGATTAGTGTGACATATTTTATAACGTTACGTTACAGGTAGTTATATCTCAACAGATACACAGCAAAGGATGGACCTTCCATCAGGCTTGTGACTGATCGTCGGCTGGCTTAATGTCATCGCTTTACACTTAAGACATTGGTACCAAGAATGACGTCACAGTAATTTCCCACGGCATTAAGGTTCAAAATCGCGTGAACAATCGCATGATAAAATGGTATAAACAGCGTTTTTTCCGTTTTTTGGGGTTAATTTTGCGTCTATCAAAAAACTTTTACGGTTATTCCCCAGATTTTAATGCATATTATCAGTAGAAATAAAAAAAAATGGCTCCGCGACTTTCAGGAAACGAGTTTCTGTCTTTCGGAAAAAAGATCAGAGGTGTTTTTCAAAAAAAAATTGAGAAATCTATACAAGATACAAAAAAACTTTTACGTTCAATGTATCTATCCTATTTTGTTTCAAAGCATATTTAGTAACGGTTGTCGAGATATAAGGTCTCCCGTTTTTTGAAAATTTTGAAATGTCAATAGGTATGCATACTCTTAAACCGACTAGGTACAATTTAGTTTACATAGAGTTTTTCTGGTCGTTTAGTACAGATATAAAAAATACACAGATGAAGAATTGTTCACTTGTGTGTGTTCTTTTATCAATTATGTCAGTTCAGTGATTTCTCCAAATAAATCTTTTTAATATGAAAGTTCGTCGAATTATGTTTACATTGTTTACGCCCTACGGAGGGCAGACAATCAACTTACATAATTCTGGTAAAAATCGGGTAACAATGTAACGCAGGGCCTGTGGCAACATTTGCAAGTTGTTCCAATTTTTACAGAATTTAAAACACTTATGCTGAATTTCACCAACTTCTTAGGTGAGGAATAGCGGAGATAGGAGCCACTTATCATTATTTTTCATACAAAATCTGTGTCAGGTGGCTCCTATCTCCGCTATTCCATACCTAAAAAGTTGGTGTAGTCCAGCATTTTGCCTTCAGCTGCGTTCGAAATGTGTTTGGCTAATACTACTTTTCATTGAATAATATTGCGTAATATGAAACATATCGTTGTTCACAACCCTTGGTATTCATTGACATTATACTATACGAGCTTACTAAACGTTTGGAGCAGTCATCGATAGATGTCGAGCTTCTTTAATTTAATTTGCACATTTTGATTTATAAATTGAATTGATAAATATTGTAGTGCAAAATCATTAAGTAGAATATAAAATACTACGCTAAATAAAAATGTAATTTGCCATAAAAATGAAGGTACAATGTATAGTATATAAACTCTTCATTGCATGTATGTTTGTATTGCATTTGTGTCTGTTAGTTATTAGGTTCTTTTGAATTGTTTGTTTGTAATCATATTTTATAATTGTTAACCTGTTGACAGTCCATTTATAGAAAAGTAAAAGTAAAAAAAAATATACGTGTAGCTGTAGGGATAGGAAAGTCTGGCGGTCTGTTCTCTCTGCCTACCCCATAAACCCAGTCGTTTTTGACACGTTACAGCTAGTAATTAATAATTACAGAATATGTCGGTACTACAGCACGTAAAAACACTTGAGTTCATTGTGTAGGTATGATTACATACAGGTGTATGTACTTACCTAAAACAATCAAGATATAATTCTATTCTTAGCTGTGATTTATCTATCAATCAAACTGTTCATAATTACTTCTCTTATCTCTTATTAATTATTGTCCTATAGCAATATCAGTTCGATCATTATTCGGTTATGTACAATTCAGTACAACAAGGAATTCGAGGTAGGCTGTGGATTGTTTCTTGATTTTTCGGGTGAACCGTGTGTAGACAAACTTGATCGACGTTTCGACACTCCTACTGGTGTCTTCCTCTGTGGAACGTCGATCAAGTTTATCTACACACGGTTCACCCTAAAAATCAAGAAACAATGTCAATCGCACACCGTGAAAAACTGCAACATTTACTAGGTTGTGGATGTAATATATTTTTTTAAAAAACAAGGTTTTATGACTTTACATCCTAGAACCGTTTTTCGCGGTCTTACAAGGAATACCTAATCAGAAACCCAAAGAAATCAATTTCTTGACCAGGTTACAAAAACGGCAATTCGAAGTGCAAAAAATCAATGCACAATGCTTTCTGTTGCACGATCAACATTAGATTGGACGACGTTGAGAGTTAGTGACGGTTAGTGCATCCGTTGACGCATTATGTCACACATCAAACAAAACTTACATTCATCAGTTACCATACAGTGAAAGAATCACTCATTTAATACGAATGGTTCCAAAGTTATATCTTTTTGAAATAGGGTCCATAGAGGACTGTACAGTGTACAATGTACATATTATGAAATTCGCAAAGTTCATAGTTTTAATTCGTTCTTTATGAGGAATAGTACGAATACCTATACACCATAATAGCTAGAATACTAATCCCCGTAGAATTGCTCAAAGGCATTGGAACATTTTCTATGTAACCATCAACTATCCAGAAACTAATTGTCACCTTTGTTCGTCGTTTTGCACTTTAGAGTGATATGTAAATTGTTCGAATTACAGATTATTTGCGACACTATGTTCGAAAATCAATTATTTTGTTCGAATGACAATTATTTGAAACGCGGTTATCTAAATTCCAATTGATCGTAACTCTCTTTATTCGCAAATTCGCATTGGAATCGAATAATTTTGCCAATCAACGGATCTAGCTTTCAAACAAATGGGAATTCTAATAATTGCTAACCTTCGAATAATGTTGTAGGTAATTGTGAGAATTGAGATTTGATCAACTACTATCTCCATAACATTTTAGTTAGATTGCGTAGTTACTAAATCACCTATGTCCACGAATCACTTTTATTTACATAGAAGAACTCTCCGGTTACATATTTCAAATGACGATAGAGCAGAATCTTGGCTAGGACATAATCTATTAAAAAATGAAATATAATATATTACTATACGGTTAAAGGGAAAACGGAACAATCACAAAACAATACGTAAGCTATAGTGGTTGCAACAAATCTGGAATTCAAACTCAGGCTCGCCGGGCACATTGCAGAAGTATTTATTGCTTTCCAGCATTTTTTTTTTAATTCGAACATTTACTGTGATTTGAACAATTTCGATAGAATCCATTGGTCGAGCTTTGCAAGTTACATAATAGCTTTTTCATTGCTCTGTGCAAACTGATTTAAAATTCAGATAACACCGTCGGCTGAAGCTTTAGTCCCATGCAAATTTTAATTAAGTCTTTGCACCTTGCATTTGTAATTTAGTTTTTCCAACATCAAAATGAATTGAATTTTTTTAACTGTTTTTGCTCTGTTTTTTTCCAGAACTGTTGCAAAAAGTTCTCCTTACTAATATTATAAAAAGTGCATCCCTGTTGACTCCTTGAGTTATGGAATAGATTGTCACTCGTTTTTGTTATGTCAAGATTTTATTTAGATTCGCCCATGGTGTTTTTTGTTTTTGGTCTGTGACAAAATTTTGGAATCGATTTTTCAACCACTTGCTGACTACTTAGAGACTTGAAACTTGGCAAGCATACCTAAACTCGGTGACAATATGATATGTGTAAAAATGGATCATCCTTCTCCAGAGACAAAAAAAAATGTAAGGCGTTTGAAGAGATTCAAGGGCCATGTGTAGTATCGCATCAAAGCGTGTCGGAAATTGTCTAGGTCAAACCTTGGAAGACACTGAGCGATCGAGAGGATCCAGTCGCCGCATACCGCCGTGTTTGGTAGATATTATAGAAAGTGCTTCACGAGTAGAACTCCTATCTTTTTGCATATTTTCAACTAATATTGGAGTAGTACCATCTCAAAATTATAAACTGGGATAATTAGGAATATGTTTTAGAATCTGGAAAAACCAAAAATGTGATTTTCGAAAAAAAGTACTTACTCCAAAAATACTCCATTTATATTTGCAGTTAGGTATACTTTAGTGTTCAGTTAGGTATGTATTGCCCAATCCCACCAACTTTTACCTAGGAAGGAGAGCCCTAAGAAATTTCCATACAAAAACAGAGATAATATTGTATTTATTGAATAAAGAACATCAGCTTCCAGCTAAACCACAGCCTAATACCATATGAAATGCAACACGCAACTCACCTACTCTGGGCGGAGATATTTGGGTACCTAACGTAGGTGAGCTGCATGTTGCATATCATATGGATTTAGGCTGTGGTTTAGCTGGAAGCTGATGTTCTTTATTCAATAAATAGAATATTATCTCTGTTTTTGTATGGAAATTACTTAGGGATCCGCTGCCTAGGTGGAAGTTGCTGGGATTGGGCATATATGTTCTAAGTATGGAATAAATATTCTAAATACCAATTTTGTCAGAACTTGACTAGCTACCTACGCTAGAAAAACATCAATGAAAAATACATATTTACCCCCTAAATGTTCACCTACAAAATATTTTCATAACATTACCGGATACAAGTATTATAGTACAGTAAACGGGGAATATCGTTGTATGGGCGCTATACAAAAGATCCGGTAGTCCTGAATTTTTGGTATGTTGTTAGTGCGGGTCTACGTATAATCTTATGTTAAAAAATGCGACCTTATAGGGCTGCTGCGCTCCGATTAGTAGCGAAAAAAACAATTTGTTTTCTGCCAGCCATTTCTATTTTTAAAATACCTCTCAAACGGTTGGTTTAACAGAAAAATAATATGTTTTGAATAAATCTACAATAAATTTTCCACGGAATGAGCTATAAACTGATGATGTGACTTGAATTGTTCCTGAGCTATGAGCCCTGAAAAAACGTTTTTTTTTAACAAATCATAATTTACCAAGGTTTTGTTTTTCTTGGTTGAATAACTTCTAAACTAAGCTATTTATTGCAAGATATTACCAGAATAAATTTAAGATAAGTCTGTTTTCTATGCAATAAGCTTAAAAGTACACCTGCACAGTCACCAACTTAATAATGTGCAACTCTTTAAAGATAGACAAGTGTTTTCAATGAAATCAGTAAATAATACTTTTTAATACAGGACTACCGGACCTTTTTCATAGCAAATGTATTCATTTACTGGGCTATTATATTCCAAAGTTTATTCGTCCGGAATATAAAATAAATATACAGATATTTCTGTATATTTATTTTACATTCCACAACACAATAGAGTTTTTATGATAAACATGCTTATTGAATTATGGTAAATAGGTTTCAGAACTTTTAGAAAAACAAATATATTTTCAAGACCTTTATAGAATAAAGTTTATTAAAATATTTTTTCAGTCAAACATATGGGAGACTTTTTGTGTAAAATGTATTACGTTCTTCGAAACAGTCGTATTTCATAATATGTATATTACGTAATTACATTAACATTTCATTGGTTTTCATAAAACTGAAAAAAACATCAAAAAACCCTAAAACAAATTTCCCTCGCTAAATTATCAATGTTAATATTATCAATATTAAAGCTCCCGACGCAATTGTGCCGTCACGGTCATTTCCTACGGCATTGAGTTTCAAAATCGCTTGATAAAATGGTAAAATAGCGTTTTTCACTTTTTTCGGTTAATTTCGCTTCATTCAAAAAAACTTTTACGGTCATTCCCGAGATTTTAATGCATATTATCACTAAAAATAATTCCGCTGCTTTCGGAAAACGAGTTTCTGTCTTTCGGAAAAAAGAATAGACGTGTTTTTCACAATTTTTTTTTTTGAGAGAAATCAATACAAGATATACAATTTTTTACGATAATTCTCTAGATAAAGGTATCTACTCCATTTTTTTCCAAAGTATATTTAGTAATTGTTGTCGAGATCTAAGGTCTCCCGTTTATAGATATTTTTGAAACCTCAATCAATATGCCTACTCCTAATTAATAACTCTGGGGCTCTTTCTGGAGAAGATTAAAGAACATTGAACCACCTTTCTTTGAGTATCGAACGCCTATTATCCACAAACTCTTCTCATACATACAACTAGCTGTTTTACCCAGCCTTACCCGGGTAATTTTATTGGTTATTAAGAAATTTTTCTTCAAAAACAAACTACTCCCACCCCTTCAACCTTAATAATATTTTTTTTTTAGAATGGAATAATAAATTTTAATCGTTTTTAAAAAAAAAGTTCTCTGAAAATTTCTATAATATTATTTTTTTACTTTATTAAGAGACACAAAAAACATCCCGGCGCAACTAATTTTAAAAAGAGAATCTATGCTAATTACTAATTTCAAGTTCGTACCACGTCTGGTTTCCGAGATATTCGTATAATCTTAAAGACTTTCAAACTATTTTTCACCCCCTTGGGGGCGGAATTTCCAGATATACCTTCTTATTTAGAGAGGAATGAAGCGGCGACGATATACCTGAGGACACTCGATTTCGAACTCTGACAAACAGTTTTCATTGTGCAATATACATGTAGTGTCTGTCTAATTATTATGTATTGTTATTATATTGATGTGATGTACTTTCTATGACTCTACGATAAATAAATAAATAGGGGGGGGGGGGGGGGTTGAACCCCCCCAAACTCCCCTCCCCCTCTCCCTACAGCCATGTTCACAAATAACGAATATTGTGAATCAATCGTTTACTGAAATCGCTGACCCCAAAAACCCCAAAATAAGAAATGTTATATTATTTACACAAGATGAATTAACCTTAAGTCCAACTTCACACCCCTGGCATCTCATGGCTTATCTCTACGTTCAAGTGGACGCCGTTTGTTAACCATACCCTCACATCACACATCTTTCTTCACTTCTTCTTTCACCACACACGCGGCTAGACTATGGAATAACCTTCCACTTCCTATCAGACTAGCTCCAACTATTCTCTCTTTCAAAAGTAAACTGAGGCATCATTACCTTTCCTTAAATAATCCATCTAACTGACAATCCCGTGGTTCCTTCCTTGTCCTTCATCCCATCCACATTTATATATGTATTTTTATGTATGTATAAGTATTCTATATATTATTATTATTTTCATATTTATTTAAATTTATTTATATTTTTCTTATTTTTCATACACCTGTATGTAATGTGTACATCAAATTAATGTCACAAGTGGTTGGTTGGCAGATATTGCCTACGGCAATAAACCCGCCATTTGGAAGATATGTTTTCTTTTCAATAAAGATTTTTTTATTATTATTATTTATTTTATTATGAATACTCGATTTGCTCCTTTATATTCGGTAGTTAAAACTAGGCATATTAACATTTTAAAAAAATCAAAAAACGGGAGACCTTTAGATCTCGACAACCATTAATTAATATGCTTTGGAAAAAAATGAGTAGATATATTGAACCTTTATCTAGGGAATAACCGCACCATCCCCTTTGTGATTGTAGCCAGATCGAGACTGTTGACCATATAGTAGAGAGGTGTCCTGACAAGAAGTTTGCAGGGGTTCTTGAGGAAATCCATGAGGTGACGCCAAGGGCAATAGATTACTTGCAGAATATTGACGCGGAGCTATGACTCCAAGACAACTTGTACAATGGTCGTATCCATACGAAAGAAGAAGACCGCAAAATATTTTTTATATCTTGTGTAGATTTCACAAAAAAAGTTGTGAAAAACACTTGTGATCTTTTTTCCGAAAGACAACAACTCTTTTCCGGAAAGTCGCAGAGATTTTTTTTTGTGTTGATAATATGAATTAAAATCTAGGGAATGACTGTAAAAGTTTTTTTGAATGAAGTGAAATTAATCCCAAGAAGTTAATAAAACGCTATTTTTAACATTTAATCATGCCATTGTTCATGCGATTTTGAACCTTAACGCAGCTGGAAATGACCGTAATGTCATAAATAAATCTTTATTAGCCAGTAAATATGTATGGATACAAAAACAAGACGATGCAGTGTGCCAAAAGGTGGACTTATTGCAAAAGCAACATGAGTACATGGTTGGCGCAGTTGGTTGGGGCGGTATTCTCTCGAGCGAGAGGTGCCAGGTTCAAACCCTGGCGCTGGCGATGTATTTCACACTTTGCGGTACAGGCTTTTAGCATAGTGCAAGGTGTGCAGGAAAGTATTTGGGTTTGTGTATGCAAGCCCAGATCCTTTTTTAAAACAAAAAAAAAAGTTGTCATAGTTGGGTCCCTAGCCTTAAATAAATAATAGAAGATATTTACGGATTATTTGCTCCACGTGTGTATGGCTTAGTTTTATCCTTTGTTAATATTTGAGTTGTTAGCTTTTTCTATTACCCGCGGGAACTTTATTATTTTTCCATGACTTGCAAAAAACTTAATACTTCTATACAAATTCGCCTTTGTTTTAAAAAGGTTTTGATCTTAATACACAATGGTAAACAAAATGCTTACTAGATACAATCGTGGTATATCATGGGGTAATATAAATGCTGGGAATGTATGAAATCCGTCACTGTATACAATTCCTAGAAAACAAATGCCCAATCCCACCAACTACCACCTAGGAAGGAGAGTCCTAAGAAATTTCCAAACAAAAACAGAGATAATATTCTATTTATTTAGTTATGAATCGTAGTGCAGCAATAAATCCATATGAAATGCAACATGCGACTCACCTACGTTTGTTGCCCAAATATCTCCGCCCAGAATCTCCCCAACTAGATAAGTCGCATATTGCATTTCATATGGAATTATTGCAGGACTTACGCTCCATAACTAAGTAAATAGAATATAATCTCTGTTTTTGTATGGAAATTTCTTCGGACTCTCCTTCCTAGGTGGTGGTTGGTGGGATTGGGCAGTATACTTACAATGCATAAAATCGGCAGAATATGTATGAAAGAATTGCATTTTTTGTTATTTTATTTTTATTATAAACCATATTTTGTATATTAATCTAATGTGGAGAACCAATACAGACTATCCAGCACATCGTGGAGACGTGCCCTCTGAGAGCATTCTCTGGCACATATACCGACATACATAACGCCACTCCAAACGCCTAGCAATGGCTTGATGATTTAGATTTTGCCCTCTAGTGTCTCCTGGATGTAACAGCGAAAAATTATTTGACTCTCTTATCTTCCGACGACGCCACTTTTCAGTGGCTGACGCCAAACCATAATAAAACCTTTATTGGATATAGAGAATCATTTTTCCAAATGGCTGGTTTATTGCCGTAGCAATGTCTGCCAAACAACCACTAATACATGTTTTACTAGGAACTTCATGCATTTTCCAACAGGAATCTGAAATAAGTATATCAAATTATGTATTTTTAAGTGCGACACCAGTTTACCTGCAAAAATAAATAGGTTCTACGGTTTGATTACGTTTTTATTCTCAATTTTATCTATGTGCCAGCTCACCCAAATAAGTAATGATTTTTTGAGTTAAAGAAAAATATGATTTCAAGAACCTGGGACAATTATTTCACACATTTCCGAAACTTACCCTGCATTGTATACTTTTACGAGGAATTGTATACAATTCCTAGATTTATACATTTCCTGTAACTATTGGAACAGGTGTCCTTTGACCGGGTTAGACCACCACGGCCACCAAATCCTACAGCTGGACTTGGGAGTGAGAAATACAGAGAAAGGTAAGACTCACCGTTTCCTCAGGGGGTAGGTTTCCACCTTCCAGGGGTTTATCTCGATGAGAGGCCTGGCCAAGACCCCACGCGCTTCCCCAACCCGGAATCTAGGTCGTGACGGTCGGGGGCGTGCTTCCCTTGCCCAAACCCCTCAGCGGTGCGGCTAGAAATTAGAACACGATTTGCAAATTTGATACACTTTAATAATTATATCGGAACATGCTTTACATATAACAAGAGTTGGCTTTAAGAAAAATAAAAATTACACTATACATTCGTGTATCTATGAAACTTATCTCCCGGTATGGCGCTTTATGACTTTTGATCTTGATTGTGGCCAGCGTTCACCCTTAATTTTGGCGAGACGTTATAATAATACAAAATGAATCCGACCTGATATGATTTGGGTCCTTCTTTATGTGTCCTTCGTCAAGGTTATTTATTGGATTCTGATACTTCCTTCCTTCTCAGTTGGTTGGTTTTAGACAATATGTCCTTCATGTAAATGTCACCTTATACTTGTTTGCTGAAAATGGTTTCAAGGTTCACTGACTCTATTGATCACAAAATGTACTGTTGTCGGCAATTAACCGACTGTTAGCTTCAGATTCTCGCTTCCTCGAGATTTAATATTTATTTAAATATATTCTGGGCTTAGCCCTCTGCTCAATCCAGAGCGTATATAAAAAACTGACCGCTTCCGTTGACCCACGGAAAAGAATGCCGCTCTCGTGTCTTCTGAGTTTCTTCGCTTGTATCATATGTCCCGTCTTATTGGTTGACAGTTTAATTGTTGCAAGTACGTTCGCCTATTTCATAGTCATGCGACAGAGGCGTCGCTAGGGTTTATTGCCCACAATTAATTAACTAATTATTATTTTTTTAATAATATATTTTCATTAAATCGGAATCGGGCGCGCTTCCCTACCCAAAAGATCCGTTCCAATTCCCGCTCCGCCCCGCTAAAAAAAATTTTGCGAAGCGAGATTTTTTTTTTTAAGTTACACTTAAACGATTCGGACATGGAGACACAAAAAGAAAACTAAATTAAACCAAATTACTAGGCGACGGTTGGTGTAGGGAAACGCTCGGTACTCCGATAAAAATCACAATGTAGCATGTTCCGGACTTAAATTCTAATACACTTTCTTTTCTAAAATAATTGAAATAATTGGGGTTGAAACGACAATCTATCCCATAAGCTAACTCTAAACCTAACTAACTTACATACTAACTATATACATTTACAGGTTTTTGTCGTGAAGACCATTGCCTTCTTTCTATATTCATTATCAGTTGCAATATAAATTGGATCAGTCTGATCTCCCTTGATTTAATAATTACATTAAAACATGTTATTTGAAAATAAAATTTAATTACAACATAGCAATTGCATTCATACTAGATTTTTCTACATTAAGAAAAAAATGTTAAAGAGAATTCAAAAGAAAGGAGCTGTACTTACATGCTCCATTGTACAAGTATTCATCATTGTTATAGCCTGAAGGGCGCAACATTAAAAACAAGAGAATAATAATAATGAAATACAAATTATAAAAATTTCTTTTTTCTCTTTTCCACTCTTCTCGAATATGTACATACAAATAAAATTTCAAAATTGATTTGCAACAAGGTGTTTTCTTTATAAGAAAACTCAGAGAAAATTTTACATATCTCATCACTATACTTCTAAATAATCTACACTGATTACCTATTATAAATCCTAACACTAGTACAAGCTAGCTGTTGTACACTTCGCGACCTCGCAACCGCGCGATCAACAAAACAAAAAAAATCATATTCGATTTTTATCTGGCCTGACACCGGCCCTTAAAATTTTCCGAAATAATACCATTTTCGAAACATTTATTTCTGTTGTACAAAACATAATATCGATGCTCAGTCAAGTATTTTAGCTCTCAACACGTTTTTTTTTTTTTATGAGATGTTAATATTGATCTCATTTGCCGTGGCTCTTCGTAGTCCAAAGACCCAGCAGTATTTAGTAAAGACGTCAACGATTGACAGAATGTGCATATGACCGCTTGAGGCCTTAGGAAGTGGACCGATTAGGTCTATAGACAGCATTTTCATTGGTCTATTGACTCTTTTTTGATTTGTTGAAATACCTAAGGGTGCTGTTGTACACGGTTTATAGGCTTTACATGTCTGACACTTTCTTATGAAATTCTTTACGTCTTGGAAAAGCTTGGGCCAATAGTATAATTGCTCTATTTTCTTATACGTTTTGAATGTCCCAGGGTGACCCTCCGCGTGATTTTCCTTTACAATTGATTCTCTTTGACTTTTCCGGGGGACGATTTTCCATGCGAATTCATCTAATAAGGGGTTATCTATTCTCGAATGTCTATATAACGTATCATTTTCGATCTGAAAGTTTGTGAATCTTTGGGGTTCGTTAGTACATCCGTTATAAATTCTTGTATACCAAGGGTCGTCGTCTTCGTGACTAGACAACTCGTTGATATTCGTATTCGAGCACGGGGGAATCCTAGATAATGCGTCAGGCACATTATGACATTTTCCTTTACGGTGTTCTACAGTGAATGAATACTGTGAAATTCGCGTTGCCCACCTCGCTAATTTTCCGCTTGGGTTGGATAATTTATTCAGAAACTGTAGAGACGCGTGATCCGATATGATTTTAAATTGCATCCCGTCTATGTAAGGCCTATAATGCTCCAATGAATCCACGATTGCCAAAAGCTCGCGTTCCGTAACACCGTAGTTTTTCTCGTGTTTATTCAACGACCTTGAATAGTACCCTATTGCTTTTTCCACGCCGTCAAACTCTTGATGCAACGATGCTCCAATCTGGTGCATGCTAGCATCGGTATGCAGGATGAAAGGTTTCGAGAAGTCTGGGCACGCTAATACCGGCGCCGTAATCAGAGCGTTTTTCAATTCATTAAACGCCCTCTCCTGTTCGTCATGCCAATGGAACTTTGCTACCCCGTGCTTTACCTTGAGTATACTATTTAAGGGCGCTGATATTTCTGAGCAATTTTTTATCAGCTTTCTATAAAATCCTACCATACCCAGGAATGTGCGTAGTTGTTTCAAATTTTTCGGGCTCGGATAATCGTTAATACACTGTACTTTACCGGGATCTGGTCTTAAACCGTTGTTGTCTACAAGATAGCCTAGGTATTTTAATTCACCTTTACAAAATTCGCATTTTGATAATTTCACCGTCAAACCAGCGCTTTTCAACCTGTTTTTTACCTTGTGCAATAACTGTATATGGGATTGAAAATCTGAGGATAGTATTATAAGATCGTCTACATAGCAGAAAACATTATCGTCAAATTTAGGTCCAAAGAGGCTGTCCATCAATCTTTGAGTCTCATTTGCTGCATTACGCAACCCAAATGGCATGCGCGTGAAGGAGTACATTCCTCGGCCTTGAATCGCGAAAGCTGTCTTTTCCCGAGAGCTTTCCTCCAGAGGAATCTGCCAAAAAGCTTTCGACAAATCGACAGACGATATGTATTTTGCGTTTCTTAAGTTTGAAAGAATTTTATTAAGATTCGGCAAAGGGTAAGTGTCACGTTTGGTAACATCGTTTAATTTACGTGAGTCTAAACAAAATCTACCTGTTCCGTCCTTTTTTTGTACAATGAGCGTAGGACTAGACCATGGCGATTTACTTTCCGTTATTACTCCTAGTGCTAACATTTCATCAATTTCCTTGTTTAAAATATCCTGTTTTGCCGGCGATAATGGATAATTTCTCTGTTTTATTGGTGGGCCTGTGGTTTCTATGCGGTGTTCGATCAAATGGGTACAACCTAATCCTTTCCTCTCGAAAGAAATGTCCTCAAACTCCCTTTCTATTTCCTGTAACTCTTTTAGTTGTACTTCGGACAATCTTTCCCTTGGCTCTATTTTTCCTAATTCGAGTATGCTATCGGATTTTTCTGTGACTCTGTTTCTGGGGATATGTGGTTCTACATTGAACTGTATTAAAAAATCAATTCCGAGGATTACGTCCTGTTTGAGAGACGCTGAGACGTAAAACGGGACAATACGAGATATATCCGAGTAGTTTATAGGTAAGTTTAGGGTACCAATTATGTCGATGTTACTACCGTCGGCTGTAGATATGCCGTGGAGCGGACGCGATAATTTATGACCTTTTTCTAAAAATTTTTTTGCGATATTGACGTTCATTGCGCTTACCGAAGCGCCTGTGTCTAACAAACCTGTTATCACTTCTGAATCTATTGATATGCTTAAGTAGGGTCTGTTATCGGTAACGTTATGTACTAAATTAATGGATCTTTCTCTTAGCTGAGAATAAAAGTTGCTAACCTGACTGAGCCAGCGACGCCATTCATCGCGCCGTTGTTGAATTGACGGCTGGCTCGCTATTGGTTTTCCGAATTATGTTGGTTCGACCGTGCCTCGGTACATTCGATGTTGTTGACATGGTTTCTGGAATTGGATGGTGGACTACCTGTTTTCTGCCTATCTAACATTTTTTTATGCGCAAAGCAGTCCGCCTTATAATGACCAGCTTTCTTACAGTAGAAACAGGTTATGTCCTTTTTGGGTTTCTGTTCGTGACCACCAGACGGTCTACCGCTTGAATAATTATTCCGGTTTTTGGGTTGTTGGAATGCCTTCTGGTGCCAGCCTGAACTATATGTCGTATTGCTATAAGTGGGTCTTGATTGGCTGTCACCCGATGTCGATAGAGACTCAAACTTTTTGCACGTAAATGCCAGGTCGTCCGCCCCTTTGAATGAATTCGCTGCTAAGATGCTTGCGTACTTCTTATGCAGTCCGTGTACTATTATGTCTAACAATTCCCTTTCGGCGAAGGGCATGTGTAACTGTAGGTTACGCTCGCGCAATCTAACAATAAAGTTTCCCGCGGTTTCACCCACCTCTTGTCTAGCCGACATTATCTCTAATCTAATTTTGCGCTGTGCGTCCGGGCACTCGAACTGTCTGCGCAGAGAGCTCTCAAATGAATTCCAATCCGAATGTATTTCCACGGACCTGAACCAATTCAATGCCGTGTCCTTAAAAAATATTGGCATGAACCGCACCAGTTCATCCCTGTCGACCTCGAACACCCTTGCTAGCTCTGTTAACCTAGTTAAAAATTCGTTTGGGTCTGTGTTTCCGTTGTAAGATACTTCCCATCTAGAGGGGTCAACTGATTTTAATTTGAGTGTTGATTTTTTCTTTGGGTTCGTTGTTTTTTTTTTAGCCTTTGTTGTCCAGCTTGACCGTTTTGTGAGCTTCCCTTTGATGGGTATGGTGGAATGTTGTATTTCATTATCTGAGTCGTCATTTTGCGATTGAAATACCGATTCTGCGTTGCTTGCGCGCCTACTGGTGGCCTTTTTTTCCGTGTCTGACATTCTTAATAAGTTATTTAACCGTTAATACTGTTAAAGTAGAAGGAAGGACCAAAAAAAATTAACTCGGTTTTACTTTCTCAAATTTTAAAAAAATATGTGCCGTAGTGTGTCGGGTTGGTTCTAGTTATAAGTTATGAAACGTTCGTAATAATATTATCGTAGATAAGATTGGCAATATAACGTTACTATTTATATAGCTTTATATAGTAAGCGGTGTTTCGTTTCCAACGCCCCTGGTAATAGATCGTTGGGTCGCGTTCCCAATGCGATTATAAATTATCATGCAATTTATTAAAATACAATGACGATGATATCAAAATTTATAAAGTAAAAATAAAAAATTACGACTCGCGACTGCAACGGGTGCAAGGTGCGTAAGTGACTATCTAATCAATTTATCCTACACTTTAAAATACCTAACGTTACTAACTCATGTCCACAGAGCAATACAAGAAAACTGTGTCCTGAGAGAATGTTCGGAAAAAGCACATATCAAGAAGGACAATTAAAATGCAGCAAAAATTCACATATATTGTAACAAGATTTCATGCAATGTTCATTGTATACTTTGTTCAATAAAGAATTTATTTAATTTAATTTTTTATTTTTCCAAAAATAATAATAAGTATAATTATTGCATGAAATCCTGGTACCAAATCACAAATAAAATATATCAATCAATATTATACATGGCATATAAATTAAACTTCGAGAGAGAATACGAATATTACACTTGCCCCGACTGTTTAATATCTCTGGCGTATTTGTTTGCAAGCGCCTATAAGTACATATACTTAAAATTCGATGACAAGAAATTAAAATAATTTAATATTCCCCGTACCCACAATACAAATGTTACCAACTGTATTTATATATACCCGGCTATAAATTATCGCAACATTACCATATTTTTTCGTCTGGATTTATATAAAATAATTTATACCCACACTGGTAAAATTAGTTATTTTACAATTGAAACAAATCTTTGTACACATTAAACTTTAAAAATTTCTCACTTGAATTCAAAATTCCCGGTTTTTTTAATAACCCTTAGATTTTTTAAAGACTCAAATGGTGGACCCTAGTATAACATATACCCAATCTATACTAACCTATTAACTATACTACACCTAATTATACCTATACCTAACTAAACCTAGTTAATCCTTTTTTTTTTTATTCTGTGGCCTCCTACCACACATTTCAAAAAATTAAGATAATAAAAAAAAAATGGAGTTTGCCTAAACTATGTTACTGGAGGCTTTGCCCTATTCTGTCTTCCCGGGACTCAGGGGGATTTGAAAAAATTACAAATTTTCGTGCCAATTTCTGCCAACTATACCCTGGAAGTGGATGGTACGTTTGAGGCGCCAATTGGAACAGGTGTCCTTTGACCGGGTTAGACCACCACGGCCACCAAATCCTACAGCTGGACTTGGGAGTGAGAAATACAGAGAAAGGTAAGACTCACCGTTTCCTCAGGGGGTAGGTTTCCACCTTCCAGGGGTTTATCTCGATGAGAGGCCTGGCCAAGACCCCACGCGCTTCCCCAACCCGGAATCTAGGTCGTGACGGTCGGGGGCGTGCTTCCCTTGCCCAAACCCCTCAGCGGTGCGGCTAGAAATTAGAACACGATTTGCAAATTTGATACACTTTAATAATTATATCGGAACATGCTTTACATATAACAAGAGTTGGCTTTAAGAAAAATAAAAATTACACTATACATTCGTGTATCTATGAAACTTATCTCCCGGTATGGCGCTTTATGACTTTTGATCTTGATTGTGGCCAGCGTTCACCCTTAATTTTGGCGAGACGTTATAATAATACAAAATGAATCCGACCTGATATGATTTGGGTCCTTCTTTATGTGTCCTTCGTCAAGGTTATTTATTGGATTCTGATACTTCCTTCCTTCTCAGTTGGTTGGTTTTAGACAATATGTCCTTCATGTAAATGTCACCTTATACTTGTTTGCTGAAAATGGTTTCAAGGTTCACTGACTCTATTGATCACAAAATGTACTGTTGTCGGCAATTAACCGACTGTTAGCTTCAGATTCTCGCTTCCTCGAGATTTAATATTTATTTAAATATATTCTGGGCTTAGCCCTCTGCTCAATCCAGAGCGTATATAAAAAACTGACCGCTTCCGTTGACCCACGGAAAAGAATGCCGCTCTCGTGTCTTCTGAGTTTCTTCGCTTGTATCATATGTCCCGTCTTATTGGTTGACAGTTTAATTGTTGCAAGTACGTTCGCCTATTTCATAGTCATGCGACAGAGGCGTCGCTAGGGTTTATTGCCCACAATTAATTAACTAATTATTATTTTTTTAATAATATATTTTCATTAAATCGGAATCGGGCGCGCTTCCCTACCCAAAAGATCCGTTCCACTATATACAAAAACACACACAATATTCTCTTGAGCAAACATTTACATAAATTCTGAATGGTTTGCGAATCGCGTTGCTGAAAAATTCGTGAAATATCTTACAGAAGTTTTACAAACTCGTGAATTTTACAGGACACTGGAAAAAATAGAAAAAAGTGTGTGGACCTATGTACTTTACAACTTCTGGATCTTAAGTGGAATGTCTTTATTTTTTCATTGAACATTTGAAATGACCGTGACGTCATAGTTGGGTCCCTAACTTAAAAAAGTTTGACTACAATGATTGTTCTTGTTTCATTGGAAAAATTCAAATGTTAAAAAGAACTTTGAATTATTTTTGGAAACTTGTACCAAATCTTACCCCAATTTTCGTTTTATTAAATTTTATAGGGTAGCACAAATTAAACACCCTAATATAGAGAGGACTATCACAGTAGATAGTAGACAGTAGACGTCGTGTAGACTTTTGTATTACGTATCCACTATTTTAACAGCCTGTCAGAAATGTCACTGTCAAATTTTAATCTTATTTCTACAGATATATGTTAACTATATGTTAACGATATATGTTAACTCGTAAGAAATTCTCCGAAAAATTGTTAACTTGATGTCAATCTTTGATAAGGTTACCACGGCAACTAGGGACAAACATAAACATTTTTTTTAGTGTTTTTTGGAGACTTTCTATGGAATTTAGAACATAACTGATAAGGAACCTATGTACATTGTACAGGTTCCCTAATAACTAACGTAACTAAATAATTGACTAAATTAACTTGAGAGATTAATAGAATGGACGGAGTCACCGTAATTTTTTGCGGAATCGGGATGGTATTTTCGCTATTTATGTGTTAGTTTTCAGTTTGTGTTTATTGTTCTGTAGTTATTGTTTGTGTATTTGTGTTGATATAACTGATAGAATTGGTCTGTTTCGATTATAATTTTACTTTTATAAATAAGTAATAATATTCAGTAAAATGCAGTACTAACCAAATATGCAAAGTGCAGGTGTAACCTCAAAATTACTTACGGGTGGATTAATAACTAGTTCTAGTTTATTTCCTACTCCTGGAACAGTATCAGAGAGAGCCTTTCCTTGCAGTTAAGAGTGATCAATGCAGATTGTACACTAAAATTAGATCTTTCAACCTCTGACATTGCATGGTTAAGACAATTATAATCTTGTCATAGAATTAGGTATAAGGGAAACATTCTCCTATATAATCTAAAAGTCTTGTATTAATTGATGACACAAAGTTTACATTCATACACACAGCACAATGTGCAAACTTTTTCAGTGATATTGCGTTGGTCTCGTTTAATCATTGTTTTTAGGTTAAACAATCATAGGTGTACGAGGACATGAACTGCACCACATATGTCTAGCTGAAAAGAGCTGCGGGAGACAGAGAGGAGTGGAGAACAAGATGTAGGAATTTGCTGCAAACCAATCCGCTGGATTGAAACTAGATAACAATAATCATAGTGTGCCAAAAGGCGGAGTTACTGCAAACACAATATCTTACAGTCAAAGTACTATATAAAGTATGTATAAGTACCCAAAAGTACTATAAAATATAAGCCTCAATTATACACAGGATATCTCAACTGAGACGTCACAGGTATACTGCTAAATACAATATGCATCGAATCGAAAACCCATATTGGGGTTCGTGGCATTGTGTTTGAGGAGCCAAATAACCCCAATAAGGGTTAGCGGCAGTGAACAAGTTAATACATATTATATGCTCTTCTGGTAGCAAGGTTAGTTGCAATTTTAAAAATCTGTGGCCACGGAGTCCCTAAATACGGCCCATGTAGGCATAGAAGATCCACCGTTCGAAAAGGTAAAGATCAAGTCGTGCTATGATTGAGTTTGTATTTGTATTGTAGGTATACAATGTATATTTTAATGAAATATTTTGTAAAGCTCAATAAAATATTTAAAAATAAATAAATATATCAATTTATTATTAAATCCTTTTTTGACCATTACAATTGTCAACTGGGTTACTGTCCTGTGTGAAACAGGGGAACATTGCAGGCATCATCACGCCACTCCTATTTGTGTCTTGATATTTTTTATTTGCAGAGGAAAGATATGTTGGAGGTTAACTAAAAAACATTACAGTGTTTTCCACAACCATGTTTTAATATATTTAAAAATTGAGAGACAATTAATTTTCCACAAAAGGAGTGGAAGAACCAGTTATTCTTGTCACACCATTTTAATACATTAATTTCCTTTTTCATCTTTCAAAGCAGAGTGCTGTCTCACACATTATTTTTATTAATTTTACCTGAGCAAACCGGCCGCATGTGGCCTACAGCATTAAGATAACCTTTTTCAAAACCGCTCGACTACCTGGGTATCGGCCGCATGTGGTCTACAGCCGTAGTTTCTTATTTTTAATTACCTGTATAGTGTCAAATGATGTACCCACCAGTTTCCTTGATCCAATGGTACAAAGTAATTAAATACCAGATTATTTTTGAAAATCACAATTTATGTTTGGTGAGAACATCTGAATTTTCTACATGTCGTAGTTGAATGTAACAGGTAGTTATCTTTGCTGTATATCTGTTGAGATACCTACTTGTTAATTAAATACTATTTCAATGGAACATAAGACACTGTGAAAGTATGATTTTAAATAAGAAGCTTCGGGACGGGGCAAAAACAAAGCAAACACAAGATATTTAAAAATGAGATATTTTAATGTACTTAATAAATTCGTAAGTCCATGAACATGTAAGCCAATAATTTTGTCTTAATGCACATTGCATAATAATAAATGTACAATAAAATATTACGTAATAGTAAATTGCACAACTAGGTATTATACAATATTCATCTTTTTATGTTGGTCAGCACTAATCTATATCCTCATCCACTCCCAGAAAGTCGCAATCTCTCCTGTGGCACACTCAGGGAAAGAGGGTCTTCCAGCGCACCAACACTTGTGCGAGTGTAAAAGCAGAGCTTACTTTCGCCAACTGTCATGAGGCATCAAGATTCCACAATCAACAGTTCCCCTGAATTGCTGAGAAAACTGATCTCTGCTGGACTGTATTAATAAAGGCTATGACGAATTTTTTCAAGTGTCCACCACCTTAATTATGCATCTATGTTGCTAAAAGTTCTCCTCCTCATTCCATAGGTATCAGGCACCCCTTCTGTAAAGCATTTCAATCAGAGATGTAGGTTTTTCAATGGAAAACAAAATTGCTAGGTAGGTACCAGAATTACAAGATTTGTATACTTACTAATACTTGGTTTGGGTCCTTCGACGCCATGGATTAAGTTAGGATTGCTTTAATGTACATAATAGTGTAAAAGTTCAGCAAGTTGGAATTAAGTATGCACAACCACAGAACTAACGAAAAAACTTTCGTGAACAAAACTTCAGCCATTATCTTGACAAAATACTCGTCAATTATTCATCTGACAGCTGCAGTGTTGCCATGATCCAAAAATGAAAATCTGTATCTCAAAGTCTAAAAATCTGTATAATAACCCAAAATCTGTACAAAAAGGGTAAAAATCTGTATAAATGAAATTTTAAAACCAATAAAATATGGTAGTTTATTGAAAAACTAATCTTTTTGATAAAATAATAAAGCATAAAATATATTAATTTCTTTTTCTACATAAGTACTTTTACTCATTCTACAAATGAGATTTTTATCTATTTACCTATTATCAGATGATAATCGTGCTCGAATCTGTTTTTTTTTTGTACTTTATTCCGTTTATTCTTCTGATTTATCATAGACAATTTCCAATTCCAAAAATCTCTATAAAACAGAGTAAAATTTATTATCTGTATTTGTCTGTTCCCGTAGCCTAAAATCTGTATAAATACACATAAATCTGTATATATGGCAACACTGGACAACTAAAATACTTCAACCAATCACTGCGCTCAATGTTTTTGCGCATGCGTTTTTCCGTTTATTATCAAGTTACATCGAACTAATACAACATAGAGCGCGTGTATAATAATGCCTATGATACACAATTTATCTCTACGATAAACAATACATGTCTATGATGTTAAAATTTCTTCTACCATAGACAAAAAGATAATTTTATCTATGGTTTTCTGTAAACAAAAGTCTGTAGAAATAAGGCTTGCCTTTGTATTATTCTTCGCCTGGGAAATTCTGACATCTTATTATCCCAAGAAATTTTCAAATTTTTATGTCCATGAGCGTCGCCGACTTTGGAGCTAGGAGGGGGCAACAAAAAAAATATAAAAAAACGGGTAATATCATTAAAAACGCGTAACAGCGCCGCAGGCCAATTTTTTGTGAGACAGAGTAAAGAAGGTTGTGGTGTAGTTTGGTCTATTCTCTTTAATTAAAAATTTAAGTATAGATAGGTATACTTAATATTATGTCGTAATAATTGTTTCCCGTAGAAAATGTAGCAAAAAAATAACGCCGCAGGCTATTTTTATTTTTTCTAAAAGAAATAATCCTGTACCTAATAAAGGTCTCGCTATAAATCTAGTTATTTTTTTGTAAAATAAAAAACATAGGCACCTACATGAAGAATGTGTAATATAAGAAGAAGCATAGGTAATTAGCGCCGCAGGCAAAATTTTCTATGAAGCAATTATATTTTGATGGATTCTCGTGCTAATTTTCGAATATTTTTGTTATGATGAGAAAACGTGTGAAAATAATTAATTTTATTTTTTATGAAGTTTTATCATTTAGTATGAAAAATTATATTCCTATTCCAATCCCTAAGGAGGCAGCCCCCCCTCCCCTGACGACGCACATGAAGGTGTCACGTAAAAAAGTGTAATAAATTGCAAGAAAACGTGATTATAATGGAGTGGAATTTGAATAGGTGTTTGGGAGTAAAAAATACCTAATTTATTACATCTAAATTCATTAAAATATTCCAAAATTTTGTAATTCTAATGTCATATTATTATCACAATATATTTTTATTTAAGTAATAAAAAAAAATAGAGGCTAAATAAAATTAATGACAAGCAGTAGCGTAGCGTGAGGGGGGGAGCGGGGGGCGTAAAGCTTTGCTCTAATTTAAATACGCCAAAAATCATAATATACTAGATCTTTTTGAGAATTTTGAGATGTTGATATCTGCCGCCTTTCGTTGAGAAAATTCTCAACATATGCCATCTGCGAGATGCAGACATGAAAAGCCAGTAATACCTCAATGATTTAGGTATCTTCCTCTCAGATCTTTTTACACTTTATCATTGTGGGTAAAGAGCGAATTTCTAAATCTTACACATACATGTAGAGAAAATATTACAGGAATCTCTTATAGATTTTTTTATAAAGAATCTGTCTTTGTAAAAAATCCACACAGATCATGCACTAGATAAAGGTTTCGAGTGCTTTGAAACGGGAGACCTTAGATCTCGACAACCGTTACTAATATGCTTTGGGAAAAATAGAGTAGATGCATTGAACCTTTATCTAGCGAGTAAGATTTTTTGCATCTTGTATAGATATCGCAAAAAATAATGTGAAAAACAACTCTTGATCTTTTTTCCGAAAGACAGAAAAATGTTTCCCAAAAGTCACGATTTTTTTTGTGTTAATAATACGCATTATAATCTAGGGAATAACCGTAGAAGTTTTTTGATTGAAGCAAAATTTACCCCAAAAAATTCAAAAAACGCTAATTTTATCATTTTATCATGCGATTGTTCATGCAATTTTGAACCTTAATGCCGGGGGAAATTACCGTGACGTCATAGTTTGGTCGGGAGCCTTAACCCAATTTTTTTCCTTAGTGTATTGTGTATCTATAAAAATGTTTTTTTGCGGGCTATTTTATTATTATTTCGATCGATATTGATACGCACTGAAACTAAAAAAACTACTCCTCAAAATTATAAAGAATATACCTTATTATTTTTGTCTTAACTTTTTTTTACTTTTATTCTACCAATCTCTAATATCTGTCCGATATCAGTAATAGATGTGTTAAAAAAGCCCTAGACATTTTTTATTAAATTCTCGTTAAGACTCCTTTAACGGTTAGTCGATGAGAGCTGTCAATTATAACATTTAGCAAATCAGGTGAAAAAGCGCTGGAACGCTACCCTATCCCACGCGAAACTGACCAATGATCTTCCACCAAATACTTTTAATTGCTGTGAAATGCCAGGTATATGTATTGGCTTATACAAAAGTCTATTTTACAAATCGGGTGGAGCTGGAGATCTGTCTATAAAATTATCAAAAAAAAAAATAACTTTTAGGGATTTTCCAGGGATACCAATCGTTGGATTATTTTCTTATCAAGAATATTTTAAAAAGTCATGTTTTTGGCGAAATGAAAACTCCATGGGCAATCACAGGGAGAATGCTTAGAGATCGAATCCGCAGCGAATGAATAAAACGGACCCGTGCCACCGAAGATATTGTGAGATGGAGCAGAGCAAGAAGAATATTCTGGAGGGATCATGTAAACAGAATGGCCGACTCCAGAATCCCTTACATTGCAGCCAACGAAATACCACCTGGTCATCGTCTTCCTGCTGGAAGACCGCCAAAAAGATGGAGGGATAGTTGGTTCTCGACGTCCCAGAAGTAGAGGAGCTTTCTGCCAGGACAGATCAACTGATCTACAAAAAGAGGAAGAAGAAGATGGATTGGCGATGATACTAATAATTGTCAAAATTTTCAAAATGATACCACCAATATTCGCTGAGAAAATTCAGATCCCGGCGCGAATTCATTTTGATACTGTAATTCAGAATAAAATAAATGATTCTCTAGATGTCTATAGAAAGAGGAGGAGCATACATATAGAAACATTCCACGTTTTAGGATCGTTAATGTGCTGTGTTTTTAAACCTATTTTTTTAACAAAAAAAAAAACTTTTGAAGGATCATCTTGTCTATAAGACTGACACGTTGTAGATCCATGTCGCTAAGGATGTGTATGATTACAATAGAAGACACCACGTTAATCGTGAGATTCAAATATAACATTTTGCTCATCAATAATCCCAAACTGAGATGGGCATTCGGCCGTTACGCAGGGTCGGACGGGGAAGAAAATTCAGCCCGGGAATTTAATGTCCATAGCGGCCCACTTGCGTAAAATTGACCTTGGGCAAAAAAAAGTCGACGAGCGGGGGGGGGGGGGGGGGGTGTCACAAGGAAAATATTGAAAGGCAGCCCACAAACGGGGCCCGAAGAGCACCGTCTAATTCTAATCGAACATTGTGTAAATTCGGTAGCCAGGGCAAAATTGGAAGCATATCCGGGAAAAAAATATTGAAGTATTTTATTAGTCGTTTTTTACGTGTTTTGAATTTATTTGACTATGAAATAATTGAAAGATGAAAGTTAACACAAACATGATTTAAAATTTGAAATTGGAAATCGGAAACTGGCAACGTGGATATTTTTCAAAGCAAATCTAATTACTTTCAAAATCCTACACCCGTTGACTCATCGTATTTTTACATTTCATCCCCGACATTATTTAAGCTTTGATGAAATTACGTCGAAAGAATATAATTCGAATTAATTTAAATAACATTAACACTAGATTGAATGAAAAAAAGTATCGAAAAAAAAAATTAAAACAAGATTTTATGACTTCACATCCTAAATCCGTTTTTCGCTGTTTTTCAAACGATACCAAACACGCCCCTTCGGAGCGCTTGGGTTCCTTCATTCTGATGGCGCCTCCGACCAAGAATAGACAGATTCAAAATTTAAAAAAATAAAAAATAAAGAAAATTATAATGCACCGTTTTTTGGATTTACTCCACTTCAAGGGCGCCTCCTCAAAGATATGAGTTCTACTCGAGAAGCACTTTTGTAAGATACCAAACACGGCGGTATGCAGTTAATGGATCCTCTCGATCACTCGAGGTGTCTTCCGAGGCTTGAGCTGGACAAAATCTGACATACGATCTGGAATTATTTTCCAACGCCCTTTCATACGATACCACACATGACCCCACACAACTCTTGGATCCCTCTCAAACGCCTTACATCGTTTTTGTCTTTCGAGTAGGCTGATCCAATTCGATACAGAATTGTATCGTCATCGGGTTTACGAATGTTTGCAAAATTTCAGGTCTCAAAGTCAGGAAGTGGTTGAAAAATCCATTACAAAATTTGCTCACACACAAAAAACAAAAATCTAGTAAGAACACCACAGCGAAGTTAAATAAAATCTAGTAAAAAAATTGCTCAAAACATTTTTTAGGCTAGTATGATAAAGGTTGTGAACAACGATGTGTATTATATTGAGCGATATTATGTCGAAAATATAATATTAGTTGAAAAATTCTCGACCATAATTGAGAGCGTAGCGATTGCGAAGTATTTTAAATTCCGTACATATTGGAACAACTTACGAAAGTTGCCACAGAGCCTGTGTCACATTGTTACCCGATTTCCAGCAGAATTATGTAAGTTGATAATCTGATTTTTAATACTAACTCTTTGCAATATTTATTTTTTAAATTAACTCCTTACATTGAAGTGTTGTGAAAAACCTTGGAATAAAAAAAAACTAATTAGAATCATATTAGATAGTAAAATTACACAGCTTCCAGGAAAAATATTTATAAATATAAGGGTTTTGAATAGCGGCTTGGAAAAAAATATATGTTTTTTTATGAAAACTCATTAAATATTATAAGAACGCCTCTTGGAAACATGATATTGTTATAATATCGACATTACTAATTCGCAGAACTCTTTCTTGGTGTATCTTATTTTACAAAAGACATTCTATTTCTCGTTTGCACTCAATATCGTTGTCTCGCTTTAAATAATTGCTATATATTGCGAAATAATGTTAATCAACACGATTTGTACGAGTTGTCGCAATTATTTCCCGAAAAATTGCTCGGGAAAGAGCACCTTTAGGTCTATCACACACGTCCGGAAAGTTATACTCTAACATTCAGTGTTCTGATTCCGGAAGTTCGGAAATGCGTACAATTTAACTATCCTCCACACACGTGCTGATTGTTAGATTGACAGATCGATCTGTCAGAACACACGGTCGATTTTTTTTAAGTGACACGCTTGGCGATCGCCTTTATAGTTAATGCAGCGCCCCTAGTGGTGCGGTCCAAAAACCTCTGACGGATTCATTCAATTTTTTATTCTTCGAATGTGAAGGTGTCGGATTCAAATCTTGGTACTGACGATGTGCCTTTTGGCACACTGCATTGTCTTGTTTTTGTTGTTATATATACTCGTATTTACTGGTCAATAAAGATTTATTTATTTATTTATGTATTCTCCTTTCACTACACAAGCTTTCAGCTCGAACCCTGGACGAAGATTTGGGTTTGAGTACACAAGCACAGACCCCTTTTTCAAATAATAAATATTAATACATATATATTAATGTCTCCACCATCGATACATATTGATTTTTTAAACGTTCACTTGTATTCAACGTAGGTATAAATCACCTTTTATGATCCAGTAATCACCGATGATCCCCTATCAATAAATAATCAATGAATCCACAGACACTTGATACAATATATTATTATAAGATACATAGATAAGTATTATTGGTGATATCATCCGAAGATAAGGAGATAAGACAATGGTAAAACTATAACATGTGTTGTATCAAACACGAGTTACTATTGAATGTAGGTGTATTGAAATGCTGGAGCCTACTAAACTGGTAAATCGAAAATTTCACGAACCACTAATGCGTAACTTTGTTTTCTACGTATTTCCTTACTTTATACATAAATTATCAAAAATACCACAAAATGATAAGAATCCTAGGAATATACCAACGTTTCGAAAAAACGGGACATTTAGGCGTCCCGAAAGGTTTGTTCGGGACACCGGGACGCGAGGCGTAAAACCGGTGACAGTCCCGATAAACCGGGACGTCTGGCAACCCTATTTTAATGCAATATTCCTATAACAGTGTAGAATCAAAGATGAACATATTGGGCTTAAGTCATCACTTAACATTCGAGAAACATTCGCCATTTCAGTTCATCCCGGCTGGGATTCGAAAACATACCTTCGTCTCGCATAGCAGAGATCATCTCCACTATGTATGATTCGAAATACAACGCTACGGCCGTCGCTCCTCGTGGTGTAGTGGATAAGATTCCTGCTATGCGAGGCGAAGGTCTGGGTTCGATTCCCAGCCAGGACAAACTGTAATGGCGGATGTTTCTCGAGTGTAAAGTGATCATTTTAGCCAGCCGAGGTAGGTCGTAAGCCCGACAATGTTAATCTTCAATTCTACACTGTTATAGTATATAGGTACTATGCAATGTAGAAGATCCAACGCTTTACAAGATGATTTCAGATTTGTAAATTAAATATAATTCATGAAAAATATTACATATTTTATTTAAGGTTTTGTGAATCAAAAACACGTTTTTTTATGTTGGGTCGTTGAAAATCACACGGTAATACACACAAACCTTGCTCTTTTAGGTACTCCTACTACATATCTCGAAATATTTTAGAAAAATATTGGGTTGTCCAAGTAATTGGCCAAATGTTACGAGGGATGGGACCTAAAGAGAATTTATAATGCCTGTGGATGAGACATCCATTCATCTGAATTGCTAAATATTACAATCAACCAACCATCTTCAACATTTATCCTCTAAATACAATTAAACTACATTTAAAAAAAATGATGAATACTTACAGTTTTTTAATAAATAATACAGTTTTAAGCGTATCCGTAATATCCAAATTTCTACGAATTATTTAAGCCAGAGATCAATCACATTTACACTTTAAGAGATTAATATTATTCTAACTAAATCACACAATATTTTTAATCACGCTATCACACAACACTCAATTTTATCAAATAATAAACCTGAGATAGCAGAGCATTCACGTGTATGGATCTTTTTATATATATAAACTATTACACCTGTATAATTGTATTGTATTTCACATATTTTAAGATGCCTGCCGTTTCAATATTTTTATTTTGTAATTCAACTACCTACGAGTATATTTTACTGTTATTATCGACCTTACACTATGTATATCTATGTATTTATATGATTTTTTTGTTTAGTACTACATTCGTTTATGCTACCCATTATGCGAAATTTGTGTATATTTTCAAAGGCCGTATGGCCGTTTATGTCATAATAAATAAATAAATAAATACACTACACAACAAACGGATCACTAAATTATTACAATAATTAATTATTAAGATGTTAAAAACTTTATATAAGTTTAAAAACTTTTTAAAAGACAAAGAGGATTATTAAAATGTGTAGTAATTTATAATTTAATTAAACAATGGTGTACACTACAAATGAATTTTTTTCTTATTCAAAAGATTACGTGGAATTATTTCTTTTACGCGACGTCGAAATTTTTGAAATATTTTCAGGCGTATTCGTAACGAAGTCACCGCGACGCTCGAAGCACAAATTGCTACTGAAACGACTGAAACTCTTGTCTGAATCACTTTCTGAAAACTGTACAACATATCGAGTACCTAGTGAGATAACAGCTGATTATTTTATTCAAGTATCATTATATTTCTGCTTGATGTAACCCGTCAAAAATTACGTTATTTGCAGGGTAGGCAGAGAGTACAGATTGTCAGAAGTTCCCTGGTACGTACATCCTTATGATAAATTGTTTTTTTTATTTAGCATATTCTTTTCTATCCTACTTAATAATTAATTCAAATTGTCGATTTTTAAGGCTCTCGACCCAAATATGACGTCATGGTCATTTCCCACGGCGTTAAGGTTCAAAATCGCATGAAAAATCGCATGATAAAATGTTATAAATAGCATTTTTTCCAGTTTTTGGGGTTAATTTTGCTTCCATCAAAAAACTTTTACGGTCATTTTCTAGATTTTAATGCATATTATCCATACAAAAAAACAATCTCCACGACTTTCGGGAATCGAGTTTCTGTCTTTCGGAAAAAAGATCAGAGGTGTTTTTCACATTTTTTTTTGAGAAATCTATACAAGATATAAAAAATCTTTTACAGTTATTCCCTAGATAAAGGTGAAATGTATCTGCTGTATTTTTTCCAAAGCACATTTAGTAACGGTTGTCGAGATCTAAGGTCTCCCGTTTTTAGAAATTTATGAAATGTCAATATGCCTATAAATACTCTCAATGGAATCATAAATCAATTACGAATGGAATATATTTTTATTTATATTTATTTAGGTAATTACTTAGAACGTTTCAGAGTGATTGGATGAATGAATTAATGAATTAGTGATCAGCGTAACTACAGTCTTTTTTTTCCAGAAGTTTCACCGAGCAAACTTGGTTTAGTGTTACTTGATGTGATAATAAGATATGGTTAAATTTTTTCGCTACTTTCAAATTATATTTCAGAACTCTTATTTGAAAAAAAACTGCCAATTTTTTGATCGTTAGAATAAACTGGTATCTTTATTTTTGAAACTTGTGATGGCGGTTTTGTATTTGTGTATACAGTATTTTGATCTTTATCCAACTCTCAAAACTATCTAGCCTTCAAAATGATTTGTCTAGCGCCGCTCTATAATATTTTCGGGATTGTAGATTACTTGTAAAAGATACAATGTGAGAATATTGCGGACCTTTGACAGCTCTTGTTTCGACAATCAGGGCTACCAACAATACAATCTTGAACTCCACTTGCAGCTAATGTCCGCCGGCTGCCGAGATATATTGAATAGATAATATATTATCTTATTATACTACTACGTGCTAGACTGACATCATCTATATTACCTCCCTGATATGCAGAGCATCCCCCCCTCCCCCTTCCCCCCTCCTCTTCGTCTTATCCCGAACTCTTCCTTATTTTTTTAAATATTTTTTTTTGTGTGTTCTTGTTTGTTTTCTCTTTTTTATGTTTAATAAAATAATAAAATCAGAGGTGTGCGTGTGCGATGGGTGAGTGTGTGAGCGAGATTGAGTATGGGTGTGTGAGACGACCGGAATTAACTTATATGTTTTAATTTAACTGTGGCGCATGCTTGTGGGTGACAGCTGAATTATGAATGGACTAATTGTCTTTATCTACATGTTATTACTTATATCTAAAGTTGTTGTCTGTTTTGTGCTTTTGTTTATAATAAAATAAAATAAAATAAATTATTACTTGCTAATATTGTTGCGGCCACGCTTACTTATAAAATATGGGATTAACGTGAAAAAATCGTATCATTATTTAGTTATATAAATTAAGTACAGAGATTAATAATATACCTTTGTTAATAAATCCTCTCATTTTATTTATCGATAACAAATATGTTTCATCATTCCCTATTATTATCGTAAATTAATAAAAATTATATCACGATATTCGTATGTTTGTGTATCTCATGTCAACTGGATCCTCAAGAATAGACGCGTTTTGAGTAAAAGGAATCTGAGAACGTGTATGTCATATTGGAAGAATGTGATGGAGGCTAGGAGTGTGTGAAAGGATTGGGATGTCTGGCGCTCTGTCCTCTCTGCCTACCTTGCAAGGAACGCGCCGCGAGATTATAGATAGTGTATCCCCAATATCTTCCTTTTTTGGAATGGTCAGAATCTTCCAGTTTCAGATGGTTTTGGCTAAAGCATAATATTTTGAGAATGTCAAACAAATGTACCTACAGCTACTTCTTTGCCATGTAAAGTTCCTCTAAAGAACACAGACGGGCCACCAAGCCCCACCACAATGAAAAGAGAGTTAGCATGATGTCGGCGACACGAATTGCTGAATATCCTATCGGTTTGGACATTTTAATCAATTCTCTTTCGCGTCTGCATGCAATATCGTTCTCTCGCTTTAAATATTGCCAAAATAATTGCTGTATATTGCGAAATAATGTTAGTCAATGCGATTGAGTGTGCATACCGACATTTCAAAAATTTCTAAAAACGGGAGACCTTCTATCTCGACAACCGTTACTAAATATGCTTTGGAACAAAATAGGGTAGATGCATTGAACCTTTATCTAGGGAATAACCGCAAAGGATTTTTTTTTTATCTTGTATAGATTTCTCAAAAAAAATATATTAAAAACACCTCTGTACTTTTTTCCGAAAGACGGAAACTCGTTTCCCGAAAGTCGCGGAATAAAATTTTTTTTTCGTACTGATAATATGCATCAAAATCTAGGGAATAACCATAAAAGTTTTTTGATAGACGCAAAATTAACTCCAAAAAATGGAAAAAATCGCTATTTTTACCATTTTATCATGCGATTGTCACGCGATTTTGAACCTTAATGCCATGGGAAATGTCTGTGACGTCATTCCTGGTGCCATGCCCTTAACGAATTGCCGCAATTATTGCTCGCGTAAGAGCACCTTTTGTGGGAGGTGTTGGTACTAGATTCAAAGCGAAGTTTTTTATTACCTATGGTTTGAATAATTTAAGCATCTTCCAAAATACATGGAGATTGAATACATTATTCATTCCTCATAAAAAAAAAACTTTTTATTAATTTTAATTTAAGAATGACACTCGATCTTCTGAAATTCTGTTACAGATCTTGTTACAGAACTTCTCACCCCCGCATCAGTTCCCTGAAATTAACATTTCATGTAACAAGAGAAGGAGTACTTTGATCACCGCTGAAGTTGGATGATAATTTCAGGGCACTTAAATCGAAATAACTGGAATAACTTTTCCATACAACTTACTTCTGAAGTGGGGTTAGAATTTATTCAAAGTAATCATACATACAGGATCAACGAAAATAATTAACTCCCTTTTAAAAAAGGTATAATTTTGAAACCATTCATGTTAAATGAGTGATTCTTTCACTGAATGGTAACTGATTAATGTAAGTTTTGTTTGGTGAATGACAGAATGCATTACCACGTGCGCACGCGAGCCGTGAACTGTGTAAAATACGGATCATCAAAAAATAATGCCTTCATTTTAAAAACGTATAACTTTGGAACCATTCATGTTGAATGAGTTTTTGATGGATAAATGGTAACTAATTAATGAAAGTTTTGTTTGGTGTATGACAGAAGTCGTTACCACATAAGTACGCGAGCCGTGAACTGTGTAAAATACGGATCACCGAAAAATAATGCCTTCATATTAAAAAAAAGTATATCTTTGGAACCATTCATGTTAAATTAGTGAATCTTTCACTGTGTGGTAACTGATGAAGGTAAGTTTTGTTTGATGTATCAGAAACCCAAAAAAATGCTTGAGCAGATTCTAAAAACAACAATTCGAAATTTCATATAATCAACGCACTCTGCTTCCCGTTGCACGATCAACATTATATTTAGTTCAGTTTAGTTTAGTTCAGTTCAGTTCAGTTTAGTTCAGTTTAATAGCCGTGTGTGATTGTAAAATAAATAAATAAATACATAACCTCATTCCTAATATTTCAGTGTTTTCTCACACATTCTCCTCAGCGACTTTGATTTGGTTGGAGCGTAAGTCTCCCAAGCGGTAGGTGCTGAGATCAAATCCCAGCGCTGATGATGTGGATGTTCTGGACTTACGATACTCGTTTTTATTGAACTAGTCATGAATTCAAATTCGTATTTTTTTAGTTCATGCATACTTGCAGGTTTTGTTCTTTGTTTTTCTTTTTTTTTGTGTTTATTATATTGTAGGTAAAATATGGAATCTTTGTTGGCCTGTTTATAAGTGATATGTTAATTTATGTTATTTGTTGTTGTGATTGTTTGATTCCGATAAGAAAATAAAATAAAATAAATGAAAGCTGTTTATCCCAACGCCAGATTATCAAAACTCACGATATTAATACGTATATATGTCGATTGTATGATGTAGTAGGTATAAAAGAATTTCCCAGAAACACACCTAGGATTCCTGAGAAATGGAATTATTGAAAGTAATATAAGTTTTGTAATATTACTTACCAGAAGAATAACTTCCGGTTGACCGCTCTGTAATCGCATCTCAGAAAGTACTTACACTTACTTAGTACGAGAACTTCAGATAATAAGGCGTAGTAGTGTGGAATATATTGTAGGTACTTCCTGAAGCTTTTCTGAAAGCTAACACGTGCAAAGAACGTCGTCACCTAGGGATATACGAAAATTGGTCGCGGACATTTGGTCGCACGACATTTGGTCGCCGACACTTGGTCGCGGCGACAACTGGTCGCGGCGACAATTCGACGCGGCGAAAATTGGACGCGTGACATTTGGTCGCACGACGTTTGGTTGCGGATTATAATATTTAATTACGAGTAAAACTTTAATCGGTTAATGTAAAGAGATTATAAATTTATAATACGTATTTTTCTGCTTTTTGACAAAACTTCATGATTACACCGGCTATTAATTAGGAAGTAAACTCCTTGGTGCATACCTATTAGTTTAATTCTTATATTGGTATACTACCTATATCCTACCAAATCACACTTTAGGAGGCCCAATTGAGGAAGATGTTTGGAAATCTGAATAAGAATGAAGTAGGTAGATAACTCATTTCAGAGGCAATTTAGTGAACGAGTTGAGATGATCTGAACAAGTGAGGAGAACGATGAGGAAAGGGTGAAAAGAGGACATTACAGATGATGAAACTTCTTCAGGTGTAAGCAAACGTGGTGGTTATTCTAAGACCACCTGTGTAAATCATAATGCTTACGGCTAAGGTACTTGTATATTGTAGTATTATATTAAAATTAGTGCAGCGATAGGGCAGCCTGGCATACTTTTCTCTCTGTCTACCCCGAAAGCAAAGCGGCATGAGTGAGCGTGTATCATGTGTTCCTAAAGCAATGTTTTTTCCGGAAAAGGGAAGCTGGACGAACATTTTTTGCATTACTACATATTTCATTTTAATAAAAAAAAGTTCTACTCGTTGGCATTTCAGCCTTTGCGACGAAGAGTAAACACAAAACAATTGTGGCAAATTTGACGTTATTACTGTTATTACTTATTAGATATAAATCTCTTATTTTACCCAAAACTCAGTGGGAATGGTTTTCTAAGGTATCTTCGCGCTTAGTACCTATAACTATCTACTTCAGTACGGCTATCAGCCTATAATGTTATCATTTTTAGGAATGTCTCGACGGAATAAAAAACAAACATCTTCTGACTGGCAACAACGATAATCATGCATTTTAATAATCAATATTAGGTACTATTGATGCATCAAGGATGTTCATACTTCATATACCGACATTACTTACAATTAAGTTATGAGTATGATGCGATAAACTACTGAATCGGTGGAAACGGGTTCGACATAGATAAGCTAAAAGAAATACATTTATAATAAATTATTACATACGTATTTCTTTTGGCGTATCTAATGTACCGACGAATATATTATTAAATAAATATTTAATTGATGTTCACAAAATCTAAAATATACCTACACAAATCTAATAAAATAAAATTAATGTTACTACCTATTAAAAAAAGTTATTTCGTAGATGAATCGTATGTACACACGGAGTAAGTATTTGAAGAAATACAACTTAACATTTATGACTTTTTACTTAAGCGTTAAAGAAGAAAAGGTTTACAAAAATGTGCTATATTATTTACAAACGAAATACCCATTTTACAACATGACTACCCCACGACAATGCAAGTAGTAGTAATCCTTAAAATAATGCTAATATTGACTGTTATGTAATGGTTATGACTTTATGAGTTAATGACAGTACCATACGTAATATTATTATTGTATTATCTAGTTTACTGTAAAAACAGCTGCTTGTTATTTTGTTGATATGTTTAGTGTAGGTATTGTCAGATCCAGGGAACCATACTTGCGATGAACTAATAAATAATTACAATGGAACTATGTTTATTGAGGTAAAATATCAGATTATAACGTAAATACGACAAAACAGCCATTGTAGAATATTTATATTATATCTATATGTTTGATAGATGTATGTATATATATCTTCAGGGGTGATAGTAGAGGTCATTTGGGATCTTTCGAGCCAAACTTAGCTTAGTCCAAAGTCGCACGGTTCTCGAGTTATTCGAGATTTTAACTTTTTATCGAAAAACCCCGAATTACTCAAGATTTACCCCAATAGTTTCGTAAGTATAGGTACCTACTCAGTTCTGTAACTATTTTTTGTTTCTTGTTATTTTTTGTATCACGACTTTAGGTGAGATTTTCCTTAAGAAGAAAATTACCTAAAGATTCAGAAATTTGGAAATTACTTCTCTGATTTATGCTCTTTCAAATGATGTACAAAACATAATAATAAAACATTAGTTTCATAGGCTGGCCACACACGCCCCGAAGTTCAGTTCCGGAATCGACCGTTTTTCAAAAAAGTTCCGACCAAAACCTCTTTCTGAATTTAAAATCGGGGTGACGCTGAATTCAGAGAGAGGTTTTGATCGGAACTTTTTTGCAAAACGGTCGATTCCGGAACTGAACTTCGGGGCGTGTGTGGCCAGCCATAAAGGTATGATACAATAACTTCAAGAGGTCACTACAAATTTAATGAAATTTCCATAGAAATTTATCACAGGTACAGGTTGCATACTTGCATAGTGAAGGATACATTTCTTTCGATTTCTTGTTTTCAAACTTGTATGAAAATGGTATTTCTCTATCTATAATAAGTTATTTTATTAGTTATTAATAACTTTGGTATTTCTAATAGGGAAAATGTTATTGTAAGAAATCTAATAGCCATGTTAAAAGCATTATCAGAATGTGCGAACCTAACCGCTAACCAATCCAGGCCCAGGTATATATTGCTATTTATCATTCATTATCACTATCAGTTAGACTTATTGTTTCTTCTGTATTGTATGGTAAGTATTATGTATATTGTATAGTTATGTATCTTAACTATTTTATGGTAGGTTCCCTTATTATATTATTTGTTATAATTTATAATTATAACTTATATTGCAGATACCCGTGCATGAATATCATCAAAACATAATGTGTAAATACAATTATTTTATTGCAATATTATCTAGTAGGTAGTTTTAATTTTTTCAGTCCTTTGGTTTCTAATTTTTAATTATGGTAATAACAATAACTACATGTATTTATTTTGGCTTTATTTATTTTGCTTTAAAGTGTCATAAGACTCATTCATCACATCATAACTACCCTATGTGTCTAAATGTTAATAATAATAAAATGTGCATTTATTTTTTGTGTAGGTTCCTACCTATATTATATCAGTTACATACATATCACTACTAGTAAATAATAATTATTATGTACCAACAAATATATAATGACTCATTATAATGAGGTATACGAAAGAATAAGTAAAAAAATCTTTTTATTTGAGTTTTTTATACCGACTCTTTTGCTTTTCCTATTCCCATAATCCAATCCATATTAGATTACCTACATGGATTAAATACATAATGCAAAAAAGGTCAGTTCCTTTAAAATGTATTAACAAAGCACCTAAGTAGGTACCATTAGCTATATTTTTTCTTAGCAGATGGAGTGCTATTAAAATGGTTCTATATTAATTTATCAATTTGTTTATACATACAACAATAGTCTGCAGCCGGCAAAATATGTGACTGGTAACGAACAAGACTTGAGGCATGGAAATTACAATAGGCTATCTAAATTATTTCATCCAAAGTAGGTACCTCCAGAGCAGTTAGGCATTTATGCCATAAGCTAATGTTGTAAAGTCTATAATATATCATGTGCACTGAGATTTGAACCCGGTTCCTCTAACTTGGAAGATCCGTGGTCCAATCAACTGAATAACTGATATTTCAATGAACTTTACGTAAGTATGTAATAGGAAAAGTGGGTGAAATTGCAATGTAGGTATTCCAGTTTCCAATTATTAATAGCATGAATTGGTACCTACTTCACTTTTTAAAGTGTGTGTACCTTTTATTAAACAAAAAATCAAGTAGTTCATATGTCTTATAATTACTAGACCTGTAAACACGTACTTGATAAATTAAATATTATAATCCGCGACCAGATGTCGCGCGACCAAATGTCACGCGTCCAGATGTCGCTGCGCCCAGTTGTCGCTGCGACCAAATGACGCGCGACCAAATGTCGGCGACCAGATGTCGCGCGACCAAGTGTCCGCGACCAAAAGACGTGACACCGTCACCTAGCAACCAAATTCTTTACATGTACTTAGTAGAATCAGTGAAACAGTTTTTATACCTTCTTATCCCACCAAGAATGGACAGAATCAAAATTTGTAAAAAGATATGAGTTCTACTCGTGAAGCACTTTCGTGAGATACCAATCACGGCGGTATGCGGTGACTGGATCCTCTCGATCGCTCGGTGTCTTCCAAGTCTTGAGCTGGACAAAATCTGACTAAAGATCTGGATTTCTTTTTCAACGGCCTTTTATACGAAACCACACTCATGTGTGGTCTCACACGATCCTTGGATCCCCTGAAACGCCTTACATCTTAGGCGTTGGAAAAGAAATCCAGATCTTTAGTCAGATCTTGTTTAGCTCAATCCTTGGAAGACACCAGGCGATCGATTGGATCCAGTCTCCGCACAACGCCGTGTTTGGTATCTCACGAAAGTGCTTCACGAGTAGAACTCATATCTTTTTACAAATTTTAATTCTGGTCATTCTTGCGGTGGGAGGCGCCATTGTAGTCCAAGAGCCCGCTGCTTAATTTATGACGTATCTGTTTTTTTATCGAAATGTGGTATAAATGATAGCTTACCAATAGGGTATTACATCTCACTAGGGTTGCCTATCAAAATCCTGCCGCAACCCCCCCTGCCCCCCCCGAATAGGTCCTTTTTCGCGGTTTTTCGCATTTTATAGGAATATGGTAAGAGATAGAAGAAAGTAGTCAATGACAAAAATAATCCTTGCTAAATTCTCTACAAAAAATATTAAATCATTTTTTTCGTAGAACTAGCAGTTTACCCGCAATGGCCGGTCCAAAACCGAAATTCATTTAAAATACAAAAAAAAATGTATTTTAACTAAATTGGTTGATAATTGATAAGAGCTACAGGAAAATAGTCAAAGAACGAATTAATAACCATAGTCTTAGCTACAAAATGAGCTATAACTTATGTTCATACATCTAATAATTTCGGAGTTATTACAATAAAAGTCAGTGACGAAAATTCTTAAAATTTTGTTTTTCATAAAATAACCAGTGATATAGCGCCGCAGGCCAAAAATTTTTATCCATAAAATTTTAGTAATAATGGGTGGAAGAATGTGAAAGGAAAAAAATCATTTTTTTTTTTTTATTTTTTCAAATAATATCCTGTTTTTTGACCGGCCATTACGGGTAAACTACTAGTCCTATGAAAAAATTGTATTAATGTTTTTTGTAGAGAATTTAGCAAGGATTATTTTTGTCATTGACTACTTTCTCCTATCTCTTACCATATTCCTATAAAATGCGAAAAACCGCGAAGAGGGACCTTTTCGAGGGGGCAGGGGGGGTTGCGGCAAGATTTTGATAGGCTACCCTAGTGCAATGTAATACCCTATTGGTAAGCTATCGTTTATACCACATTTCGATCAAAAAACAGATACGTCATAAATTAAGCAGCGGGCTCTCGGACTATTGGAATGAAGTAATCAAAGCGCCTCGGAAGGGCGTGTGTTTGATATCGTTTGGAAGAACGCGAAAAACGGTTCTGGGATGCGAAGTCATAAAATCCTGTTTTTTTAAAAAAAAACGATTACTTTTTCAAACCACTTTCAAAGCTTTTTCATTCTTTCGTTCACTAAATTATCTCAATTTACACTACATAATAGACAAGCATTTTGAAGATAGATGTGACTCTATCCAATGTAAACCGACTATTACTTTAAGAGTAAGTCTGAGAGAACTCTGATATATACACTTACATGAAAAATACTCACTCACACATACATACACACAAGCACACACAACACACATACACATACACACACACATACATACACACTTACACACATACATACACACTTACACACAAACATACATACGCACTCTTACATACATACACATACACTCGCAAGCACACACACATTCACGCGAACACATTTTTGTACATTGTTTTTTTCTTTTTTTACCACACATTGTTTTTGTCTCCCTTGGTCCCTACAAGGTCAACTTGATCTCTCACGGTTGTACAGTGTACACCTGTCTCCAAATAAAATAACCTTATAAACAAATCCTCAACAATTATACCATCATCACTACACAAATCTCTTTGATCGTTTGCTTATAATTCAGTATTCTATCATTGCTTTATTTTTTTGTACATACAATATATATGTAACCTTGAACTTTTAAATTGTAAATAGTATTGCCCCGGAACAGGCTATCGCCTAGTGGGGCAATAAAATCCAGTACTTTTTTATTGTATTTTTACTTTGTAAAGCTTTGGATAATAAATAAATGAAATGAAAAAATAAAAAATCTTCACACTCTATTTTATTCTTTTTTGTTTACTAACTTTAATACCTGGCATTGCCCAGGTAAATTAATGTTGGCGCCACATGTTGGCCGAGCGACCACAAGTTTTGTGCATGTGAATGAGTAAAAAGACGTACGGACGAAGTGTTTGTTTTGGATTGTGTACGTAACCGACGGTTAACGCCTTTTTATTCATGAGCACAAAAATTGTGGACGCTCGGCCAGCATGTGGATGAGGCATAAAAAATCTTTCAAAACTATTGCAGTTTATTTTTGTCCTGAGCTTCTTTTCTCTAAAATGAATACTTTTTGAATTATCAGTAAAAGTCTGTAAAAAAACATTTTCTCTCTCTCTTTCTTTCTGAGATATCTCAGAACGCATTACATTTACGAGGTGGCAAAGTAAAAATTCGGATTCAGCGTCCCCAAAAGCATACGAGACGATGGGAAAAAATACTTCTATATTTTTTTCCTAGATATGTCATCAAATTTCCTCTGGCTACTGTACCATCAATTTCGATTGGTACGCGGTTGATGGTATTGAGATTAAATACGGCCGTCATAGATGGCGGTAGTTGTCAATTAACCTGATATATGAAACGGGTTATGAAATTATATTAATAGGAGAAGACTGAAGAGTCGTGCTATTGCTTAGTGGACTGTATTTTCTTGAATTGTAATTTTTGGAAGTCTCTAGTTCCATGTGGCTAGGGACCACAACACATTACAGTTAGAGATGGCGTTTACTGCTTATTTTCTATAACGTCGCACGCGTTGTGTTTATATATATAAACGTTTATATTAAAGGCTATATGTTTATTTCCCTATACGTAAAAATATAGATATAAAAAAAAAAAAAAAAAAGGGGGGGGGGGTGAGGGGTGAGGGGGGGGGGGGGGGGTGAGGGGTGAGGGGGGGGGGTGAGGGGGGTTTGAGGGGGGGGGGGGTGAGGGGGGGGGGTAAGGGGGGCACCCCCCCACAGAGAATGGGATAAGTACCGCCGTTTGGGGTTATTTCGCCTATCCATGGGTATCTTTGGCCTAACGCTTTTTTTTTGTTTAACCGCTTACCAGAAGACATAGGTAATTAATTTGTTATTTTTTTGTTTCTGGTAATGTAAACACATCTTTTCTGGGTGCACTAAGCATGATGATTTGTTGGTAACTTCACAAACCTTTCAATAGAAGCATTTTTCCAGGAAGCTGTCAAAACGTCTAGAAAACTAAGTACTGAAAACTTTTGATATATATCCGAAAATACTTGGAACATGTTCTCTAATACTCTGCTATATTATACTTTGATGTTTTGAGAACAATATTAGCGAAAAAAAAATGTATTTTGCTTAATTTTACTAGTATATATACCACTAATAAGTAGGCACCTCCAACATTATTAGAATCTCGGGGTTATTTTGCCTACAATAGGGTTGCCTACTTCGGTGATATTTAATATTATTTAATATTTTTAGCCACTTAGGTATCCGCACATAGGTACATATTACACATTTTGTCAGAACTTTTTTTTTTCAAAGTACCAAAAAGGGTATTTTTTCACTCGGCTCGGCTGCGGATAGACCGAACGCGCGCACAATACGTCAGAATGTGTTTCTCAAAAAGATTTCAGTTAATGATTTTTTTTAAATAACAAAGATGTTTTAGTCTTGAAACTGTTATTCTTGTCAAAAGTTTGTGTTTTTAATAGGCGCAATAAGCATACAGGAATTGTACGTAATTCTTCTACGTTTCTTTTTAGTCTAAAGCATTTCGGTTCTTATGTACTTTTTATTTTACGGTATAATTTAGTCTTTTGTCGCCACCACACGCTTGCGAGCGTCCCCGGCTTTTTTGTGTAGGTATGTAAGTAAAAAGGCGTGTGGATGGAACGTTTGTCTTGGCTCGTGTACGTAACCCACCGTTGAGGTCTTTTTACTCGTAGACACATAAAACTTGGGGACGCTCGCAAGCGTGTGGCGGCGACATTAGGTTTTGTTATTTAACTCTTTGTTTTTCACAACGTTATACAATAAAAACATTTTTTTAATAAAATTAATATTTTCATTTTAGTAGTCTTGTTCAACCCTAAATATAAAAGTAAATTTGTATGGAAATGACCGCGAACCCAGGGGTAAATTGGCCTAATCGTCAATAACTAATTTTAGATTATCTTTTTCTGAAATTTTATTTTGGATTCAATTTGGATCGATGTTTTTCCATATTTTTCCCTTTTTGACTTTTCATTTTAAATAAACTTTCAGTGGTTTTATACGCGTAGGCAGAATAACCCCAAACACGGGGTTATTTTGCCTAACTACTTTGTTTCATGAAAAAGGTATATAATATACATATTTCTTAAAAAATATACTTCAAAGTATCTAACTATTGCACTAGCTCTTCGATTAAAATCATATTTTACATATCTTTTCATAGAAATATTAATGGCAAATCAAATTTAAACTTTATTTTTAAGAAAATTTAGGCGAAATAACCCCCGGTGATGGTACCTAATAAAAAATAGGTAAATATAATTCGTAATTAAAAAAGACTAACATCTGTTTAAACTCCGATATCACGAATCATTATTAATTCTCCAACACAACGCGACGTCTGCCTCCTCCAAATTAAAAAAGCAGACTGAAAATAATAGGGTAATTAAATAAACAGTACGTTTAAAACAACGCAAAAATACTAATACAACATTGTACGCTTAAATAATCATGCACTTAAAATAACGCACGTACGATGTTGCATCGCTGTTGCTTAAATAATTATTACACAGATGTCGAAGCTTAAACGTTGATGGCTGTATATTGAAACCGTTTAAACAATTTATTTTTTCTAACGAATCATTATAACGTTGTACGTTTAAACGCCATCTCTAATTACAGTGTTGCCATCACAGAACACATATACTCTAACGAGAGAAGAATGCCAACTTCATAGAAAATATATGCAAACACAAAAATGACAGATCTCATCTAGCTTTCTCTCTCATTCATTTCATGCCCACATAAACAATGGCGCCTTGATAAATCGATTACTGAGGTTTTATATGGATCAATACGCATTAGCGATTAAAAATAGTTGTACTCTAATACAAAAGCGGGACATATCCATATATCCCATTTTTACACTACAATACAACTATTTAATCATTAATGCGCACTAACCCTTTGGAAATAAGTATAATAACCAAAGAATTAAAATGCAGCAGTAGGTAGTATGACATTGGCATTTATTGTAAGTAAATAATACACACATATTGTATAAACATTACGTAGAGACAATTAAAAAAGATGTTCAAAAGAACCATTAACAAAAATAATACGAAATAATGAGTCTATCAGAGCGTTTCACCAACTTTTTGATTGAGGAATTTCAGTAAGTAAAGATTGCAGTCGCGTGTCAACATTTCTCGTACAAAATTTGTCACAGATGGCTTTTCCGAACCTAAAGTTTGTGAAATCCAGAATATTTCTCACAAAACTATAACACAAAACAAGTTTCACGAGTCTCTGGTCTCGACAATAATTGAATATAGAACAAGTCTCCATCATAGAATTAGTCTCCATTTCTTACACACAAACGAGTACGTATATTTCTCCCAAACACAGGATCCCGAAATGACGAATCATATATGTCTCGCAAAAACACAAAAAAGGAGTTTATATTTTACACAAACCTAGTTCAAAACAATGTAATAATACCGATCACGAAACAAATTTTGGAAAGGCGACGCGACAGAAACATTAAAAAATATGGCCGCGTGTTGTTTACAAACATTTTACAAACGGCATTGGCGTTGTATTGCCAGCTTGCAAAATGTAAAAGACTTGTATAATATTTCTCGAAATCTGGTTTCTTAAAAAGAAATAAATATTAATTCACCAATAAAAATATTGCATGATAACATAATAATACATTTATGTTCTTAATATTCACTGTAATGTTAAGATTTCGGAATTATTTTCATAATCAGTAATTCTATTTTTTGCGTCTGTCATACAAATCCCATAAGATCGTGAAAGAGTGAAGAGATGCGATGTATATCTGAATGTTTGAAATCGGTGAATGATATTATTGCGGAGCCGCTTGCTGATTTAATAAATAAATGCATTCAATTGGGTGAATATCCGAATTGCTTAAAGATAGCTAAGATAGTACCGATTCATAAATCTGGTGATAGGTGCGTCCCTGGTAACTATCGTCCAATAAGTCTGCTTAGTAATCTAAGTAAGATCTTTGAAAAAGTTCTATACAAACGCATTGTAGAATTTATCAAAGCGAACGGGGGATTTGATCCTAGTCAGTATGGATTTCAGGGAAGGAGCAATACCACAACAGCACTAGTTGATGTCCTGGATTATATTAATGGTGAACTTGACGGCAACAATTATGTGGTACCAATCTTCGTGGACCTTTCGAAGGCATTTGATACCGTAGATCATGGTATTCTTCTGCGTTCGTTGTATGGGTTGGGATTGAGGGGAAATGCTCAAAGACTAATCCAGAGCTACTTGACTGATCGAATGGCAGTAACAGTTAATGGGGACAAGGTGAGTGGTGAGAGTTGTATAGATATGGGTGTACCTCAGGGTTCCATACTGGGACCTCTACTTTACCTACTGTATATAGATAAACTAAGATATTGTGGATTGAAGGCTAAATACTTTGTATATGCAGACGACACTATTTTAATATACAGTGGCCAGAATGGAGAATACTTGCAGGATACAATCGATGATGATTTGAGGATTTATTTATCATGGTTGAGTGATAATATGTTGACAATCAATGCAGATAAAACTAAGTATATGATATTGAAGCAAAAGAATAAGCCTCCTATAGATCTAAGGATTGAAGTTAATAACTGCTTGATGGGACGAACATCACACATTAGATATCTGGGATTGGAATTGGACGATAAACTGATTTGGAGTAAACATGTGGAACTGATACTGAAGAAATTGGGTCCTCTGGTGGGGGTGTTGAGAAGGGCTGACCTGTTTGATGTTGACGTAAAAAAAGTAATTTACAACGCATTTATTTTACCGCAGATAACGTATGGATTGGTGGTATGGTCGCAGTGCAGCATTCGGCTTAGGGATACAATCAAAAGGGTAATGAATAAAGCACTAAAAGTCATTTTTAATCTCGATAGATATACTAGAACTACTGAATTGTATAGGATTACAAATATGTTGAATCTGGATGACTTAATTTTTTTCTGAAAAAGCCAAGTTGATGTTCAAGGTGAAGCATAGCCTGATTAAAACCAATTTGCAGTTAATTTATAACAGAGATGTCCACTCGCGGTACACCAGAAGTAGAAATAATATTAGGGCAGAATTGCCAAGAACGAATAGAAATAGATATGGTTTTCTTTATACTGCATCTGACCTTTTCAATAATTTGCCCCTTGATCTAAAAAATAGAAATAGTTTAGTTGCATTTAAAGTGAATCTAAAGAAATGGCTATTGGAGAGTCGAGATCGTGCTTAGTGGTTGATTTCTTGATGATGTTTTGCTTATTATTATTGTTATCGATAATTTATAGTTAAATTTATTCTAGTGGGTACTGAAGGAGGAAATGTTTTTGATGCATGTGTGTGGTTGATTTATGGTTGTTATTTTTTTGCTTATTATTTGTTTATTCTATTATAATTATTATCAATTATTTATTATATTATAATTATTATCAATTATTTATTCTATTATAATTATTATCAATTATTTATTCTATTATAATTATTATCAATTATTTATTCTATTATAATTATTATCAATTATTTATTCTATTATAATTGTTATTTCAATTTCAATTTATTTCAAAGAATATGGCTTACAAAGTATGTGTATCATTAGAACATTATTTATATTATATTACTTCAAATAAAATTTAAAGCCCCCAGACAGTATAAGTTTACTGGTATAAGGGGGTCAATCATAAAGCACATTAAATATCAATTGTAAAATAAGTCCATCAATAACATAAACACATATACAACAACTTGATCACTATTTATTGTCTTTTATTCAGGATTAGCTTCCTTAGACTCCTGGCGAAAGGCTTTGGTTGTGTTATCCTCTTCAGCTCATCCGGCAAGGAATTATACACCAAAGAGGCAGTGTAAAGAAATCCATACCTGATCCTATTTGTCCTAGGACTTCCTTTCCTGATGTGATTTCTTTGTCTCGTGTATCTGGAGTGCACGCCACTATTGTGCAGCAAGTCGTTTATTCATTTTAATCTATTGTTATTTTATATTATTATTTTTTGTACGTTTATGTTGGTGTGTTGATATAGTGGTTTGAAGGTGTGTGTGGAGTGGTATATGTGGCTTAGTGTTGTGGTTTGTTGGTTTCCCTAATACCAGCGTTTGCTGTCTGGGGACCTTTTTTATGTTTTATGTTGTTTCTGATGCTGTTGCTGTGTTATTTATTGTTTGTGTTATATTTTCTTTTCAATAAAAACTCAATTTCAATTTCAATTTCAATCCCTTACGCATTCCCCGCTGAGCTGCCCAGGCAATACCATGATTATCATCGAAAAGTCCAGCGATGTATTACCAACTACACAATATGCTTGTTGGCAAGTACCAAAACCAGAGTTGACTCAGCCTGGTTGCCATATATACAGATTTATCTGTATTTATACAGATTTTAGGCAACGGGAACAGAGAAATATAGATGACAAATTTTACTCTGTTTTATACAGATTTTTGGGATTTTGGAAATTTTCTATGATAAATCAGAAGAATAAAGTAAAAAAGAAAGAGATCCGATCACAATTGTCATTTGATAATAAGTAAATAGATTAAAATCTCATTTGTACAATAAGTAAAAATATGTACAAAAAGAAATTAGTACATTTTATGTAAGCACGAGTACTTTTATTTTCTCAAAAAGGTTAGTCTTTCAATAAACTACCATATTTTGTTTGTCTTAAAATTACATCTATACAGATTTTATGCCTGTTTATACAGATTTTGGCTTATAATAACCTCATACAGATTTCTAGACTTTGAAATACAGATTTGTATTTTAAAAGTGTGGCAACACTGCTAGGGACCACAACACAATAAGATTTCGCCATTACGCTGGACGGAGTTCAGACCGTCCAAAGTTGGCCTGGTAAAAAAAAAAAACAAGTTGGATTTAAAGGCGTTTCACAATAATACAATAATTACCTAAATTTGATGACATAATTTAAAAATAATAATATATAAATTTCTCGTATGTATACAACGGTGGGTTGGCTGAGGAATTTCGGGGGGGGGGGGGGGTTGAACCCCTCCGAATTGTATGTGAAGATAGGACAACAGTCTTGCTTTCTGTTGGCGTCGGCGTGAAGGAATACAATAGATATTAATTATTGATGAAATGATTCAATGAAAATGTTTTTTCCAGAAAACGATTATACACACAACTGCGATAATATATATTGAATACCTATATTTTTATTAGAGTAGACTAGATAGAGACTATTAAACTAGACTTAAACACTACCTCGATAGTCAAATACCAGCAGAACAGGCAGGCTTTGTGAAGGGTAAGGGCACCAGGGAACAAATACTAAACACCAGATTACTAATTGAGAAATCCAGAGAATTTCAGGTCCCTATGCTGATCTGTTTCCTGGACTACAGCAAAGCCTTTGATTGCGTTAACTGGAACTCATTGTGGGAAGTTTTGGCGAACATGGGTGTGCCACATCACTTGGTGGCTTTAATAAAAGGCCTGTATGTATCGAGCACAGCAAATGTCAAAATAGATGACAAAACGTCTCAAGAATTCGATGTTGGTAAAGGAGTCAGGCAGGGATGCATACTGTCACCAGACCTGTTCAATATTTATGGAGAGTTTATAATGCGAAGGGCACTAGACAACTGGCAAGGAGGAGTATCTATCGGAGGCAGGAAGATATCGAACCTGAGGTACGCGGACGACACAAACTTGTTCGCTGCCAGTGAAACAGAAATGGCCGAACTGCTCCAGAATGTGGAAATAGAAAGTCGAAAACTGGGTTTGGAGATAAACAGAAGCAAAACAAAGCTAATGATCGTAGACCGAAATAACCAACTCCAGATAACAGGTGCACTCACTGACCTGGAGGTTGTCGAGAGTTTCACATACCTCGGATCCATGCTAAATAACGCAGGAGGATGCGAGGCGGAGATCAGAAGACGGATTGGGATGTCGAAGAACGCTATGACACGCCTTGATAAAATATGGAAGGACCGAAGTATATCCAGAGGGCTAAAAATTAAATTGGTGCGGTCGCTTGTGTTCTCTATTTTCCTCTATGGGGTGGAATCTTGGACCTTGCGAGCGAGGGACAAAGCTCGAGTTGACGCTTTCGAGATGTGGTGTTGGAGGCGCATGCTGCGGATCCCATGGACTGCAAGAAGGACAAATGCCTCTATCCTACAAGAACTTGGAATCACATCGAGATTGTCATCTCTATGCTTGGAAAGAATTCTCCAATTTTTTGGACACATCGCTCGCAGAGGGGGAGATAGTCTCGAGAAGCTAATAATCACGGGAAACACGCCGGGACGGAGACCCAGAGGGCGATCACCTTTGCGATGGACGGACCAAGTTACGCAGACTGTTGCCCCCTCCATCTACAGGGCAGTGCATCTTGCCGAGGACAGAGCTGCGTGGCGGGGATTGGTCAAGCAACGGGTGTTTGGGTTTGGAGATCGCGACCCTCAGCAGTGAGGAAATCGACAGGAGAGAGAGATATTTTTATTGTATATGATATTCGTACCTATTTAAATTTATTTTTGGGTAGGAAACTGCGTCGCCTCTTTTTCCTGAATTGCGCCATATTTTTATCGAAGATATGTCAACACAGATATTCATTCAGTATATTCAGTATCACATGTTATAGAAGGAAGTACACACTATGTACTCTTTTTGTAGCCATAAATCTATAGGTATACTATCAACTTACATAATTCTGGTGGAAATCGAGTAACAATTATGTAACGCAGGACCTGTGGAAACTTTTGCTAGATGTTCCAATATACCTATATGTAATTTACAAAATACGAAAAAAATATTTTTTCTTTGCCAATTTCCTGAAGTTGCTCTCTATTGGAAAAAAATCAGAGGTGTTTTACAATTTCATTTGAGAAATCCGTACAGGATATAAAACATCTTTTACGGTCTTTCACTATAGATAAAGGTTCAATGAATCTACATTATTTTTTTCCAAAGCATATTTAGTAAGGTTGTCGAGATCTTAGGTCTCAATTTTTTTTTCATGATCAATGTACTTACACTTACCTCTTTTTAATAATGAGATCTAATATTAATCAAGCCTTTCATTAATGATTAAACTGTTGATCTAATGCTAAATATTTTATTTATTAATATAATAACCTTACCATATATTATTTGCTCTCCTCTCGTGGCAATTTTATTATTTTTGATAACAATAAATGAATTGACGTGCAAATATTAAAAAGTATTAATAATATGGTTATTATTATCTGTGCAAATATAATAATGTTATTTAATATTGGTAAGTAGAACATCCGGTGTAAGTTAATTAAATCATAAGTTATTGGAACTTTCCTCCATACTAGTCCATACTTACCATGCCCGTATCATATTCAGACCAGGGTTGTTTTTGTAACTCGTTTTTGAAACATATATCTTACTCGAAACTTTATCCAATATTTTTTAACATTTTCTTTCTTCAGATTGAAACTAATGAGTAAAACTATGTAATAGACTAAACACATTTTTTTCCTTGTTAGATCAGATAACCGTTTATCCCCTGCGTCACTGCGACCAGAGTAGGTCTATTGTGACACCCTTCAATGTTACATCTCGTCTTCAAGGCCGACGTGTCTCATGTAGCTCACGATCTGTCTTGGTGCGAGTAGTCTCGCCTTCTCGGAGTTCAGTAGGAGCCCTCCAAGAATGCGACTTCTTTTGTGAGCGAGGGCGTCACAGTTACAGAGGATGTGAATAGGTGTTTCGTTGTCCTCTGAACAGGATCTACAGACTGGGGTGTCTGAAAGTCCAATTTTGAACATATGCTTCCGCAGTTTGCAGTGGACTAAACACACACCCATGACCCAAGTAACAAAAAAGAATGACAGAACTAAGTAGGTACCTTTACTTACGATGCTATTGGAGTAAAACATGAGTGATTCGGGGTTTTTGGATAAAAAGTGATAATCTCGAATATCTCTAAAACCGTGAGTTTTTGGACTGAGCTAGTTTGTCTCAAAAGATCCTAAATGACCTCTACTATCACCTCTAAAGATATATGCATCCATCACTATCAAACACCCTGTATATTGTAATGTGTACATTAATTCCTGTCGATTTCAGGCATTGTATACATTTCCTATGAATTGTATACAACATCTCTATATTTCAATCTCTTTGTCCTCAAATCTGGGTGTTGAGGTTGACTAAATAATTTCAATTCAGACGCCACAGCCGGCATCGGTAACATGTTGTACCGATAATGTAATTGCCAGGGTTGTAATTTGTAAGGCCATACTCTCCCAAGGACATTATGGATCAACCGACAACCAGGCTCCTCTCTTCCATTAGACACAGTGGGCACTTGCCCAGGGCCTCCAAAATTTGTTATGAAAATCTGTTAAATCATACAGATAATCCTCATTTTCGCGCTAATTATGCATGTTATCGTTGAACATTTTCTTTATATTTTCTTTTGAAAATAATAAACTAGATCCATACGTAACGATTTTCTTACCTCAACATGAAAATTTTCAAGAATCAATCATTTTCAGAACAAGCCTAAGAAGCGTCGGGAGACCACAGGCAAGGTGGTCTGATGATATTAGGAAATGTGCCGGTGGTGGATAAATGCAGTGTGCCCAAGACAGGAAGCTGTGGAGGACCAAAGGGGAGGCTTATATCCAACAATGGACCTGAGTGGCTGCGGAAGAAGAAGAAGCTCACAAAAAAATCGACCGCGGCGCTATTTGCTGTTACTTTTTCTTTATTCAGTACCAAAACTGTAATTGTTCTCAAATCTCTATAGAGGTAGGTACTACATTTTCATTTCATTCATTTTTTATTTATTTAATATCAAAAAAAAAAAAACATTTTTTACAAAATACAATATTAGAAAGAAGTACTAGATTTTACTGCCCCACTAGGTGATAGCCTGTTCTGGGGCAACACTAATCACAATATAACAGTTCAAGGTTACATGTACAAAAAAACAAAAATACTGAAGAATAAGCAAATTATTGGAGAATGTTATAGATTGATTATTTTTTTAAATGATTGATTGGTTTGCCCCTCGTGACGCAACATGTCTCCCAACAACCGTGAGAGACCATCAATCCGACTACGAAAGGACTTGGGCATCGACTTTATCACATGGTTACTTGACATTTTAGAACCTGGCCGTCACTGATGAGGCCGTTATCTTAAAGCGCCCAGGGCCCCCAACAGGTTATTAAAGACGTCCCTGCCAAGAACGATTGACGCAATGTAAATTACTAGCAAGATGATTACAAGGCAAGATGTGACCAAGTTCCAAATTAAATCCTTTGAAAGATTTCATATCTAGTGAAAGTGTTGACAATCTTATTCAATAACCAACAACTAAGTCCAATTCTCTAATTAAGTGCGTACTAACTAAAATCAGACGTCCATTATTCATTACAATTTCATAGGTCAAGGGTCTCAGACATTGCGGAGAGAGTAGGGACACTGAAATGGCAGTGGGAGGGTCATGTGGCAAGGCAGAAGGACGGCAGATGGACCCCTATAGTACCTACTGAGTTGGAGACCCTACGAAAGTAAACGAAGTGTAGGGAGACCACAAAGGAGATGGGTCGATGATATCATCGAGTCGGTGGGACATGGGTGGAGACAAAGCGCCCAAAATAGAGAATTGTGCGGAAAAAACAGGAAGAGGCCTATATCCAGCAGTGGAGAGAAAGAGGCCGATAAGAAGAAGAAGAAGATTTTCTTTAAAACAGAGGTTTGAAGACTTCACGGTTTTCAAACGATGCTATTTTTTTACAATTTTTCGCGGTCTTTCAAACGATACCAAGCACTCCCCTCCGGGGCGCGGGGCGGTTTACAATTTTTTCATATTATATTCTCCCCCCCCCCCCCCCCCAGGTCGAGGAAGAATTATTAGCGCTCCAATTTTTTTATCCAGTTTGCTCTTGTATCTATTAGTGTTCAGATTCGTATTTTTTAGTTCATGCATACCTGCAGGTTTTCTTCTTTGTTTTTCTTTTTTTGATTTTTTGTGTTTGTTATATTGTAGGTAAAATATGGAATCTTTGTTGGTCTGTTTATAAGTGATATGTTAATTTATGTTATTTGTTGTTGTGACTGTTTGATTCCGTTAAGAAAATAAAATAAAATAAATAAAATAAAATAAAAATTCACCTAAGAAAAGCTACAAAGACTAAAAGTGTTGACCTCGTAGAGTCGTAGAGCGAAGGGGGGAGCGGAAAAATTTTCAAAGAGAATTCTATGAAAACCAAAATGTGAAACATGGGCGAGCGCCGCCCTCTGAAGTCTCTGCCGCCCATAGTCCCGGCCTACTCGGCCTTTTGGCAAATCCGGCCCTGCTCTTCAGGCAAAGCACCCGGACTCGAGTGATACGTGCATTCTGAAGTTGGTGGATACAATAACTTAGTAAACTCTATAATGTCGTAATGATAAGTTACATAATGCTTAACTTTTTGGGAATTAATATTCCAAGCGGGTGATGTTGGACCGAACACCTTTTACTTCCCTTTTCTAGAAGTTGGGAAACAATATAATAAGGTGTCTATCAAAAGACCAAACTCAATACATCCTGCGTAATATTAAGGTGCTCTTACACGAGCAACAATTGCGTACAAATCGCATTGATTAACATTATTTCAAAATAAATAGCAACTATTTCGACAATTTTTCAAGCGAACCAAGGATATGGCGTACAAAGGAGAAAGAGAATTATCATGCTGTCTGCGACCCGAATTTGTGAATATCCAATCGGTTTGGACATTTTGGTAAATTTTCTTTCTCGTTTGCTCGCAATATCGTGCCTCGCTTTAAATATTGCCGAAATAATTGCTATATATTGCGAAATAATGTTAATCAATACGATTTGTACGAGTTGCCGCAATTATTGCTCGAAAAATTGCTCGTGGAAGAGCACCTTTATGTTGATCATTCACACCTATGTACATACAAACAAACATACTACATCTATTGGTATACTTAACTAGTTACTATTTTTAAGATTTAAGATTTTTTGTATTACTGTCTGTTTAATGAATAAAAAAAAATTTAAAAAAAAAATACATATTTCTAGTGAAATACATTTTTATTTGTATTTCGGCTTGGGCTAGTTAATATACCTACTAGTGCTTTGCCTAAAAGTGAAAAGTTTTCAACATAAGGGCTTTTATGGTTTTATGAAAACCAAACACGGGCACAAAATTGTATACGTACCTACGAGTAATTCTATGAAATATACCAACGACACAAAACGTAAACTAGAAAAAACGTTACATGAAAATAGTGACTAGCAGCGACATCTATAGCTGAGTAGCTATAGATGTTAGTTAGTTATTTTTTTTTTTCAGCACATTGAACTATTTGTGTGCACACATAGATGGCGGTAGCTTGCATCAAATTCCAATAAAAATACTTTAATTCCTTTTAAATTAAAGGTGTTTTAATTTCCAATACCTTAGACATTTTCTCTGAAGGGGTGTTCCACACATGATTTAAAAGCATGCTACCTACATCTTTTTTATCCCTGGAAAAGTCTGATACAATGTCCTACAGAATCAATCGTGTGAAAAGTTTCAGAGGTCTATCTAAGTCTGGAAATAAGATAAAATTTGAATGCAAGTTTTGGAAACAACGACAGCAACGCCAAATGAAGTTAAATAGTTCCATAATGTAAATTTGGCTTCGGCAGTGCATTCTGAATCTTACCCAAAAATATTGCCAGATGCTTAAAACAATTTAGCTATGTGTAGTGTTCACTTACCTCCCAAGTATCAGAATGGTAAGTGTTGCTAGTCTGGTGATCTGCAGAGAAGTGGCTCTGCTCTGGTATGGCTGGAGCCTCCTGGACTCACTACTACATTACATGGTGCAATAGTAGGAGGAGCTAGTCCTATGCCACCGCCTCCAGTACTATGCATGTGTAATATACTGCAGCCCAGAGTAGACGCTTACCTGATGTGGTGCAATGGCTCTCTAGAGCATATATTCTATAATATGTACTACACTCGGATTCTAATACACTTCATGAATACTTAATTAGTAAAGGAGAATTCTACATATAATCCATCTTGAAGGTATCATTTTGCTTGTGGCTCTGGTAATTGAAAAATCTCGTAAGAAATCGACTCCATGAAATAAAAACGCTGCGAGTAAACAAACTCTTTTATTGATAATCAATTAACAACAGTGCAACTTATGTGCTATTACGAGGCAAGGACAACATGAATTTGTTACTTGATTCTTATTGTTGTATCTGGCGTAACTATTATTTATAATTATTACATTACCTATATATACATTTAGTACCATCTCCAACAAGTTTCTTTCAGGTAATCCTCCAGCCCTGGTGCCCCCTTCCCAGAGAGAAAGTTTTATATAATTTCAATTAAAAATTAATAATTCTTGGGGCGTCCACCCCCCCTCGGAGTAGTCTTAGTGCCCCCGCGCAGAATAAAAATGCTTTCCCCAGAGCAATTTGTCTGAAAGAAACACTGTCCCAAACAATGGGGGGGGGGGGGCTCCCAAAAGCTAACCCTGGGCCCGCCTCTTAATAAGTTTTGCCTAGAAGTGCGGGTAAAGAGGTCGCTCTATTAATGCACCTGAGCTACCCGGGGATGTGGAGGGCCTTAAGCCCGCGGGATTTTCCTTCAATGTTTCCAACAATGCTTGCATACAACTAGCTGTCATACTGACACACTAACTATGCATAAACTTGCAATAACTATAGATGTTTCACATTACTAGTAAATTATACAGGTTACTAAAATCTACTGAATTACAATTTACTCAAAAGCATTATGGTAATTAATTAATCCAACACCACACTGATGCTACTAGGTTGGCAGTGTTGGCACCCTTCAAATTTATGTTTGTTCAAATATGCCGCGCTAGTGCATTTCTTCATGCAAACATTACACTTAAAAGGATCGTCACGCATGTGAGTTCGTTTATGACTGTTTAAACCTGAAGTAGTATTGAATGCCTTCATACAAATATTACACTTAAAAGGTTTTTCCCCAGTGTGAATTCGTTTATGTCTATTCAAATGCGAACCATCATTAAATCTCTTCATACAAATATTACACTCAAAAGGTTTTTCACCAGTGTGCCTTAGCTTGTGTTTTCTTAAACCTGACGCCCGACTGAATGACGTCATGCAAATATTACACTCAAAAGGTTTTTCTCCAGAGTGAATTTGTTTATGAACGTTTAAATGTGACATCGTGCTGAATGTCTTCATACAAATATTACACTCAAAAGGTTTTTCACCAGTGTGAATTTGTTTATGGCTGATTAAACGTGCACGACTGGTGAATGTCTTCATACAAACATCACACGCAAAAGGTTTTTCACCAGAGTGAATTAGTTTATGAATGGTTAAATATGACCTGTTGAATTTCTTTTTGCAAATATTACAGGTTACATTACGTTTACGCTCCTTCTTTGAAACCCTTCCGGATTTCACAATTGTTTTGTCACATTTGGAAGATGAACTGACCGCTCTACCACTTGCCTCGCATTCTTCTTGAAGATCAGATTCATTTGTATCAACGTCTCCATAACTAATACCATGAACTATCATTAAAGGATCCTCCATGTCTTCATCACTTATAACTTCATGTTCTTCTCTTTCACTAGCACTGTCTTCATCCATCTTGTGATTGTGTATTGCTATAAGTTGTAAATATCTACCGACAAATGATCACAAAATACGTATCGCACCGCACAAAACATTCAGATGAACTCAAATTAATATTTTCCCTCCAAATCCAACTCTAACCTAACAGCAACAGCTGTCACGTCAAAGTTGTTGATATTCTCATTGCGCATGCGTCATTCAATCATCGAACTCCACGTCATCTATCTATCTATCTATCTATACCCTCACGCCACATCCCTTGCAGGGTAGGCAGAGAGGACAGAGCGCCAGACAGCCCTATCCTTACACACACTCCTAGCTTCCGTCACATTCATGCAATTAGTCATACACGCTCTCCGATTCCTTTTACTCAAAACGCGTCCATCCTTGAGGATCTGGTCGACATGATCGGACCAGGTCAGTCTCGGACGGCCGCGCTTTCTCACCCCTCTTCGCTCATTCAGATATATCTTTTTTGTCATCCTGTCATCATTCATTCTCTCAACATGCCCAAACCATCTTAGTTTGTTTACTTTCATTCTTGTCACTACACCAGTCTTGCAGTCACTCATTTCCCTAATAACCTCATTCCTTATCTTATCTCTCAGCGTTTTCCCGCACATTCTTCTTAATGACCTCATTTCTACTGCATTCAACCCTGATTCATCCTTCTTCATCCACGTCCACGTCGGCACCAAGACAGCATTGTGCACTAGCACTTTTGCTTTCATAGACACATTGCTACTACTAACAATCGGACCGAGCGCACCATTCGTCCTAGTACCGGCCAGCTTCCTTCTTTCAATGTCTCCATCACAGCGTCCATCTCTAGTAAACAAACTTCCCAGATATACATACTCATCCACTTGCTCCAGACAGTCATTACCAACCTTTATCACACAATTTGTCCTTATTTCCTCTCTTTCGAACACTAATACTTTCGTTTTATTTACATTCATTTTCATACCATTCATATCGCAGCTTTCGTACACACAGGATACTATCCGTTGTAACTCACATTCATCATCAGCCATCAACACTAAATCATCTGCAAACATTAACGCACATACTTTCACTCCATTTAGGTCCACACCAACATTCAGCTCATTCAGAGGACGCATGCAGTAGTCGAAGAACAGGTTGAACAACCAAGGCGACATGACGCAACCCTGTTTAACCCCTTTTGTGAGAGCGAACCACTGCGACAACGCAGCATTCACCCTGACACAAGCAGAGCTCTCCGTATATAGAGACGCGATTGCGCCAATCAGTCGGTCGCTCACCCCATATTCCGACAGTACACGCCACAGTCTTTCTCGGTCCACACGATCGTATGCCTTCTCCAGATCCACGAACGCGCAGAAGAGCCTCTGGTGTTTAGCCAGAAGCTTCTCCACGACCATCCGTAGGGAGAAGATCTGATCGGTGCACCCCCTGCCACTCATGAAAGCACCCTGCACATCCCATACTTTACTTTCAGTCACTTTTCTTACTCTTTCAATCAATACCTTTCCATACAGTTTGCCCACAGAGCTCAGCAAACTGATAGCCCGATAACTGCCGCATTCCAACCTTGAGCCTTTCCCCTTGTACAAAGGGCAGATGACTGCCCTCCTCCAATCCTCAGGAGTGCAGCCACTCTCCCAGCACAAGTTGAAGAGCCTCAGGCACCACTCGAGAATCTTCGGGCCACCTTGCTTGATGAACTCCACGTCATATGGTTATATTATGTGGAATAGAAGCATTATGAGTGTCTACAGGGGAGAAGAGTGCTTATTTGAAGGTTTTTTGTCTCATTCCCACTCACATATTTTCACCACTCACATACGCTTCGAGTATGGAACGTACCTACCTATTTCTCATTGGTTGGAGATTTTTCTATTTCATTAATATTTTTTAAACTTGATAATTGATTATTTATGAAAAGGGCAATAACAATTTTGCCCACATAAGTTTAACAGCTGTTTTAACATTGGGAATTAGGAGAAGAAGGAGTGGTCCAATGGTCATTTTGGAACTGCAGTAAAGTCTGTCAAGAAAACGTTGCTTTCGGATTATTTGTGAATTGTGAACTACAATTTTGTTTGATGGCAACAGTGATATTTCTATACAAATTCTACAAGTGTTGCCATTATGGTTGCCAAAATACTACTACTAGCGCCCTCGTCGAAATCCATCTCTTGGCAGAATGCATAAATATGGCCGACCTACTCCGCTTCACGACACAAGCTTTTCAAGCTTACTGTGAAGTGTACAAAGGTGTATTTGGCTTTATTTCGATAAACCTAAATTCATTTTAAAAAAAATATTACCTGGTCTTCCTACTAAATTATATTATTTTATTGAACAATTTTCGTAGTACCTAGTCTCTTATTTTACCATTCACCTACTTCATTTGCTTCATGCGCTTGTAAGATTTAAGTATGTTGGTACTTTATGAGGCTATAAAATACTCATAGCATATGTGCTGTCATTCATATTTGGTGTCATATCGTTTTCTCAGCCAATACTGAGAGCATCGTCTTGAAACTGAAGACAGTGATAGATGAAAGTGTTGACTACAAGTTGACTGTCCTAGAATTACAATATTTGGAAATTCCTTGAATAAAAAAGTATTCCAAAAGTACCCCTGAAATTTATGGGAGTTATCCATTATCCGTTCAGTTTTTCAGATGTAGAAGTATAATTTAGCCAAAATATTAATAATTATAAGGTTTTTTCCCAGGTTTTTTTTTAAAGATTCACATTTCGTGCTAACACTCTCATACAAAAGTTGAAGCGATAATAGATCGTTTTTTCCTCAGTGCATATGGGTCCACAATACTTGCAATTCTGATTCTTTTTCGCCTGAGACAAGGAAAGGAGTAATTGAAAATGAAAATCTAACTTTAGGTTAAAATATTTTAATAGATACAATAATGATATAATAAATACAATACAACTATGATAAAGTTAATTATTTTCCAGCCTTACAATGACATGGCAATGGGGAGTCACACAATGACAGATGTGGCATTGTTAATTTAAATAAACTGAGATGGTTTGGGCATGTTGAGAGAATGAATGACAATAGGATGACAACAAAAATTTAAGAGGTGTGTGGAAGTGCGGCCACCCGAGACTGACCTGGATCGAGCATTTTTTTTTTAATGAATCTGGGTTTATTGAAATAAACCCAAATACATCTGCGTACACTTTACAGAAAGCTTAAAAGCTTGTGTTGTGAAGTGGAGTAAGTCGGGGATTGAACCCGCGCCCACTGTATTAACAGTTGAGCGCATTACCAACCAGGCTACCGACCACCTCAAAATGTCGCTCGATCATGTCGACCAGATCCTCAAAGGATGGACGCGTTTTGAGTAAAAGAAATTGTAGAGAGCGTGTATGACGAATTGCATAAATGTGACGGAGGCTAAGAGAGTGTGTAAGGATAGGAGAGTCTGGGGATCTGTTCTCTCCGCCTACTCTGCAAGGGATGCTGCGTGAGGGAATATAATAGAATAGAACATTTCTCCAAATTTTGATTTTTAACGCCGGGCCCTTAATATGTTTGTGACTCCACTTTGTTGTAAGACGTTTAAATTGTTAGATCTACCTACTTACAAAGAACACAATATTTTTTTAATAATTTACCCACAATTAACATATTAAAATTTTCAAAATCATAACAAAATTTACATAACTTTAATTTATCTAATTTATTTATATACAAAACAAATTGTAAAATATTACTACATAATTTAATTTATCTAATTTATTAACAATATTATATTAAACCGAAGCTGAATCGCAAAACGACGTGAATATAGTTCTTCAGAGGCCTGTACACTATAACGAGGCCGTCGCCATATTGTTTATGGAGGCCGGGCCCAACTGACATTTGACGATGATTACGCCATCTAAATTGTATGGGAAAAAATATTTCGTAGTTCAAGTGTTTGTCACCGAGACAAGGTGTTTGTCACCGATACAAGGTGACGTCACCGATCACCACTCGTGGCGGTGATGGAATTCGAGGATGTAGGCTTGTACTCTACTATCGCAGGCTTCGACTATAAAAACATTATGGCAATTACCGTCTGATCCTATAAAGCCGATATTCTAATCGTCACTATGCCACAACATGCAGTGGGACTCTGACTACGCGATCACATTCTAATCGCTATCGAGATGTGGTGATGAGATTGTAATTCAATTAAAGTGTTTGTGATATTCATAATTTTCGAAAGGCCGCCTTCAGTGCCTTAGTGCCTAGTTAGAAATAAGACATATGTATGCAATCTGTTTCTCTAAATTATTTATTTATGTAAGTACAAAAAATTGGACTTAGTACAGATTATAAAGCATTGTTCACTAGGGCAAACTTATCCCAGAGTTGCGATTTCTTCCAGTTAACCCTAATCATATTAGTAGTCCTAGTCATTATTAAAAAACGATCAATATATGTTTCTGTAATGTTGGTTCAAGTTAATTAATGTTGAAGGTTATCACGGTGTGCGGCTGACATTCTTTCTTGTTTTTTCGAGTGAATGGTGTATAGATGAACTTGATCGACGTTTCCACACTCCTATTGGTGTCTGATCCAAAGAGGAAGACACAGTAGGAGTGTCGAAACATCGAGTTAATCTACACACGGTTCACCCGAAAAACAACTAAGTATGTTGATTAATATCTTTTCATGTTTCGTCAATAGATGTGCGTTTGATGATTTATGTATGTATTTATGTTTTCATTTATTGTTAGGTACTCTTTTGGTAATAAATTTTTAATTAGTTATGTCTTATTTTGGTTTCTGTCATGGGTTGGCTGGCAGAAATTGCCATTTGGCAATAAGCCTGCCCTTTGTATGTTTCTGTACAATAAAGATTATTTTATTTTATGATTTCTCTTTCTAAAAACAGGTCCAGTGATTATTCTCCAACCATTGTATTTCTCTCTTATTTCTTCCAGACAATAAAGTTTAATTTATTTAAGTATTACTTTCTGACGTTACCGTGTAGAGGGCCGTATGAACTATATTCCTTGTGGGTCTCAACTGATTGTTAGAATAAATAATATGTAAATATACAATATTTATATGGAATTATACACAATTATTACTTAATTATAAATACATTTTATTACACACCTTAGTAAAACCTTGAGAATTCAAAATAAAAGGATTTTTATATCGCCTGAAAAATTAATTTCTTATCTTTGAACTGATCCATTCAATTTTAAAAAAATCTGTCAAAAAAGAAATGGTTCTCAATGAGGGCACCACGTGTAGCTTTTGAGCAACCTTAACACTTGTCGAATTTCAATAGAAATATCATTGTTGCCAGCAAACAAAATTCTAGTTCTAAAATAATCCAAGAACATTTCTTCCTTGACTGACTATAAATGTTTCTTTAATGGAAAGGTTCACTTGCACGAGCAAATTGCCGAAATAATTGCCCAATTAATTGTTCCGAGCTGCAAGAGCAACTATTGGAAGTGGGAAAAAAGTATGAAATATCGCTAAAATAATTGATCCAGTTGCGGCAATACAAGTTGCCGATGAATTATTGCTCGTAAAATTGCCTGTGTAAGAGAACCTTTATAGAACGTCCTTAGAGTAAAATTATTTCAAACTGTCGAACGCAGTCATAAAATTTGAGCGAGAAGAGACGACTACCTGCTTTATTCGCACCTTATGGTTCTGGCATAAGTGCGAATAAAGCAGATAGTCGTCCCTTCTCTGTCACACATTTATGACTGCGTTCGACAGTTTGAAATAATTTGACTATAAATTAATATAAATTTGTTGAACTAATATCTATGAACGTCAGTAGAATCCAGGGTTGGTATGTTCGATGACGCATCGCTTACAATACTTCTTCACTGCTCTATAACCTTCTATTGAAATCTGACAGTCCTGTATATTTAACTGTTGCAACCCTCTGCAGTAATAAGCGATGCATTGAACACCCCTGTCTGTCACAAGATCACAATTCCTTAGACTCAACTTCTTCAGATTTGGACAGCTTTCCGCTAAAGCTCGTAACCCCGCATCGCTGACGTCACATTTTCCAATATCCAGCGCTCTGAGTCTCGGACAAAATCTTGCGAGGACCGTTATAGCGTCATCGCTAACAGCTTCGCACCCTCTAGCATTTAAATATCGTAGTTTGTAGCATCTTCTAGCGATGACTTTGAGTCCAGCGTCACTGATCTGATCGCATTTGGCCACAGAGAGGTAGCGGAGTGTCGCCCCTAGTTTGGAGAGCTCGTACAGTCCGAAGTCGGTGATGTTGGAACAGTCTGATACGCTCAACTCTCGAAGTCCGGAGCAAAACGATGGTACAAACTTCAGTCCGTCATCTGAAAAAATAAATAAATATTAGAAATATGTTTTGCTTTTATGGTAATGACTGAATTCATGCTTTGATCATTGGTTTCAACAAAATTTCAGTTGTATAGGTTATGGGGTAACTGGAGAGATAGCAGATGGTTTGGACTTTTAATATTCTGAATTTTCTTGGATTGCCTGTGGTGTTGTAATTTTTTTCAATAGATGGTGATAGTATACCTTCTTCTCGGCTGTTTATAGGCCTAACTAACTGTTTTAAAATATGCAGTTTCAAAACAATTTCGATAGATCGAGATTTAATATTATAAACGAGTTGTTGTTATGAATAAGCAAGTTATTGTAATTAATGAGCGGATTGTTGTGATGAATAAACGAGTTCTATTATGAATAAACGAGTTGTTGTTGTTACGAATAAACTAGTTGTTGATGTTATGAATAAACGACTTGTTGTTATTAATGAGTGAGTTGTTGTTATGAATAAACAAGTTGTTGTTATAAATAAACGAGTTGTTGCAATGAATAAACGAGTTGCTATGACGAATTATATTATTGTGTTCGTACCAGTGATTTGCGTGCATCTCCTGAGATACAAGTAGACTAGCTGCGGACAGGCTCTGACGATGGCTTTGAGTCCAAGATCCTCTACAGCAGAACAGTCTGTCAAGTCAAGATATTGGATGAGGAGACGGCGGGGGGGTTCATTGCTGATGCTCGATATTCTGGAACAACCTGGAATACAAAATACATATAATTTAGACAAACAGTAGATAATAGACATACACGCTTAGATTTTTTGCACGCTTTGTGTATTTAACTTCACTTGACGTTGTTGTCTCCAAATCTTGTAATTGAATTTCAACTCATTTCTAGACTTGCTAGAACTCTGAAACTTTCACCAATTGTGTATACCTACTAGACGACTGTACCGTATTGGATCAGCCTTCTCCAGAGACAAAAGAAATGTAAAGCGTTTGAAGGGATCCATGGGTTGTGTGGGGTCGTGTGTGGTATCGTATCGAAGATCGAAAGCCAGATTATGTCCAGCTCATGTTTACAAAGATTATAAAAATGTGTAATATTTTTTTTAATGTAGGTAGGTACTTGTTTCATACCAAATAGTGAACCCCTCTCTCCATGCTGCTCTTCCTCTTCCGAAACGATGGCCACAGGACATTTCTTTAGTTTATTATTCATGATCTATCAATTCTAATAAAAATTATTCATATTTAGGGCATGGCACCAGGAATGACGCCACAGTCTTTTCCCACGACATTAAGGTTCAAAATTGCGTGACAATCGCATAATAAAATGACAAAAATAGCGTTTATTTTTCCATTTTTTGGGTTCATTTTGCGTCTATCAAAAAACTTCTACGGTTATTGCCTAGATTTTAATGCACATTATGAGTACAAAATAAATTAACTCTGCGACTTTCCGGAAACGAGTTTCCGTCTTTCGGAAAAAAAAAGATCAGAGGTGTTTTTCAATTTTTTTTTGAGAAATCTATACAAGATATAGAAAATCTTTTACGGTTACTCCCTAGATAAATGTTCAATGCATCTACCCTATTTTGTTCCAAAGCATATTTAGTAACGGTTATCGAGATAGAAGGTCCCCCGTTTTTAGAAATTTTTGAAATGTCTGTATGCATCCTACTCTTAATAAGAATTCATATTATAACTCTAAATTCTACAAAATTTGAATACAAATATTTACAGATACATAATATTTGTTATTCGTGATACACGCGATATCTAAATACATGAACCCATTAGTTTGTTTTTAAAGATTTGGAATTAAACTCTGCAATCCGTGCATTATATTAGCCAGGCGGCGCCATAGCCACCAACGCTTGGTGCAAAGATTATATTTTAATAGACTCGGTATACCAGTATTACTTTATACCTACGTGTATGTACTAAAGGTGCTCTTACACGAGCAAATTTTCGAACAATAATCGCGGAAACTCGTACAAATCGTATTGATAGCAGCATGGGCGTCGTCAGGGGGCTGCTGCCTCCTGGCCCCCCTAGAGATTGGAATAGGTATATATTTTTTCATACAAAATGATAAAACCTCACAAAAAATCACATTATTACACACGTTTTCTCATCATAACATAAATTTTCACGAAAATTCATCAAAATACAATTATTTCATCAAAAAAAATTCTTTTAAATCGTCCTCAAACATTTATTAAAATTTTAAATTGTGACTAATTTTGATATTCAACATTTTTTTATAGCGTTATGGTATTAGATAGGCCCATAATTGTTTTTGTATCTGCAAGGTACACTATTCACTTATTCTAGAAAAAAAGAATCAAGGATGTATCTTATTAATTGGCGGCTCTGTGACCAATAACGTCTTGCAAGTCGGGGTTTGGCAAAAAAAAACGAAAGAAATTCATAACTCGAAAACTACAAAATATCGCTGAACATACATGGGGATTAAATCAATGGGTATTAAGGTCCTCTATCATCCTGCTTCTGTTGATCCACCGGTTGTGTTACACTGTGTATATTGCGACATAATGTTAATCAATACGTTTTGTACGAGTTGCCGCAATTATTGCTCGTGTAAGAGCACCTTAAGACCGATAGATTATAAGTAGGTACTTTAATACCAACTTGTAAAATCCGGTTGTGTACAAAATCTTGCCATTATGTTAATAAAGTCAACAATGCAGTGGTGTTACAACTATGTTAATTATACTAAATATTAAAACGTAAGGAGCCGTGGAATTATACAGAAAATATGCATGGGTGAAAGAAGAGGTGTATGGAAACACGGCCCTCCAAAGCCACTTGGTTCACGAGGGTTGATGTGTTTTTTTATTATTAAAATTACATAATTGTAATTGCGGATAGTTTGCAAGAGGTTTAAAAGGACTGTGAATTCCTGGGTTCTGTTCTCTGTGTATACCCTGCAAAGAACGCGCCGTTTAAATGCAGAATAGAGGCCTGGAATTCTTGCAAATGTAAAAAAACATGAGAAAACGTTTGAACAGAGAAAACATTGATTCCAACCAAAGGTTGTAGGCATGTTTTTAGGAACTTTTCAAGCTCGTTGAATTGTCTGTTCTAGAACAATTTGAACGAAAAATACACGCAACGAAAATGAATAACATTCGTCACACGTGAAAAAGCTTGCAAGAAAAAAAATGTTGGGTGTTTTTATATACGCACAGTATTACGGGTAGCCCCATTTTGGGGATGGTTGAATAGTTGTATTATTATCGTATGACAGTTCTAAAAAATAAATGCAAAGATCAAAGGGCTCACAAGATTATGAACCGTGGCTCCTCTGACCGGTTGTACTGCCAATGTGTCTGCATAAAATCCGCACAAATGAATACAACAATCGAAGGTAAGTATTTATATTATAATAATAATGATTGATTACTGTATTGAACTGTTGTACCTTCTATTGGCGATGTGGCGGATTTATTACACTACACTATAACCTCGATTACCGTAAGATCCAATGGAGGTTGAGAACTCATGTTTAACACAGTAATAGCGTATCGCATCTCTCAAATGGCGGTGGGCAGGTCACATGGCTAGAGATCCAGACGATAAGTGGTCGAAGAGAGTCTTAATCTGGAAACCTAGAACGACTACCAGGAGCGTAGGAAGACCGAGCGTACGGTGAAGAGACGACCTAGTCAAGTACGTTGGTGTCAACTGGACCCAGAGAGCCCAAGATAGAGCGGTGGGGAAGCAGATGGAGGAGGCCTACGTCCAGGAGTGGATGGGAGTGGGCTGATAAGAAGAAGAACACAGTAATAATGTTGCCCTATCGTCGGGAAATATCGTGTGTTTTTCCTAACCTATGGTCTATGGAGAACTCATTAAGGCTTCATTTTAGAATATAAAAATGGACACATTATGAGGCTTTTCGTTAGAAATTTGTTTTTTTTTTCACCAACAAAATGTTTATTGATAAAATTTTCAACATAGATAAAAAAATTACACGTAGTCATAGGCTGGCCACACACGTCCCGAAGTTCAGTTCCGGAATCGACCGTTTTGCAAAAAAGTTCCGATCAAAACCTCTCTCTGAATTCAGCGTCACCCCGATTTTAAATTCAGAAAGAGGTTTTGGTCGGAACCTTTTTGCAAAACGGTCGATTCCGGAACTGAACTTCGGGACGTTTGTGGCCAGCCATAGAATTCGATAATATACCCACCCACCTTATAGCAAATTTTTCATTCCAAACATTAAAAAAAAAAACAATTTCAGTATCGAGGCGTACCGAGGGTTTTGAGTTTTGGACGTTTAATCGACGACTCTCCGAAATTCTCTTTTTAGTTTATAATATCATTAGAAACTATCGTAAAATGTATCGTGTTTATAGTGAAAATAAAGGTGAGTTTGTCTCGTATTTATGTAGGGCCGGCGGGGCCGCATATAAAGATTTGAATATTTATATGCGGAGGGAAGATTAGCAGACATTGATGACGTAAGAATAAGTTTATTCCTCGAGTTATTTCTTCCAGGATTCACTGTACTGTGCATATATAATGATAATACAGTAATCATAAATACTCATACAATATTGAGTACCGCAGTTATGCTAAATAGGTCGAATAGGCGCCGATATCTTGTACCTATGCCTATTCAAGTCTCAATATCAATACATACTGCATACTAGACTGGGTAATAGGTATATTAGACGCCCACATGTGTGCCTATGTAGAATTATTGTAGTTAGAACATACTGCACTTTGGTTTTATCTAATCTTACAAGGGGCCAAAGAATGGTGGATTTCCCTATCTTTTTACAAGACTTTTAGTAACTTCATCTGTTGTTATTATCGGCGTCATTTTTTCTTTCTTTTTTTTAATGAATTTAGGTTTATCGTAATACACCCAAAAACATCTTTGTACACTTCAAAGTAAGCTTGAAAAGCTTGTGTCATGAAGTGGAGTCTACATATTCATTTTTTTTTTACTCCCCAATGTCCCAGCACCTTGATGTTTTGCACACATACGAGTATTTTCATTGGGTGACAGTTCAAGATTGTCACACTGTTTTATCAATTGCGTTAATTTAATTTTAATACATGGAGAAAAAAGGTTTTCTGCGATTTCTTATTAGCTATATGTGTTTTCAAATCAAATTCTGATGATTCTATTCTATCACTTGGAAGGTAGGTGGAGAGATCAGGAATGCCAAGCTTCCTTATACTTCAACTACTGTCTCGATGACAAAATACACCACCACCCGCTGCCAAGCGAAAAACCTTTTTTATGGGATTAAAAAAAAAACAACCTAACAATGGCAAACATTGAATATCCGCTGGATCACTTCGTTTCGATTGTCTGACCCGCGTACGAATCTGTCGTATCCCCCTTAATAATATTATAATAATGATTACAATTAATATGTTGGTAGGTAATGTTGTATTGATTAACCATTAACCAGTCCATTTAGTACAGTATCATATCATGACATTATCAATATCAAACTTAAGAACCTAATCCACCTTCAACCTTGTAATGCAAACAGACTCAGAGCGAATGAAGGAACTCAGCCGCGGCAAAACTTCATACATCTGAAGGTCGTGTACAAGCAAGGAGACCCGAGCTACGGTGATCCCCTGACTTAGCCAGGTTCCACCCAGGACTGTCGAACGAAATATGATAATTTTGACTTTGTTTGATAACAAGAATTTATCCCATCGTAAGAATTGATGTAGGTATCGCATGAAAGATTCATCAATTGGGTTACTTTTTACTAGGTTCAGAAAAGTGGTCGATTGGGTTTATACTAGGTTCAATATTCTGCCACTTTTCGAACTAAAATAAGTATGTTTTAAATTTATTATATGTAGGTAGTAGGTACTATGAAATAATTGAAAAAAGGCTTCATTTTAGTTAGTACCATACGCGCTTGTGTTATTATTATATACGCAATTGGACCTAATTTTATTTATTTATTTACACTTTTGGTGAACAATATTCAGAGATATGTTAACATTACAAATATAAGTCATAACATTTGTTCACTAGGGCGAACTTGTAGCATTGCTTGCGATCTCTGCCGGCTAACCTCAAATTCATATCTCGATTAGGACAATAATTTACAAAAGTTAATTTGAGAGGTGATTCAAGCTCTTGTTAAGGATATTAAAAAATCATGCTCTAGGACAGCCACATTCTCTCATATCATTCTTCATATTATTATTTATAGTAGCGCCATAATCATTACATAATTAATTACTGTAGCATGTTCTACTTCTAATATAAAAACTTTATGACATGATACGATATCGAGTAGATATGACTGACGCCTCTACGACGCCGTAGTGCGCCTTAAGCTATTCTATACATACATACGGTTGACATTCAAACCAAAAGCTGGAAGGTTAAAGATCAATAATTATAGTTGTGTGTTTTTAAGGTCTAATGAAAGACAATATATTTAGATTAAAATCCACAAAAATGACTTTAGATTACGCGACTAGTATTCGAGGATTTGCACCCTCATCATCAGGCGATTGTGAATAAAGTAAACAGGAATATAGAGACAGTGAGTATTTATAAGAATTGAAACAATATAGTGGGAGAAGCCCGTAATTAAAAAAATGTAAGAAGGTAGATAGTTTAATAAACAAACAAAAAACTACAGTGACTACAGTGATGAATAACTATCACAAAAGAGTGCCGTGTGAAAGATTTTATTTAACTTCACTGTAGTGTTTTTTTTTTGTATGTGACCAAATCCTGTAATCGTTTTTTCAACCACTTCCTGACTACTTAGAGACCTGAAACTTTGCAAACGTACGTAAACTCAATGAAAATACGATTCTGTGCATAAATAGATCAGCCTACTCCTGTAAAAGATGTAAAGCTTTTGAGGGGGATCTAACGATCGTGTGGGGTCATGTCATCATGTGTGGTATCGTATGAAAGGGCGTTGGAAAAGAAATCCAAATTATCGGTTAGATTTTGTCCAGCTCAATCCTTGGAAGACACCGAGCGATCGAGTCACCGCATACCGCCGTGTTTTGGTATCTTAAAAGGTCCCTTAATATTTTAGTCTCTCGATATCGAGGTTTTGTCGAGACAATTCAATTCTCGACGTTGTTGCTCGAAATGCGAGTACCACTGAGCAGTGAGTATGATGTGATGTGACGACTGTATGATATGAGAGAATAATAATAGAAGGTTTAAACTTTTAAAGAATGTTGCGAATGTTTGCAGAGATACCTGAATACTTCAATGGAGGTAATTAAAATAAATCGACCAAGCTTTTTATCGAAAGCTCTGTAGTACAGTCGCCAAGTAAAATGTCGTAACTCGATAACTGATAAAAAAAATGTAATAGTGAGTATTTATATGATTTATTCAACAATTTTAGAAGGAGTGTCGCCTCCAACCTAGGAGTTTTTGATTAATAGACCTTTAAATATTACTTATTTGTTGAATTAACATGAACTTGGTATTGTTTCTTTTCTTTTTGTTTTATAATGACTTCGTTGTTTGGTGGTACATTCGTTCGACGTCTGATCTCCTCATTTCTTATTTTATCTCGAAGACTGACGTCCAACTAAAAGTACTGCTTTCTTCTTCTCAGGTTTCAATCCAATAGATTTGTTTGCAGCAAAGAACACCTCGCTTTCCACTCCCCCCGGTCCTCCGCACAACGCTTCAGCTCCAAGTATGAGGAGCAGCTCATATCCTGGAGAACCTGCTCCATATATTCTTGTCGGGGTCGCCCTCTGTGAGTTGTCCCCTCGGTCATTCCCTCCATTACGGTGTGGAGGAGGTTTTCGTGTCGTATTGTGTGGCCTATCCACTTGGCCCGTCTCTCTGAGATTGTTTTGAGAAGTTGCCTTCCTTCTTCGATTCTGTTGAGAACTTCGTCATTCGTGATGTGGTCCCTCCAGGATATTCCTATTATTTATTACGACGTATTTTGGAGCTACAACATTTTATTATGTAAGCGTCAACCATACTATACTCATACATCGTCATCTCAACGTTTCGAAAGCTTGTATGTATATAGAAAAATCTTTAAGAGTGGGCATATTGATATGTCAACAATTTATAAAAACGGGAGACCTCAGATCTCAACACCCGTTACTAAATATGCTTTGTAAAAAATGGAGTAGATACATTGAACCTTTATCTTGAGAAAAACAGTAATAGATTTTTTATATCTTGTGTAGATTTCTCAACAAAAAGTGGTGACAGAAACTCGTTTCCCGAAAGTCGCAGATTTTTTTTGTATTGTTAATGTGCATTAAAATCTAGGGAATAACCGTAAAAGTTTTTTGATTGATTGAAAATTAACCCCAAAAAATGTTAAAAAGCTATTTTTGCCATTTTATCATGCGATTGTTCAAGCGATTTTGAACCATAATGCCGTGGAAAATGACCGTGACGTCATAGTTAGGTCGCGAGTCTTAACTGTTCATGTTTTATATCGCGGATTGTGGACTGGGGGGGATTGAGGGGGTGGTAGGGCGGGAGGGCGGGAGGGGTAGAAGGACGATAATCATTTTTCTAAAGAAAGCAATTTTAGTTAAGCACTGCGAATTATTCCAACAATTCTTTCTAATGAAGACGCACGTAGGTAGAAATGGATTCAAAGAAAATGAATGCCATTATGTAAGGTTATATTATTAATTCCATCCGTCTTGGCCACCGTGCGGACGTTACCTGCAAGTGGAGTTTAAGATTGTATTGTTGGTAGCCCTGATTGTCCAATCTTGTCATAAGAGCTGTCAAAGGTTCGCAATGTTCTCACATTGTATCTTTTACAAGTAGCCTTCATTGTCGAAAATATTACAGAGTAGCGCTAGAGAAATCATTTTGAAGAAAAGATAGTTTTGCGAGTTCGAAAAAGAAAAAAATACTCAAATAATCCCTTCAAGCCGCCATCACAAGTTAGAAAAACAATGTTGCCAGTTTATTCTGACAATTCGAAAATTGGCAAATTGGCGTTTTAAGTAAAATGTTTTTTTTTTAATTAAAATGAATCAGGGTTTATCGAAATAAACCCAAATACTTACATCTTTGTACACTTCACAAAAAAGTTAATAGCTTGTGTTGGGAAGTGAAGTAGGTCGGGGATTGAGCCCGCGCCCACTGGATTAACAGTCGAGCGCGTTACCAACCAGGCTACCGACCACCTCAGAATCGGAGAGTGTGTATGACTGCATGCATGAATGTGACGGAAGCAAGGAGTGTGTGTAAGGATAGGGCTGTCTGGTGCTCTGTCCTTTCTTCACACCCTGCAAGGGACGTGGCGTGAGGGTATAGATAGATAGACATACAAAGTTTGGTTGAGGTGGTCGATAGCCTGGTTGGTAAAGCGCTCGACTGTTAATCCAGCGGGCACGGGTTCAATCCCCGACCTTCTCCACTTTACAACATCACAAGCTTTTAAGCTTTCTGTGAAGTGCACAAAGATGTATTTGGGTTTATTTTGATAAACCCAGATTCATTTTTATATATAAAAAAAAATGTTTGTGTACTACATTTATATATTACGTCTGTCTGGTACGGCACCACTTTTATAAACACATTCCTCAACAAGGTGTGAACATTTAATGTACACCGTATACATTAAAATATTATCGTATATTATGAGTTATTATTTGTATATATCATTCCTAGCCGCCCACACACATCATCAACTCATAATCACCGCATAGTGTACGTAATTCTGCAATAAGCTATTAGCTGAACATTTAGTAAATCTTGCGCTCTGCAGATTTAATCACGCTTGGCACATTCATCTTTTTCGACACTTTAAGAGTACCTATGCATACCGACATTTCAAAAATTTCTAAAAACGGGAGACCTTAGATCTTGACAACCGCTACTAAATATGCTTTCGAAAAAAATAGAGTAGATACATTGAGTCTTTATCTAGGGAATAACCGTAAAAGATTTTTTATATCTTATATAAATTTCCCAAAAAAATTGTGAAAAATACCTCTGATCTTTTTTCCGAAAGACAGAAACTCGTTTCCCGAAAGTTGCGGACATTTTTTTTTGTAATGATAATATGCATTAAAATCTAGGGAATAACTGTAAAAGTTTTTTGATTGAAGCAAAATTAACCCCAAAAAATGGAAAAAACGCAATTTTTACCATTTTGTCATGCGATTTTGAACCTTAATGCCGTGGGAAATTACCGTGACGTCATTCTTGGTATCAAGCCCTTAAACACAGTAGTATGCCAAAGGGCGGACTTATTTCAAAAGCAATGTCTTACAGTCAACCCGAGAAAAGAAAAGAAAAGTTATAAATACTGAAATACAATTCTTTTAAAACCCCATCACAATTCATCAGCGCATATTGCATTGCAACCGACTACCTTCTTGCCAACTATTTGCCATGAGTTATGTGGCAATGTGCTAATGAGCTTATTAGGTACCTACCGTGTCTAGTGCTAGGCTAGGTGTCTACCTAGTAAGCTGATTAGCTGATTGTCCTAAATACCCACAGCCATATTTGGTCAGACAGTTCATCTATCTATCTGTCTATTTCTACAGCTGGTATGTCAACATCCATATGCCATTTATGCGCGGATTTAGGAATGCTACTAGCTGCAACGCGTCAAAAATGACCCGCTTTGTGGGGTATGCAGAGAGAACAGATCCCCAAACCCTATCCTTACACTTTTATAATTTTTGTACGTACATTACTTATTATGGTAAATTATTTTTTATTTGGCGTAACATTTTGTACTACAATTTTACCGATTCAATTTATAAATCATACATACATACATACATCTTCTTCCCCTTCTATCCTTGGTTTGGTCGGGGGCTCAAAGCATCTGTGTATCTTCGCCAGAGACCCTTGTCACTTGCAGCTAGTATGTATGAACAATGTACAAATTTAGATCTCGAAATCTATCGATGCTGCTCAAAAGAATTTGTAAAGTCGTATAATGTCAATAAATTCCAAGGGTTGTAAACAACGATACATTTCATAAATTACGCAATATTTTGTCATTGAAAAGTAGTATTTACCAAACACATTTCGACCGTAGCTAAAGGCACAAGTGTTTTAAATTCAATACATATTCAATCAACTTGGAAAAGTTGCCACGGCCCTGCGTTACATTAATTGTTACCCGATTTCCACCAAAATTATGTAAGTTGATATATTATTGCAATTGTTAGAGCATGAATAACATCCAAAACTAAGGAAAGTCCTGAGACCGCCGTTTTGGTATGAAACATCGGCGCCTAGCATAAAGCCCTTTCATGTCTGGAAGTAGAACCTAATTTAATTTATTTAATTTTATTATTTGCATCCGGCATCGAATCTAAAAGTAGCAATAATATGATTAACCGATTATATTTATTGAATGGACATTAAAATTATTATTATTGTTTGGTGGATGTAACTGATACCCGGACAATAAATAAAATCATAAAAATATTAAGTACTTTATCAAGTGAACATAAAATTTTAAATAAAATAATACTTATGTATGTTTTTATTACAAATTTTAGGACTCCTGACCTGATTGAAGTTATTTCTACAGTCCTAAGTAAAAACAGCGTATAAGCCAATTTTGGTTTTATATCAAAACTAGCTGTACCCTGCGCTCCTTGCTACGCCACAGACAACTGTGAAGCAGTGAAAGAATGAAATACACTTATTTATTTATTTTATTTTATGTGTGACACCCACAGACATCAACAAAATATGAATTCATTATAATACAAAAAAAAAACATCTCATGTCGACTCTCCAATTAAGGGCGCCCGCAGCATACACCAACAACAAAGGCTGGCAAAAAATAATAATAAATAATAAACTCACTAAAAAGCTAATCAATGCTCGCAAAAATACCACCAAATAACGAAGTCATTATACAATAAAAAAAAACAATATACAAAGTTCAAGTCAATATAAGTATGTTACAGCAAATATGTGAACGGGTATTAATTAAAAACTTCTAGGTTGGAGGCGACACTCCTGAAATTACCCAGGGAAGTTATGAAAACATCCACCCACTCCATATTTCGTTGACACAGTTAATTGTGACCTATTTGTTTCATAGGCTCTCACCCTCCAGACCAACTATTTCTCCTGATCTGCTGGGCAAATGTTAAGCACATTTATTATTTCAGTAACTCTTTATTTTAACAATTTTTATTTCAGTTTTAGTAAAATACGAGCTTTTTGAGGCAATTTTAGGTATTATTGTACAGCTTCCAGGAACATCTTAATATTATTTTGAAAATCGCAACTGTGAGAACATAGGAATCTTCAACATATCGTAGTTGAATATAACAAGTAGTTATCTCAACAGATACACAGCAAAGGATGGACCTTCCATCAGGCTTATGACCGATCGTCGGCTAGCTTAATGTGATTACTTTACACATAAGTAACATTCACCAATTCCAGTCCATCTATCTGCCGTGGCCGGGAATCGAACCCAGACCTTGAACCTGACGAGACGGTATTTTACTGCTATGCTTAAAAGGCTGGTGGAGGTGAAACGTGTATATATTGTACACGGCCCTCTATTGAGATCATTTTTTTGGTATTTATGTTATTATATCTTTATATACCTAGAACCTAAATACATGCATTCGGACTATATTCACCTATCTGAAATAGACTCATTCGTATACTCCATTAGTACTATCAACATTTATGTCTAAACAAAACAAACAATAAACTCTGGTGATATCAGCTGTGGAATATTAAGGCGAAGATACACACGAGAGATCTTGGCCTCCCGGATACCAAAATGACAGGTCTCTTGTGTGTAAACACATCGGAGACGCGAGATATCTCTCGATACCGCGCGCCTCCTGAGACGGTCTGCGCACGCAAGTCTAGCGTCGTGTATTTTACATATTTTCGTCTCAGGGGACGCGTCTCCGGTCTTTTGACATGTTCAATTTTAATCTGAGGTCTCTTGGAGATGTTTGCAACTGAATTGGATTGGCGCGCGTGGGCACGTGGTTTTTGTATTGATATATAATTTTAAACATTCCTGCGATTGTGACGATATTAGTACATTGTTAATAATAAAATTGTTAGTTGATTATAATTATAATATTATTTTTAAATAATGGCGGATTAATAATAGAGTTGCATTTGCATTTGAAATATGAATCTCTTCTCCACACCATATCCCATTTATTTGGGGTCGGCGGCTCGGATACTCCCTCTCCATTTTCCCCGATCGAGGCAGTCTTCTGGAGTAAGCTCCAGGTGTTCCATGTCCCCTCTGATGGTCTCCTCAAGGGACTTTTTCGGCCGTCCTCTCTTTCTTTGTCCTTCCACTGACCAGTTTGTTGCCCTCCTCAGAGCGGAATCCTCGTCCCTTCTCTGCACGTGTCCATACCACCGAAGTCGGGCCTCTCGCGCTTTTAGGTCAATCGGGGCAACTTTCATAGTTCCTCTGATGTGTTCATTTCGGATTTTATCTAATCTAGTTACCCCGAGTGACCAGCGCAGCATTCTCATCTCGGTGGTATGGAGCAACTGTTCTTCCTTTCGTTTCAGGGGCCAGGACTCCGCCCCGTAGAGCATGGCAGGTCTTACTACGGTCTTATAAAATTTTCCCTTGAGGTTAACGGGTATTCTTCTGTCGCATAGAACACCTGAAGCCTCTCGCCACTTCTTCCACCCCACCTGCACTCTGTGCCTCACATCTTGCTCAACGCCTCCCTCCGTGCTTATGACTGCTCCCAGGTACTTAAAGTTGTTCACTTGATTTAGTGTCTGGTTTTGGATCTTTACTGTACCACTGGTTTGTTGTGTACCTGGTAAATACTCAGTCTTTTCCCTATTAATTTTAAGGCCGTTGTCCTCTAGAGCACTCCTCCAATTTTCCAATTCTATTTCGAGCTCTCTCTCATCCTCACTGCACAACATGATGTCATCAGCAAACAATAAATTTTTGTGTGTTTCTCTGAGTAGGCCTCCAGTCAGTGTTTCCATAATGGTGTTAAATAGGAATGGACTTAGTGCTGAGCCTTGATGTAAGCCCACTTCAACTGGGATAGGAGATGTGAGCCCACAGGCTGTTCTTATCGTGGTTGTGCAATCTGTGTACATAGCCCTTATTATCCCTACATATATTTCTGGGACGCCAAATTTTCTTAGTGCCCACCAGATAAGATCCCTTGGAACCCGGTCGTAGGCCTTTTCGAGGTCAATGAACACCATGTGGAGTGTTTTCTGTTTATCTATGTACTTATATTGGGTGTTTCTTACTATATGAATTGCATCAGTTGTGCTTCTTCCCGGCATGAACCCAAATTGACACTCTGAGATTTTGTTCCCCAATTCAGTTCTCAGTCTATGTTCGATGATTTTCTCGAACCATTTCATGGCATGGCTTATAAGTTTGATTGGGCGGTAATTCTTACAGTCTTGGATGTTTCCTTTTTCTTTATATAGAGGTACCAATACGCTTTCTTTCCAAGCAGTCGGAACATTCCCTTCCTTCATCATATCATTGAAAATATCACAAACTATCTCTATAATAGCTTCTTCTGCTATATGGAACCCCTCAATCGGTATTGAGTCCGGTCCGGTCGCCTTATTCTTTTTCATTCTTTTCAGTGCTGCTTTTGTTTCTGCAATCGTTATTTGCTCCACCATATTACTGCACTTGGGTGGTTCACTAAGTCGTTTTCTTGGGTTTTCCTCGTTTAGCACTTTATCATAATATTCAGTCCATCTCTCTTTTATATCTTGGTCATCTGTAAGGACCCTTCCATCTTCACTCTGTACACATTTTACTACACTTAGGTCTTTGGTTCTGTTATTTCTTGACTTTGCCATTCTATATATTTGTTGTTCGCCCTCCCCCATTTCCAATTTTTCATATAGTGAGTTGCAAGCTTCAAATCTTGCCTTTGCTACTATCTTTTTAGACTCTTTCTTTGCTTTTTTGTATTCTGCCATGTCCTCTGGAGTTTTGGATTTTTGCCATATCTTAAACAATCGCTTTTTGTCTTTGATTTTCTCTTGGACTTCCTCATTCCACCACCATGTTTCCTTCTCCACCTTTCTTCCGCCCTTTGTTGATCCGCAGGCCTCTTCACCTTTCTGCCCTATCACTTGTGTTAGCCAGTTCCATTTGTCATCTATTGTTTTCAGTTCGTTTCTTTCTTTCAATCTTTCATTGATTTCTGTCCGGATACCCTGAACAAATTTTTCCTTTATATCTGGCCTACGGAGTAGCCACCATTTAGTCTTTTTATGGGTTTTTGGCATCCTATATTTCTTAACCTTGTCAATCTTGTAATCCATTATTAACAATCTATGTTGCGGGGCTACGCATTCTCCTGGAATCACTTTAGAGTTGGTAATCTTTCTCCGATCTTCTTTTCTGGTTAGGAAGTAATCAATCTGACTCATTGAGTTCCCGCTTTTGTATGTGATTAGGTGTTCTGTTCGCTTTTGGAATAAAGTGTTGGCTATGATTAAGTTATGTGCTGTCGCCAAGTCTAATATCCTTTCACCTTCGTCGTTTCGATTTCCATACCCTCTACCACCATGGCAGTTGTTATATTCACCCGCTAACTGACCAACATGTCCATTGAGATCTGCTCCAATTATCACTGTCTCATTACTTGGGATGGTCATCAGCAGGTCTCCCAGATGTTCCATAAAGGCATCCTTTTCGTCATTGGGGCATCCTGGCTGTGGGGCATAGCCGCATATAAAATTGAAAGGTTTCTTTTCTATTATAACTTTTAAGGACATTAGTCGGTCTGACACTCTCTTAACTTCAACAACACTGTCTTTAAGGTCTTGTTTTACAATTATTCCTACACCATTTCTATTTGTTTTTCCCGAATATATGAGTTTGAACCCCTCTCCAATTTCTCTAGCCTTGTTTCCTTTCCACCTAGTTTCTTGTATGAATGCTATGTCAATCTTTCTTCTTTTTAGTAAATCTGCTAGCTCTCTCTGCTTACCATTCATAGTTCCAACATTCCTACTTCCAAATCTTAATATTGCACTTTTGTTCTTACAGTCGACTTTGGTATTCGTTCTTTGGTTTTTGTATTGCACTTTTTTGTGAGATATATTTCCGTCGCTTTCGGGGGACGCCCTAGCATCCCCTAGTCCACTTCTCATCACAACCGGGTACCGTTGTGGCGCGTCGCTTATAGGGTACGCCCTAGCATTTATCGTATTTCTTCTTTTGTTGTTTCCGAGCATGTTTTTGTTTGGCCGTGTTTTACAAAGTCGGCTGGCTGGGCCTGACACTCTTGGTTTATTTGAGTTTCCTTCTCTATGTGGTTAAGCTGATGGTATGTGCCACTACGAGGTCATGCCTTCTGTGCCGCAGTGATGTATTTGTCTGAAGGTCGTAGCACCCTGCTGCCGATGCCAGACATCCGGGTATAGTTGTGGAACCTTGCATTTGAAATATGAATACAGTTGTGAAAAATACATTAACATTACGTGTTTTGTTATTCCCTTCATATCCTACAACATTTATAGCAAACTATGTAGTTACCATTTCACCCTTTAATATTCATCGAAGGAACATAAGGAGGAAACAAAATTTCGCTACTCACAACGGTTTCGGGTATGTAGTGCATACCGATACTTGCTTTGGCTTATGTCACTGATGTCATAGGAATGGTGTACATTAAAAGAAGGTCTAATTAAGTATTCTATTTCATTTACTAACGCAGAAAAGGAAATATACACATACGCATGTAAGTAAAGTACCGACCGACATATGTACATTACTGAATCGATAAATAATTTCAAAGCGGTATATAATTATATTTTTTAATCACAATACTCGTAAATACATGACACTAGAGTATGTACACAAAACCAAACGCCATTATGGCGCCAAAAATACTAATAGAATGAATGCAGCAACAGACCAAAGTCTCGCGTCTCGAGATAGTCCCGTGTATTTTAGAATTTGATGACAGGAGGCGATTGTCGGCCATTTTTACTAGAGATGCCGTCTCTAGAGACGAAAATCTCCCGTCGTGTATTTCACTGAAGAGACTGACGCCATTTTGTCAGTGCCTGGAGGCGCGTCTCCTGAGACCCCGTATATCCACACCTTTATGCTTCAGTTGCCGTCCTGCGCGCACTACACGTCATATTGTTATCTATGGAGGAGGTGGTATTGCCAGGCTTCAAAGATTATTATTAACGATTGTCTATGGTCTGTCGGGAATTATAATATTATTATTTGAGCGTTGGCGTCGCGTTGTTTTATGTTATTTAATGGAAAATGCATAAAAGTTTATGATTAACTTCTTCGTAATGGCGCTGCTAGCTGCGTCATGCAACATGGGAACTAGCCATGACAGAGTAGTAATGATATCTTAAAACAAATAACTGGGAAACTAAATAAATTAATCAATGTATTACGACTTTAAAGCATTGAAAAAACTTCAAGCTCATTTCTGCAGCATAATCTAGCTACACTTTTCATTTCATTATATTAAAAAATCGGTATTTTGACCGGCCATTACGAGTAAACTGCCAGCCTATGAAAAAAAAATACTAAACACTTTTTGTAGAGAATTAAGCAAGGATTATTTTAATCCTTGACCATATTCTCCTATCTCTTACTGTATTTCTGAAAAATGCGGAAAACCGCATAGGGGAACTAGGGGGTGATGCGGTAAAATGTTGCTTGGCAACCCTGTGTGGCGATATACTCGTATGACCCTCTGTGTAAACTTTCATTCAAATCCAATTTCGATAAAATAATAAGTGGGTCGTTTTTTAGCGGTGGGATCCTGGGCTATATGCTATCACCATCTATTGAGAAAGTGGTACAATCATTTTGCAAACATATTAGATTTTTCGAAAAGAATTTCACAAATTGATTAAGTATGAGAGAAAATAATACTTGCTGATAATGTAAATAAAATTAACGTACCTAGCGCTTTATATTTTCTCTCACATAAAGCGAAGAATGTGGAATGTTCATAAAGCTATTTAATGCGAGGTCAAATGTGTCATTAATATTGTTTTTCTCTTTATATTATGATCGTACCTACTCATTACTGATTCATGTCTGGTGTCAAACGATATTTATGTCCAAAGTATTGTAAAAAATATTGTAAATTAATAAAAACAGCCACACACAAATTATCAGAAAACATGAATACGCATTTTTAAAGATAAAAAATATGTATTTTATCAAGAAAAGAAACAGTATGGATGATCTAACTGTACACTTGAATAAAAACATGTAATTTTTCATGTTAATTACTTCTGAAAGCTTCCAGCGAGCTTCCAGACTTTGAGCTTAGTGACAAACTTACAATTTATAAGACGAAATATAATTTATAAACAAAGTTGCACATATAACTACCACCTGATTAAAGGCTGATAATCCATACATTTTTCTTCCGATAATTAACGAATCTTATGTCATGAAGACATTGTCAATACAGTGCAGTGGTAATTTTATTGAGACTAATATCGAGTGTAAAATACTCGTGTTTAAGATATTACAGTTAAAAAGGCTAAACCTTGATGATTTGACAGATAAGCCTTATAATATGAGGTGGTAGTATGTACCACTTTGTATAAAGGGTTTTAAAAGGTTAAACACAGGGCTGCGTTTTTTGCCGTTAATTTTCACTCAGCTAGTCAACGGGCGATTATCGCACGAAGACAGAACGCATTTGGGTGATTATAAATAAATAATAAATAAAAAAATCTTTATTGAAAAGAAAACATATCTTCCAAATGGCGGGTTTATTGCCGTAGGCAATATCTGCCAACCAACCACTGATTGATTGTTCCAATTGGAATTGTCAAACAGAGATAGAGATATGAATACTAATAAGAGTGAATTGATAGATATACATTAGTCTGGGCCACTTTTATATGGAAAAAAAATTTTTGTTCCATTTCTTTCGGGCTTTTCGCGGAAAAGGTGCCAAATGATTACTTTATATTACATGTAAAATATGGTCTCGGTAGGACTTCATCTTCAGCCTCCGGATTGGGTTTGAAATTATAGAATTATGATTGGGTTTGAATTAGTCATCGCAACGGGGTAAAAAGGCAGAACAATATAGTCTTTAACATTGAAACACATGTTTTAAAGCTTTAAGGATGTATTACAAAAAGAAAACACAGAAATATAGTATAAGAAAATAAAAGTAAATATTTTTAATTAGCACGAAAATCTTTCTTACTCTCGAACTTTGGCATAGATTTTCGAGGCTCAATTTGGGTTGAGATATAGCCTTCTCTAGCGCTTTTTGTGGTTAGCTTAGCTTGGCTGAAGCTTCAGTGACAGTCTTCATTGCTCTTTTCATTACTTGAGAGTGGCAAGAAAGCCGTAGAAGAGGCAAGTCACCTTCTCCTTTTTGTGCGACAAACAGTAGGATTTCTTCATTGAGTATCGGTTTTAACAGCGGTGGGTCTGTGATTTTATCATTATCATGCCACTGAATGAGATCAATGTATGCAGGATGATGCATCAAGGTTTAGTTGGAACAGTCGAATGGTATTTTCTTTGTTACTTCGAGCTTTTAATATGCGACGTCCCCCCATTTCACGGATGTGCTGTTGTGGATCGGTTAACATTGCTAACAATATATTTTCAGGATAGGCGAAGTAACTATTTCTTATCTATTATTGCCTTCAGTTCTGCTGGCAAGTATCTAGTGGCGGATATGGGTTGGTACAGGTGTCGTGCTCCATCTTTACAGATAGGATGTGTTTTGATTTTGAACCAAGTCGGATCGTAAGCTTTGACGATGTGCGTTGCGAGAACAATCAGGTTTTGAGACGGAGATTGCATGGAAACATACAACCGCATAACTCTATTAGCCCGCGTTAGCCATCTGGCATGAGACATTTTCCCAGGCGATTTGTTTTGCGAAATCGGAAGGAAAATTTCCTGTTGTTACCGCTAACACGATTCTGTACAAATATTTTTGATCGGCGCTCATATCTTCTGCAGAAACATCGGGAAAAAATGCGGGAATAGGCTGGTATTGGACAAAAAAATGTCTCTTTTCACAATTTTCAGTGGGTTTTGAAAGTGTTTGAGGTCCTGAAGTTTTGTCGTCTAAGTGCAGGAACAAATGACTTACTTTACTTTTTGTATGGCTTCGGCTTGTGTTGTTTCTCTTGGCTAGATAGCCGCGTCCAGTAGTCATTTGAATCAAATCCCTGGTTCCCGTCCAGAAAGCCACCGCACCGCCTCTGGGGTCGCCCTATGGATATCTGTCCATTCTCCCTCGTACCTTCTTCCCGGACACTCCTCCACCAAGTGTTGGATGACAGAAATGACAGAAAGGCAACTCGTTCATGTGAAGAAGACATATGATCCATTGTAACGATCTATTTAATCGTTTTTAGATAAGACGAATAATGCCTCCTTGCTTACCAACGTTCACATTGGTTCCATCACACCCTATAATCGCCAACAAAGTGTCTGTAGAAATATTTTTTTCGATTTTTTATTATTCTATTATATTTGATTATTGTCGATTTTTTCTTCGCCCTCTTTCCTCACCTTTTGCGTACGCAGGGTAATATAATGTTTTTATTTTATATTTTGACTATAATACAGTCTTAATTTGATTTAGAAATCAACTTTTAACTCGATTGTTAGTACATAATTTCCTTCCAGAAAGCAATAGTAAAGTGCTAAAAAACCGAATACTTAACTACGATCCGGAGGCAGAAGATCTAATCAGAATGGAATAATATTTTGCACCCGTTGGTTTAAAGCCATTTGGCACCTTTTTTGCAAAAAGCCCCACGGAAAAGTCAAAAAAAGTGAAAACGGCCCAGCCTAATATACATCGAGATAGCAGGCGCGGATCCACCGTTGTGGGCACGATGGGCATGCCCACAACCCTAATAGACTCGTAACGTCACACTTTTACTATGTATTGAGATCGATAGGCTGATGAAAATTGTCTCATTCGTTTCATTTCACTTGTTTGCTCATGAAAAAAATTTCGCCTGCGGCGCTAATCTAATTGTACTAAGGGCTTGATCGCCAAAAATAAACTGCACTTTCAAAGAGTTCTTTTTTATCTATCTTCTTATGTTTTATGACAAAATTTCGCCTGCTGCGCTAATCCTTTGTCATGATGTAACCCAGAAATATATCCAGAAGCCTTACTATTAAAATCAACCATCAGGTTCACCAATTCACCCATTTTAAAAAATATCGCCTGCTGCGCTATTTCCTGGTATTTATTCCATTTAGTAATATCAAAATTTTAGATGTCCCCCCTATATTCGAAGCTGGCGACGCCCAAGCTTGTTACTTATTGTCTCTGTTCCAGAGCTCGAACCCCCCGCCCCCCCCCCCCCCCCCCGAAATGAATTCCTGGCTACGCCCCTGGCTGTGCACACAACCTTTTTTGAGGGCTGGATCCGCGCCTGCGAGATAGCGATATCACAGCACTCCTTTTTTGGTAGAAAGGGTTAAACATATTGCGTGTTAATAAGAGTGAGTGAACAGCGCGCGCGGACCACTCTATTATCTATGGCGAGCGAATGTCACCCAACCAAATAGTTGAGAGTTATTCGTAACAACGGAGCGTGTCAACTATGCAAATTGAACAGGTTGAATCGCACTACCGGTTGACTCGCACCGATGATAGAACGGAGAACAATAGAACCATAAACAATCGAGCGAATCACTGAGTGAAATTTAACGGACCCAGAACGGAGCCCTGTACTACAACCAATGGGCTGAATATTCTCAAAGATAAGTACAATAATTTTAGTAAAGATTTACCAGCGCGTACGTATAGATGCTAAATGTATAAGTTAACAGTCTTAACACTATCATCATCATAACGGCATAGTAATGTGTTGCGAATGTTTTAGCAATAACATTATGTAGATCTATGTGTGCCTAATCAACAGAGCTGGGCAGTAAAGCGTTAATCCGTTAATCGTTAATTAACGAAGTTAACACTATGGTTAACGATTTAACGCTTTTCTCACCTCCAAAAATTGTTAACGGATTACTTAACTTCCGTTACATTTTACTTCCGTTAATATTTGATTTTTTGCATAGACATCATCCACTGAAGACGCTGACATTAGATAATTCAAAGGTTGTATGGGGTTATGTGTGGTATCGTGTGTGGGTTGGGAGTTGGAAAAGAAATTTAACTTTGTTGGGATACAGCGCGATAGTGTAAATGTGATAGTAGTTCTATTTCATGCCATTTAACTGCGATTTTTTACATTAACGGATTAACGTTAACTTCCGTTACATTTTTCAAAATGTAACGCTTTAACGATTAACGAAGTTAACTTTTTCGTTAACGGATTATCGGTTAACGAAGTTAACTTTTTGATTAACGGTGCCCACCTCTGGTAATCAATAGTGAATAATGCTAGGGAAGAATCGATGCGTGATAAGGCCCCATTACAATCAATCAGCAGAGATAGGAATCTCAAGTGATTTACTAATATTACCAACTCCAATTACCATACAATATTTTGCCCATCAGATTGCATAGATTAAATAATATACTAAGCTGTGTGATGGCATGGGATGATCTCAAATTAACAGGGAATAGAACCTGAAGATGATTTTGACCGTCGGTACATGATGCAAGTCCATTTTTAAGGTAAAATGAAAGATTGAATATTTAGTTTAAAATCCACAAAAATGACTTTAGATTACGTGACTAGTGTTCGAGGATTTGCATTCATCAGTTCACAATCGCCTGATGATGAGGGTCCAAATCCTCGGACACTAGTCGCGTAATCTAAAGTCATTTTTTGTGGATTTTAAACTAAATATTTAGTCTCTCATTTTCCCTGAACATTGTTTATTTTTTCTGTATCTATTACTATTATTATTTGCTCTTTTCTTACTGTTTCTGTAGATGAAACTGTTTCTACTGCAGCCCCTTAATAGGGATGTACTAATAATGATACATCAGGCACTTATAATAATATGCAAACTGTACGGTACAAACTAGAAAATTGTTTAAAATTACCTGTAATGTCCAAATGCTGCAAGTTGGCACATCTCGCCGTGAGTTCTCGAAGAGCAATTGACGACACGGCAGTACTCCCATGGAGCTGTAAGTGCGTCAATTCTGGACATCTTCTAGCTAGTAGGGCTAAACCTCTATCAGTCACTTTACACCCATCACTTAAAAACACTCTTTCCACACCTGGACACGCTCCTGTCCTCCCCAAACCACACAACCTTCTAAACACACTCCTCATTGCTTTATCACCACTGATTCTTTCACCTTTTAACTTAATAGTCCTCCACAGACAAGGATGCCAAGCCAAAGTCTCAAACCTTCTGCAGACCCTCGCCAATGAACACAAGTCACTGCTGTCTAACCACATGAACACTTTCACCACGGCATCGTCAGGTAATTTATCAAACAAATTGTTTTTAGATATAATTCTTTTCCCTTTAGCTAAAGCGTTCACTCCAGGACTTAAATCAGTCCACGGGCCAGGAGTGGAAGGTCCTGGACTCGGAGAAACTAACGTATGATAACCTTGATCTAAACTTGGCGAAGTTCTTCCTAATTTACTAAAATTTTCTACTAAATAATCGCAAGAGTCTCCCAAAGGCGACGATGCTCTTCTCAAAGCTCTCGGACTTACAGTATTGTGATAAGTTGGATTGGAACTGTATGAACTGTCATTGCGTAAACTGTATTGTTCAATACAATTGGAATCGCTTTTGTTCTGATAAACCGAGTCTAATGAAGGCGATCTGATATCCAGAGAATACGTATTGTCACCGTCTTTATTTTGGTACACTTGCGCGTGATGTTTGAACACGCTCGGATTCAAATGAGACAAGTCGTTTTGCATTCCTTGAAAGCTGTCTCCGTTCATATGACTGCTTTCTATCAGTGGAGTGTTCCTCTGATAACTTGAATCGAACGTAGATGGAGTCTGTCTCATGTAAGATTCTTCCAAAGCTTTTGCTGGGTTCCTGGGTAACCGGTAAACTTGAGGTTCTAAAGGATTTATATTCGGATGAACGTACGGCTGATCTAATGAACTAGACGAACTTCTCGAGAGATGGTACGTCATATGTGAATCTACGGATGATGTGGACTTTTTGCTCAGAGGATAACATCTGTCTAAAGCGGGTGAATGTCTTTGAAAATTTTGTTCATAAATATTTCTTTGGTATTGTAATTGTTCTCTGTTTTGGTATTCTAAGGACGGAGTATTCCTACTTCTCGTATAGGGCTGGTAAGGTTTATCCAATAGTGGCGAATCTCTACTCATGTATATAGATTTCTCTAACGTTGGAGAGTCTCTGTCTCTATTCCTATGTTGCGACGTTCTGAAGAGATGGTACGCTTGGGGGTCTAATGGTGACGAGCTTAGGGGATGGTGGTAAGCTGCTTGTGGTGGAGGCGATGTCCTCCCAAGGGTTGCCAAGGGGCAAGCGGGCGGGGATCGCCGCCCCATTGGAGCGTGAGACATCTTGAGCTCCTTCTGAAATAAAAAGAAAACAATGGATTAGTTATTGCTATTATGACCAAACTTAATGCAATCGTAACATTACAAAATTATCAATACAAAAAAATGTTCTTCGTAACTTTCGAGAAACGAGTTTCTGTCTTTCGGAAAAAATATCAGAGGTGTTTTTCACTTTTTATTTTGAGAAATCTATTCAAGATATATAAAATCTTTTACGGTTATTCCCCAGATAAAGGTTCAATGTATCTACTCTATTTTTTCCAAAGTATATTTAGTAACGGTTGTCGAGATCTAAGGTCTCCCGTTTTTAGAAATTTTTGAAATGCTAATTAAAAACTAAATATGCAGTCTGAAACTACTCGGTAATATCAAAATTTTGACACCTCTGTTGTTCCGATATTCGTAAAAAAAATCTCCATACATGACGGGTCACCCTAATTGCATATTATGCGTCATTTAAATATTTAGGTATATGAGTAAATGCTGCGTAAAGTGTTTCGTTAAAAAATGCATATCCCATATCTACATCGCAAGATGCGAAAAAAATAATTCGCATATAATTCTGAAATGATCCGACCGGAGAAAATTGCTGCCAATCATTATGTATGCGAAGGCTGATTTGTTTCAGCCCTTAGGGCCTGAAGACTGAAGACCATGAGATCGAATTATTGCGAAGATGCGTGGAATTTTCTTAAGAGTAGGCATATCGACAATTCAAAAGAATCTAAAAAAGGGAGACCGTTGATCTCGACAACCTTACTATACAACAAAAAATGTGATAAACACCTCTGATCTTTTTTCCAAAAAACAGCAACTCGTTTCCCGAAAGTCGCAGAGATTTTTTTTGTATTGGTAATATGCATTAAAATCTAGGGAATGACCGTATTTTTTTTTATTGAAGCGAAATTAACCCAAAAAATGGATAAAACGCAAATTTTGAAATTTTATCATGCAATTATGAGCCTCAACGCCTTGGGGAATGACCGTGACGTCATAGTTGGGTCCCCAGCCTTGAGTTGGAACTTATGGGTCCAGGCACCATGTGTTTATGTTATTATTATGGTTATCCGATCATCTCAGCAGAATTTATCCTTACTTCCCTGCGTGATTTCACAGACATGTTATGATTTATAATACCTACCTTTAAAGTAATGTGGTGAAATTATAAGAAAAATATTATGGTGTTTGAGAACCCGGTACCTAGCACCATAACACAGATTATCGCAGAGGATCTCCGAGCGAGGCCGTGGATGGACCCGCATGAGGGTATCCAAGTAGGAGAACATCTACCCTACTCCTTATGGATCACCCTCAACAGACTAAGAATGGGTGTTACGCGCTGTTAAAAGAATCTCCAACGTTGGGGGTACCTGCCTGATGATAACATCCTCTGTGACTGCGGAGGGACCCAGGATGACGCAGCCACCTACTAATATGTCCACTGATGGGGGAGAGCTGCACCCCTGGGGACCTGATTCTAGGGAATGACAAGATAGGACCAATATAGTCCAATATTTTTGCATCCCAATGTTGCATGATGGAATATTATATGAAGTAATATAATATTCCATCATGCAATAAATATCCTCACGTTTTTATGATTTCCTGATAACATGTAAATGACGCCTTTATTATTATTATTATTTCACCATCGATAAGAAACGCCTCCAATCTTTCTATTGTTCCAGGAATCCAAATATTAATTTAATCACCTGATCTCACAGCCATACTTCCACAGTAAAATTTCTATTATTCGGAACCTCCATCGATTTTAAAGTCAGCAACAATCGAAATAGCAAGAAATATATCTATTATCAATTCTATATCTTTTGTATTTTATAATTATTTTAACTATTTAAACGATTTGGGCATGTTGAGAGAATGAAGGATGACAGGATGACAAAAAAGATATATCTGAGCGAACGAAGAGGTGCAAGGAAACGCGGCCGCCCTTGACTGGCCTGGTCCGATCATGTCGACCAGATCCTTAAGCATGGACGCGTTTTGAGTAAAAGGAATCGAAGAGCGTGTATGACAGATTGCATGAATGTAAAAGAAGCTAGGAGTGTGTGTAAGGATAGGCCTGTCTGGCGCTCTGTCCTCTCGCCTACCTGTGCGAAGAGTTGACTTCTGCAGAAGGGAAGCCGGGGTTAATATTTCTTATGGGATTACGTCAGATTGAACACTATTATACCTATCATTTTATCCAAAAGGGAACTCGATAGGAATCGTGTTCTTAGCTAGCTTCGCGCCTGCTGCCTACCCTGCAAGGGACATGGAGTGGGATTATCAGATCTGCTGCGGGAATTGGTGAATGTTGCTTACGTGTAAAGTGATCACATTAAACCAACCGACAATCACATAGAAGGAGTATTTTTTTATATAGTTTCGTTTATTAGAGGAGTTTAGATTTACAAGTTTCTTTGATTCCAAGTGTTCATAATATATTCTTTAACGATTCGTATAGCCAAATGTTTGATAATAATTCTTTATTAGGGATATCATCAGATAACACGATTGTATGGGATACACTCGTATGATTAATATTTATGGCTTCACAACACTTCGGGGAGATATTTACGGGCTGGTTCTGGGCTCTGGGCTGTAGGCTTGATTATTTTAATGGGCCTATTGTGTTTTACGACTATAGTTATTACAACAGTTCGTAGATTTTATCTACACTTTTTGAACTCGTTATTTTTTCTATCCAGACTGATAGAAAAAACTCGTAATCAATTTGGCAACATTACTAACTACGGCTAATAATCTACTTTTTTTACAAGATTTTACTTAACTTCACTGTGGTGTTTTTTGTCTGTGACGAAATCTTGGTATCGATTTTTCAACCATTTCCTGACTACATAGGCACCTGAAACTTTGCAAACGTACGTAAACTCAGTGACAATATTGTGCAAAAATGGATCAGCTTTCTCCATAAACAAAAAAGATGTAAGTCTTTTGATAGGATCCAAGGGTCATGTGAGGCCACGTGTGGTATCTTATAAAAGAGCATTGGAAAAGAAGTCCAGATCGTAAGTCGGATGTTGTCTAGCGCAATCCTCGGAAGACACCGGGCGATCGAGAGGATCCAGACATCACATACCACCGTGTTTAATATCTCGCGAAAGTACTTCACAATTAGAACTCATATTTTTTTACAAATTTTGGTTCTGTCTATTCTTAGTGGGAGGCGCCATCGGAATGAAGGAACCCAAGCACCCTGGGAGGGCGTGCTTGGTATCGTTTGAAAGGCCGCGAAAAACAGATCTAGGATGTGAAGTCATACAACGTTTACTTACATATTTAAACAATCACTGAGATTTTATAGAGAAATATACTATACCCTTACGCCACCTCCCTTGCGGGGTAGGCAGAGAGAACGGATCGCCAGACTTTCCTATCCTTACGCACACTTTGGACTTCCGTCACATTCATGCAATTTCTCATACACATTCTACGATTACTTTTATTCAAAACAAGTCCATCCTTGAGGATCTGGTCAACATGGTCCAGCCATGTGGTTCTTGGACGGCCGCGTTTCCTTACACCTCTTCTTTCACCCAGGTAATTTTTTCTTGTTATCCTATAGACAAATATCCGTAGAATTATCTGGGTTTGTGTGCGCTAACAAAGAAAAATTAAAAGAAATGAAAAAAACAGATGGTAAGGTCTATTATCTTTACTACTGGCATGAGACGGGATGCCATTATTACGCCATAATAAATTATTTTCCATTTCACAATATAATTCATACATTACGCAATATGTAATAGCAACTCTACTAGTAGCTATGGCAGAATGATATGACCTCGATTCGAAAGCTCTAAATGATTATTATAGCTGCAAATGTCAAATATATTTCATACTCTAATAACAAAATACAAATCGATCATGCTGTTGTCAATTGTTATTTATCGATACAGGTCATACGTGGTCATACGAGGTCATACGATCTGAATTGATATTTTGTAGATATGGCATGGCATAGTCATTATGGCATGGGCAGGACATATGGCCAGACAGGGTGACACCAGATGGACGCCACGAATATTGAAGTGGAGGTCTTGGACAGACAGAAGGAGCGTCGGAAGGCCACCAAAGAGATGGACCGACAACATTGTCCAAATCGCTGGAGGAACCTGGATGCGGAAGGGTCAAAACAGAGATGAGTGGAAACAGATGGAAGAAGCCTATATCCAGCAGTGGAGGGAAGAAGGCTGATGAAGAAGAAGAAGATATAGCATTCATAAATGTCTAGGAGTGCGTTCTGGATCCATTAAATTTCGCCAGATGATTCGCTCGATTTTTTTATGGTTCTATTGTTCTCCAGGCAAGATGGTTTTGCGAGTTGGAAAAAGAAAAAACTACACCGATAATCCCTTTAAAGCGCCGTCGCAAGATTTAAAAACAATGTTGCCAGTTTATTCTAAACAATCCAAATATTGATCACTTTTTTAATCAACAGTTTTGAAATGTAATTTGTAAGTAACGAAAAAATGTAACCAGATCTTATTATCACATCAAGCAACACTAAAGAAAGAACATCAAGAAACACTTTACAGTTCTTATTTTTTTATTCTATTTTTATTTTTTCTCATATATTGTCTTACTTTATATGTTTTTTATTCCATTTCTCTTTTTTTCCTGGGGTTAACTGGAATAAATTGCAGTTCTGCGATAAGTTCGCCCTAGTGAACAACGATTTATAATCTGTACTATGTCAATTTTTATTTTTATTTAATTTAAATTTATAGAAAATTGGCGTTAATACGAATCGTCGTAATACGAATAATCGTATATGGGAGACGTTGGTGTGTTCAGTATGTGAAATATAAATCATTTATATTATAAGTATTGCATATTAAAATGTCATGATATTCTGCATACATTTCTTATTGACTTGTCATGTTCCCATAATAAATAGCGGGGTCATATATTATATTATTAATTTTAATAACCTCTTGAACTTATGTCTTCATATATTCCTACCTGACAGACTAGGTAGTCAATAAGTTTGGTAAATAAAATAATACGTTATTGTGAAATGCAGCCTTCTGAATTTAACTATGTATATTTAGGTATTGTAAAGAATAAACATTTACTCGTATAGCACCTACTAACTAAAATATTTATTTTATTTTATTTTATATTATATGTGGCCCCACAGAGACATCAACAAAACATGAATGCATTGTCAAACAAAAAATAAAAATATCTCACGTCGACTCTCCAATTAAGGGCGCCCGCAGCATACACCAACAACAAAGGCTGTCAAAAACTAAAGCCAATCAGTGCATCTAGATGAGGAAAATGAGAAAAATCTGTGGATAGTAGGTACTAGGTAGTTATTTCAACAGATATACAGCAAAGGATGGACTTTCCATCAGGCTTATGACTGATTGTCAGCTGGTTTAATGTGATAACTTTACACTCAAGTAACATTCATCAATTCCAGTCCATCCATCTGCCGCGGCCGGGATTTGTATACCTATTAAGTTATTCAGACAAATACATATACATAATTGTAAACGCGTTAGAATGGTAAGACACGAAACCCGAAACGTTGTGTGAATTACGATCATCAACCAATAATAATAATCTCTTCTCAAACCAAACTTTTATCTCCCAATGAGAATTCTTATCATTAAACATCGAAGACCGGTGATTTTTCGAAAGAATACATGGAATAATGGTATTATCGAGAGATGGAGGCCTGGGGCCACCACGAGGAGATTGTTCCCCAAACAATTATTAGCAGTCCTGGGCAGTGGGCGGGCCTGGTAGCCGACCTCGGGCTGAGGTCTGACCATCGCATGGACACGATTCTTTCCACGTAATTTATTTGCTACAGATCGTGAATATTATGGTATTTTTTTTTATTATTTTAGTTTCTACTACTATTCCATCGCGGTATATCCCAATGATGGAATAATAAGTGAACTAAAATACACACATGAGTCTAGCTGGCAGAGATCGCAGCACTGCGATAAGCTCGCCCTAGTGAACAAATGTTGTAATTTCTAAGGTAAAATGAAAGACTATATATTTAGTTTCAAATCCACAATAATGACTTTAGATTACGCGACTATTGTTCGAGGATTTGCACCCTCATCATCAGGCGATCGTGAATAAAGTAAAAAGGAATATTATAGAGACAGTCAGTATCTATAAGAATTGAAACAATATAGTGGGAGAAGCCTTTTTTCTTATTCACCCCTCACGCCGCGTCCCTTGCGGGGTAGGCAGAGAGGACAGAACGCCAGGCTGCCCTATCCTTACACACATCCTAGCCTCCGTCACATTCATGCAGCGTATTGCGTTTATGTATTTAATTTATGAATCTGTGTCAATTCCTTGTTTGCTTCCTTTTTAAAATAAAATTATAATTAAATTAAATCGATAAGTTTTTTAATTTATTTTAGTAGGTAGGTAGACACATAATTTATTTATTTATTTATTATATTTGTGTATATTGTAAATAATTAATCAAGTGATATCCCGTTAGAACTGCTAACTGATTAAAAGAAAATTATCCACAGGTTTGTGTTTAAATTTACATAATTTTTACCAAAATCTTTACATAACTCACACCTAAATGTTCATTTAATTTACATGCTAATTCATAAATAACGTACACAGCTATAGAATAAAAACATGTGTGATTAAAAATACAGGATTTTTTCTGAGTTTCGTCTATTAGCCCGAGATCCGGCCGCTAAAAATATGTCCTATCTCTTTTTTGATATAAAGGTGGTTTGAATGATAGCTTACACACAGGGTCATACATCGCACAAGGGTTGATGCCTATCAAAATCTTGCCGCAACTCTCCCTGCCCCCTCCAAAAAGGTCCCCCTTCGAAGTTTTTCGTATTTTTTGGGAATATTGTAAGAGATAGGAGAAAGTTGACAACGACGAAAATAATCCTTGCTAAATTCTCTACAAAAAAAGGTTGATTCAATTTTTTCATAGGACTAGCAGTTTACCCGCAATGGCCGCTCTAAATACCGATTTTTTTTAAACAGAGATAAATAAAGCCTGATGGAAAATCCATCCGTTACTTACTTTACTTTACGGGTCCGGACTCTAGACCTTGCCACTCCAATGTGCAGCGACAGATATCGCTTTGTGATTTGCCGTTTTTAAGTCCTCCATATTGCATGCCATCCGCATCAGCGGGCACGACAGCGGGCACGATCCGTTGTAATAACTACTTGTTATTTCAACTACGACATGTAGAAAATCCGTTGTTTTTCGCAAAGTGAGAGTTTGTGATATTAAAAAAATATTACAAATAAATCTAAAAATTTTGTTGAAAACCTATAAGACCTACAAGAAAACAGTCTAAAACGAATTAATGCGCAAAAATAATGGAATGTGTACACTATACAATGTACATACATCAGCATTCACTGGTTACCCCAGAATTCAGATAAACCACGACTGATTTAGTAGTAGTGGTGATAGGTATTGTCCGGATTGTTTAAAGCAGGAATTTGGTAAGGTACTTGATGGTTACATAATTTGTAAAAAGAATTTCATAAGTACCTACCTACCTACCAAAGTTATGATAATCGGTTTGAACTTAAATTACCTTTTAAAGTGAAGCAATGTGACCATACGTTCATCAAAATTCAACACCACTAGAAATTACAAGAAGTTCGAAATGTGAGAAGATTATAATGCTAGTCCCTATAATGTTTGATCGGTGCTTTTTCTAGTGAAATCTTCAGGTTCGAATTACAGTGTTAATGTGAAGTTTGTTTGTTTATTGTTTGATTGATTTGAGCGTGAAATATGAAGAAAAAACAGAATTATGGGCAGTTTGGGCGGTATCAAGGTTTTATTAGCAAATCAAATTATGAGATTTTGAATTTTGCGTGAAAGGGCCTCTATCCGATATAATATAAAAGCACAATTGACAAAAATACTCTAAAGTTGGGTACTAAAACTAAAATAAGGTTCCAAATCTCTGTGCAAAAGATAATATGAGCGTCTTGATATTTTAGTCTAAATTTCTCAACTATTTGATCTTGTCAGTAAAAACCTTGTTATACTTTTGCCGAATACCTATCGTTGATAATCCCGCAGTGTGTGGTCACATTTATGGGTGGTTTCCAACAAAATAGAGACTTTTTAATCACCAGGGATGGTACTTTGTAAGCTTTCTCACCCAAAACACGCAGATAAAGTGACCCTTACAGCGATATACATAAGGGCGTTTTTAGTTTGCATTTTATCTGCGTGTTTTGGGTGAGAAAGCTTTAGAAATTTCCAACCCTGATTTCATCAATAATCACTCAAACTGTTTTATTTAAAATTTTAAAAATGTCTCAACTTTCATGATGTCATGGTCACCCCACATCACCCTCATATTGCTCCAATTCAATAAATTCGATAAATAATAATCACCATTACAATCATTTGGACCGTCTCACCATCAGGTAGGTACCGTAAACCCCCCCCCCCCCTCCCCCCTCCCCAGTCATGCTGCTTCTTCTAGCTAATCACCTCCACAACAAAATAATAGATATTCATATTACCTATAGATAGACTGATGGTGTTTCACGCGATAGTATGGCGGTGCATACAAACAAAATCTATCAACTGAATTTGTAAAACAGTTACATACGAGTATACCAATTCACTCGGTGAATAAATAAATAAATCTTTATTGGCCAGAGAAAATATGCATAGTTACAAAAACAAGACAATGGTAATGTGCCAAAAGGCAGACTTCTACAGTCAACCCGAGAAAAAAAGAAAAACTTAAATACTATAAATAATAATAAAGCAAATAATATATATATATATATAGATACATATACATAAATATACACACATATTACATACTAAGAGATAAGAAGAAAAATCAAAAGCATTTAATAAAAAAAATACATACACACAGGAGAGGCAAGAGGAAAAGACGGGATAGGGAACAAGGGACTGAACGAATCTTGTAATAATAAAAAATATTTATCTATCTACATATTTTATTTGTCATTCTATCCTCAGACATTCATACCACATGCCCAAAATACATAAGTAATATTTTTTTTTCGATTTGGAGAGAAGCTGTTTAAACTCAGTTGATAGACTTTGTTTGCATGCTCCGCCGTCCTCCTGTTATTCTGGTGTAGTTGCGGTCGTGAAGAATGTAAGATATTTAGTTTGCCCGGGGGAGCACCAGAGATTACGGTGATGATTGGTCGGTACCACTATTACCAAACCAATACAAAAATTCAATAGGTACATAATTACACTACATATAAATATTTATTACTTCGATACAACTATTTTACCCGGCATAACCAGAGAAAAAATACCTATATATTGAATTTTAAAAATAATACCTGAACATGCTAAAAACTGCGTCGGGAAAGTGAAGATTCTATGAGTATTGGACCTACCTACACGTACTGCCCTCCTACCTCTCCATGAAAAAAATAAGAAGCTAGAAATAATTTGTGTCAAGGTACGAGAATGTGATAGTATTGAAATATTAATAAAACACACAGTAAGAGATGAGAGTTGGTCCGACGACATACACGATGTAAAAATTGATTGCAAGCAGCAACCGACAGAAATAAATAGAAGGGTATAGAAGAGGCCTATATCCAGCAGTGGATGACAGAGAGCTTAATACGAAGAAGACTACACAGTTATGTTATATTTAATGTGTGTAGAAGATGTTATTTAACACTATTATAACGATTAAGATCGATTGTTGACAGTTGGTGAAGTGAGATATATGAAAATCTAACGATTTTGACACTATTCTGTCAATAAATTGGCTTCATTTTGAATTTGTAAGGACTTCTCTCTTTGTATGCAAATTCTAGGACCACATTTCAAAAGTTTTATCTCTTTCAGATAGGCGTGGTGTCTCCAAAAAAACCGACAAAATTTGAAGATTTTTTACTCGGAGCATATCGCCTCTTACTCTTTTATAATAGTGGCAATTATTTCCATTAGGTATGCAGAGAATAACATTCCTACATAAAATTAACTTGTCAAAATATTTGTAAAAAGAATGCGTTACGTTACCTTGAAATTCTAATACCCGATCCTCTAATTGCCCCAGAGGTGATCCATTACACAATGTCAGGGGCAATTCTGTAAGTTTTACTACTAAAATAAATGTGTACAGCAGCCACTTATCACCCAAGTGATACAGACTCGTAGGCTACACTGACTCGGGCACGTTCTACGTATGCCCGCTGATAGCAATAACAACAGCTGTCTCCAATATCGCCCTGTAGGCAACAGACGTCAGGGCAGGCATGCAATGACCATCCAGAAACGGTATGCGCCAGGCTGGAATGACATGGAAACAGGCAACGGAGTTGGCCCAGGACAAAAAAGCCTGGAAAAACTGGGCAAAATTTTGATTCTGTCTATTCTTGGTGGGAGGCGCCATTGGAATGAAGGGATACATGCGTCTCGGAAGGGCTTAAAAGGTATCGTATGGAAGACCGCGAAAAAGAGTTTTAGGATGTAAAGTCATAATATCTTATTTAAAAAAAAAATGGTGGCCTTCAAAAACTGTTCAATGTCTGTCTACACATACATATATTGATACTAGTATGTATAGGTCCATATATTGTCCATGAATCTTGTTCGACATCAAATTATTTTTAATTTATTACAAACAATTAGAATGATGAATAAATAAGCGAAACTCTAATAATATACCCGCCATCAGCTATCCACAAGTGTAGGTAGATTCAACTTTTTTCTAGTACATATTATTGCAAACAGAATTGTGTTGTGTGTATGTTCAATTTGGGGCAGAAGATGCTCGTCCATATATCACATTTTCGAATATCGAACGTTCTTGCTCCAAAATTCATTCAACTAGGCAGCCAGATACATTTTTTTACAAGATTTAATTTAACTTCAATGTGGTGTTTTTTTTATTGTGACCAAATCTTGTAATCGCTTTTTCAACCACTTCCTGACAACTTAGAGACCTGAAACTTTGCAAACGTACGTAAACTCGGTGACAATACAATTCTGTACCAAATTAGACCAGCCTACTCCAGTGACAAAAAAGATTTAAATCGTTTGAGGGGAATCCAAGGATCGTGTGGGGTCATTTATTTTATTTATTTTAAAGAATATACGGCGCAAGGCCACTAATACACTAAGCTAACAGATGAAAACACCAAATGAACACATGAAAAAAAAAAAAAGCATGGCAAAAAAACAAACACTCAAAAACTCGCTCACACCCATCAGACACACACAGACACAACTGCAAAACAAAGACTGATACATGAAAGCACGAGCAAAATAAAGTTACATATATGAAAGCACATGCAGCAATAGAATAAAAATATACAATATAAATATGAATACAAATATACAATATGTATAAAGCATGATAAAGCTCAACACATACAGAAATTGTGGTATCGCATGAAAGGGCGTTTGAAAATAAGTCCTATCATATCACAAGCCTGGCGGGAAGTTCATCCATTGCTGTATATCTGTTGAGATAACTACTACTTGTTATATTCAACTACGACATTGAAGGAAAATCCCGCGGGCTCAAGGCCCTCCACATCCCCGGGTAGCTCAGGCGCATTAATAGCGACCTCTTTACCCGCACTTCTAGCAAAATATTACTAAGAGGTGGGCCCAGGCTTAGCCTTAAGGGAGACCCCCGGCAAACCCCACCACCCCTGAATTACGTTCCTTCAATATCCTTGTCAAAGGAGGTCCAACTACGACATGTAGAAAATCCGATGTTCTCACAAAATATTTATTTATTTATTTATTCACGGCGCAAGCCTTTAACATGAATAATAATAATAACAAGTACAATACAAGCAACAACAAAAATAAGTTAGTTAAGGTACATCTGAAACATTGACAAAAAAATATAAAATATGAGATCAAAAGTACATGAGAAATGGTTTGTAAAGACTAATAAATCGTAATTTTTTAAATAATAATGTACTTATCTTAATATTATTGGGTGAAATAGGGTTGGTCACGACTAGTATTCATACAACAGGTAATGTACGTGTAGATTGTTCCCACGATGCGATTATACGTGGGCAGACAGACACACAAACATACATTGTAATCATAATCAACGTATTATTATCACACATACCTAACATCATCTTATGGCCCGGGATTTGCAATATGGTAGTGTTATTATGAATCCAAATTCATTATGTTATAGATGTTGAGTATTTTGACCGAAAGTTCCTGGTTCCATTCCACCTCGAGCCTTGGAAGACGCCGAGCGATCGATAGGATCCAGTCACCGCATCCCGCCGTGTTTGATATCTCACGAAAATGCTTCACGAGTAGAACTCGTGTCTTTTTACAAATTTTGATTCTGTCTATTCTTGGTGGGAGGCGCCATTGGAATTAAGGCATAAGGAATCGAAGCACCCCGGAATGGCGTGTTTGGTATCGTTTGGAAGACCGCGAAAAACACTTCTAGGATGTGAAGTCATAAAATCTTGGTTTTACAAAATATGACAGTTCTTTCTAGGATGTCAAGTCACAAAATAGAGGTGGTAGGTAGCCTGGTTGGAAACGCGCTCGACTATTAATCCGGCGGGCGCGAGTTCAATCCCCGATGCCGCTTACTCCAATTCACGACACAAGCTTTTCAAGCCTTCTGTGAAATGTACAAGGATGTATTTGGGTTTATTTCGATAAACCCAGATACGATATTTAAAAAAAAAAACTTGGATTACTTACTTATTTTATAATCTGATACATTAGGCAAACATTATGAGGCTTTATCAAATAGAGATTGAATAAACTGTAGCACACTGTAGTACTATATAATATTTATACATAGAATTAAGTTTATCATTACTAGAGTACAGTTAAGTTTGTATTATTCGAGAGATGTTATATTCCTAATGGTTATTGCATTGTGTAGATTTGCTCCTAATATTAATATTATAATAGAGGAGATATTCTTCCTATTTCGTATCGCAGCTAACTTCACGATCTTCCTTTTCTCATAATCTAACAATGCATACATTAAAACAGTGTTACAATCAATCATACAGAGTGTATTTATGAACCCAGCAAAGACATTTAGAAAAAAAATGTTTTTCTTTCATCATCTTGCAGAATTGTAAACTCTAAAATTTCCAATAGAGGCCTTTTTCTATGTAATACATTTAATGTGGGCGCCACACGCTTGGCAAGCATCGGGCCGAGCGGGTAAAAGGCGTGTGGATGGGGCGTTTGTCTTGGTTCGTGTATTTAACCGACCGTTCCCGCCTTTTTACTCATGAACACACGCTCGGCTCGCTCTCTGGCAAGCGTGTGGTTGAAGCATAACATTTTTTCCAAATATTGTTAAGGCAGCCTCCCAAACTGGAAATGCCGGACCCGAATCACAGCATTGACGATGGAGTGTTGACGAATTGCATATTAAAATGTTTACACGAATGATTACACGTTATGACGGTATCTCAACTGATGTGCAGTGTATCTACCGATCTTTAGTTGGCTTGAGTGATCACTTAATTTTAACCTCATATACTGGCACTTGGACACAAATTATTTCATGCTTGTTATTTTGTTCATGGTGCACGTCTTGTAGGTAGGAGTACGTGTAGGTGGGTTCAATACTTAAAGGAATACTAGTTCTATGTGAAAAAAACAGTTTAAACTGTAAATTATTTGTGAAGCCAAATTGTCAATGGCAACCGTTACACCCTGCATAATGTTAGGCTACGTACATAGATCTGTACACGAACTTCTATAGAACGAGCGTCTATACAATCTGGCGTCTGCATAGTAAATCTAGTATTTATATCTCTATATATAGTATATAGAACTATACCTAGAGATAATTTTATTTGATTTGAATTTAATAGTTATGAGATTGTCACGATTATATTTTCTATTACTGAAGTACCTACATATTCAGATATATATTTTATATTTACATATAAATATATTAAGTTGCTTTATTCACAAAAGCCTGATGATGAGGGTGCAAATCCTGGAATACTAGTCGCGAAATCTTAAGTCATTTTTTTGTGGATTTTAATCTAACTATTTGGTTTTTCATTTTTTTTTGAGAAATCTGTACAAGATATGAAAAATATTTTACGGTCATTCCCTAAATAAAGGTTCTGCCCTATTATTTTACAAAGCATATTTAGTAAGGTTGTCGAGATCTAAGGTCTCTCGTTTTTCGTATTTTTTAATATGCCTAGACCTAATGCATTAAAAACAAACATTTGACTGAAAAGTTTTGAAACCGCTGTGATTCCTTCGTACTCGCGTCTACGTACGTACAGAATTATTCGTGTAAATGCCAGACGAAATCTATAGAAATATCGCAGTGCTTGCATAATACTGGAACAACTGATAAAAGATTAATAGATATTATTTTATACGCTACTACCATTATTCCAATCAAATACGTTACTTCTATAAATTATTATTATTTCTATAAAATCAACTTATATAATTCTGGTGGAAATCGGGTAACGATGTAACGCAGGGCCTGTGGCAACTTTTGCAAGTTGTTTGAATATGTACTGAATTTAAAACACTTATGCCTTCAGCTGCGGTCGAAATGTATTTGGTGATTACTACTTTTCATTGAAAAATATGGCGTAATATTCTTGTTGTTCACAATCCTTGGTATTCATTAACATTATACGTGACTACGAAATGTTTTGAGCAGTCATCGATAGATGTCGAGCTCCTTTAGGTATATTTTGTTTTTTTATTTATTTATTTATTTATTTATTTATTTATTTAATACTAGTGGGTACCTACCCGTGAATTCACGGAGGTTGGTTTAATATGTTTTTGTGTAACCACTATTACTACTCCACCCTTCAAAATTCTTCGAGAGAACACAGGAAAATCACAAGGCTCCGTCTTTTCCCCGTCTTTCCAATATCGTCAAGAAAGTCGTAGAACCAGATTCACATCGTCGACTTTCTTAGTTGGTACCCACCCGTGAAAGCCACAAGACTCCTCTTTACCTGTGTCATTCCCATACTCATACTGCCACTCTACCACGGTCTTTAAAGTTAATCGAAGGAACACATCAGGGAAATCACAAGGTTCAGTCTTTTCCCATGCCCCTGCTATTGCTGTTGATAATGCTGCCCTGACAATGTTCTGATGTCATTGTAATAGGAACAATGTATCGTAAAGAGCAAGGGGGTTCCTGAGCATGGGTAACCCTGTGTGTCTTGCATTATTGGAACATGCCGAATATAGGACCATGCGAAACTTTTCGTAGCCAACATCTTCTTACAGTTGGCGAACTGGAATATAGTAGGTATATGGATTACTTTGAATCCCCTAATTCGTTGTCGTGAATCCTTATGTCCCTTCACATTCACTATATAGGATGTATTTGATACATATCCACTCCATGTGCTGTGCACTTCGCACAGTATTGAAGATCGGTCTGATAGTCTTCTGGTTTGGGCACGTTAAAAAAATAAACACTAAAAATAATCTAAGGTAACATTACCGTCTTTTCGGTAAGAGGTGTGGAGAATTGGTCGCTATTTGGTGTGAAAAAATATAGGGTCTTACCTACTTTCCATACTAATTTTACATACGTACCTATACTATATTATACCTACAGTAATTATGATTTGAATGACTCTATCAATAATTAATATAATAGGTAGGTAGGTATGTATGTAGTACTTGATTGTTTCAAAATCATACGAACCAACTGATAGTACCTATTCAAAACTGTTTTCATTCCATTTGGCTATACGTACCTACTATAGTATATATATAGTATGTAGGTATGATTCGAAAAACTCGATGCATTCTGTATCAAGTAGGTACGTACCTACCTATAAGTTACTGTATTCACCAAGTACCAATAATTCGAAATTTCAAAAAGTTTGAATTCACATTACGTCAAACGTATTGTTGAACCAACACTTTTCGTCCGATGTAAAGCGCTAGTGTAGAGAACATTTTCAAAATTTCATAGATTCGATCCGTTAGTTTGCATAATAATCACGGTACTATTTATTTTCGTCGCGCGCTGCGCACAGATGGACCGACAGACAGACATAGTACAATTATTTAAATTGATAATTCACGGCCTACGGCCTTTGACAATATATAATATAAAATATTTGATCATAATCAATTAAGCAATATAAAACAAGGCATAAAACAAATGAGAAAAACATAAATGATATAGAATTGTAAGGCAAAATTGAATTGGTAAAAATTGTAGTACAAAATGTTAATACGTGGAACAGAATTTATTTTATTTTATGATGTTTGTTTAATATGTAAACCTACGGATGATAAGAGAACAATAAACAAAAAAAAATACTACGATAAATAAAATTGTAATTTGCCATAAGAATGTACGTACAATAATTATATGTGTATAAGGATAGGGTCTGCCGATCTGTTCTCTCTGCTTACCCCACAAACCGGATATTTTTTGACGCGTTACAGCTAGTGAATAAATAAATAATATTGATATTAATTCCTATCGACATATTCCTTATCTAAAGTATAATCTTTCTTGTTTTACAAATGTAACTTGCATTGCGAATACTTGTAATAATTTATCTTTTAATCATAACAGCATAACATTACTATTTTGTGATAAATTTTGAGATATTACAGTACTATTGTAAAACACGTTATTCCGTGTATAAAACTTTAGTCCAACTCTTTACAATTATTATTAACCCTTCTGTTTTCAATTCGGAATACAGGCCCCCCTTCTCGTAGGTCCCGGGATTGTTGAATTGTCACTCTTTTTGATTTGAAAACTTCCTTTAAGATTCGCCACCCATTCTATATGTCACATATAAATGTTTTCGCAAAGATATTGTGCGTTTTAATGCACATAGGTACTGAATTTTCTGGTTGACGCATTACTGCTATTTATAGAGATAAGATAAGGTATGAGGTTATTAGAGAAATGAGTGACTGCAAGACTGGTGTTGTGACGAGAATGAAAGTAAATAAGCTAAGATGGTTTGGGCATGTTGAGAGAATGCAGGATGACAAAAAATATATATTTGAGCGAGCGAAGAGGTGGCCGAGAATGGCCTGGTCCGATCGTGTCGACCGACCAGATCCTGAAGGATGGACGCGTTTTGAGTAAAAGGAATCGGAGAGCATGTATGTCAAATTGCATGAATATTTTAAAGTGAGTGTAAGGATAAGGCAGTCTGGCGCTCTGTCCTCTCTGCCTACCCTGCAAGGGACGTGGCGTGAGGGGATAGGTAGACAGATAGACGGAGAACATTGTCATGTTTATGAAATTCTGAAGTGTTGCCACCATGGTTGCCAAAAAGTTATATGCAGGGCCCTTATTAAAAACCAATCCTTTCTTGACAGACTGTAAGTGAGTAAAGTACTGGCCTGATATGGCATTATTGATAATATATAGTCTATCATCATAGTATTGCATCGCACAATATTTCATCAGTATTAAATGGTTATTGATGACGCATCATTTGTTAGCGCATCCGCTGATATCATGCATCACTTGAAGGGTAAATTGGAGGGCGATATGTTCGCATCATACATCAATACATTACGCTGTATTCATCATTATTATACCTACATATAAAGGCAGGTGATACCTACATACATGTTGCGTATGTTTTTCCTCGTTTGCAAGTATCAAAAAAGTTCGTGTGCTAAACAGGGTTGCCAAATTCTTTCTACAATTACAATAAGGTGGCTTCAGCAAAAACAGCTGTCATTTATCCATCAGACAGCTTAGTGTATCTGATTAGATATAAGACTAACTTCGGTGGACTAATCGACAGTGTGTACCTGCTAACACATTAAAAAAAGGATAAAAGGACAAATACTTACTGCTTGTACTGCAGTCGCAAAGTGCAGAATAGATAGTTAGGACCGATTTTTGAACCCGGCACCTCCTGATTAAAACTCCGCTCTCAACTAACATTCCTCCATGCCCTCTCCAATTTGTCTCATCAACCATCCCCTTTATTATGTCACACAGGAGTTCCTCAAGGCACATACTGTGGCCCATCCATTGGCATCACGTCTCTGAGACGTTTTTAATCAGATGCCTCCCTCCTTTGATTCCATTTGTGATGTGGTCTCTTCGAGAAATTTCCAATATTCTTCTGTAGCACCACATCTCAAAGGCATCCATATTTTTTGTACCTTGCGGATAGACACCATGTCTCACGGTCGTACATACTTAGGGTAATTAATTATGTATCGTTTTTTTTTGTAATTTCAGACGAATTATTTAAAAATTAATAAGAACAGAAATAAATTGTAGTTCTCAAGATTACTACAAGGCTGTTACAATTACAATAATTAATTATTATTAATTGTCGTGCCAATTATTCATCACGAATCGTGTGGCAACCTTGATCAGTAATTTGCGGTTGTTGCATAGGCTATATTATGGAACCAGCTTTAGACCCCTCGAGGACTTCTCCACATTCTTGCAGTTCTCTGGAGGAGGTTGGACTTTGCAGGGTGAAAGAAGACGATTGACGATGCTCCTTGTAATCGACCCCTTAATTATTGCTAGTAATATTTTAGCAGTAATTCATCATTTTTAAACAGTATTTTTTGTTGGATAGAGTGCAAACTTTCACTTATTCGTATTTCTGGATTTTATATGCTCCTAGTTTTTTTTTTGTTAAGCTTTTGCTGGGAGACGCCATGATGATGAGAGGATTCAAGGGTTGTGTGGGGTCATGTGTGTTATCGTGTGAAAGGGCGTTGAAAAAGGAGTTCAGACCTTAAGTCACATTTTGTCCAGCTCAAACCATCGAAAGACCCCATGCCGTTGCGAAGCACGGGTAACTCAGCTAGTACCTACTATAATATTGGATAGATATAGAGGGTAAGTAATATGTAATGAATGAAACGATAGTCTTCGCTTCCATCACTATTCAATATTCGCCATTATAGTGTCCGCCGGCATCACACTTAAATCAATGTCCCTCAATCGTAAAATGTCATGTACAACAGGGTGTAATGTTGCACAAGGGACACATCACAACTAAATTATCTCATTCATATTATCCAAGCTATGGAACGGCAAATGTTCGGAATAACTCTGAGAGATAAAATTAGAAACGAAGAAATCAGACGCCGAACAAAGGTTACCGATATAGCAGACCATATGTTTTATTTTATTGTTTTATTGTTCTCTATCGTCCGTAGGCCCATTCGGGCACCTGGACTCGTCAATTTTTACAATATCATTTCATCAAACAAAGTATCGAAAACAATATCATTATCAGATCAATGCCAATCAGAGTGTAAAGGGCTCTGATTGACATTTCGTCATACATAAAATCAATTTTTCAACATATCGTCAATGGAGTAAAACTAAGCTAAGTTAAAATGGCAATGGGTACTGGGTAGGCCACGTTGCGAGACAGGGAAATGAGAGATGGGCAACCAGAATCCTAACATGGCCACCATGGGAAAACAAAAGACCAGTGGCAGCAAAACACTCTGTATTTTAATATAGAGTGTAGATTTCAATTATACCAACATAAAAGTCAGTCTGGTTAGAGTACCTCTGTATAGACAACCTATTTTGCATAACGTAGCTATAATAAGTATTTAGTATATAGGTACATACAATAATTTTACATAATATAGTATAGGTACTCGCCTAGTTAATACAGATAGGTATATGAAACTCAAGCCGATAGTGGTAATAGGTACCTACCTAGGCATATGCACTACATAATAGGAGCCTATATCATCATCGGTTCTCGGAGAAAAACCCATAAGCATATTGCTCAACATGAATAAATCCCAAAAAAGACGAAAGCTCTTAAGAAATTTGCTCAAGGAACAAAAGCTCAAATTTCATTTTAGTACATGTTCACTATAGGGAAACAACGTTTCATAAAAGTTGAACTTTGAAATAAGAATTGTTTTTTTTTATCTGTAGCAAAAATAGCAAAAGTAACGTGTCTAAACAATTTACAGCAGACGGCAGTAACTTCGGTAGATAAATAAAATATTGGGTTATAAAAATAACTGGTTACCTAGGAGAAATCGTAGTTTTTCTCTAGCGAACCTAGTGAACAATTAATTACATGAGTATATATAATGCCTAATTTTATATTTTACTGTAGGTATAAAAAAATATATTTAAAAAATCCCACATTCTTGTTGAATGTTGCTTTTTCAACGGATTTATCTGATGTAACCCTCCGTGAAATGCGACGGGTACCGTCTAGTATACAATTTTATAATGTGTGTTGAACTTATTTGCATGCGTAACAACTAACGACCTACCTAGTCAATCTAGTTTACTCTGTAATTATTAGTGGAAACTACACTAGCGCACCCTGGGGGCGTATGTACACAACTACTATATCTCTATACAATTTTATTCATACGTTGCAGATTATTTGAGTACCTATTATAGTCCAATGCATGATCGCTAATAATAGGTGGGAACTACCCACTGAAAGCACAATATTTATTTATATTTATACTTCACATCTGTGACATTACGCACTGTATATTTTTGCATTCTTGCTTTTTATTTTTGAAAAGTCGTAAATCATTCATAACTTGGTGATTAAGTGCTATCAATTGAGTGTTAAAAAACTCGCGCATCTGATAGACATACGCGCTAGAGTGATCGTAAGCCGTGGAGGTCGTAAGTACCGTGCGAACATTTCATAATACACATATTTGTGGTATTGTCACCTGAAATATATAGGTACCTTCCCTGTGTATATACATACTAACTGTATACAGGCCGTACTCAGCACTGATAGGGAGTGCAATACTACAATATATTTCGATGGCTTCGATGGATTCATCGGAACTAAGCGGGCTGCCGCATATCTCGGGTGACACACCCCATGACTATATTGCTTATGCAAAAAGAGACGTAGACATGGTAAATGAAGTTTTATTGGGGGAGAACAGCAGATTGAACCTCCAATTGAGAAAACAGGTGTCCGATGCTACGACCAGTCTTTTGGCTAATATAGGACATATGGCAGTGGTGATGTCTGCTCTCCAATCAGAGAATTTGCAGCTGAAAATGACAATGTTAGAGATCAATAACCGTCACAGGGACACATTGATGACCAAACCAATTGGAAATCTACAATCTACTAGCAATGATGAACGTAATTCGGACTTACTACGGGCCCCACCAACACTCTCCACCTCTTTGACGATGGAACCCGAAAAGTCGCATGGATCGGCCGTTGCGGTGGAGGATATCACCGCAAATGTTGAGCCACAAAATGTCTGGCGAAAAGTTCAGTACCGGGCTCGGGCATCCACAGCCGCTAGGGCTGCAGCGGTTGTTGGTGTAGACGGGCCAACATATGTACAGCGTGGCAATGTCGATCCTAATACTGCGAATCCTAATCAAGCGGCCCAATCGCATCGAAAAAGGAAGCCACGTGCCATAATTAAGGGTCAGGGTGACATGGACCCCGAGTTGTTAACTATTGAACGCAAGAGGTACATCCATGCTTTCTCCTTTGCACCGGAAACTACAGCTGAGCAGATCAAATCCTACATGATTAGGAAAAAACCTGAAGAAGCTGATGGTATCACCGTTGAAAAAATTATAACAAAGGGACAGCATGCTTCCTTTAAAATTAGTGTACCCTACTCGAAATATGACAACTGGATGACGCCTGAAGTATGGCCACTGCATGCCAGTGTCAACGAATGGACATTTCGGCGACAATCACGCCCAACGGCCACAGTTGGAGTTGAAGAACAACTTCAGTAATAATATAAATATAGTATGTCTATACTCCAATGTAAATGGGCTGAACTCAAAAACCCATGAATTTAGTTGCAATGTATTGGCACAAAATTTACATTTAATTGCCCTGACTGAAACATGGCTTACTCCAAGTGTTACCGACACAGAACTATTCGATAAAAGGTATACTGTTTTTCGGAAGGACCGGAAGTCTCGAGCTGGTGGGGTTGCTTTGGCTGTACAATCCAAACATCTGCGGTCTGCTGAGAGAGTCTATCATCTAGAAACTGACGGAGAGAATATATGGGTGAAACTTGTTTTCAAGCGCTTGGTGTTGTTTGTATGTGTTGTGTACTTTCCACCGAAATCCGTGAGTGATACTTTTTCTGAATTCTACCAAAAGGCAGAATTGGGAAGTGAGACTCTACGTGACAAAAATATTATTGTATTTGGTGATTTCAATTTGTTTTCAAGTACCTATCCTAAAAGCGAACACGCCTATTTTCTGAAGTTATTCGAACTTACTCAGTATAACCATGTAAAAAATAATAAGGGTCGTACACTTGATTTGATTTTAACCAATTTGTACTCATCTAGCGTTACCGTTGAAAGACATTCGGACCCTCTTGTCAATGAAGATCAGCACCATCCTGCCATTAAGGTAGATGTTTTACTTCCTTCACACAAAAATAAATATAACGATATTTGTGATTCGGTTTCTCAATTCGGTCACGCTAGATGGAGATTTAGTCGTAACAAGTTGCCGCTATTTATGAATTTATTGTCAAGTTGCTCCTGGTCGGAGGTTTACTCCAAAGCTGATGTTGACAATGCTGTTGATGAGTTTTATCGTATCCTGTATGATATTTTTGATAAATGTTTCACAAAATTTATTATTCACAAAAGCATTTGGGATAGATGCGGGCATCAGTTAATTGATGCACAGCATGGATTTCGTCCGACTAGGTCCACTACAACAAATCTTCTGTGCTTCAACAATTACGTTGCGAAGAGCCTTGATGAAAGAGTTCAGGTAGACGTGATTTATACCGACTTTGAGAAGGCGTTTGATAAGGTCAATCAAGATATTCTTCTCACAAAGTTAAACGAATTTGGCCTATCTTCCAATCTAATTGGGTATTTTGCGAGTTATTTTAAAAATAGACAGCAATATGTTTCCTTTCGTGCCCATGAATCAAATAAATATGCTACTATGTCAGGTGTACCTCAAGGCTCAAATTTGGGACCACTTCTGTTTGCCATTTTTATTAACGATATAGGGGAAAATATTCATCATTCAAAATTCCTACTGTATGCAGATGACCTGAAATTGTTCCGTACAATATCCTCTCCTGACGACACAGCACTCTTACAAACTGATATTGATTCTATTGTATCTTGGTCTCACGATAACGGTTTATTTTTTAGCGCACCTAAATGTTATATTATGACATACTCCCGATCACGTGATCCGATCTTTCATCAATATACCATGATGGACTTAGAGCTCGGGCGCGTGTTTGAGTCAAGGGACTTAGGTATCTTGTGTAAGCCTGATCTCACATTCCGAGAGCATATCAACTCAGTAGTTGATAAGGCATACATGATGCTAGGCTTTTTGCTGCGCAATTCCAGGTATTTTCATAAAGAGAACACTCTTATGGTTCTGTATGAGGCTTTGGTCCGCTCAATATTGGAATCAGGATCAATAATATGGGGACCTACTGAGGTAACGTATATACATCACATGGAAAAAGTACAGAAGAGATTCGCTAGGCATTTATATAAGGTAAAGTTCGGATATTATCCTTATCTCTTTCCATCAATGTTCATTATGGGCTGTTTGGGAATGTCCACGTTGGAAAAACGTAGGAAGGATTATTTATGCAGACATTTCTTCAAACTGATCAACGGCGTAATACATAATCCAGAAATACTATCCGAATTTAAGTTCTTTGTACCTCAATCATATTGCAGATCCCGTCAACATACTCGTTTATTGTTTTATCCTCCTAGAGGCCATACCAATATCATTGCAGACTCTCCCATCAGTAGGGCAATTTGTTTATTTAATGAACTGTCTGGTGATTTCGGTGTGGACATGTTCAATATGTCATATGCCGAGTTCACCAGACGCATTGACATATATGTACATTAACTATGTAATATTGTGTTTACATTGCTTGTTATTTTTTGAATATTTTTAAATATTATGGTTTTGTTTAATGTTGTTATTTAATCAATATTGAATAATGTGTATACCTATAATAGTAAAATTATATTAATTGCATCGATTATTGCGTCGATGTTGCCCGATCATTGCACTCACTATGGTAGAACGTACACTTGGTACACTACTGTGATTTGATTGGACGCTGTGTCTTGTGTATGTACTTACTGCAAGCGACGGCTGATATGTACTTGTGGTATACTATTGTTTTAAACACTTGTATTATTGTTATTGTATCTAGTTTTAGTATTATATTTTGGATGTCAAAACCTTTGCAGATTTGATATCAATTTGCGATTATTGTATTGAATGTTCAGTACTTGTAATTGTTTATGTATCACCATTTTATTGTATTGATTTTAATGTTGTTATTTCTATCGCATCTGCCGGCGCAAAGGCATTTTTATGCTGTTATGTCGGTAGATGTTCTTAATAAAGAATAATAATAATACACAGATATGGATAAGTACTCGTACATGGTTGGCGCAGTTCGTCGAGGCGGCAGTCTCTCACGCGGAAGGTGCCAGGTTCAAACCCCGGCGCTGGCGATGTATTCCACGCTTCGCGATACAGGTTTTTAGCCTTGTGTAAGGTATGCAGGAAAGTATTAGTCTTTGTGTATGCAAGCCCAGATCCTTTATTTAAAAAAAAGTACTTACCTACTCAGTAGGTACAGGCACGTCTTATGAAGAAAGATTTGTATGCAGGCATTCTTCTCATTGTTGAAGAGTTGCTATGGGGATGTGGCTTTAGTTTCCCTGGCAACCGATAAACAACCAAATTGTTGCCGTTTGAATCGTAAAGTAGGTAAACAAATTAAAGAAATATCTAACGTGTGTTAAGTTGTTCCACAATTTTTTTTGTCAATTTTCAAAACCAAAGTTTTAAAAATATTTTTGCTTAATTTTAAGCATAAAATTGAGTTGCGACTTATTGCCTAACTACCAGTGGCGAAGGATAGATTTCCGCAGAAGGGAAGCTGGCGCTAACATTTCTTATGGGATTACGTCAGATTAGACACCATTATACCTATCATCATCATCATCATCCAAGTCGGTCCCTCATTCCTGAGGATCGTATGTCCTTCATGTGGTATTTGATTCAGCAGTCTGGCCCACCTTGGTCTGTCCTCCGTCCGCCGCAGTGCCTCCGCAAACGTCGTACCACTGGCCTCTGCCACCTGGTCGGACCATCTCACCTATCATTATACATATCATTTTTTCCAAAAGGTAACTCGATGGGAATCGTGTTCGCGCCTTCTATCTACACAGTATTTACTGGTCACCCCTTTATTGAGATATACTGTAAATATGTTGATGTAGAGATAATACAAAAATCTTTTTAAAAAATCTTGGATATGGGTATTTGGAATAAAAAGTAACAATCTCTCCGAATACAGGACGCAACAACTAAAGAATTCGTTAAAACAATATTATCCATACAATAAAACATAAAATCAATATTTATTCAATACTCTTCAAACAATATGCATTATACAACATTGGAACAATTTATCGCTCATTTGTTTCGAATACAGATCAAATAAATTTAAAAAAAGAACGGAACAAATAACACATACGGTGTCAAAGGACTTTACGGTTTAATTATTTAGTTCCATTATTTCCCACCAAGCGGCGCTGCGTTGGGTTGTAACTTGTTGCAATCAATGTAGTTTATTTTATTTGTCATATATACACATAATTATTTTAAAATGTTATTAGTGAACTGGCTGTAACAACCCGTCAAAACGACGCTGTTTGCGGGGTAGGCAGAGAGAACAGATCGCCAGACATCCCTACCCTTACACGTATAATAATTATTGTACGTACATTCTCATAGTAATTCAAATTTATATTTAGCATAGTATTTTCTATTCTATTTAATAATATTTTGTACTACAATTTATAAATCAAAATCATTAAATTTGACATAAAGGAATTCAACGTCTATTGATGACTACTCAAAACATTTTGTTGGCTCGTAAGGCTAATGAATACCAAAGGTTGTGGACAAGTGAAATGTATTATGTTACCTACGCAAAATTATGTCAATGAAAAGTAGTATTAACCAAATACTTTTGGACCATTACTGAACGCGATCTCGACGTGTTTTCAAATTCCGCATAATATTCGAACAACTTGCAAAAGTTGCCACTGCCCTGCGTTACATTTATGCCCGATTTCCACCAGAATTATGTAAGTTGATATTATTAGTAAATTATATGGAGATGCCAGGCGAGTCCTCTTTTCGTTGTTTAGTGTTCTCAGCTCAGTATGTGGTTAGGTTAGGTTGGTTGGAGCTCTCGCTCTATAGTTTGTTCAAACTAAGAGTCAAGGTGTGATTTCAGAGAATCGAACAAAAGGTAACACTTCGTATTATGACTGACCTCATGGCGTAACAGGGTTGCCACATTATTACAAACAATTAAATGTCGATAGCTACGATATCGACTACCGACATCTATCCAACGAATGACTTAGTATAAAGTCATGTTAGGCTACCAAAAAGATGGTTGGATCGTATACCAGAATATCGGTGTTTTGGTCTCCTGAGTTCGAATCCCGACTGCGGCAGATGGATTAACCGAAATTGGTGAATGTTACTTAAATGTAAATAGCCGACGATTAGTTATGTTATAAGCCTGATGAAAAGATCATCTTTCGCTCTATATCTTTTGAGATTGCTACTATAATTTAAAGCAGCCTGATGTATCTTATAAAATTTCACATTTATTCGTCACGTCGTAGAGAATGAGTTTTGTTTTCCATGTAAATAAACTTCCTTTCCATCGACGAGATTCGAACTTACGTTACGACAGAGCATCATTTTAAAACCACTGTGCTACCGGGTGGGTTGACATTATCAAGAAATGAAACTGTAGTTAAGCGTTAAACTGTACCAAAGCAAACCGAAAAAACAGAAGAATGTAAAATAACGCGATCAAAATGACATAAGTCACATAAAATATACGATTTAGTGTCAAAAATCTGCCGTTTAGTTTATCGAGAAAAAAAAATGAAACCGTTAAAAATAATTAATTTTTCTATTTTATGCAAATAATCAAATCGATTGAATTATTATAAAATTAATATAATAATATAATTAAAAACCATTTTTTTTATTTGCATATGCAAGTTTACAAACTAATTTACAGATTGTATAGATAAATAATAGAAATATCAATAAGAAAAATCTTTTATTAACGAGGTGCCGACAAAGATGATGTTTTTAATTATGTTAATTAGATGTATTAATAAATTCATAACAATAATTTCGATTAGAAACGTTATTAAGAGTATGCATATTGACGTTTCAAAAATTTCTTAAAACGGGAGACCCTAAATCTCGACAACCATTACTAGAGCCTTAAAGGATGAATTCGGTGTTATATAAATGTCGATTTTTATCGACATTCGTTTTTTCGACTTTTCGTTTGAAACGATATGTTCTAATTGGCACTATCGTATTTACAATTGCCTATTTTATATCTTATAAGCAATAATAGATCAATTTCAAAAAAAAAAACTGCTTTAGTAAAACTGTGTCTTTTGACTTTATTCTGAAATTTGAAAAAAGATTTGCAATATTATAAATATTAAAGTGTATAACGATCACATTAAGCCAGCTGACCATCAGTAATAATCCTGATAGAATGTACTATAGTATGATCAATTTAAACTATCGAACGCAGTAATAGAAATGTGACCGAGAAGGGACGACTACCTGCTTTATTCGTACTTATGCCAGAGCCATTTTCTCGGTTGCATTTTTATTACTGCGTTCGACAGTTTGAGTTAATCATATCTTCTGTTGAGATAAACAATTTCTAATTATACACCTAATTATTTATCGATTATTTTGACTAGCTGGCAGCCCTGTTTGCAACATTTGCATACAGATAATATAAATATCTGTTTTGTAAGCTCGTTAGCGAGTAGAGTCAATAGCATTGTTGGGCAAATACTCGAAACTTGACGGGGCTAAATAATTTATATCTCAACTCTATATACCAACTTATATACAAGGTAATGTATTCATGCAATATACAGTAATATACAGAGAGATACTGTTATGATCAAATCCTTAAAAGAAGATTTTATCAATACGTATCTACATCATATCAAAGAGTCGATTATATCTCATTATATCAGTACTCGGCTCTCCACAATATGCCAACAACCTTTTCGGACATCTATCAAGACGCGAAGAGACTAACCTAGAAAGAACGGTAATGCTAGGCAGTGTACATGTACAAGGCAGGAGACCGAGAGGCAGATCGCCGATGCGTTGGAGCGACCAAGTGAGAGCAGCCATCGATACCACTCTACACGAGGCCGCACATCTGACCATAGACAGAGGCTCATGGAGGAGGATGGCCAACTGCGGGAGTGAGAGTCGCGACCCTCTGTCATGAGGATAAACGACACCAGCATGTCAGTCGTATAGTATCAGAAACAGCAATCTGTTGATTTTGCGTAACCTGAAGTAAGAAAATCTGAGGATTAAAAGAAAAAAAGTTAAGAACCTGCAATTTTTCCTATTGTAAAACTACACATTTTAAGATATTAACATGGCAACAAAAGCAGCCATAACCCATATAAATATTTCATATAAATGGTGACACTGTTTCAAATACACCAATCTGCAATATATGAGAGTCAACCACAGCAATTTAGATAAAACTTTTTCGTAGTTTTGAACGTTATTCATGTTCTATCAATTGTTAAACCTATTGTACGTAGGAAGGAATGTACAAAGGTTAGGTCATTAAGGCATTTGAGACTCATAATGTTATGTTATATTATTTCCACAAAGCATTCCCCACTTATATAAAATCTAAATGGGATGCCATCATGGGCGTCATCAGGGAGGGGCATTAAGAATTGAATAGGTATATATTTTTACTAGAGATTGGAATAGGTATATATTTTTTCATACTAAATAATAAAACCTCATAAAAATTCACATTACTACCACACATTTTCTCATTATATCATAAATTTTCTAAAATAAGTATGAAAATCTATCAGTTTCATAAAAAAATTTGCCTGCGGCGCTTTTTTTACTACTTTTTTGTAAAATATATTTTTCATACATATTATTGTGCAAACTATTATACACATTTACAAATAAATCAAATCAAACCACACCACGACCTTCTCTACTATGTCTCACCAAAAAAATTCGCCTGCGGCGCTATTTACGATTTTTTCTTTATACTCCGCTCCTAGCTCCGAGGCTGGCGACGCCCATGATGCCATCATTATTATACACACACATTGTTACTATATTATAATATTTTATGACTAAACTCATTGTTGGTGACCCCAAAACTCCGTGACTCGATGGACAATGAAAAAACTTAATAGTTTAAAAAAAAATCTTTAATGTACATTTTATGAGTCGCGGACCAGAGGCCATATTCTGTTAGAATGGTTTGAAAAAAAAATGTTTGATAGTAATTGATGTTTTTTTTCTATTTTATTTTATTTTATCACAGTTCAAAGGCTAATTTTACTACGAGAAAGTTTGAGTTATAAAGATGAAATTATGCATTTATAAGCTACAAAATTATTTTATCACTAGCTGTAACCCCTAAAAAATGACGTCGTTTTAACTTCACGGTTATATATTGGAACCACTTGCAAAAGTTGCCACAGGTCCTGCGTTACAATTGTTACCCGATTTCTACCAGAATTATGCATGTTGATCATTGAAATGTGAAGTTACATATATTATTGTTATAAAGAAAAGATAAACATTAGTGGTTGGTTGGCAGACATTGCCTACGGCTATAAACCCGCCATTTGAGAAATATTTTTTTTCAATAAAGATTTTTTTTAAAGTGATGGCCTCATTTCAGTAAGGAGAGGGAGGCACTATTTGGTATGGAAAAATATGGTAGATCAAATCTAAATACAGACTCGTAAAGTGAAGAAATTCTTGTGACCTTTGCAATAAATATATATTGGATAAAATTGGTAGACATTTTAGTGAGTAAGAAGCTATGTTTAGTCAACTGAAATTAACAAATGGTATCATTTCAATGTTAGCAATAATTTATTAGTGACTAATTTCCAAGTCTCCGAGTGAAGTAATGGATTAAGACTCCCGACCCAACTATGGCCAACTATCAACCGAGAAAATGATAAAAATAGCCGTTTTTTTTTAATCTTTGGGGTTAATTTCGTTTCAATGAAAGAATTTACGGTTATTTTCTAGATTTCAATGCATATTATCAATACAAAAAAAAAATCCCCACGACTTTCGGGAAACGAGTTTCCATCTTTCGGAAAAAAGATCAGCCATGTTTTTCAATATATTTTTTTTGAGTAATCTATACAAGATATAAAAATTCTTTCCGGTTATTCCCTAATCCCTAGATAAATCAACGTATTTACTCTAATTTTTTCAATGCATATTGTAACGTGATTTCGTGAAGGCCATGCGTCAGGGCCTACACCAGACGAAGGTCCTTCAAAAATATAGATGACGCATGCGCAGAGAGAAGCAGGTGTGCGCGAGGAGGATGCGCGCGGATCGGAAGGAAGGAAGCATTCAATTCGATTCTTGGTTTCTGTCTGGTGTGGGGGAGCTCGGCGCCCCCGCTGGATTCATTCAATTTTTGGGCTCACGTTGGGCGCCAAATTGTTGCGGGCTTTCCTGCCCAAGCTCCTCGTCCCAAGGGGTCAGCTCCGACCCTGGCTTGGGGACCAAATAAATAAAATAGACTTACGTGGGTTATGCCACTGTCCTTATGGGAACACGGCCAGTGAGAGATCCTGGAATGACAAATGCAGGATACTCCCTTCCGTTCTGTTTCCTCACCGTTGACCTTGACAACTTGGGGCCCGCTTAGCCACCTTACCAGGACCTCTCAACTGGTCCCTGGGTGAGCTAGAATGCAAAGGCCTTTGTTAATTCTAACATTACAATATATTTTATTGAACATAATTATTCGGGGTGGTAGATTACATATTATATCAAAGTGAAGTAAATTATATACAGAACTTGTTCTCTTTGAATTTAAAATTAGAATAAACCCTATTTTCCCAGTTTTCGTTGCGACGTATTATATGTAGGTTATTGTCCCGGCCTTGCGTTATCCTTCATTTACACATGTGTTAAAATGACGTTATCCTTGAAGAAGTTTGGGTTACATTATGAATGGAACGACCTCACCTTGAATTTTGGACGCAGGTTCATCTAGTGGACTTGTCTTCCTTCCTTTTAAATCATCTTTCCATTGAAATTAGTTTTTCTTCTGGTACATATTTATTTATACTTTCCCTTGCAACATATTGTATATGGCTAAAACATAAAGGTCACTTACGGCTCACCTTTCGAACCGATATAATGTTATTCAACTTCACAACTCTTCTACTTTCTTTCAATTAAAAACCCATGGCCACTCGCCATCTCCCAGACTTCCGTGCACTTTTCTATGAGCCCAAAAATTGAATGAATCCAGCGGGGGCGCCGAGCTCCCCCACACCAGACAGAAACCAAGAATCGAATTGAATGCTTCCTTCCTTCCGATCCGCGCGCATCCTCCTCGCGCACACCTGCTTCTCTCTGCGCATGCGTCATCTATATTTTTGAAGGACCTTCGTCTGGTGTAGGCCCTGACGCATGGCCTTCACGAAATCACGTTACAATATTTAGAAACAGCTGTCGAGATATAAGGTCTCCCGTCATTAGAAATTGTCGATATGTCGGTATGCATACTCTTAATACCGTATCAAAATCTCAGCAAACTTGTTCAGTAATTTGACAATACATAAATCTATATAGCATGATATGAAGTATTAAGAGTAGGCATACTGACATTTCATAAATTTCTAAAAACGGGAGACCTTAGTTCTCGACAACCGTTACTAAATATGCTTTGTAGAAAATAGAGTGTACTTAGATGCATTGAACCTTTACCTAGCTAGGGGATAACCGTTAAAGATTTTTTATATCTTGTTCTCAATTTTTTTTTAAACACCTCTGATATTTTTTCCGAAAGATAGAAACTCGTTTCCCAAAAGTCGCGGAGAAAAAAAATTACTGATAATGTGCTTTAAAATCTAGGGAATAACCGTAAAAGCTTTTTGGTTGAAGCGAAATTAACCCCGAAAAATGAAAAAAACGCTTTTTCACCATTTTATCATGGGATTTTGAACCTTAACGCCGTGGGAAATTACCATGACGTCATAGTTGGGTCGGGAGCCTTAATATCGTATCTTAGCAAACTTGTTCAGTAATTTGACAAAACATAAATCTATATAACATGATATGAAGTATTAAGTAGTAATCGCATCAATCTCTCTCACACAAAGCATCACAATATTAATAATAAGATGACAGTGAGACGTGCGCATTAATACGTTAATACATTGGCTAGCGAGATTTGAAATGGCAAAATACCCTTAGTTCAAAAATTTACCACGCGCGGCGCTAGTAATTCTTTCATGTCTCTTACCTACTCCTATATCATGACATTGTCAGTAAATTGTTCTATCTATCTATATTCTATACCCTCACGCCACGTCCCTTGCAGGGTAGGCAGAGAGTAAATTGTTCTATTCTATATCCTCACGCCACCTCCCTTGCGGGGTAGGCAGAGGGAACGGATCGCCAGACTTTCCTATCCTGACACACACTTCAAAAGTCGCAACGTATCGACAAAGGCAAAGTTGTTGGTGCACAACGCCATCCTGGTACCAACACTGATGTATGCAAGTGAGACATGGCTGAAGAAGGATGAATCAAGTATAAATGCTGTCGAGATGAGATCATTGAGAAGAATGTGTGGAAAAACATTGAGAGATAGAATAAGGAAGGAAATGATTAGAGAGTTGAGTGAATGTAAAAAGGATGTTGTGACTAAAATGAAAGTGAACAAGTTGAGATGGTTGGGTCATGTGGAGAGAATGAACGATGAAAGAAATGATTAGAGAGTTGAGTGAATGTAAAAAGGATGTTGTGACTAAAATGAAAGTGAACAAGTTGAGATGGTTGGGTCATGTGGAGAGAATGAACGATGAAAGAAATGATTAGAGAGTTGAGTGAATGTAAAAAGGATGTTGTGACTAAAATGAAAGTGAACAAGTCGAGATGGTTGGGTCATGTGGAGAGAATGAATGATGAAAGAATAACGAAGAAAATTTATCAGGGTGAAAGAAGAGGTGTAAGGAAACGCGACCGTCCAAGAACCACATGGCTGGACCATGTTGACCAGATACTCAAGGACGGACCTGTTTTGAGTAAAAGTAATCGGAGAATATGTATGAGGAATTGCATGAATGTGATGGAAGTCCGAAGTGTGTGTCAGGATAGGAAAGTCTGGCGATCCGTTCTCTCTGCCTACCCCGCAAGGGAGGTGGCGTGAGGATATAGAATAGATAGATAGAACAATTTACTGACAATGTCATGATATAGGAGTAGGTAAGAGACATGAAAGAATTACTAGCGCCGCGCGTGGTAAATTTTTGAACTAAGGGTATTTTGCCATTTCAAATCTCGCCATTGGCTAATGGTCTAGCCTAGTCCACTTCAAATATGACATTTTTGTTGTAGACAAAATGTTAAATATCGACATGCCATGAACTGACAGGGCCACAGACACTGTAATCCTATATTAGGCCCAATTATATGAGCGATTGATAAAACGTTCTTTTTTCAATTATTTCACAGTGAAATAATTTTAAAACACACTTTTTATAATGCAGTATTCCTACAGCAGTGAAGAAGAATTATGGATGAACATTGTTGGCTTACGACCGACCTCGGCTGGCTTAAGTGATTACTTTACAGTTACACTCGAGAAACATTCGCCATTTCAGTTCACCCCGGCTGGCTGGGACTTGAACCCAGACCCTCGTCTCGCATAATAGGGATCATATCCACCACGCCGCGAAGAGCGACGACTGTGTTATCGAATTTCATGTACTTGCACTTCTTACTGTTGAAGGGAGAGGGTGGTATATTTTTTACACTCTCTCTCTTCATCGGTAATAATCTTGATTTTATAATCAACAAACGTGATTTCACATTCTATGGAACGACCGATTTCATACATTGCCTACAGCATTGGGGAATTACACTGATCGCATCTTATTCGTATTAATTCCACATTTTAATGGACATCAATCATGCAGCTAATTTACCGACATTAACGACAACAACAATAGATAATGTTTTTTATTTTAATCCGGTGTTGCCAGAGAATATTAAAACCTGCAAGGCCACTGACTTGTTTAATTAAAAACGATTATCTTTATTTATTCGTTTTTAAAACATGTTTCCACTCATGCAATAATACGTAATTAAAAAAAAAGTTTCTATGATTTCGCGGTCTTCCAATCGATACCAAACACGCAGTTCCGAGGCGCTTGAATTCCTTCATTCCAATGGCGCCTGCCACCAAGAATTGACAGAACCAAAATTTGTAAAAAGACATGAGTTCTACTCGTGAACCACTTTCGTAAGATACCAAACACGGTGGTATGCGGTGACTGGATCCTCTCGATCACTCGGTATCTTCAAAGGCTTGAGCTGGACAAAATCTCACTTACATCTCTGGATTTATTGACCAACGGCCTTTCATAGGATACAACACATGACCCCACACGACCTTTGGATCCCCCTTCAAACGCCTTACAATTTTTTCGTCTCTGGAGAAAGCTGATCCATTTTTGCACAAAATCGTATTGTCACCGAGTTTACGTACGTTTGCAAAGTTTCAGGTCTCTAATTAGTCAGGAAGAGGTTGAAAAATCGATTACAAGATTTGGTCACAAACACCACTAGGGTTGCCAGTCCGGTTTTTTTGTCTTTCACATTTGGCATCCCTAAGCACCACCCACAGTGAAGTTAAATAAAATCTTTTAAATTCGGTGACGCAATCGGCAATAAATTATAATATGGTTTAAAAGTTAATAAATTAATTAATAATGAAAAACAAATTAATAAATATTAATAAACAGTAGCTAAAGAAATAAATCCGGAAAGGTCAATAAAACATTAAGAAGTTTCGCAAAACAGGAAGACAAGAACACAAAAGATCGTTGGGGGTCCACATTCCTTATAGTTTATTCAATGATATACAGGGAGTTATCTTCTTTACTTGTAGTCTTCAAGGTAATATTGCACGCTTCACTTTTGCATGGATCACCAGTATTATAAATCAAGGAATTCCTCCATTCCTATAAATCCCTTGGGGTTAACTGGAAGAAATCGCAGTTCTGCAATAATTTCGCGGTAGTGAACAATGCTTTATAATCTGTATTATGTCCATTTTTTATATGTATTATGTACTTTGTTAACTTAAAGTATAAATAAATAAACATACATGCAAGAATTCGTATAGTGATAGCATCACTTCTGTCTTTAGACGGTTACGGTTTAGCATTGGATGACTTCACTTTTGATCGGGGAATCATTCTGTAAAAGTGAGCCTTCTAATATTGGCTCATGATATTTTAAGGGGTGATAGTGGATAAAAAAATTTGAAAAAGAGTTTAATGACTGCTTGACCTTTTTGAAAATAAAATATCTCACAAACTACTAACTCGATTTTTACAAGACAAAAATCATAGTATACATTATAGGCTTTCCATGAAGACCTTAATTTGTAGTTTTTAAATTGAAGTACAGTGAAAATTTAAACAATATCTTTGCAAAAACTTGCAATACCTAAGCTTTTAAGTTCTTAAAAATTACCTCCATTAAGTATGTATCCTTCTTAACATTGCACGATGGAAGCTTAATGAGGTCTTAATAATTTAAGTTGGATGTTTTGGGATTGCACCACTGAGATAAGCTCGCCCTAGTGAACAAATATTATACCATCTATTGCTTGTTAGGTATGTATTTTGTTTATTTAAAAATAAATAAATAAATATATTTTCCAACGATGGAGTCGCAGCATCTTATCCAGTAATGTCTAAGCGTATTTAAACACAAGACCCTGTATAATAATATATAAATAAATGAGTAACTAATCTTACTAGAAAAGATAAAATAAAATAAATAACAAACTCACGAAAAAAAGCTTGAGCATAAAATTAGTACCACTTAATGTTGAAAGCTCTCAATAAGAGATTAACGATGGTTGTTAAATGGCATTGCGTTAATATGTTATACGTTAATATGTTATGCGTTATGTCTAGCAAAAGTTTAGTTCGGTATATTCCATCAGCTTACATAATTCTGGTGGAAATCGGGTAACAATGTATGTAACGCACTCCCTGTGGCAACTTTTGCAAGTTGTTTCAATATAATATACGGAATTTAAAACATTTTTTGATAGCAGCTCTCTCGCCTACAGTCGATTTTTTTTCGGTTGATACTACGTTTTATTGACAAAATGTTGTGTAACATAATAAAGAGCCCGCAAAATGTTTTGAATGGTAATCGATAGATGTCCAAGATTGTAGAAGTCACGGGTTTAGAAGCGCGGGAATGTTAAATTTGTACGGTTTGATTTATAAATTGAATTGTAGTGCCAAATATTAATAAAGAGAATAGAAAATACTACGCTAAATAAAAATGTATTTTACCGTAAGAATATAGGTACAATCATTATTATAGGGTAAGGATAGGGTCTGGCGATCTGTTCTCTCTGCTTATCCCACAAACCGGGTCATTTATTTATTTATCGTGTGGCCAACATCACGCCCATATCATTTAACATTCGTTATGTCAAAGTATAAAAAAAAGTTAAAAGCGCAAGGTGAATTTTCCTGCTTGTCAGAGACCTAAGAGTATGCATACCGACATTTCATAAATTTCTGAAAACGAGAGACCTTATATATCGACAACCGTTACTAAATATGCTTTGGAACAAAATAGGATAGATGCATTGAACATTTATCTAGGGAATAACCGTAAAAGATTATTTATATCTTGTATACATTAAAAAAAATGAAAAAAACCTCAGATCTTTTTTCCGAAAGACGGACCTAGTTTCCCGAAAGATAATTTTTTTTTTGTACTGTTAATATGCATTAAAATCTAGGGAATAACCTTAAAAGTTTTTTGATATACGCAAAATTAACCCCAAAAAAAATGGAAAAAACGCTATTTTTACCATTTTATTATGCGATTGTTCACGCGATTTTGAACCTTCATGCCGTGGGAAATGACTCTGACGTCATTCTTGGTACCAAGGCCTTAATCCTAGATTTCTTCTTCGTCGCTAAGGGTGAGGAAGTCTGATGCATTGCCACTGTACGCTCTGAGTGCCCACCCGCTAACTATATGTGTTGAATGGTCTGGGTAATTATCGACGCGTTACAGCTAGTGTTCATATAATGGCAATAATGTTATCACACTTTATAATGGGAAGGTAATAAATCTCTAAGAGACTCTCACAACTGTGCTTTTATAATATTGTACCTACTATGTATTTGTATTGTGTCGTGTTGTGGAGGACATCGTGGTAAAATGGCACACTATGCGTTTTATTGTTTTATTTATTGTTTTATTGTTTTATTGTTCTCTATCGTCCGTAGGCCCATTCGGGCACTTGGATTCGTCAATTTTTACAATATGTATCATTATTCATAGCATATCATTAAACAAAGTAAGTATCATAAACAATATCATTATCAGATCAATGCCAATCAGAGTGTAAAGGGCTCTGATTGACATTTCGTCATACATCAAATCAATTTTTCAACATATCGTCAACGGAATAAAATTCTTTGTCAACGAGGTACTTCTTCACCCCTCCGCGGAAGGCCGTATCATCCAGTGATTTCAACTCCCCGGGAAGCGCGTTAATTTATCATGATATAGGTACATAATAATAATACATCAAAAGTTTAAGAAAAAGCAAAACGTAGACTTCTTACTCAAATATTTTAGAAAATTTATATAACAAAAATATAATTCACAGATAGGAGTGTCGGAAGACCACCAAAGAGATGGACCGACAACATTGTCCAAATCGCTGGGGGAAACTGGATGCGGAAGGGTCAGAGCAGAGACGAGTGGAAACAGTTGGAAGAGACCTATATCCAGCAGTGGAGGGAAGAAGGCAAATGAAGAAGAAGAAGAAGATATAAAAATTTCTACACAATTTGTTTACAACCTTTCACCATTATTTTCATGTATTATAATTGTTTGATGCATTCCATGTATGATATTTATCTTTGAGGGAAAACATCTTTCTAAAAGGAGCCACAGAAAAAATGTGCCTGCGGCGCTAATTCACACGGGATTTTAGTAAAGAATATACGTATTAAAAGGGGAAAGGTTTGAATTTAAAAAAGCCTATCGGCATCAAAGTCATAAAATTTAGTATAACTCGCCCTATTTTCTGCCTAGACGCCCTAGACTCAGTACTCTAATTCTGTTTACATGAATAAGGATTTCACCTAATAAATACATTCTTAGTTACCACACGTTTCGACATCGCAGTGTGAGGTTTTATACTTGGACAAATCGTCTGTAAATTTTGTGATTTTTCTGGTTCGGATTATTAGGAATTAATAGGGGCTTCATTCTGGAATATGTAAGTGAAAGCATAATACAAAAAATCAATACTTGTAATGTTTTCAAAATATCCAGTTTTACCCCGTCATCCTCCAAATGTCTCCTTGTATCAGATAATGTGTTCATGGCTTGGGGATTTGATTTGATTGTATTTTAATGGAGTCGGGGGACGTGGGGGACATATTGTCACAATATAACATGATAATGAAATGACACCTGCGCTTCTCAAACTGTAATTTAAATACTGCACTACAGAATTTTTAATGTTGCATTTAATGTCATTTTGCTAGGTATTTAAGTAAGCGAATATATGAATTATACCCTTTAAAAAAGTGACCAAATTTCATAATTCAAAACTGTGGAATTGTTGATCTCATATTTACCAACATTTTTACTAAATAACACTTTTATATCTTGCAAATCGAGCGGATAACACATGCATCGCACAAAATCAGGGGTACTTTCAAAGTTATTTTTTATTCAAGCAATTTCCAAATATTGTATTTTTATTCTGAATCTGTTAATTTGTTGTCAATACTTTCATGTTTACCTGTCTTCAGTATCAAGACGACGTTCTCAGTATTGGCTGAGAAAACCATATATCGCCAAAACCAATTTACAGCATATGGCGCCTTACGACGTTGTGGAACTTGGATGCGGAGGGATCAAGACAGAGACGAGTGGAAAGTGTCGGAAGGGGCCAGCAGTGAAAGACGAAGGTTATAAAAGTACTTACGTGTGTTTCGATACAGATTGGTTGACAGAAAAAAACGTTTACGTTTCATTTGAAGTTTGAGAGTCTTTGATAATAAGCAGCATTTCTTAATATGTTTTAATTATTATAGAGAGCAAAGGTAAATCTTTTTTATTTGTTGTTTCCACGTTTAACCTTTGCAAGCCTTAAAGGTCACAAAACAGTCATTTTTTTAAATCATACGCGCCGAAGTTAGGCGATGACCAAATCGTATATCGGCCCACGCAAAATTATATCATATTTACTTTTGTTGTTATTAAAATATTAATAATTTATTATATGTTTTTTTTACATAATTAGTGGTCTGGTGTTGTAAAACATGCAAATAATTACGACTCCCGACCCAACTATGACGTCACGGTAATTTCCCAGGGCATTAAGGTTCAAAATCGCATGAAAAATCGCTTGATAAAATGGTAAAGATAGCGTTTTTGTCCCATTTTTTGGGGTTAATTTCGCTTCAATCAAAAAACTTTTACGGTTATTCCCTAGATTTTAATGCATATTACAATACAAAAAAAATCTCCGCTACTGTCGGGAAACGACTTTCTGTCTTTCGGAAAAAAGATCAGAGGTGTTTTTCACAATATTTTTGAGAAATCTATACAAGATATAAAAAATCTTTTACTTTACGGTTATTCCCTAGATAAAGGTTCAATGCATCTACCCTATTTTTTCTCAAAGCGTATTTAGTAACGGTTGTCGAGATATAAGGTCTCCCGTTTTAAGAAATTTTTGAAATGTCGGTATGTATACTTTTAACGTGAATAGTTCTAAATACCTTTTTAAAATAGGGTCCATCCTTTTCGATGACCCTTATTTTGAAGACAAGTACAAAATAAGTAGGTACTGCTTAATGCTATAATCAGAGTTTTAAAGATTACTTTGCAATTAAGGATTCATGACCATGGGCTTTTAAAATAAATAAAATGTGCAGGATTTAAGCCGGTAGGTACCTTAAATAAAAAGCTACTGATAACGACGACGGTGATGGATTTTTAACTACTCTTTTATTTAACTTTATCTGTCGTTGTTGCTGTTATCTGCGTCTACATTTTCCTCTCGAAATTTCAATAACTACCTAATGTAATATAATGAAATGACATTTAGAATGGTTGGGAAATCTCATTGCTGAAAAAATGAAACTTTTTATGAACACTCGACTTTTACAGGAAACTCGAAATATCGAAAAAGAGTGAGGGCCAATCCTGCCAATTTCAAATAATTACAGTTTTTAAATATAAGTTTTTTTTTTCAACAAATGAATCTGGGCTTATAAAATACACCCAAATAATCTTTGTACACTTCACAGAAAGCTTGAAAAGCTTGTGTTGTGAAGTGGAGTAAGTCGGGGACTGAACCCGCGCCCACCGGATTAACAGTCGAGCCCGTTACCAACCAGGCTACAGACCACCTCAAAATAATAGATAAGTAGTAGGTAGAAAGGATATTAGTTTTGAAAATACGTATCTCCTGATGTCTAAATAGAGGGGGGAGAATACATTAGAGAAACTCCCCCGTAAAAGGCCTCTTAACATCAAATAAAAATATATGTTACAAGTATCGATGTCACAATATAAGCAATAAATTATCGTTTAGTATCTGTGGTGACCTCCGCTGTCAAACCAGAGATAAGGCCAGGGCATTAGATTAAAGATCTACAGAGTGGAGAGGATCCATGGATCATGCTGGATGTTCATGCTCGGTATTGTGCGGCGAGCACGACGGCCCTCCTATAAATTGTATATTAACACGACATCATACCCTAACGTAACAGACAGACAGATATAAATCGTGATTTTATATTATATTGGGTGAAATATATATCGCGATATCATTTTATATTTAATGCAAGTGATACAAAAAGTCACTAAGGCACGCGCGATATCTTTTAAAAATTTTTTTAAAGCATTTCCGAGCTCATTGAGTGACTTTTGAGTGTTCGTAAAACTCACATAAGACATTTCACATTTTTCTCAGCAATTAAGTTCGCCACCAATTCTGAATGTTAGTCACAATAGACCTACTTTGGTCACAGTGACCTAGGGGATAAACGGTCCCCTGACCTATCAGGAAAAAAATCTGAATGTTATGTTAATGTTTGCGCAAATGGAATGTTATGTGTGTGTGTGTTATTATACATGTTCAAATGTAACATTCCCTGGTTACCCCATTTTTTTTTCAAAAAGGATCTGGGCTTGCATACACAAACCCAAATACTTCCCTGCACACCTTGCACTAGGCTAAAAGCCCATATCGCAAAGTGTGGAATACATCGCCACCGACGGGGTTCGAACCTGGCACCTCCTGCTCGAGAGACTGCCGCCTCAACCAACTGCGCCAACCATTTACTCATTATTGGGTGGGTTACACCGTCATAGTCTAGCAGTCATAATATTGCAACTAGAGCGACATGATACATCCCTGCCTTACTCCTTTTGTAGGAGAAAACCTCTAGTATCTACAACACAAAATTCTTTAGTTATGTGACTGAAATTGAAAGTATGTGGTAATATGTACTATAAACTTCACTTGTGCAGTTTGATCAATAATTGTGATTAATTTTATCATATTTTTTTCCTAATTCATATAAATTAATGCTTATTTTGTGTTTCTCAAAATCCATAAACTCCAAAGTTATTCATTAACTTTTTACTTCACCAGAAAAAATGTTAACTGACCCAATCCACTTACTGAAAACTGTACTTTACTCAATGCAAATGACATAAATTATTAAGATAGAATAAACAAAAAACGTGTAGTTGGTGAGTTTTTATTGCATTGAGACGTTGCAGCGGATCGGGTGCACCAAAGAGCAAAAGACAATAGATGAGGCCAGAGCACATTCCAAAGGTATAGTGAAAGTTAACAAGTCTTATGTAGAGTAGTCTCTATACGAAGGTAATATATCACAGGGCGACCACAGAATCATAACATGTAGATGAAACAGGGACTTCAAACATTATAGACCTGATGATTACATGTTTTTTTAGTCATCACGTATGTTAAAATGTAATTAAAAATAGGGTTATCGTCTTTTACAAAAAATATTTTTTTCATACCTTGTATCTCGACAACCTTACTACTTCGCGGTCTTTGTGATTGCTCCTTGGACAAATATTATTTGCTTTTTGCTCTGTCGTGAGTGACTTATTTTGTTTTTTTTTCTCTTATTATATTTCTTGTGTGTAGTATAAGTACTTGTGTTTATTATGTGAAATGTAAAAGCAACTTTGTTGCGTGGAACATAAATAAATAAATAAAAAAATAAAAAATAAATAAATATACTTTGAAAAAAAATAGAATAGATACATTGAACTTTAATTTAGGGAATGGCTGTAACAGATATTTTATATCTTGTACAGGTTTCCCAAAAAAAATGTAAAACATACATCTGAATTTTGTTTTCGAAAAACCGCACCTTTTTTCACGTAAGTGAGAAGAAAGTACAAAGAAAAAAATATTTTTCGCATAAATGATACGCATTAAAATCTAGTGAACGATCGTAAAAATTTATTGAATGGAGCGAAATTAACCCCAAAAAGTTTAAAAAATAATAATTTAACATTTGATTAGGCTTGTTTCTAAATCGCCTACGTCCGGGTATTAAATTTTCACAGGAGAACTCCCAGACTAGAGCAGAATTCTGGCTAGGACATTAAATAAGCAAATGCCTATTACGGTTAAACAAAAAAGTCAGGACAAATGCTTGTAAAACATTTTTTTTTCTAAATTTGCATTCTTGCAACACTAATATAAATTTTCTATCAAGGCAACACTGTTGCAAATATTTAGTTTTGTTGCAAGCCTTGGCTTAGAGTTTGTCACGTTTTAATTATTACTAAGTCCTCCATTCTTTATTAAGCTATGATTGCCTAATGCTTCAGTTCAGGCTGACTACATCGTGAACTATGCTTACTATTTAATAATGACATTCTCTTTATTATATTATACTAGCTGTAATCCGGCAAAACATACGCTGTTTGCGGGGTAGGCAGAGAGAGACCCTATCCTTACACGTGTAATTATTGTACGTACATTCTTATGGTAAATTAATTTTTTATTAGCGTAGTATTTTCTGTTCTACTCGATAATATTTGTACTACAATATTTACCAATTCAATTTATAAAACAATATGTGCAAATTTAATATAAAGGAGCTCGACATCTATCGATGACTGCTCAAAATATTTCGTAGACCCATATAATCTTAATGAATACCAAGGGTTGTGAACAACGATATCTTTCATATTACATACGCTATACCTATTATTCAATGAAAATTCACCAAACACATTTGGACCGTAGCTGAGGGCATTGCAATCGTGAAGTGTTTTAATTTCCGTTTTTATATATTTTGCAGGCTCGTAATTATGTTACACAACATTTTGTCAATGAAAAGTAAAATCAACCGAAAAAATGCGACTGTAGGTGAGAGAGCTGCTATCAAGAAATGTTTTACAAAAATTCCGTATATTATAGTATTCGAACGACTTGCAAAAGTTGTCACAGTGCCTGCGTTACATTGTTACCCGATTTCCACCAGAATTATCTAAGTTGATCCTACACAGCATTGTGCAGAAATAAATAAATAAATCTATAGAATATTACTTCACGACATCGACAACAGATTAATTAATTGATTTTGCAAATATTTGTCGTTAATAAATAAATATCACCATTGTTGTATTATAGGGGGCCCGCAGGGACATTTGCTGTTACTAAATAATGTTGCATTACTGTCAATCTGTTTGTTAGTGTTGTATCTTGGTTGGCAGAAATTGCCAACACACAAAAATTATTGCATTTTCGTATTCATAATTTTAGTTGAAGGAAACTTAGACGCTGGAGAAAAAAATAAAAAATAACATAGAATACTTTTTTTGAAAAATGAATCTTGGTCTATTTTGATGACAAGTAGTTATCTCAATGATGTATACAGCAAAGGATGGACATTCCATCAGGTTTATGACTGTTCATCACCTGGTTTAATGTGACCACTAAACACTTAAGTAACATTCACCAATTCCAGTCCATCCATCTGCCGCGGTCGGGATTCGAGCCCAGACATCCAGCCTAACACACCGGTACTCCACCTGCTGTGTCATGAAGGCGAGAAGGTCCCCGTCGAGACATGGTTTGTAATTAGCCGACGATAACTACTGGTTTTGGAAGTGATATTCAAAAAATATTATTTTGATAAACCTAAATTCATCTTTGTACACTTTCACAGTAAGCTCAGGGTCGTGGAGTAAGTCAACATCGAGAATCGAGCCGCGCCCACCATATAAAAGGTCAATTTTAATTTTAATGGCATTACACTTTGACGATTTGAGATTTTCTCTTGGTCACAATAGTACTGTAAATAGACATTTCAATAGGTCAAAATGGAGTCATAATTATATAAGTACTGACATCTTTTAATATCTTAAAACTGGTTAAAACAATGATGTCACTTTTGTGTGGATGAAGAATTAGTTGGTAGTCAACCGCGGTGTGATTATTTCAGAATCAAGTACTTATATGGGAATCATGGCGTAAGTTCATCACTTCATCAGCCTACACAATATCAGAAGAGATGTATGATTCGATACACCTATTCCAATCGTGCTTTATTGCATTAGAAGGGAGCTTTTGAAGGTTTTATACCTAATAAGTCATAAGCAGGGCCGGCCAGTCCATATAGGCAAACTAGGCAATTGCCTAGGGCGCTCGCGTTCAGGGGGCGCCATCTGCGTAGCAGACGAGTAGTCAGCGACAGGACCACGCGAATTAGTGAAGTAGATCAATGGGCGGGACCCCGGCGAGTTCATCACTTCGCCCATTCCTCAAGAAGAATTTTCGCCTGCGGATCTACATTTTATGGTAAACCCAACATTAATACCTTGTTTACTAAGACTCACAAACAAAACACTGCGGCCCCATTTTTTTAGGCCTGCACACAAAAACCCAAATACTTTCCTGCAGACCTTGCACTAGGCTAAAAGCCTGTACGTATTGTTTTATGTCACATCCATATTAAAATTTTAGTCGCTCCCCCTAGCTACACGGCGATAAGAAAATGGATACACTCTCCTTTATGTAAGTAAATCACATCTGTGCTCTAATTATTTGATAAAAAACTACACAATTAAGATGTAATTTTTTCAAAAGGGCGCTGTTCTAGAGCGCCAAGTTTACTCGGGCCGGCGCTGGTATTAAGTACTAATTGTATTTAACTAGTTGTTAGTTGTAACTAATATTAGACGGTATTAATTTATGCAATCATCGATTATTCATAGATTAGAGAAAACAATAGGACTGGTGAATGTTATATGGGCGTTAATTTATACCTACTGTATATTATATAAATTAACCAAGTATAAATATATTAAGTAGCTACCTACAAGTCTCTGAAATTTATAGCTAACCGCAAACCAGAAGCAGCGAAACCATAGTAAGGATGGAGTTTTTTTGAAGTCTACCGTTGAATCAACGTATTTCTTAGAAAAAATACCTATGTTTTATCCACCACAAAAATTAAACACGCATTTTATGGATACCTATCACCACAGATATAGAATATGTTAGAGAATAACGTGTAACAATTTTGCCGTTCTGCGCATAAGTTAACATGTTAAAAAAAAACTGGAAAAAAATGATAAATCTGCGACAGTCAACTTTTACATCTGCAAAACTGAACGGCTAATCCATAAATCCGAGGTAATTTCTGGGGTATCTTCGTAATATTGTTTTGTTCAAGGAATTTCCAAATATTGTAATTCTAGGACAGTCAACTTGTAGTCAATACTTCCATCTATCACTGTCTTCAGTTTCAAGATGATGCTTTAAGTATTGGCTGAGAAAACCATGTATTGCCAAAGCTAATTTAGTGCATATCTGGCCTTAAGTAAACGCAGAATAAATACTGTACATATATATCTGGTAGGTACCTAAGTCTTTAACAAGTATCTACCAAGTCGGAGACTATGGAGACAGGTCATGATTGTGTTTGGAGACAAGTTTAGATTAATTACAACTCGGAAATTGTTTACTTGTTATTATTCATGTCTCATTATATTATTTTGTATTGGAGATAAATTACTTACTGTAAATTACTGTAACTAACTATCGTTCCTCGTGGGAACACAGGGAGGTCACGAGGTTTCGCCACTGAGAGGATGTTTGATGCAATGCGTGTTATCTCTTCCCACATCATCTATGGGAATGGTACCATGTAGCATTTACAATTTCATGCTCACTTCACTACTGTCGCTACATCTTGCACATCAAATAAGTCTGATACCTACGACCTACGTACATCGATACAATTGACAATTTACAACTAATGAATGAACGAAATATATAGTTGTCTTCTCCATTCTTCTCGGGTGTACCGTGTGTAGATTGTCGATATTGTCGAACCTTCGGCCTACTTGCTGAGGCCATCTTCAGGACTAATGTAGTACTGCATGTAAGACTACATTAGTCCTGAAGATGGCCCCAGCAAGTAGTCCGAAAGCTCGACAACATCGACAATCTACAAACGGTACACCCGAGAAGAATGGAGAAGATATTGACAAGAACCGTGAAAATCTACATAGCTATCTGACATAGTCATTCTCCAAGCAATATAATACTGTAGGTTGAAGACCGCTGGGAAATATTTCCAGGAAGACTTAAAGGCCATTATTTTGGAGGCAAAAACCCTACCCCTGAAGAAAGTTTGTCACGTGTAGGAGGTTGACGATGGTATGACGACGTCAGAAACTCGGCGGTTAAAAAAGATATCGTTTTCAATGAGTATATCACCAGGATTAACATTTCTTCTGACGACATAATATTTAAAAATGTAGTTAAAACATAGAATTAGGTCATGAATCGTCGGTCTTAATTTTAACCATATTTTAACAACGTTTACCTTTACTTATTAATTTCATACAGCCTGGATTAATGTTGAACAATAATCTGAAGATTACCTGAAAAAAAAAAGAAAAATAACTATTAGAATTATAAAGAGATAAGTAAATGGTAGTGTTAACAGTACGCATACTGACATTTCAAAAATTTCCAGACAATCGTTACTAAATATGCTTTGGAACAAAATAGAGTAGATACATTGAACCTTTATCTAGGGAATAACCGTAAAATATTTTTTATATCTTGTATGGATTTCTCAAAAAAATATGAAAAACCCTCTGATCTTTTTTCCGAAAGACAGAAATTCGTTTCCTGAAAGACGCGGAGAAAATATTTTTATTACTGATGATATGCATTAAAATCTAGGGAATTACCATAAAAGTTAACTGTACTAAATAGAAGCGAAATTAACCCCCAAAAAATGGAAAAAACGCTATTTTTACCATTTTATCATGCGATTGTTCACGCGATTTTGGATCTTAATTCCCTGGGAAATGACCATGACGTCATAGTTGGGTCGCGAGTTTGAAACAAAACCAAATATGTAGAAGAATGTTTCTTTCTGCATATATAAAACCACATGGTGTGTATTACATATTATATTTTATCATAAACGAGATACATTAGTAAAATGTGTTGATTTATATAGTTCAAATAAAATATTAATGATCTAGACTAGTTTATTCAACACACGTAATGATCTATCGATCAAACTAACATAGCATTGTGAATAATTCATAACTTATATCACTTACATACCTAGATCATTTTATATTTACAGTTTTGTCAAAATAATTATATAAATCACTGTCAGTTAATAATAAATAACAGGTACCTAATATATAAAACAACTGAATAACAAATTCCAAGTGTGACATGGTAACGGGGATTTTTGATACCTAATGCTTGGCCCCACTCATTCCATTGTAATTGTATCTAATTACCTATTCTATAATATAAGAGTTTGAGTTTGTCTGTAGTGGGCCCTGGGTTGCATAAAATGTCAAAATTATTATTTAATTGAAATATGCGTATTTTCTCATTTCAATAAATTATTTGCAATACCAAATTTGTAGCAAATTTTATGTACTTACTTTCATTTTGCGTAGAAAGAGACATGACAAAAATTGCCAGCTTTCAAGTTCTAATATAAAATTCGCCAGAAACTGAAAAAATTTGCCGTCTTTCTCGTTTTTTGCCATGTTCCGTCACGAAATTTTGTTGGCAAACCTCGGATTGGGATTCAGCACCTCAAAAAACGTGTAGAATGAAAGAAATCCAGACTACCTCACAACTTTCCATCGAGAAATGTAACTAGACTGGACTAATATAGCTAGGTTAAGTGGTAGTATATGATAATTTAAGTCTTGATAATTACATGATACTCCCCCCTTAACACAAGTTTTACTTTATAAGGGGAGGTAAAACGTTATAGTTTAAGATCTATATTTTCAATTGTAAGTGTTATCGATAATCTGTCAACTTATTGCAATTAAACATGTCTACTTACTTCTAAATAAAAAAATAACTTTATGGTTTGAGAGTTCCTCTCTAAGTATGTATGAATTAGATAAAAATACGCTAAATATAAATTAAGTATATTATGTTCTGGTAGATGGTATATAATATGTTATTTGTTTATCAAAGTGACATTGACTAATGGCCGGCCACCCGGGCCACCTGACCGCCTGACAATAAACCAGACTCTCTTATCAGACAAAGAATGCACTCGCTAAAATTTCCCATCACTTAAACATACATAGTCTAACATATATTATAATACTAGTATTTATAGGATTGCAAAAGTGGCGAAAATATTGTCCAAACATGCATGGTTCGTTTCCAAAATGTGGACTAAGAATCTTAAAAGTATGCATGACATTTCATAAAAGAGAGGCAACCTTACCAAAAATGCTTTGGAAGAAAATAGAGTAGATGCATTGAACCTTTATCTAGGGGATGTCCTTAAAAGATTATTTATATCTTGTATAGATTTCTCAAAAAAGATGTGTCTCATCTTTTTTCCGAAAGACAGCAAATCGTTTCTCTAAAGTCACAGAGTTTTTTTTTGTATTGATGACATACATTAAAATCTAGTGAATCAACGTAAAAGTTTTATTTAAATGAAGCGAGATTTACTCCTAAAAGTTAAAAAAACACTTTTTTAACATGTTATCATGCGATTGTTTACGCGATTTTGAAACTTAACGCCGCGGGAAACAACGTGACGTCATATTGGTTCCCGAGCTTTCACGTGCGATACTTGTTGGGTTCAATATGGTATGAATAATCAGACTGACATTAAACTGTATGGAGGTAATCAATTTCTTTAATAAGCTTAGAGAGTTGAGGCAATGATTGAAATAATTGTATGAATGAACTAACTTATCTGCCTGGCGTAGGCCGGATTAATAAAATATCTATTTATATACCTATTTATCAGCTCAACACTACTCAACAGATATACATACAGCATACTCTCATGTATGCTAGTGAGACTTGCTAGTGAGAGTACTGAAGAAGGATGAATGCAGTGGAAATGAGGTCGTCAAGAAGAATGAGTGGGAAAACCCTGAGAGATAAGATAAGGAATGAAATTATTAGAGAGTTGAGTTACTAAAAGACGCGAGTAATGATGGTTTGGGCGCGTTGAGAGAATGAATGAGGAGAGAAAGACCAATAAGGTAAGTGAAAAACGAGGCATGAGGCAGTGCGTCTGTCTGAGACTGACCTGGATCCACCATGTCGACTGGACATCAAGAACGGATACGAATTTTAGTCAAATTAATTGGAGAGCGTGTATGACAAGTCGTGACGGAAGCAATGAGTATATGTGAGGATAGGACAGTCTGGAGTTCAGTGCTAATTGCCTATCCTGCAAGGAATACGACTTGAGAGTGATTGAGAGATAGAGCATCGTAAACACACATATCCACAGATTACATATCTATAGATATGACATAGATAAGCGACCTCTATGTACTGGATCTATCAAGTCTTTATAATTTACATACAGGGGAATTGATCATCTTAAAATTGGCTTTCTACAGCAAACAATCAATCTATTATTATTTGATTGCCCCTGGGCAATATGCGAGTTAGAATCAACAACAAATAATAATAATAATTGGCTTAGAGTGCTCACAATAATGATAATTGGATGACCCCTTCCAATCACTCGGGTCAGATGTGATTATTGTGTATTGTAAAGGGTGTCCGGTAAGTTCGTCTAAAATCAATTCGTCTAAAATCAATTAGTCTGAAATCAATTCGTCTAAAATCAATTGGTCTAAAATCAATTCGTCTAAAATCAATTAGTCTAAAATCAATCAGTCTAAAATCAATTCGTCTAAAATCAAATCGACGAATTAATCGTTAGGCAAATTGATTTTGGCCGAATTGATTTGAGATGAATTGATAATTAGACGAATTGATTTTAGACTAACTGATTTTAGACGAATTGATTTTAGACTAACTGATTTTAGACCAATTGATTTTAGACGAACTTACCGTAAACCATTGTAAAGGAACCATCAATAGAAAGCTTGAATTATTTCATTTCTATTAAGATTACTTTTCAACTAGCAAATTTTCTCTGTAATTGGATAATGTTTAAAGGAGGTAAAAAAAAAGAGATTTTTTAGACCTCGGATCTCGATAACCTTACTAAATATGCTTTGTAAAAAAAATTGGGTAGATACATTGAACCTTCATCTTAGTAGTTATATCAACAGATACACAGCAAAGAATGGACCTTCCATTAGGCTTATGACGAATCGTCGGCTAGCTTAATGTGATCACTTGACTCTTAAGTAAGATTTACCAATTCTAGTCTATCCATCTGCAGCGGCCGGGAATCGAGCCCAGACCTCCAACCTGTTAAGCCGGTATTCTGTGTAAAGTGATCACATTAAACCAGCCGACGATCAGTCATAAGCTGGATGGAAAGTCCATCCTTTGCTATATACATATCTGTTGAGATGACTATGGATGATGTTGGACTTTTGTATTTTTTGGATTTTATTCACTGTTAGCAGTATTCATGGCTTTTTCTCCGGTTCCAATACGACCTATCATTTCACATCTCACGCACGGTGTATACACAATCAAACGGAGCCATCTGCATATGAAAATATGAAGAGATATAGTATCTTGATATTGTACGCAGATATTCATAGACGCAAACAGTAGCTGCGTTTGATAACAACATCTACATTCCACACGGGTTGTAAATCTAAAATCTATCGAAACATCATCGGCTTGTTTTGACCTCAGTAAGGTCCCTATAGTACCTACCCAGTACTTTATATTGTCTAAGCAACAGCGCTGTATAACTGCATAAGAGGTCCAATAGCGAAACGTTGTTGCTCCGGAAATGCATTTTTTAAAATGCGTTTTTTTGCAAATATGCGTTTTTGGAGTTGAGTTTTTTAGAAAAAATGTTTTTTTTTTCGAAAAATAGTATGAGCTCTGCACAATTTTGGGGAGTAGTTTTTATGTAGTAAGTACCTATAAATTTTAATGACAGCATTTGTCTTTATTTATTTTTTGTAATTTTATACCCAATTTAAAAAAAAATAGTTTTTTTTTATAAAGTAAATATCGGAATTGAGGTTCCTATACTTGGAAATTACAAGTTTAAATTTTAAAAAACTAATCCACGATGATTAACATATTGCTGCTTAATAGCAAAACGCTGTAACTTGTAACTCCAAAAAACGCTATTTTTAGAAAAATGCGTTTATTAGTATTTTACTTACGGTTATGGAAGCTGGATAATTTAAACATAACCCACTGTGTTTCTTCGCGATACTAGAAAATATATTTTTTCAGCTTTTGTAGTACCTCTAGTTTTCAATGATCAAATTCATCCTACTATAAGATCTCATCAATTCCCGTAGAAAATATTGCATTATCTACGTAATTCCTATATATCTTCACCTATCTGTAACTCAATATCTATGATTGTATCAATCTTGTATTCGCGTATATGACCTCACATGACCTTCCTGGATGAACAGCTGATTGGAGAGACGAGGATTATGTTTAAGATTAAATAAACAATATTCTGATTTAATCTAACAGCACAATTCAACAATATAATAATCAGGAACTGAAATTACATTCTTCAATTTCCCACAATTTTGTTATTGAAAGTTGCTTGGAGCATAATACAATCATACTATTACGTATTTCTAAGCCTGAATATTGATAAATTATTAAGATTTTCGGCCAACGTTAGATGCTGGAAGTCCATTTCAAAAGGTAAAAAATGAGAGACTAGTATATACACCTGGAATACACAAACTCTGTTTTTGTAAATTGCTCTGTTTTCTTACATTCGTAGTTATAATTTTAATGGTGAACAATTCTAGAGAGATATAAACCAATCGTTGATTGGTCCAGTCCAGTTAATGCCCATCTTGCAATGTGCATCACTTGAAATGTTTATACATACTTGTAATGACTATCATAAAGTTCAGAATTCATAAAGTGGATTATAAATTACATAATAGTATTTCATTTCTGACCTGCATATTCACAAACGTAAAAAAGTAATCGTAAAAATATTAAAACCAAGACTTTATGACTACACATCCTAGAAACGTATTGTCACCGAGTATACGTACGTTGCAAAAGGAAATGGTTGAAAAATCGGTTGCAAGATTTGCGCACAAATAAAAAAACAACTTAAATCTCAAGTAAAGACATATAAAACATTCTTTCTAAGTATAGTATAAGACCTAGATAAAATAAACAGCATCTGCTCGTTACCGTCGACGTCAATTCAAAGACTTTATAATGACCGCTTGCCCCAAAAAGTTAAAAGTAAAAATCATCTTTCTTCTCTCAGTAACACTAACACCATTCATCATCCAACAATACGAATCATCAGATCATCACACAGCTGTCTCCCTTTAGTCGAGTAACACAATCCTTCATTTAATACCAGTTTCGGCCCGTCATTGACACATTATTAGACCAATTGTGTGAAATATATCGATTCTTAATACGCCGTGACAATGAGTACAATTGTGTCGTGGATTGGAAGATATTTTGAAACCAGCTGTAACCTGTTAAAAATGACGGAGTTTGTTTATTTTTTCATTTTTTTTTTCTTTTTTTATCATTTTACCACCCTCGTTTATACGCACACAGATACACTCACAAATACCTCTCGGTGTTAGGGTGATAGGGGAAGGGATATTTGTGAAGGGAAAGAGATGTCAGAGACTGTCGGAGATGGCATCCCATCACAATTACTGGTCGACAATGAGCCTAATCCTGCATTTATAAATACCGACTGAAGATAAAGCATTAATAAGCTTCGAAAGATCTCTGGTTTGTGTGCAACACGCTCTTGGAAGTAAAATACAGTGTTTTTGTTATTTTTCGTATTTTTTTATCGAAATGTACTTCCATAAAATCTTTCTACAATCACCAAGTTAGATATTAAAAGACTTATAACAGATCCTATCTTAATTTAATTTAATTTATTAATCGTAGTAGGAAAAAAAACGGGACGAAGACCAAGAGGACGCTCACCTATGAGATGGACCGATCAAGTGGTGCAAACGGTGGCCCCTTCCATCTACAGGGCCATGCACCTTGCGGGGGACAGAACCGCGTGGCGACAGATTGTCCAGCAACGGGTGTTTGGGGATCGCGACCCTCAGCAGTGAGGAATACGACCCAAGAGAGAGAGAGAGAGAGATCTTACACGTGTAATTATTGTGCGTACATTTTTACGGTGATTTTTATTTTTATTCAGCGTAATATTCTACTTTTTGTACTACAATATTTACCAATTCACGTTATAAATAAAAATTTATTAATTAACCATTCCCGCGCTTCGAAACCCGCGACTTCTAAAAACATCGACATCTGTCAATCGATAACCGTTAAAAACATTTTGCAGGCTCGTAATTATGTTACGCAACATTTTGTCAAAAAAAATTGAATTCCGTATATCTTAGAACAACTTGCAAAATTTGCCACAGGCCCTGCGTTACATTGTTACCCGATTGCCGCCAAAATTATGTAAGCTGATTATATGTATTTTGTTGGAATTTCATTGTGTTTCAAATAATGAAAATAAGGTTTTTAAAATGTATTATTAGTACACCGGATGTGGATTATCGACTTTGTAATCGAATTCCGAAATTTGTAATTTGACACCAAAACTCCATCAATGAAAGATTTTAAACTTACAACAAAAAGGCATTCTGAAAATATATTTTATACATATACCTAACAGGATGCAGATCAAATTCCGTTTGTTATATAATTATCTCTTGCATAAATAAATGACACATTTTCGCGTGTCCCGCGATTATCGAGAATCCGAAATTATAGGTAAGTATGTAGATTGTAGGTACACGAAAAAAATTATCTACAAAATATGAAAAATGACCCACATTTTGCCAAAATTGTGAAAAAGAACACCGATTTTTTCCAGTCCCGGGTCATTATTCATTCACTTTAACTCTAGTCACACCAGTCTTAAGGTGCTCTTACACGAGAAATTCATTTCTTATACACATTCTTCTCGACGATCTCATTTCCACTGCATTAAACCCCGATTCGTCTTTCTTCAGCCAAGTCTCACTAGCATACTTAAGCGTCGATATGATGGTTACTAAATAAATTGCTAAATTAATAATTTGATAATTAAAACAAAGAAGCGTGATTATCAACCGTGATGTATAAAAATAAATAAATAAACATCGATTGGCTTATAAATCATGTTTCTAACCTTTTAAATGCCACGACTCACATTAGAGGACAATATTGTTAGTGATTTATTATATTCATAAAAATATATTATACACTTAATTTCAATAAAACATTATTTAAAATATAAAGTTAATTAATAGTTATTATTCATTACCTAAATAAATATTATTTTTATACAAATAGTTATCTCAACTGATATACAGCAAAAGATGGAATTTCCATCAGGCTCATGACTGATCGTCGATTGGTTTAATGTCATCACTTTAGACTTAAGTAACATTCACCAATTCCAATCTGGCTAGAATGTCAACCCAATCTCAATGAATGCTTGTAGTACAATAATATACCCGGTTCATCTCGTCTTAATCAGATTTTTTGAAATTTGTTCTACATGGACAAACCCAGTACAATTGCTGGCCTAAGAAATCCCCTATATAGGATGACCGACACATACAACAGTATCTTCTCTAACCACATAGATGTGCTCACTATTACATCTCAGCGGCTCAAGAAGCAGGTGCTACAATGCTTACAGTCCAAGTAAACCCTTCCCGACTTCCCACTCACTCCTAGAAACCTATCCTTCCCTCCTCATTTTATTATGTATATTTAATTTAAGGTGAAATTTATTAGTTTTTTTCAGTTACCTATTTGTGTGTACATGTAAGTGTGGAATGGATTACTTCTGTGTTTGTGTTAGTTTGTCTGAAATCTATGTATGTATATGTTCTACATATGTATTCCTAAACTAAATAAATAAATAAATATATTACAACCCTTGTGGAAAATTCATCCTTCTCTGTGAATATTTTGAATAACTCGACACCTACAGTTTACACAGCGTGTGCCTTATGCAAATGAATGTCGTCATTTGTCTACTTATGTGGATTGTAACTAGATATTATATTCTTGGAGAGATAACATAAAGAAGGAAGAAATTCTCAACAAAATCAAAGGAGGAAGCAGACACCTGCTCAGTGCAATAGCAGAAAGGCGTGCCAGATGGATCGGCCACATAGGGTGTCAAGAGGGTCTCCTATTTGAATTAATTGGAGGAATTAACGAGGGGACAAACTACAGAGGACGGCCGAGGAAAGAATACCTGGATGACCTGTGCCAGGATATGGGCTTCGACTCATATAAAGAGTTAAAAAGAACCGCACAGGACAGGGATGAGTGGAGAAGGAGACACTGGGCTTTGCTGCAAACCAATCGTAACGATTGAAACTGGAGAAGAAGAATGTCTTCTTCTTCTTCTTCAGCCCTCTGTCCTCCACCGCTGGATATAGGCCTCTTCCATATTTTCGGGCTCATTTTTATTATTTGGAAGGGGTTTGGCATTAAAACACCACGCTTTCCAGACGGGTTGGCGAGTTTAAAGTTTGAAGAAGGTATTATGTATATATTTTAGTACAGTTATATTATCAAATCAATCGATATTATGTTCGATTACATTAAAAGAAACAACAATTTACTTGTTGTAATAATAAGTACAAAAAAATATTACAAGATTTTCCCATTCTCTACAATATATGCAGTTATTTCCCCCTCATCTCAACTGCAGACTAAATGCCATCATGGAGTTATGGTGGTACCACTGATACCAGTATCTCCGCTGCTTCATGTAGGAATTTGTAATCGATATAAGAATATTACGGCAGATAACAAAACCATGTTCAACAGAAATATACCTAATAAAAACTTAAAGTTAGGTACCCAACTATGACGTCACGGTTATTTACCGAGACATTAAGGTTCAAAATCTCATGATCAAATGTTAAAAATAGTGTTTTTTTTTTACTTTTTGGGGTTAATTATACTTCCTTCAAAAGAACTTATACAATCGTTCACTAGATTTTAATGTGAATTATCGATACAAAAAAAATCTGTGCAAATTTCAAGAAATGAGTTGTTGTCATTCAAAAAAAAATTTAGAGATGTTTTTCACATTTTTTTTAGAGAAATCTATTCTGGGTTTAAAAAATCTTTTACAGTCATTCCCTAGATAAAGGTTCAATGTATTTATCCTATTTATAGTGCCTCATACTGTGTTACTGTCTCTGAGGCAACTGTAACAGAGTCCTTTACACTCTTTAGCATTGATATTGTGCATATAATAACTATTACTTTAATTGTTTTCTAATTACGTTAGTGCCCGATATAGGGTCTAAGGACGACAAACAATAATAAACTATTCTACAGCATATTTAGTAAGGTTGTCGAGATCTAAGGTCTCCCGTTTTTAGATATTTTTTTTTTTGAAATATCTATACCCGTAGTCTTAAAAATCTTCTAGTAACATAACAATACATATTGGATGCACAGCACCAATGATATAATACTCTGGAATTTGTACGTAATCTATATATGTAAAACTCCCGCATTTTACGATAGATTTCTGTGAAAATTCACAAAAACTTTCATACCGATCTGCTTTAGGTTTTAACGTCGGCATTTTAGAAAAAAAAGCTTTTACTAGGAGGTGCCATGATGATGAGGGGATCCAAGAGTTGTGTGGGGTCATGTGTGGTATCGTATGAAACGGCGTTTGAAAAGGTGTTCCAATCTTAAGTCACATTTTGTCCAGCTTAAGCCACTGGGAGATACCGAGAGATAGAGAAGCTTTTACTAGGAGGTGTCATGATGATGAGGGCATTCAAGGGTTATGTAGAGTCATGTATGGTGTCGTATGAAAGGGCGTTGGAAAAGGAGCCGGGGCTTAAATTAACTATTTTGGCTTACAGATGGACGAACGCGATTCGGGTCATACTGTTGATGTACTTCACCATCCAAATTGGCCGTTGCGAATCACGGGTAACTCAGCTAGTATTTTGATAAATGACTACACCATTGCAATATATTCTCACATGAGTTTCCCATTTCTTAAAGTTCCGAATATGCAATACGTCTTCCTTGATATAATAAATTACGATTGTAGTCTAGAGCTAGAGTTGGAGTATGGAGGCTAGGGTAACCCAGATAAGGAAGACAATCCGGCTTGTTAGAGACATAGACATGGAATATGGAATGATCACAAACAGCACTTTGCAGAGAGGCGAGACGTCAAGAGAGTAAACTAGTTGATAATTCCCCATGATTTATTGCTCATGAACTCTAACAGATCTGCGCAGGCAAACGGTGGTCGGAGAACCAAATAGATCACCATTTTAATTTAGTTACGACTCACCTCAAGTTATTTTCTGACACATCTAGTCCAGGTATATTGATTTATTTACAAGGCAAGTGTGTGCACTTAGGGCGTACAGTGGAAATGCATCAGATTTCCTAACCCTTAGCGACGAAGCAATACAATACATAAGAAATCTAGATTTAGGTCTCTGACAAGCAGTTCACTCTGCGCTTTTAACATGTTTTTTACACTTTGACATAACGAATGTTATATGATATAGGCGTGATGTTGGCCATATGATAAATAAATAAATAAATACAAGGCAATCTTGGGATTGTTTTGATTTCACCAATTTTTTAGGCGAGGAAGACCGGGGACAGGAGTCACGTATCATTATTTTTCATACAAAATTTGTGCTAGATGGCTCCTATCTCCACTATTCCTCGCCTAAAAAGTTGGTGAAATCCAGCATTAATGTTTTTGGGGTGTCAATTGTTGAATCCGATTGAGGTTTACCATCAAAATTTCGCGACTCAACATTGGAAAAATGTCAAAAAAACTATAATATCTTTTTTTGACGGTCTATTTTGCTTACTACTTTCATCAAAATAATCTACAAAATTATCATATATAACGATTTGCTCTAAAATAAATCGCAGCAGAGCTGTCAAGCTTCAAAAAATGTTAGGCCAAATTATCGTATTATTTAAAATACTGACATTCGAAAATGTACGAAGAAGTTGACGTAGTTAGATTAATCCTTAATTTTACCAATTATTTTTAAAACTTGTGAGACATATTTTACCTCATTGGCATCAGTAAACACGAGGAAAATCATTAGGATTAAAAATACCTATAGTGAATTATTTAGATTATGAATGGAAATTGGTACAAATTTTGTAACGATATCTGGCAAGAGATTCAAAATATTTTGGTAACAGCCTCTTCACAAACAAACGGTTGTTTACATCAGGTGTGGTACATCTAATAATACCTACGATATATAGCAAGTCGCAATATTATCATAGCACATATATTATTATGATACAAGCATAGATGATGTATACGTCCATATGATATGTTACAGTTAGATACAGATACACCTATACACTATAAAGGAGTTATATTCTTGGCTAATGTATGTAGCTAACATTATAAGTAATATGTGTGTACACATATGTGATGTTTGTGGTCTCTGCAGAATCCGGATATACGTTAGATTAAAAATAAGCACGTCACTTGAGTCTAAGAATTATATATATTAAGGTATTTGTATTATTATATATATTAAGGTACTTTAAGGCGCAAAGCAAGCATTTTTATGCTGTATTGCCGGTAGATGCGTTTTAAATAATAAAGAATCTTCTTCTTCTAATTCTCATGTTAGGTCTAGTGACCCGTTGTTTGGGGATTGTTGGTCTTTTGCTTCTCTTTGCGAGGTCGACTCCCAGCTGTTATAAATTTGGTGGTCTGACTAGGGGTCGCCTACTTTGGGGTGAATGAAGAATAAGTGAACAAAATGCAAAATATGTAGACTGTAAGATATTGCTTTTGCAATAAGTCCGCCCTTTAGCATACAACCATTGTTTTGTTTTGTAACTATGCATGATTTTTGGCTAATAAAGATTTTTTATTTTTTTATGTCAACAATACAAACATTCAGATTCCAGACGATTTATTCACTAGGGCGAACATATATTATTTAAAATTAAGTGAACTTTGAATCCCACTAAGAATGAGAAGTTGTTGGTCTCGAAAGATCTTTGGGTTTTAAACAATAAACTCTACGTGGAAGTAAATAACAGTGTTTTGTTTTTTCGCATATTTTTTACAAGTGTTGAAATGTTCTTCCATAAAGTTAAACTTCGTACAATCACTGTTAATTCCTTCTAGTTCCTAGACTCTATATAGGGTTCCCCCAAAAAAAGGTAGTTCAATTAGGGTTCCCTATCCAAAAAGAATTGGGAAACACTGTCCTAGAGTATCTAGGTAAATTACCTACGTTGCCGAAAATGTGAGTTCTTTCTTTCACTTACTCTGTTTCCCCATAACCAGGTTAGAAATCTCTTGGAAAGGGGTGTTTATATACGAGGATCGACTGTATCAACTAAGTAGGAACCTTCAGTATTACCAAAATTGCATGATTGATGGTGAAAAAATGAAATAAATTTTAATTTATGCATATACAATGTTTTAGATATTGTAAATTAACGACATTGTCTGTCCGATAATAATACGACCACTTCCGTATAAAATAGGTATGTTGTATTCATTCACTTCACTATACATTGTAAATGTGTACACATTGTGTATACATTGACATTACAACAAGATGTATAATGAAGTGTACACTGTACACTATAGTTTCTGATGTTAGCTATAATGACTTCCTTCCTATCGGTTGGTACGAGTACATAATTCCGCTACCAACTGACAAAAGTAAATAAATGTTTATTAGATTTTATTAATATGTAATGTATCCGGGAAAGTACCTACATGCTAGTACAACAGTGATTCTCAAAGCTTAGGATAAAAGCATATACCTAATGTTTTTAGAGTAACCTTTTTTAGGAATTTGTACCTATTTGGATCACCTTAATGTGCAAAATTTTATGTACATTTAATTATTTATTGAATCTTTATTTTGCGACTAGTTACCGATGTGTGAAAAATATATTTTGTTACTATGTATTACATAATTTTGTAATCGCAAACTTGTTGGCTGAAACGCAGTAAGCTGTTATGCTAACCAGTGCAATGTTTTACTCCAATGAAATAAAAGATACAAACAGGTTAATTAAGTCTTCATTCACATAATGCAGCGTTATGTGAACTCAATTGGGGAGGAAGCAGGATGGGTGTTCCGACTCGTAAGCGTCGGAACACCCATGCTTCCTGCTTCCTCATGAAGATGCCTCTCGTCTCTGTTGAGGAAAAACTTAATGTAATTCCGTCTGTGCAATAGGTACAGATAAATCTGGTTCCATAACTAAATAATTTAGGTATACCTCAAAACAAGTAAATGTTTTCCAGTGTTAGGCTGATGAATTTATAATGTTTGTTCTATATAAATCATGAATGATAATACGTACACTTTTCTAGTACTCCATAATACTGAAAAGTGTGTTGGCAAGTCCTGTCTCCGCCTTAAAAATACTTTGCTACACGCAGTAAGGAAATTCACGTCATAAACTCCAGACCTATGTCAATAAGCTTTGAGAACCTCAGAGCAGAAATATTTATATTAGAGCAAACTATATTGACGTTAGGTAGAGTTTCTATTCACTTTCTAAATCAATGAGATATTTTATTGCACTACATGTTGTCTGATACTCGTACTTACATATAACTTAATATAAATAATAATATTTGCAATGCATTCAGTCAATCACCTCTGTTGTTATAGGCCGACAATTGAGATTAGGTGTAGGTGTGGGTAATATAGCCTTACTATAATAAGTGTCAATCAACACATTATTGACTACATAGATTCTGTTAGTTGGAGTGTGGACTTTCAATCGCAAAGTCGAAATTCGAATCTTGATGTCTGCGATATCTGATACATGAAATAGTCTAAGAGCCAGTCGCTCAAAATAATATGACCTATCTGTTTTTTGATCGAAAAGTTATTAAAATGAAAATAATTTACATCGCACTAGGGTTGCCTATCAAAATCTTGCCGCGTCCGCCTGCCCTCCTCGAAAAGGGTTTTTTTGATGTCAAAAATAATCCTTATTAAATTACCTACAAATAATGTTTTGTGCATTTTTTTCGTAGAACTAGCAGTTTACCCGAAATGGCCCGTCAAAATCACTAGAAAAATGTTTTAATTTTAATAATAAACTATTTCTTAATAAAACGACTTATCCAAAATACATTATTAGTATAAATGTCTTGCGAATTTAAAGTTTCGTTGATGGTGTTAGAAATTACCAATACTACAAAATAAAACCATATATGGATAGGAAAAAAACTACTTAGGAATTCCTATTCATTTATTTGAATTTTATTTATTATGCCTCATCCACATGCTGTCCGACCTTCCACGAGTCCCGCGCGAATGAATAAAAAGGCGTTAACCGTCAGTTACGTATACAGTTCAAGACAATCACCTCGTCCGTACGTCCTTTTACTCATTCACACAAAACTCGTGGAGGGTTGCCGAGCGTGAAGCGGCCGCATTACTAACATCATCAGCGAAATTTTAAAGTCGCAATAGATGTATACCGAAGGAAGGTACGTAATGTAGATATTGACGATTTAAGTAATACAAGAGACTTATATTAAAATCGTTTTATAATCAGATAATTTGATTAAACTAAGATAACACTAATGCAAAAATCATATCTTAACAAGAATTTCATTCTAGAATGATAAGCAATACACATTTCTCTAAAATTACATTGCTGTAGCTTAAGTGGTTAAGACCGCTGCTTTGATATTGAAAATTGGCAGGTTCAAATCCACGAAGGATTTTTTAGATTATTAACAAAAGGTGTGACTAGAATGAAAGTGAATTGATGTACGTGGTTTGGGCATGATGAGAGAATGAATTGTGACAGGAATCAGAAATTTTAAGTACTAGAATAAAAGCGAACATGTTGAGATGGTTGAGACATGTAAAGAGGATGAACGATGAAAGCATAACAAAGAAAACATACCTGGGCGAAAGAAAAGGTTTAAGAAAGCGCGGTCGTCAAGAACCACATGGCTTGACCACGTAGACCAGATTCTAAAGGACGGGCGCGTTCTGAGTAAAATCAATCATAGAGTGTGTATGACGAATTGCATAAATGTGACAGAAACAAAAAGTTTGTGTTGGGTTAAGAAATTTTAGCGATGTGCTCTCTTTGGCCGGCCCGCAATGGATGTGGCGTGAGGGAATAGAATTTTAAGTATACTTAAGCAAAGTAAATCTCTTCCTAGTAGTGGGTACTATATGTCATAGCAATATGGCTGAGTTGAAGTAGTGGGTGCATTGAACAATACTACTAAATGCCTCGGCATGACCATAATACTATGTATTAGGTTCTATAATGTATAGTATGGGTTATACTGTGTGGCTGGATGCACAGAGTCGTGAGGTGGCAGTTAGGATATGAGATCGGGGAGCCATCAATAGCCCCAGGGTGAGAGGAGGGTCACATCGCAGACTAGGACTGGTAGATAGTCCTAGTCCTAGTCATATAATAGTAATAACCATAACCCACCCATAATAGGAAATGCTACGAGGATAGGACTAGGAAACTATCTTCTTATTGTATCTCATATAACAATATTTTGTGTATTGTTCTATGTATTTGTGATCCACAACAACGGGTGTTCACAGTCTTGGTTCAAATTCAATCACAGAGAAGCAGTTTCATTCCTATTTATTAGTACAATATTTTGCAGAATATTCTAAAAAAGCACTAAGTATATATTTATTTAATTAGGAAAACATTTTGAAGAAGGATAAGTTAGAATATGTTTATTTAGGAATTTTATTATTATAAATTTTCCGGGTAGAAAATAATTCAAATGTTATCTCTGGAATTTACTGAATCTTGAGAATTTTCGCGTAGTTTGTTAGATATAATGCTTTATTTTGCCTAACGCCGAAAAATGCGCTTAAAAGAGCAATTTTTCGAGCAATAATTGCGGCAACTCGTACAAATCGTATTGATTAACATTACTCCCCAATATATAGCAATTATTTCTGCAATATTAAAGCGAGACAATGATATTGCGTGCAAACGGAAAAGAGAATTATCATGATGTCTGCGACACGAATTGCTGAATATCCTATCAGTTTGATCATTTTAGTCAATTCTCTTTATCGTTTGCTTTCAATATCGTTGTCTCGCTTTATATATTGCCGAAATAATTGTTATATATTGCGACATAATGTTAATCGATACGATTTGTACGAGTTGTCGCAATTATTGCTCGAAAAATTGCTCGTGTAAGCGCATCTTAACACTTCAGATAAAACTTTTGTAAATTAAACTTCGAATTCAAGAAATATTTTGGTTCGCAGATACATAAAACAATATCGTTTTAACTTGCTTCATTCGGAATGGTAGTCCCAGGTAGTCCCACCTACAGTCGAACTGATTAACTATCTTCATCAGATGTTAATGTATAGCTACACTTCATATATTATATAGCTATACATACACAGTTGGCATGATATCTCTTGTTGATCATGGAACTATGTAGCGTAGTGTGTTGGGCTCACTAGGGATGTTATCATGGGCTGCGCACTGAGAAGTGATCAGCACTTGGTAAAGTCTGAACCAATCAACTGTATTGAACACCCGCCCACATGCATCATGTATTCTGCTAATATTATCATTTCTATAATAACCACTTCAAACAGAGGCTCTCCAACATGCAAATAATGAAAATATTGACCGTAGAATTAGGAATGATATACTATTACAATTTATAGAACGTATGAAGAATTAAATTAGAGTACATGGTTGGCGCAGTTGGTTGAGGCGACAGTCTCTCGAGCGGGAGGTGCCAGGTTCAAACCCCGGCGCTTGCGATGTATTCCACACTTTGCGATACAGGCTTTTAGCCTATAGTGCAAGGTGTGCAGGAAAGTATTTGGGCTTGTGTATGCAAGCACAGATCCTTTAAAAAAAATGACGACAAGACGACAAAGATCACAGACATTGCGGAAAGAGTATTCTTCTTCAGCCCGTAGCCATCCACTCCTGGGCATAGGCCTCCTCCATCCCTTTCCACGCCAAACGATTTTGCACCGGCATGCTTCACGATGTCATCTCTCCATCGGAGATGTGGTCGTCCGGGGTTTCTCGTGGTAGTCCTAAGACGCCAGCACAGGAGGCGTTTTGTCCATCTGTCGTTTGAGCTACGAGCAACGTGACCAGCCCATCACCATTTTAGCGTAGTAGCTCTTTCAAGTAATTAATAAATTAAGTAATTTCGAGTAAGTAACATAATTGGTGGTCGCTATAATCTTCACTCTGTCTTAGGTATTATTACTGTTTTTTCCTGAGCATCTCTTCCATAGTGGACGTATTCGTCCGTCTGACTGCCGATTAAATATTTTTTTATTTAGATTTATCAATAAAATTTTGAGAAGCACTTCATTCCACATTGTGCAATGTTGCACGCAAGCATATGAATGTAAGGAATTATCGCTAAATACGTGGGTACCTTCCTAGTACCTTCCTAGTACCTAGATACTCTTAGGTACTCTTAGTAAAATAATATAATATTATTATTAAATGGTATTAAACCTAGCATTATATATGGAGTTATTAGCTATTAGTGGAATCATAGCTGCCTACTGGGGAATATCTATACCAAAGTGTACCTTTTGCCTACCTATCGATTTTATTGCTGACCAAAGTGGAACTGGAACCAATTCAAAGGCATCTACGCCAAATTCAATTGGCTAGTGTTCTTTCTAGGAGAAAATTTTCAATTTCAATTCAATTTCAAAATTCTTTTTATTATTCTTCAAAATTTTACACATAAAATATGGTTCCTTAAAACTATACATGTTTCGAGATACCTCCCCAATATAGAGACAAGTCTCGTGTGTGTGTTCAATAATAAATTTTACATAGTTTTACACATAATAGACATTTCTTCTTAATCTTTATCTTAAAGCGAGACAATGATATTGCGTTCAAACGAGAACGAAAATTGACTAAAATGACCGAACCGATTGAATATTCAGCAATTCGTGTCGCCGACAATAAATGAAAATTCTCTTTCTCATTTGCACCAAATATCGTCCCCCCTTGGACTACCTTGGACGATGACGCAGGAGAGGTTGTGGCTTTCTGAGAGCGGATGGGGATATAGTGAGTGCCGACTGACACGATAAGAAAAAGAAGACGCAATATCGTTGTCTCGCTTGAAATATTGCCGAAATAATTGCTATATATATTGCGATTCGTGCGAGTTGCCGCAATTATTGCTCGTGTAAGAGCATCTTTAACAACAGTGAAGGGTGAGAGAGAGAGAGCTTCAAGGACTCTAAGTACAATGTTAATCTCTGAGGTATTTGTGTATTACTGAATAATGTTAAGGCTAGGCATATCGACATTCAAAAAATTTCAAAAAAGGGAGACTCTAGATCTCGACAACCTTACTAAATATCTATGCTTTGAAAAGAAAGGGTAGATACACTGAACCTTTATCTAGTAAATGACCATAAAAAATTATATCTTGTACAAATTTCTCAAAAAAATGTGATAAACGCCTGTAAGACAGAAACTCGATCGTTTCCCGAAAGATGCGAAGATTTTTTTTGTTGCATTAAAATCTAGTATATGACGGCAAAAGTTTTTTTAATGGAGAGAAGTTAACCTCAAAAAGTAATACTAATAAAAGACTATTTTTATCATTTTTTTATGCAATTGTTCATGCGATTGTGAACCTCAATGCTGCGGAAAATGGCCGTGACGTCACAGTTGGGTCTCTAGCCTTAATAATAATGAAATATTATTGAAATGACATTTGACATTAAGCCCTCGAAGGTATGATTAAATATTATTAAATGCATCATGCTTTATTGTACTGTGCTATATGCGCGCGCGCAGATCACAACCGATAGTGTCATATAAATTATATTGACAATATATCGGAAGGCGGAGGAGTTCTTTAGATCGGAGATAAGAAGATCAACTGCTCCACGGAGTGAAGGGGGATGAGTCAGAGAAATCTCGAGAGATTATTGAAGAGACCTTATCGAATGATCCTCGTGAATCAGGATCTTTGAAATATTATTACCTATACTCAGTAATGTCGATATAAAGATATGAAAAATCATTATGTAGACAGGGATCTATATAGCAGAAGTTGGCAATTGTATTTTATTAAAAGAATTGTATAGTCGAAAATAAGTTTCGAATACACTCAAAAAATGGATGTGCTCTCCCAGGTCCGTCTAATTCATTGGATGTACCTACTTCTTATTCCGAACCTTCGAGTGATATTCAATCCACCATAAATTTAATTACTCAACTTCTCCTACAAATTTTGTCCTCATCTAGCCTACCGTCCAACGCTGCATCAATTATTCCATTGTTACAAAATTTAATTATTCAAAATGGCCCCTATCAATCTAAGTAACAAATTAACCGTACTTCAGTGGAACAGCAGGAGCGCTGTTGCACATAAAATCGAACTTCTTCATATCCTTAATTCTTATAAAGTATCAATTGCGGCTATCTCTGAGACATGGTTCGATCCTGGCTCCGAGTTTAGAGTCCCAGGATATTCAGTTTTGCGCGATGATCGCGCAGATGGCTATGCTGGTGCCGCCTTACTAATCTCTTCTAACCTCCCTGTATCTCAAATCCCCCTTCCTCAAAATAATAATTTTCAAATTGTTGCAGCCTTAATATCGAATACGATCTTCGTATCAGTGTATATCCCACCGAGAACAACAATCGATCTGAATTACTGGAATTCAATCTTGCCTCTATTTACCCATCCCTATTATATTCTTGGCGATTTTAACGCTCATTCCACTTCCTGGGGTAATCAGCGCAATGATTCTTACGGCAATCGAGTGCTGGAATTTGTTGACGATAACAATTTGTGTATTCTGAACGACGGTTCCCCCACTCTTGTTCCTCTACCCAATCAACAACCTAGCGCAGTGGATTTATCTATATGTACTCCCGACCTTGCTCCACTCTCTCAATGGTCAGTCCTAGAGGACTCCCACTCTAGTAACCACTATCCAATTATTATGATTGTTGATAGGAATATTGAAAAATTAACCTCTCGCTGGAGTCAAGTTAGGGGCTACAATACCAAACGAGCAGATTGGAGCCTCTTTGGGGCGCAAGTTGAGGAGGAATTGGATAATCTGTCTCTAAACGAATCCCAAAACTCAATCAATGAATTACCTGAAGTCATATGTTCAATTTTTAAACGCTCCGCAGATGTTTCGATTCCAAAGAAAAGACCAGGTTTTAAAGTAGCCAACTCCCCTCCATGGTGGGATGAGGAGTGCTCTGAGGTTATAGTCAAAAGAAAAGAAGCAATGAGAACTTACAGAAGAGATATGAACCAGACGAATTACTTGAATGTCAAGAAGGCGCAAGCTAATGCGAAACGAACTCTAAGAAGAAAGAAAAGACAAGGTTGGAAGAATTTTTGCGAGTCACTGTCCCCTGCTGCTCCTATCGGTAGTGTCTGGGAATCCATAAAAAGATTTCGTAGATCATTGTCTTCAGTCGTGAGTCACTCTCAGCATAAATTATGGCTCGATGGGTTCGTGGACAGATTGGCACCTCCCTACGTGCCACATATCCGGGAATTACCATCTCCAGCATCTCTACCTCTTGGAATATCAGAAATAGAATCACCTTTTAGCTATGACGAACTTCTAGCGGCTATTAAATCCGCTGGAGACTCATCCCCTGGTATAGATGATATTCCTTACTCCTTCTTCCGCAACGCTCCAGAAAGACTTTTGTCATTACTATTGAAATTATATAACTCAGTTTTAAAATCTGGGTCAGTTCCACCAGAGTGGCGAAGACAACTGATCGTTCCTATCCCGAAACCAGGAAAAGATCCTGATCTAAGTTCATCATATCGACCTATAGCTCTCTCTTCGTGTTTCGTTAAAATTCTGGAACGAATGTTGAAGTTAAGACTGGAGTGGCATATGGAGGGTAATTCTTTGGCCCCACCATGGCAGTTCGGCTTTCGCAGGACATATTCATGTATGGACAATATCTCAACACTCGTATCTGACGTACGCTTGGCCCATACCAAGGGGTCAACGGTTGCATCGGCTTTTTTGGATATCGCAAGCGCGTATGATAATGTTTTACTTCCTACTCTTCAAAACAAATTACTAGATCTAAACATTCCGTGCTCGATTACCAGGCTGATCTTCAATATATTATGCGAAAGACAGATCGTGGTTCAGGATTCTTCTGGAACATATACAAGAACTATTTACAAAGGCCTTCCACAGGGATCAGTCCTAAGTCCTATATTGTTTAACATATACACCGTTGATATTCAAATATTTATCCCATCTAACTGTCAGATCCTACAATATGCGGACGACTTCGTTTTGTACTGTAGTCACAAGTCCATCACCACTGCTGTATTTAATTTAAAAAGAGCCATTCTAGCTATGAAATCATGGACCGAACACAATGGTTTGGACCTTTCCCCTTCCAAAAGCCAAATTGTGATCTTCTCCAGAAAACATAAAATCCCTGATATTTCAGTCGTAATTGATAACTCTTAAATTCCGATTCAGGATCATGTAAGGTTCCTCGGCGTCTTCTTACAGAGAAAATTGTCTTGGAACATACATATTGAGCACGTAATTAAAAAATGTGAAAAGGGAATTAATGTTCTTCGATCTATATCGAGAGTATGGTGGGGCTCCCACCCTTCAACAATGAAACTTCTGTATAATGCCCTTGTAAGAAGTCACCTAGATTACGCTGCTATCGTCTTGGAGCCCTTACCAAATTATCTTACTCTTAAGTTAGAGAGAATTCAGTCCAAGTGCCTTCGTCTTATTCTGGGTGCGATGCGTTCTTCACCCATCGTTTCTCTACAGATGGAGTGCAACCAAATGCCTCTATCGCTTCGGAGAGAATATCTCTCTTACAATTATCTTATAAAACGAATAAACAACCCAACTCATCCAATTAAAGCTATTCTTAATCGTCTTCTCATTTTATGTAATGAACATCGATTCTGGCGTAACAAAGCCCCGCCTACTTTGGTAAAATGTCTCTCATATTTCAATGCAAACTTTACCATCTCTTCTAACGCTGTCCCTCCTCTCTTCTCAATTTCATTCAATGCAGCAGTGGCTATTCCAACTATTCTCGAGTCCGTAGGACTAGGATTAGACAGATCTATAAAGTGGACTGTCCCCTCCTTCGTGAATCAAAAATTTTGCTCAGAAATGGAGTCCAGATGGCCAAACCACATCCAAATTTTTACCGATGGTTCAAAGTATCAGGATAGATGTGGCGCCTCGTTCATTATTCCCTCCTTGGGAGTGGAAAAAAAAGTTAAATTGTCATGTGAATTTTCAATCTTCTCGGCCGAATGCGTCGCTCTGAGAGAAGCATTAACGGAAGTAATAAACAGATCTATTCCACAATCTATTATTCTGACAGATTCACTTAGTTTGGTCAAAAGACTTATGAATAACGGCAAGGCTTGTCCTTTGGACGATTTATATTCATCGATAAAGCACCTATTTTATATCGCAAAAAATCGTAATATTGAAATAGTTGTGGCCTGGATACCATCTCATGTTGGAATAAAGGGAAACGAAACTGTGGATTGCCTGGCCAAGGAGGCCTGTGACTCGGGATATACCATACCCACTCTCAGTCCGAGCTTCAACGACAGAAAACTAGTTATAATTAAGGAAATAAACAAAAGCTGGGAAGTCGCTTGGAGAGAATCGATTGCCGGATCCCATTATAGGCGTATACAGTCAGAGTTTCCCGGAAAGCCTTGGTATGAAAGAAATGCGTATAAGAAAGTGGAGATATCTCAAGTGTGTAGAATGAGAATCGGCCACTGCTGTGTGGCAGTTCATCTGCACAGAATCAAAGTGTTTGCTTCCCCCATGTGCGAGTGTGGAGAGGAGGAGGAATCCCTCAATCATGTATTTTTCAACTGTCCGTTAATTGATAACTCTCTGTTTCTGGAGGAGATTAAGGAACATTGTACGACTTTTCCTTTGAGTATCGAATACTTATTATCCACAAACTCTCCTCGTATATACCACAGCATTGTCAACTGCCTTAAACATAATGACAGGAGAGTGTGAGTATATTATTGATAATGTAATAGGATGTTGCCCCGATTTAAATCTTTTAAACTTGTAGCATAATAGAATATCGTGTATGGCATAAGTCACTCGTTGACGGGTGGATTGCCGTTTAAAAAAAAAAAAAAAAAAAAAATAAGTTTCGAAATTGATGATACCTTATTCAACTACTAAGATTCCGCATATTACTGTTAAAAGATATTAGAACTTATAACAAGCCGTTGTCTCTACTGATATACAGCAAAGGATGGACTTTGCATCAGGCTTATGACTGATCGTCCGCTGGTTTAATGTCATCACTTCACACTTAAGTAACATTCACCAATTTCAGTCCATCCATCTGCCGCGGCTGGGAATCGAACCCAGACCTCCAACGTCTCAAATAGCTGTGAGGTTCTAGAACCAATCTAGTAGCAAGATTGTTACTTATAGATCGTGGAATTCCTGAAGACAAAAATTCATATGTTAATCCAGAGTTACCCCGATTTTGAATTCAGAAGAGGTTTTGCTCGGAGCTTTTTTGCAAACGGTCATTTCAGCTAACTTAACTTCCGGACGTGTGTAGAGAGCCATACAGTTTGTAAATTTATCTATGCAACGTTGAAAGAAATAAAGTTATCTACCCAAAGTTTTCCGAACTCTGCAAAGTGAATTGACGAGGCCAAATTTCAATACATAAAATACTTATATTGATTTGTATCTTGAAAAGAGTGCATTATCTCTTACCAAAACAGTACCGTCGGTTTTACATGATCAGTCACAGTATGACACGATTTTACTGTCACAATATTGTGAACTTAAAATATGAAGGGTATTTAGCTTAACCGTGCGTTGATGTCTTTTCCATACTTCACCGCGCGTTGATGTCTTTCGCGTTTCAATGTGTTACGATCGTTTCTATTTATACGTGAGAGGAAGGGTATCCCGAAAATATTTGTGTTATCGTTCAAAATCGCATACACAAACTATTGCAGAATAAGATTTTTTTACATCTTCTAATGTAAATTTCGCTTTATACAAAAAAAAAGTTTTATGGCAATGCAGTGAATTTTAATGCATACAGTATGAAAAATATTTTTTCTTTACGACTCTTGTGAGGAGAGTTATTTGCATTGAAAAAATTGGAATAGGTATTTTAAAATTTTACAGAGATTTAAAAAAACTGAAATCTCTTTTTTTATATAAAAAAGGACCTGGTCTCGCATACACAAACCCAAATACTTTCCTGCACACCTTGCAATAGGCTAAAAACCTGTATCGCAAGGTGTGGAATACATCGCCAGCGCCGGGGTTTGAACCTAGCACCTCCCACTTGAGAGGCTGCCGCCTTAACCAACTGCGCCAACCATGTACTCATCTAACTTACCTTATTTTTACAAAACATGTTAAGTAATGTCGTCGAGAATTTTTTTCTATTTTATTATATACATTTTAGTATGCAATTTAATTAATTTGCTGTGAACAAATACCTAAATTTAAACAAAAAAAATGTTTTAAAATTATTACTTGCATCATTCAAAGTGCTCAACAAATCCAAACTTGAATAAGACATTTTTTTAAATGATGCAAAATTTAAGTAAGTTTTTTTAATTATAACCATTCAGACCCAATTTAGAGTTAATTAAAAACAAAAACGGTTATCTAACACACGATTCAAACTGAGTAGTTAAGGCCCGTTTAACGGAGGCCGGTCTCCATATGTATTATCTCTATTCTCCTCCCCATTTTTACACATCAGGAGATGTGCATTTTTGCACTTGATATTGGTGGTACATATTTGCTTCAAATAAACATGCGAGTGACATCACAAAATACACGAATTTTGGAATTTTTATTGGTTAAAATAATTATCCAGCGAAATAATAACAGCTTCATATAAATATGCTGTCTGGGGGCGGCTAATTAACATTTGTGTCTTTTTAATTAATATTGTGTATTCACAAATTACTCAAATATTACTATAGTAAGTATTTTGAAAAATAAACCGAAATGAATTGAATTGAATCCCTGAAAAATCCTAATTCGTTTTTTTTTTCTCTAACATAAGGATTCTTGAAAACGAATTTTATCTCATTTCCAGACTAGCTAGAGCTCTGAAACATTCACCAATTGTGTAAACTAGATGAAATTACGATTTTATAATACATTGGATCAGCCTTCTTAAGAGACACAACCGATGTATAGCATTTGAGGGGCTTCAAGCTTTGGAAGAGAGTTGGAAGAGAAATTAATGTTCAAAAATATTTGGTGCCACATATTTAGGCAAATTTCACGTGGTTTGAGGGAACTTTGCCATATTCACCTGATATGCTGCATTTTACGACTGACCTGTCCACCCTATTCAATCAGACGTAATAGTACTCTTAACAAGGTTACGCAATGGGATGAATACATTGTTAATAATATATTACATTACATTGTTAACAATTTAAAATTAAGTACTAACTATTTTACACATTGTTTCTGCAGCAGACAATAAATTGTATACAACAATAAACATGTCTTATACATAATTGGCGTAACATGTTCAGTTCAACCGCAAGACGATAGATAGGGGTTAAGCTAGTATAGTGTTTATGGCAGTGAAGACTTTGTTCATAAAATGTAGGTATATATCGCCGCTTGTTTTTTACTTTGACTAAAGCGCCACTTGGTCAACTTTTCAGGAGAGCGATTTAAAGTTTAAAAAAACAGAAAAACCCTGATAACTTTTTTATTTATGAACCGATTTAAATAAAAAGTATGGGGGTTTTGTTCATGTTTTTTTCCTATTTTTTAGTACATAATGTAAATAAATACAGCCTCTTTTGTGTGAGTTAGATGGCGCTTAATGTCCTAATACCTAACCTAATATTTAGTATAACACGAAATTTATTAATTCAAAACAAGTAACTGACCACATTCCCTAAAATCACGAAAATTCAAAATGACTAACACGCCATTGTACTCTTGAGACCTGGACCATTCGACGCAGCTCGCCGAGACGATTCCAACGATATATATAACTCATTTTATATCTAAGTGGCGCTTAAGTCAAAGTAAAAAACGAGCGGCGATTTAAATGCACCAAGGTGTTAATGTTGTCATTCTTATCATTACCATTGCTTCTGCTGATTCTGATGCATACATAGAAAATTTTATGAGAAAAATCGCATTGGGATAAGTAAGATTACTCTCAGCTAATACTGAATATATCGTCCTAAGACTTATCACATGGATAAATGTAAGATATGGTGCAGGTGACTCTAGCAGTTAGAAAGTTGATTTCTGTAAATTTTCTCGATACAGAGTAGTTCCAAAGTTACCTTAATTCAGATTATTCCCATAGTTGGTTGGTTATAGTGCTGAAATTTGGTTGATAAAATGTTTAAAGTAAGACACAGTGACTTTAGCAAATATTCTTTTATACTCGGTCCCATTTTTATTCAACAAGTCAAAATTGATTTGATGTTTTTCTTATTTTGCGCTCACACTCTGAACACTATAGATCTTTTATATAAACCGAACTAATCTAGGAGTGAAATAGTTACCTGAATCGAGTGATTTGTTTGCCTATGGATTTACTTGAACCGCATAATAAAGCAATATGTACTTGCGTGGTATGCAATTTGCTTCACACCTTTTTGTACTAATCGCAAGATGAAACAAAGTTGCTGATAGAGAAGTTGCATATTATATGACCATAGTTGGTCACACCATGGTCTACAGTCTACAGATGATAAGATAATTCCATATTATATGGAGAACTGGAGATATTTGTTGTATGGTGTGTGCCATGGGTCAGCAAATGGAGGATCGCGGTCCGGCTCCGGACCGACGGCATATTGTTTATTGTATTGTATCGTCCTTAGGCCCTATGTAGGCACTTGGACTCGTCAATTTTACATAATATAATGATGAGTGTCGTAAATAACACATAACAATATCATAAACAATATTACAAACAATAAGTTCATTACTAACAGAATGTAGAGGGTTCTGTTAGTAATACGTCATTACAAAATAAAAAATAAAAACATATTTTGTGCGGACCTTGAGAAAACAGCAGATAAAACTCATAATTCATTTAAATATGCTAGAACGAATTTAAGAATATCAAATTGAAACAAAATGACACCGATTCTTCATCATGTTAGAATTGTAAATAATTATTGTGAAAATCTATTATGGGAAATAACCCAGAAATACATCCAGATGAGATACTATTGATAGACAACCAGATTTATCAATTGACTCATATTTCACAAAAATTTCGCCTACACAACGCTATTTACTAGCTTTTATTGTATTTGGCATATCATAATCTTAGTTTCAATACCCCACCCAGCTTGGAAGCTGGCAATGCCCATTGTTGTTACTCATTGTCTCTGGTCTAGAAGTCAACTACCCTCCACCGAAGTGAATTCCTGGTTTGGTTGCTTGTCAACAACAACTAGCAAACGGACAGTGACAGTCTAATAATTTTCAAAACGGACCCCAAATGAAACTAATTGGTGATCCCTGGTGTATGCCTTGCTTACAATGTATGCAGAACAAATACAAAGTATCATAGAGTCATACTAATTCAGATTTAGTAACAGAAAATACAACAGGTTTTGCATAACGAAGATAATTGGAACCAACTCTTGAAACCAACTTTATACCCTAGGTAAATATACCGAGAAGAAGTCGATTGATTTCTAACGGGTGGCAGGACTTGCCAACACACTTCTTAGCATTATCAGTCAGAAGAGTCTCCATATTATCATGCTTGTATTTTATATAACGCAGTTTATCTGAGCCTAATCCTTTGATATCCGTGATAAGTGGATAGATTAATATTTCCCAGTATTAGGCTGTTAAGTTTATAGGTACAGGGTGTCCCAGGAAGTACGTATCCAGAGATAGAGCACCTCTGGGTGTACCTAAATACCCCAATTTATGTCACGCGATTTTTTTTTTAGTTTTCTTGTTATGAATTTTTTTCTTATTTTTCCGCCAAACCCCGACTTGCAAGACGTTATTGGTCACAATGACACCAATTATTGAGATACATACCTACTTGTGTTTTTTTTCTAGAATAGATGAATATTATACCTTCCAGATACAAAAACAATTATGGACCTATCTGATACCATCGCGCTCTATAATAAAATGTTGAATTTCAAAATTAGTCGAAATTCAATATTTTAATAAATGTTTGATTAAATCAGAAAATTTTATTAAATCAGATGAGAAAAAAATCTCAATTTTTTTTCAAAAACTTGTCAATTTCACAAACCATTTACCCTGTAAATTTCATTGAGCTATCTTTACGGAATCATACTTAAAAATTGTTCGAAGCCTGCGATAGTAGAGTACAAGCCTACATCCTCTAATTCCATCACCGCCACGAATGGTGACGTCACCTTGTATCGGTGACAAACACCTTGTCTCGGTGACAAACACTTACACTAGGGAATATTTTTTCCCATACAATTTAGATGGCGTAATCATCGTCAAATGTCAGTTGGGCCCGGCCTCCATAAACAATATGGCGACGGCCTCGAATTGTTTTAAAGCAAAAAGAGCGGTAGTTTATATAAGTACATACATAGATATGATGAATTAAAAGAAGTATACATTTTTATCTTACCTGTAAGTTGTCAAGTTGTGCGCCACATTCCTTTTATTATTTCTATGGAATTTCTCTATGGTCTGCGAACAAATATTCTATGTATTGAATACACTGGCTATATTACTATTATAACACTTCATGTATAGAATTTCTATACATAACATATAATCTAAGCTGCCTTGTCCAACCACTTTGTGATACTATTATTTTTAACAATCTGCTACTTTTATCACTATTGTTATTTTCACACTTCTCGTAATATTTTTTATACTTACTAAAAATATACCGGTGTTTTTATTACTGATTTAATATTTTATGGGTTTTTTTGACAGCGTGTTCCAAAGTTTAAATTTGAGTTTGAATTTAGAATTTTTAGCGAATGTGGCCGATTTGAATCTGAAAAAAAAGAATAAAAAGTATAAATAAATGAAATAAAACTTTATTTAACAAAATTATTATAGATACTAGTTATGACGCGTCAAAAATGACGCAGTTTGCGGGGTAGGCAGAGAGAACAGATCGCCAGACCCTATTCTTGCACGTATAATTATTGTACGTTTATTCTTATGGTAAATTAAATTTTTAATTAGCATAGTATTTTCTATTCTACTTAATTACATTTTAAGAGTATACTACAATATTTACCAATTCAATTTATTATAAATCAAAATGTGCAAATTTATTATAAAGAGCTCGACATCTATAGATGACTGCTCTAAACATTTTGAGGCTCGTACGATGCCAATTAATAGCAAGGGATGTGAACAACGATATCTTTCATCTTAGGCAACATTATTCAATAAAAAGTAGTATTAGACAAACACATTGCGACCGTAGCTGAAGGCATAATACTGGATTTCACCAACTTTTTAGGTGAGTAATAGTGGAGATAGAAGTCACTTATCATTATTTTTCATACAAAATTTGTGCTAGGTGGGTCCTATCTCCACTATTCCTCACCTAAAAAGTTGGTGAAATCCAGCATTGAGTGTTTTAAATTCAGTGCATATTCAAACAATTTGCAAAAGTTCACTTCAAGACACAAGCTTTCCAAGCTTACTGTGAACGTGAAGTATTTGTGTTTATTTCGATAAACCCAGATTCAATAAAAAAAAAGTTACCACAGGGCCTGCGTTACATTGTTACCCGATTTCAACCAGAATTATGTATGTTGATTTTTGTGTGATAAAGATTAAAAAAAAAATATAATAAAGCTTGCAGGTATTGGTGAATGCATTAAATAACATAAAGACCTCGTGTGGAATTTGTCGCTCCTCTAATACTCTACATCTTTTATTACACATCTCATATAAATTATATTTTATGACCAATAACTTTATAGCCATACCTAAGATAAAAAAGACGAATAATAAAAATCATCTATACCGAAATTTTCTAACATAATTCTAATACGACATTCTCTCACTGGTGACGCTATAGGTAGGTTGCCAAATAAAGTGCAAATTTTTAGTCATTCATAATATGACACAAAGATGTGAAATGGTGTAGTTACTAACTAAATAAATATATGTTTCAAACTGCTGCCCAATCTGATATTTAGCTGTCCATTAGAAAATCTGTTTGAACAGAAAAACTGGGTATCTACAATGGTGTCTCCACCCTTTATCAAAATTGTTTTCAAGCGTCCTGCACTGCACAACCCATCTGATACAAAATACAAGAGAATACATATCTGACTAAAGGCATTCAGTGACGAAGAGTGGATTTCTCTAGCAGTGATGAAATGGCTAATTTTTTAGTTTCAATCGTTTCGATTGGTTTGGAGCAAACCCCATGTCTCCTCCTCCACTCATCCCTGTCCTGTGCGGTTCTTGTTAACTCTTTATATGAGTCTAAGCCCATATCCTGGCACAGGTCGTCCAGGTATTCTTCCCTTGGTCGTTCTCTGTAGTTTGTACCCTCGTTAATTCCTTCAATTAATTCAAATAGGAGACTCTCTTGACACACTATGCAGTAAAATTGATAAATTTAAAAATCATTCCCTTTTTTAAGCCCATTTTCATCCCTTTTAATAAAAATCTGGAAAAAACGGCCAAACACCCTATTAATAATTTTGATAGAAGAATCTATGTGCCAAATCTCAATTTCGTACCATGTCTGGTTTCTGAGATATTCGTATACTCTAAAAAACTTTCAACCCTATTTTTCACCCTCTTAGGGGCGGGATTATCAAAAATTCCTTTTCCGTCAGAACACTTTGGTTCTTCAGTTGGGACTTTGGTGGACAACACTTTAGTTTATCAGGTTTATCAGTTGGGTTGGGATAAATAGTATTTCACAAAATTCATCAATGTAGTAGGTTCACCACCGATTCCGAATGTCTATTTTCAGGATGCGATAAGGCAGCTGCTATTTTTTATATCTATCTATCTATACCCTCACGCCACGTCCCTTGCAGGGTAGGCAGAGAGGACAGAGCGCCAGACAGCCCTATCCTTACACACACTCCTAGCCTCCGTCACATTCATGCAATCTGTCATACACGCTCACCGATTCCTTTTACTCAAAACGCGTCCATCCTTGAGGACCTGGTCGACATGATCGGACCAGGTAAGTCTCCTCACACCTTTTCATCTACGTATTAATTTTAGTTTGTATTTTGGTTTTCTTTTTTATTGTTATAATACTCGTATATTTTGTACTAATGGCCTAAGAGGCCGTGTATGATTGGAAATAAATAAATAAATAAATAAATTAATAATAATATGTAATATGTTGTCATACCTAGGTGCTATTATCTTATTTTACGTCTAGAAGGTTCATTCACCTCCAATACACAATCAATGAATATTTTGTGTGTCGCGAATCTGTCGTTGTAATTGTAAATTATGTTTCAAAGTCCTGTACCTATATATGTATATGTATATATAATTGGCCTTCCTGTACCATCCAAGGGTAAGTGGGAGGAAGCAGCCCTTAACGGGAGTAGGTATATACCTTTTATTTTTAAATGAATCTGGGATTATCAAAATAACACAGAAAGCTTAAAAGCTTGTGTTGTGAAGTGGAGTAAGTCGGGGATTGAACCCGCACCCACTGGATTAAATGTCGAGCGCATTCCTACGACAATATGAAATTCTCTGAGCAGTGAAACTATTGAATATATTGAACTCCCTGTGTTCCCAAAAGAAACCTCGAGGGATGCAGTTCGTTGTAAAGAAGGATTCTGATATTTTCAAGCACTTTTCTCGTCAGCAGTATAGACACATCATGCAATTCATATTAAGCAGTAGGAAAATAGACGCCCAATCAGACTGTAAAAAGCTCAGTTTGACAACTAGTAGTTAGATATATAGAAACAATCATATTTTGACATTTTGAGGAAATATTTTCAGTTAAGGTATTTCAAAATTAATGGTCGATCTAGAGAACTTTGTTTTCTGTTTTTTTCATATTACGTAATTATTTGGTTGTTCTAAAATAAATATAATATGAATGTGCGAAGATCCTAGTTTTACGGTGCAAAAAATTCGGTTGCAATTAAAATAATATGGCTTATATTTGTTGGGGAGCTACCTACACTCAAAATGTGAGATGGTGTGTTCAAATTTTTGTGTCGATGACATATTTTGTACTCCACTACATACTTCTATGACAGTACTTCAGTTGGTTTGATAATTTACAAATTCTTATTACAAAAAGTGTGTATGACAATTGACAGTATTCCCATAGGATCCCCTGAATAGGTCCGACTGTTTTATGATATTTTTTGAGTGTCTTGTATAAAAGTCGTGTTTTTGTCAAACTTACATAAGACATTCACGTCGTGTTCAGCGGTGATGTTCGCCCTCCATTCTAAATTTCATAAATAAATCAACTCTCTACTCAGCCAGGCTCTCTAAAAGGGAGGCTTATGCGCAACTCTCTTAAAGGCAAGTGGCAATTTCTGCCAGCCAACCCAAACAAATAATCGGTTATTCAACCACTCTACACGCAGTAAGGAAACCCGAAAAACGAACAACATAGAAATGAACCCAAACAAATGTTGTGTAAGTTTTTATACACGTACAGCATTTACTGGTTATCTCATTATTGGGATATTGTGATGGTACAGAAGTATGACGTTTATTTGTAGGATGAAATGAAGGATAAGAAAAGGAATGTTTTGTTCTTACAGCCCTATTTTATACGGATTTCTACAAAGTTTAACATAGAGAAAAGGATATTCTTTGTGAATTGTGAAGAAAAAAGGTTCTTCTATTATGGAATTCTTACATCATTCATTCTCTCAACTTATCGTAACCTCTCCACTAAATAATAAAAAGTATGACTGAACAGTGTAAAAGCAATAATAATAATAATAAAGTACACACATACATGTAAAAAGGAAGAAAATTTCCGACCAGTTTTTATCACTGGTTACTCTCTTTCTCTCACTTCACGATGGTAAAATCCAATGCGACAGAACGAGACAGCAATATATTCACAATAATTTCACATACACACACATACACAAGTCAACACAAGTCACATTCCATGAGAGATATAATTCGCGTATTCTCCTTTCCTTTTTTTTATATAAATATAACAAAATGACACTTTAAAATGAGGAATTAATTAATAAACTAAACTCAAAACTATTGCGCGATTATTTTGTGTAAATTTGGAGAGATTAAACCGATCGTGAGACGTGTTTTTGTACAACTTTTGACAACCATATTCTCGATTCGCGTATCCGATACAAGATGGCCGCCCCGTTACGTCACGGCAGGTGTTACCTCAATAAGCTCTCCGCTTGTACTAAAGACTAAACTAACTGAGTGAGTGACTGAAAGTTCAAGAGAAAGATCTCGGTGCCATGATGATTTACCTGGCGACGCCACCACCATCTAGTGGGCGAGCACGGTACTAGAATACAGGTAATCTTGATCATAATAGAATGCCTACTAGTACTGCCTAGCTAGAGAGACATAATGCACAATATAGATCGGTGGTACTTTAGATCAACAAAGGTACCTACTTTGAATCAACAAAGGTACTTTGATTTGAGATATACCTAAGTTATTTTAGGTATTGAGCCGAATTTATCTGCATTGCACAGACGGAAAATTAGTTTGTTGCGTCCACTCCTCAGCAGATGACGTTAGCATCAGAATCATTGGGTCAGTGTGAAATAATTTCCAGTTGTAGCATATATACAACTTCCAAAAATTACACGATTGACAGCAGGATGTGGTGGAATGGGTGAACGTTGCCCTGGGCATAAAGCGATCACTTAAGCCGATTCGTAAGCGTCGGAACACCCATCCTTCTTCCTCCCCAAGGGAGTTCACATAACGCTACATTATTTGAATGAGGAAAAAACTGTAAAGGTACTTTGATTTGTACAATTTATAGACAAACACTCAAATGTATTCTATCCCCTCATCTCACACTCCTTGCAGGGAAGACAGAGAGGACAGAAAGCCAGACCAGCCTATCGTTAAAAACACTCCTTGTTTTTGTCACACTTATGCAATTTGTCATACACACTCTCCGATTTATTTTAATTCAAAATGTATCCATACTTGAAGACGTACCTATATCTTTTTTGTCATCCTGTCGTCATTCATTCTTTCAACATGTCCAAACCATCCAAAATCTTTGATCGTTCTTAAACGGTCTGTTCTATTTCGGCGCTTTCTGATGCATCGGTTTGGTTTGTTACCTTGTAACATTCTTTAAAGCAAAAAAGGTTCTGAGCTTGTATAAGAAAACCCAAATACTTTCCTGCACACTTCACAGTAAGCTCAAAAGCTTGTGTCGTGAAGTGTAGAAGACATAGCCATCACCGAGATTTGAACCTGCACCTGATTATTAGTCCGACTGCGCCGACCATGTAGTCTTGTAGTACTTGTGACCACCTACTGTGGGCTCGACTTGCTGAGCAATAATTGCGTGGGCAGAGGATCCCTTACCTAGATGCTGATGATGATGATGAGTAGTAAGGTAAGTAGCAGCCATCAGAGAGTACTTTACCATCAGCTGATCTTATCAGTGCGATATCATTCAACTAGTAGCTACCATTATGTGTAACCAGCCAGGTCCGTTGCAAGGCCTTTAGGGACCCTGGGGCAAAATTTACATTTGATGTCCCTGTATTTTTTTAATGTTCAAACATACTTGTATGCATGGAAGTCTCCAGTTTCGAAGCTATTAACAAAAATTGAAGTGTGCCATGAAAAAGGAGTTAATAGCGCCGCAGTCGGTATTTTTTTTTGTGAGATCGAGTGAAGAAGGCCGCGATGCAATTTGGTTTATTTTCTTTAAATAAAAGTCTGTTGAAAACGTTCTACAATAACAATAGGTACTATTAAATTACTAGTTGTCTTATACAAAAAAAATACCAAGAAAGAAGCGCCGCAGGCGAAATTTTTATCATAAGACTGAATCTAATTAATTTTTCGTGAAAAAAAAGATAGGTAATGGTAAAAAACATAAAAACAAACAAAAACTTATGTAAGCAAAAAGTATACATCAGAACACAAAACACGTATAATTAGCGCGGCAAGTAATTTTTTTTTAATGAAACACAGTGCAGTTTGATGGATTTTCATAATAATTTTAGAAAACTTATGATATGACGAGAAAACGATGGGGTACTAATGTAGTTTTATGTGAGGTTTCATCATCTACATGGTAGGTATGTAAAAGTATCTAGCCATTTCTTTGGAGGGAGGGGGCATCCTGATTGATTTGTGTTTTAATTTAAAAGGATTTTTATACCTCACAAAACATCGGTACATTTTAAATTTTCTTGAATTCTTTTTGAGGCCCGGTTGGTTGGGGGCCATGTCTGCTCCAGCCTAGCAACGGACCTGTAAGTAGCAATCTTTATACTTACAGCAATATTAGGTATGGCAGAGAGAACATTGTCCATTTAAGACAACCGCTCCATACATCATTCTTCATGCATCCTTCAAACCAGCCAGCAACTTTGTAATAACACCAGCCTATGTATTATTCGATAAAGAAATATTTTATTTATATTATTTTATTATAAGTATGCCATAAATTTATTATCTTATAGTAATATCTATTTTATGGCCATGTCATATGTGCATTATACTATTATTTATTTTCTTATAAAACTATTGAATGTAGGGTCTCTTAGGTACCCTCTTCCACGACAAGGTGTTTTTACTTCTTCTTCTTCTTAATTTACCTTCTTCCCTACACTGCTGGATATAGGCCTCTTCCAACTATTTCCACTCGTCTCTGCTCTGACCCTTCCGCATCCAGGTTCCTCCAACTCTTTGGATAATGTCGTCGGTCCACCTCTTTGGTGGCCTACCGACGCTCCTTCTATATGTCCAATGCCTCCACTTCAATATTCGAGGCGCCAATCTGGTGTCACCCTGCCTGGCCATATGTCCTGCACATTAACTCCGTTGATTATTATTTGTCTGTGCTCAAATCTTGTGATCGTTTTTTCACCCACTTCCAGACTACTTAGAGACCTGAAACTTTGAAAACATACCCAAACAGGGTGACAATACGTTTCTGTATAACATTGGATCATCCTTCTCCAGAGAAAAAAAGTTTTAAGGCGTTTCAGGGGATCCAAGGGTCGTGTGGGGTCGTGTGTGGTATCGTATGAAAGGGAGTTGAAAAAGAAATTCAGATCGTAAGTCAGATGTTCCACGAGGATGGGATCCACATGAGAGGATCCACTCACCACATACCGCCGTGTTTAGTATCTCACAAAAGTGCTTCACAAATAGAACTCTAATCTTTTTACAAATTTTGATCTTGGCCATTCTTGGTGGGAGGCGCTATTGAAATGAAGGAACTCAAGCACCCTGGGAAGGCGTGCTTAGTATAGTTTGGAAGACCGCGAAAAACGGATCTAAAAATTTACGATTACATATTTTTTCATTCAATTGAACTTACTAACTAACGAACTAGAATTGTCGTTTGTTTAGAAGGCCTTTTAAAACACTTTATAGTTATTTAATAAACACATAACTACGAGTATAATATACATCTGAAGATAACGTCCGTATCAAATAGAAACATGTATTTTCCAGCTCCAAGAATTGTGATTTTTTTGTTTGCCTTCAAAGCATTCGACAGTGCTATCCGGCAAACATAACATAATAAGAAGTATGTTGGAAGAGGTAGATATCAATAATAAGAATATGTCTGCATACCACGGGCTACACATACAACTCTATGGATGTTACGGGTAGATATGTTTGGCATTCTGCATTCCTAGTACTATGTGAGTTCTCAGTACTTGATGGATGTTAGTACTGAACTAGTAAGTACATGATGTTAGTGATGCGAATGTCCTGGCGAATGCGAAAACATTGAAACGTACATTTGTATCCGCAGGTTCTTTTAGAAATAGACTCCCACCGAAGGCAGCTGTCCCCCCCTTGATATTGGAATAGGTATATGCTTTTTCATACTAAATGGTAAAACCTCACAAAAAATCACACGTTTTCACATCATGTCATAATTTTTCTACAATTAGTATTAGGTATAATCCGTTAAAAAAACTGTTAAAAAAAATTACCTGCGGCGCTAATTACCTATACTTATCTATTTCAAAATAAACTAGATTTATACTATGGCGTATTTTTACATAGTTACCTATATGCTTGGCTTATGAATAAAAAAATTCGACTGCGGCGCTATTTAATATTTTTAGTACGTTTTTTATATGAAAACAAACCGAACTACCTATGTACATTCTGCACTTTGTCTCACAAAAATCGCCTGGTGCTATTTACGCGTTTTTGTGTTAAGTACCTATACCTATCAAAGTTTTGAATTTTGGTTGCCCTCTTTATTGTATTGGCTGAGAAAAATGTATGGTGCCAAAGCTAGTTCACATCAGCAGTTGCCGCCTTAAGTATGGAGATTTTGTTCTTCTTAACGATACTCTATGTAGGATGGACTGTATATCTTTTAGTTTAGACTTTAGATGGTTGACATCCTCCCTTCCGCATCACGCATCCATCACGCCATCTCACGGCGGCACATGGCGTGACATGACACGACATGACAGTTGACTCGTCCGCTCCGGAACCGCGGGGAGTCGGAGTGGAACACTAAATATTTAGATCATTTATTCGGCTCTTAGCTACGGTACAACTCTTTCACAATATCAACCAATAGAATAGTTAATCATAATCATATCGTATGTAATGTATTTTATATTAGCACGACATATAAATTGCAATCTTTCATTTTTAATAAATTGTCGTGTACTGCAAGCTATGTTTCGTGAAACTGTCATTTTGAAAATATTAAGATTTTCGAACGACGATACGTGGTGGAAATCATTTTTTTTATATAAAATGAGTCTGGGTTTATCGAAATAAACCCAAATACATCTTTGTACACTTCACAGAAAGCTTAAAAGCTTGTGTTGTATGTGGAGTAAGTCGGGGATAAAACCCGCGCCCACTGGATTAACAGTCGAGCGTGTTACCAACCAGGCTACCGACCACCTCACCACCTTTTTATTACAAGATTTTACTTAACTTCACTGTGGTGTTATTTTTATTGTCTGTGAGAGAATTTTGCAATCGATTTTTCAACCACTTCTCTGACTCCTTAGAAACATTAAATTTTGCAAACGTACGTGAACTCGGTGACAATACGATTCTGAACCGCATTTTATCTGGTGTTTTCTCCGGATACAAAAAAGATGAAAAGCGTTTCAGGGGACTATTTAGAGGCCTGAAACTTTACAAACTTACGTAAAGTCGGTGACAATACATTGGATATCCTTCTCTAGAGACAAGAAAGTTGAAAGGCGTTTGAGGGGTATCCAAGGGTCGTGTGGGGTCATGTGTGATATTGTATGAAAGGGCGTTGGAAAAAAAATCCAGATCGTAAGTCAGATTTTGTCTAGTTCACGTCTCGGAAGACACCGAGCGATCGAGAGGACCCAATCTCACGAAAGTGCTTCACGAGTAGAACTCATATCTTTTTACAAATTTTGACTGTCTATTCTTGGTGGGAGGCGCCATTGGAATGAAGGGATCCAAGCGCCTCGGAAGGGCGTGTTTGGTATCGTTTGGACGCTAAAAACAGTTCTAGGATGTAAAGTCATAAAATTTTGTATTTAAAAAAAAAACGTTTACCTACATATTAATTGTTCATCTTTTGCTAGACTATTTACAATACCTATCTAATGTTATAATTTCACGGTACATGCGCTATTTTATTGTTGCTAGATTACAGTGCCCGGCTTAGCCCGGACAAAAAAAAAACATAATATCGATAAATTAATATCAACCCATTTTTAATTAATCAGACTGCAGTCGTCCACTCCTAAATGTACGTCTCCTTCACCCCTTTTTCTATGCCAAATAAAATAATAAAGTTATTTTTCCAAAAATATTTACAACGATGCACCATTGAACAAGTGCAATCTAACATTTGTAATTCCATAAAACGTATATGGTCTTCTCGCTAGGCAGGACTTGTCTTAGGACGACCTTGTGTATAACCAGACTTAAGATATCCCACACACAAAAAATATTATTGAATACCAAAGAAGGCAAATTCAATAAATTAAAGAAAACTGATAAAAGCAATGACAGTCACAGCAAAGATTCGAATTTACACAAGTTCGCTTAGACGATGCAATAAATTACTCCACTACCGGCAAATTCACGTCACAATGACGTCACAACAACATAAAGTATATTGCGTCATTGTGACGTGAAATTGCCGTGAGTGGAGCAATTTGGTTGCTCATGTAATCAAACCTTAACAAAAATGTATCTAAAACGTTTTTTTCGAAATATGACAACATGTAATTGTTACATTTTTTCCTTCTTCTGTAAAATTTGGTTTACTTATGTTATAGGGATAAATATACATTTTTTAATATAATAAAATGAATCTGGGTTTATTTTGAATACATCTTTGTACACTTCACAGAAAGCTTTAAAAGCTTGTGTTGTGAAGTGGAGTAAGTAGAGGATTGAACCCACGCCCACTGGATTAACAGTCGAGCGTGATACCAACCAGGCTACCGACCAGCTCGAAAAACATATATGGCCATCGAAACGAAAAACATACAAACATACATACACTTTAAAATATTTTGATTGATTGATATAAATGTTGGTTTTTTTCGCTTTGACTGGGTACATGGTACATAGAATGTCAGTCTTATTTTTTCTATAAATTTGAAGCATTCGAACTGTATTAAGTCTAGGGACCCAACTATGACGTCAAGGTCATTTCCATCAAGGCGTTAAGGTTCAAAATCACATGAACAATCGCATGATAAAATTTGCGTTTTTTTTACTTCTTGGGGTTAATTTCGCTTCATTCAAAAAAACTTCGGCCATTCACTAGATTTATTTGCATTTTGCATATATCAATACAAAAAAAACCTCAGCGACTTTTTCTCAACGAGTTGCTGTCTTTCGAAAATTTGAGGTGTTTTTCGCATTTTTATTTTGAGAAATCAATACAAGACATAAAAGATATTTTACAGTCATTCGCTTGATATAGGTTCAATGTATCTACTCTATTTTTTTTACAAAGCATATTTAGTAAGGTTGTTGGGATCTATAAGGTCTCGCGTTTTTTTTTGGTTTTTTGAAGTGTCAATATGCCTACTCTCAATATTTATATTACATGTAGATGTCTTGGATTGAATCCTAATGTTGCATTTGTGAATATATGTAGATGAATTATTTATATACCTAGAGAAACATAGATGTATTTACTATAGAGATGCTTTAGTAAGATATTCTTACTATGTTACCCTACCAGTTATCTACAAAATGTTCAATTCAATGGTTTCTCAAATTGGGGATGATTAGGTTTTTTTTTTTTATTTACTACTCCCTTACGTAGTAGCCAGAGAGAAAGAGCTCCACACTACTCTACAGTGCACATACTTCTTGCTCAAATCACATTTTTGCAACTGGACTCCGATTTCTTCTACTTAAAACGCATCCATCGTTGAGGATCTAGTCGACATGATCGTCTTTCACTCATATATATTTTTGGTGATTCAGCCCTCATTCATTCTCTCGACATGTCCCAACCATCTTAGCTTATTCACATTCATTCTAGTCACTACTCCCGCGCCTTACAGTCACTCATCTCTCTAGCAACCTTATTCCTTCTCATATCTCTCGTACTGATTCGTCCTTCTTCAGCCATGTCCACTATCCAAATCTCACTAACATACATCAGGGTCGAAACCATGACAGGTAATCTGTAATAGGTTGTCAGCTATCAACCCAATAGTTTTGTATATGATTTGGAGATGGCACATTTTCTATTCCATGTTATACTCTTTTCTTTTCCATAAATTTTTATTTCAGCTCTTTCTCTATCATAGTAACAGGATGATTACAGTTTGAGAATGTATGAAATAAAATGTTTAGGTAAATAGACACCTGTTATAAATGAAGATCGATGATGATAATCATTTAAATGTAATATTAAATTTACCATGATCCATGATCAAGCGTCCCGTCACACAAACATAACAAGATCACATCCATGTAATACCATAACTATATCTAGTATTTATCAATCATATCTATCTAGATCTATCTAGCTAGCAGGCGCGAAGCTACCTAAGAACATGATTCCCATCGAGTTATCTTTCAATTTTGGATGATGAAGAACTCTTGCAACGCAATGGAAAATGTTGCGTTCAAATTTTGTATATACGCCTTTCTCCCTTCGGTCGCTTAGCAAGTTGATAACGTTAGTATTTCAAATGAGCCCGAGAAATACACGGTATCTACCCGCGATGAATACAACTTCGATTTTAATATGGTATGGGAAACCGTCCGCGAGCGTATTCTTAGCAGCGACCTTCCATCTAAATGACAAAAACATCTACCTAAAACATAATACCTACTGTCTCTTTTAAACAACCTCAAAAGGGAACAAGTTCGAACGTCTCGTTGGAACAGTAATTTAAGAACATTTATCAAAAGGAATAATATATTCCCGCCTAGCAATCTTTTCGATTTAGGATGAGAAATAATAGGTCTACTCTCACATAATGTCCCGGCTTCACCTCTACAGAAATCCACGCTTCGTCACTGCTAGTTACATAGTATTTGATTACTTAGCAGTAGATCTTATAAAGCAGAAATAATTGTGTCGAAGAGAAAAAATACGATGCTTTTAAAAAATACACAAAAAGCAATTATTTCTCCGTGTAAAAATTAAAATTTACCAATTGAAACGTGATTATGTTAAAACAGTACGATACCTACTAATTGTAAACTGTCCAAAAACCTAGTGTGAGTAGTGTGCACAGGTATTATTTAGCCATTGATTTCGATTGTGCCCCCTATGCAGTATTTAATTACCCATTTTTACCTATCATATGTAGTATCCGTGATATCTGGATAGGTGAATGTTTCCCAGTATTAGGCTCAGAGTTTATATGTCAATCATGAATGATAAAATGTAGACTCTTCTGGCTGATAATATTGAGAAGTGTGTTGGCAAGTCTTGCCTCCGCGTAAACGAGTGAGGTTATTCGTAAACATTCAGATTCTTTGTATTCGGTTCTTTGTATAGAAAAAACATCAACGAGTGGTAATTCAACAAACCTCATTTAAATACAGTACACTTATTATACAGTACATTTATTGAAATCAGTACAATTTTCTTACTTATATGGTACATGGTGGAAGTCTATTTTTAAGGTAAAAATGAGAAACTATCTGCACAGCTTAAAATCCACGCGACTATAGTGTCCGAGGATTCTCATCCTCATCATAAGGCGTTTGATAATAAAATATAGGGCACCGAAGTAGATGGGAAAACGTTTCATAAGTAGTTAGGTACGCTAAAATGGCGATGGGCTGGTCATGTTGCCCGGAGCTCAAACGACAGATGGACAAAATGTCTCTCGTGCTGGCGCCCTAGAACATCACAAAGAAACCCCGGACGACCCTGACTCCGCTGGAGAGATGACATTGTCAAGTTTGCAAGTGGAACATGGATGCAGAAGGCGCAGGATAGACAGGAGAGGAGAGGCTTGGAGGAGTGGACGGTTTCGGGCTGAGAAAAAGAAGAAGATGTAGTAGTTACCTGTTCTCTCTGTGTTACCTATAAGGGATGCTATGTATAGATTGATAGATTCTCGTACGCATATCTCATTAAATTCATCTTATTAGTAGATAATGATCTATAAAAACCTTTTAAAATACAAATGAAACAAATCCCTATTACATTTTTAAGTCCCGAGGTATTTAGCCCTGGGAGAGGTATTTGAAGTATGCATGTTGGATGTTTGATGTACGACATATTTCCTACCATCAATGTTACCGGAAATGTATGGAATCTGGGAAATAAATACGATTCCTAGGAAATGCATGCAATACCGGGTCAATTTAGGAAATGTGTGAAATAATTTGTCACAGGTTCTTTAATTCATACTTTTCTTAGGAAGTATATGTTTTAATAACTCAAAAACTTATTACATTTTTCGGGTATCCGGCACATAGAAAAAAATCTTTGTTTTTTTTTTGTTTTTTTGCAGGTATACTGAAGTCGCACATATATTTACACATTTTAATATATATCTGATTTCATATTAGGAAATGCATATAATTTCTAGTGAAAACATTAATACATAAATTACATAATCTATTGCATTAATACGTACGTAATACGTATATATGTATTTTTTTCAAATAAGTGAATCTGGTTTTATCGAAATAAACGCTTCACAGTAAGCTTGAAAAGCTTGTGGCGTGAAGTGGAGTAGGTCGACATCGGAGATCGAACCCGCGCTCACTGGAATAACAGTCGAGCGCTTTACCAACCAGGCTACCGACCACCTCAATATGAATTAATATACAATTATAATTAATACAAAAAAATCACACGTTTCCTGTCGATTTTAGGCATCGTATACAATGACGGATTTCATACATTTCCGGTAACATATACATGCAATGATCTAACGTAAGGATCTATAGGTAGGAGATCTAAGTAAATCATCGTAATGTCCTCAAGGTGGTCTGGATCCCGTCGCGGGATGTCAATTAATAAACTTCCCGATATCTGAATGTCATCTCTAATAGGACAATAGACATAGGACTCTATACCTACCCTACAGGGCATACATACAGTGGACTCCATTTATTCCCATTCTCAAATATTCAAACTTTTATTTATTTCTTTTTATCTTTATCACCTGTCCATTCCTTCTCCCGTTTCCTTTTCCTCGCTCCCCATACATACTCGTATAAGTATTTTTTTAAGGATCTGCATACACAAACCCAAATACTTTCCTGCACACCTTGCACTGGGCTAAAAATCTGTGTGGAATATATCGCCATCAGCGCCGAGGTTTGAACCTGGCATCTTCCGCTCGAGAGACTGCCGCCTCAACCAACTTTCTTTTGTGTTGAGTGAAAAAGGTCGTGTTTCGGTATTAAAATTGTGAAGTAGTATTATAAATTTCATGTACAAAAACTAGAAAAAAAGGAAAGAATGGCGATAATTTTTGAAAAATGGGCGAGTTGATAGACCTGGATGTTTTAAAACAACGTTTTTTATATAATTGTTTTACATCCCCCCCCTCCCCATATACGCCCTTGATTACTTTTATGCATTCTCAACGTTCGCATCCAATTCGTCCTTTAACAACCGTGTACTAAAATAAAAATGTGTTTCCGAATTTAGTTCAGATAATCGCCTTGTATTGTATCAGTAAGTAGGGGACCTAAACACGACACGACACAATTCCCAGCCCTACCGGGACCTGAGTGTTATATAGGTTCCTATATTATCTATACATAGGTAGTTAGGTGTCTACATAACTATAATAATAATTATGTATTACTATACATTAAGAAACTGTCGTATGACAGGTGCACAGTTACTCAGGTCGTATAGAATGTCGTATAATGAATTAATGAGGGGCATACGTCACCCTGTAGGCTCCAGATAGGACTAATATATTATACTATCTAGGACTTAAAGAAAGACAGCCAGCCTACGATCAGTCATAAGCCCGATAGATTGTCCATCATTTGCTGTTGAGATATAACTACTTGTTAAAGACAAAGATAGTTTGAGCATGTTGAGAGAATGAAGGATGTCAAAAAAGATATATTTTAAGTGAGCGAAGAGATGTGAGAAAACGCGGCCTCCCGAGACTGACCCGGCCCGATCATGCCGACCAGATCCTCAAGGGTGGAGGCGCTTTGAGTAAAAGGAATCGGAGAGCGTGTATGACAAATTGCATGAATGTGACGGAGGCGTGTGTAAGAATAGAGCAGTCTGGCGCTCTGTCCTCTGCCTACCCTGCAAGGGACGCGGCGTGAGGGATAGACAGAAAGAGAGAGATTTAATCATTTCTTAACAAGATTCTTTCATGTCGCGATTCTCTTCATCTTTTTTGTTAGATTTTTACATCATCCTGCGATTCTACAGATTTTGTATTGTGTCGAATACGTCCTTCCTCTTAGATTGCAAATTATTGTAAATTTTACGATAATTTCTTTATTAGCATCTTCCGTAGAAGTAAGAATTCGACAAGCAATAAAGTCAGGAAATAAATTAATTTCAATAAAATCGCCATATTGTATGCAAAGGATTTCATGGGGGATTTTATTACCTGTTCATGCAAAAAGATACTAAAACTACAGATCCGTAATTGTACCAAAGAATTTATTAATTTTATAGAGTTAGAATATAACAGAGTGTCACAGGACAATTTTGGGCATTCTGCGCATGAGTCAAGATATCACACGTGAAGTTGGGTAAAAAGTTTGTTTTCTATGTGAATTTAGACATCCTATTTTGAATTTTATAGGTTTTTCTTCTATTTTATGCGAAAACGGTTCAATCCTGTGGCTCTTATGGTTTCATGTGGTAAAAAAAAACTGAAATGCTCAAATTTGTCTTGAATAATATTGGTAAAGGTGTAAACAATAAATAAATTGATTGATTTTCATTAATTATATCATGAAATGTCGACTAAAATTATTCAGATTGACATTATATTTTGCCCAACTCCATGTGGGTTACATATTAAAATGTTGGCTATTAAAAATTGGTACTGCGCATGCTGTCAACCGTTCCACTTTATCCTATTACTTTAATTAATTTAGAGCTATCGTATGCTTAGGAATTGCATAATATTTTGCTCGACGCTTCCCGCAGGACTATGATGTGCGGCAAACGTCGATCGCGCATTGACTTAATTTGTCCTTATATTGCCTAGATAAAATCGCCTGGTAATTATATTACGATTCTCTGATTGCCGATTTCAAATCAGTAATAATAATAACAACTAACGATTCTTGTGATATTATTTGATGTCATTTTTTATGTTCGTTAACGGACCAGCAATGCACATAAAAATGATATTTATTTCTTTATAATCTACATATTAAATGACTGTTGATATAAAAATAAAATCGTCCCACATACAGTTTGCTCCCTCGGGGTTTATTCCTTGGCTTCATATTGGATTTATACAGGTCGTTAGATTCCTACTCCCAAACATTATTTTCAAAATGCGATTGTTTATTCCAAATTTAAAAAATCGAATGTTCATTTAAGAGTTTGTCGGGTCATTTTCCAAGGAAAATGACAACTACAACTCGGGGATCTCAAGAGATCCCCGAGTTGTAGAAAGAGCCCCCACCTTTATCACATATTTTTTCGAGCGTTCTGTCAAAGTCAGGTGTTCGTAGAACTTCCGTCAGACACTTTCAATAATGAGGTTCGCCATCCATTCTGAATGCATTTTTCATAAATTTTTCGCAGAGAGGAAGAGCTGTGTGCGTGTTTACATTATTGTATTTCTTAGTATGTTTTATGTTATTAATTTGTCATAATGAATAAAATATTTTTTTATTTTGTTTTTTGTTGTGTGACACCTATTTGTAGAATAAAGATATCTTCACTTTGATTGGTAGGCAATTTTTAGATTGTATAGATACTATAGTGTACAATGTATTAATGTATGTATGATTTATGTGATTACTATGTTGAGATAAATTGAATAAATAATTAAATATGCTTGTCACTCTCGCCAGTTCCTTTTACCACCATAACGTGACCGTCCTCGGCAATTCACCTATTTTATTATATTTTATTATTTTTTGTGCATGTAACTCCCTGTATATGTATTGGAATGGTACAATCCATCCCCCTGTATAACAGGTACATGGTGTTTGTTTCGCGGTGTCTTTGAGCTGCTAATTAGTTGCAGTACTCTGATCATCAGCCGAGGACTCAATCAACAGAGGCATCAGGGACATAATAACATGATGACTTGTAGTTTGTACCTACCAAGGATTGGGGAAAATTCTTAAAATATTCGGCAGACCTTTACGCGATTTTCCACAACCATTGTAAAGGGTACTTACTTACCTATTTTTTTTCTCTAAAATAAATAGCAACGGAGCTGTCAAGCTCCAAAAAATTACCAAATTTGTGTACTTATTGTAAAAACAACGAGTTAAAAGTTATGAGTAAAAATGTTTTTGAAGGAAGCGAAATTAATCTTAATTATCATGTGATTGTTCATGCGATTTCGAATCTTAATGCCGCGGGAAATAACCGTGACGTCATAGTTGGGCTTAGTTGTGGGGGCAAGTCGCCTTAAGGCTCCCGACCCAACTATGACGTCACTGTCATTTCCCACGGTATTAAGGTAAACAATCACATGATAAAATGGTAAAAATAGCGTTTTTCCCTTTTTTGGGGTTAATTTCAAATTAATTTCAATCAAAATGCTTTTACAGTTATTCCCTAGATTTTAATGCATATTATCAGTAAAAAAAATACTCCGCGACTTTCGGGAAACGAGATTCCATCTTTCGGAAAAAAGATCAGAGGTGTTCTTCACATTTTTTTTTGAGAAATCTATACAAGATATATAAATTTTTTTACGGTTATTCCCTAGATAAATATTCAATGCATCTACCATATTTTTTTCCGAAGCATATTTAGTAACGGTTGTCGAGATATAAGGTCTCCCGTTTTTAGAAATTTTTGAAATGTCAGAATGCCTATACTTAAACAGAAACAATATGAAAAGTATGCGTTAAAAATAAAATATGTAATATCTATGGAAATATATTGCATATAATATGTAATATGGTGAGGTACCTACCTAAATAATGTGAGCCATCTCAATACACATTATTATTATCATTATAATATGAGCTCTGTTGTAATGATTGTTGAATCGTGTGTATCTTCCTCCCTCGGGCCATCCACTCGCTGCAACGCACTTGCTGTATCATACTCATACACACGAATAGCTATTCGTTGCAACCAACATTGGCGTCGTCGCCAGCCACGGAGCTAGTGGGAGGCAACAAAAATTAAAAAAAAGATATGGTAGGTATTTATAAAAAAACTTTTTTTTTGTGACAGAACAAAGTTGTGATGCGGTTTGGTTTATTTGAAAAATTTAGAATACTTTGCACAATAATAGGTAAGTATGCATGAAAAATGTTCTACAAAAAAGCAACAAAAAATAGCGCTGCAGGCAATTTTTCTTATTAAACAATTGTGTTTTGATGGATTTGCTTTAAAATTTATGATTTGATGAGAAAATGTGTGGTAATAATGTGATTTTTTGTGAGGTTTTATCATTTAGTATGAAATGTATATATGATTTGAGATATACCTAAATTATTTAGGTATGGAACCGTATTTATCTGTACCTATTGCACAGACGAAATTGCATGCTTCCTCCCCAAGGGAGTTCACATTACGCTGGATTATGTGAATGAAGATGCCTCTCGTCTCTGTTGAGGAAAAAACTTAAAAAGTGTATACCTATTCCAATCTCTAGGGGGGGGCGACTGCCCCCCCCCCCCCCAGGAGACGCCCATGGCAACCAACAACGACTGCCTACGCCCTCAATGTATTATGGGAAATAATTATTATTGTACGTATGGATGTGAAAAATATAATATTTCGTAACAATTTTAAATTGTTCGATAATGCCAGCTGTTTTTATTTTAATAATCCGCCATTAAAATGAGCGAGTCATTCTGCTGAGCAGTATAGTTCGACCACAATAAATTGACCCTTGTGTTCATGGGGAGGGGGGGGGGGGGGGAAATCACTCTAAAATATCACCTTAAAATATTTTATCACTACTGTATGGATGCGAAACATGGACAATAAGCAATAGAGAATGCGAACGTCTTTCAGCCTTTGAGATGTGGTGCTACAGACGCATGCTCAAGATTCACTGGACAGATCACATCACAAACAGCGAGGTTTTGAGTAAGGCCAAGTAGGTCAAGATTCATTCCTACAGAGATTTCATGTCTTTCTGGGACCACGCCTGTATAATGTGGTCAGGCGTTCTCTTGCCGATAGTGAGGAAAGAAAAAAGAAGTTAACTAAGTCCAAAATCTTCGTGTATCTAGTGAACATGGGAATATATGAATCGGAGAAGATGTTGAACAATATAATAGTGTAGATTGATAATATTGAAGAGACAGAAGTGATTTACTGAACATATTAATTTGTGTACATACATATGTTAAATCTAGTAATTAATAATTAAGAGAAGCCTCAATACAGGCGCAAGCCTAGTGAGGCCATAGACTAATTTATTAATGTGCTTACTTATAAAACTAAATGTGCGTATTCTCATATCTCTGTATATATATTTATTTGAATAAATTTATTATTATAATCTTGAATAACATTGCCCAACAGCGAGCGCGATGGATAGGCCATAACATCAGGTACCCAGGCCTGCTCATCACCATAGCAGAAGGAACGGTAGAGGGCAGTAATGTAAGAGATGCCCCAAGATGCAGTTATATGGACCAGATTATTGAGAGTGTGCGCTGTTCCACCTACACGGAGGTGAAGAGTTTGGTGAGTGACAGGATGACAACAGCAACATACTTGATTTTGTCGTGACATCATTGTGACGAGAAATTGCCGGTAGTGGAGCAATTTATTGCCTCGTATGAGCGAACCTTTGATAGCTTTGAAGGTAGATATATCGGTTCAGGTTTTTTTGAATCCCTTTCAAGAGTTTCAAGATAGGCAGAAAGGATTGCAAGCGAACCTAGTAAAACAGTGCCAATTAATTTTTAGAATCTTGCAAGGAATTGCAAAGATTTACATTACGAGTATCCAGGGCTCACGTCAAGATGAATTGCATGGTCTACAATCTACATATAGGTGTCTGTCTAGTGTATAGTAATAATATGAACAATGGGATGGGATGCACATTACTCAGAGTATTGAATAACCTGCTCCTGATGCTACATTGTATGAGGAATCTGGATGAGACGCTTGGTACTATATAGGAACATAGACGATCACAGTATGGACGGCATCGTCTTTCATTTAGGTACTGCGGCTAGATTTTGAAATAGAAATATCATCATAATATTTTCAGAGGTTGTGAATATTTGTCTGGTCTTGTATAGTTTGTCGCTTGTATTGTCAGGTAAGTGCCTTCTCTATAGTGTGTACCTACTCGTAGCTTCAGTGTGCACTACAATCCATAGTACTGGAGCTGATGTCATATAAGTCTGGCTCCTTCCATGGTCGCCAGCCTCGGAGCTAGGGGGGGGGGGGGAGCAACAAAAGTTGAAAAAAACAGCATAAAAAACGCTTAGGTAAATAGCGCTGCAGGCGTAATTTTTTATGAAACTGATGGATTTTCATACTAATTTTAGAACATTTATAATATGATGAGAAAATGTGTGGTAATAATGTGATTTTTTGTGAGGTTTTATCATTTAGTATGAAAAAATGTATACTTATTCGAATTTCCCCCCTGACGACGCCCATGTGCCTAAACCGCATGTAAGTATAATTAATTTTTATTCTGTATTATTTTACCTGGAAAACACTAGGGTATTATTGCTAGTATCTATAGTAAAATATTATAGGAAAGTGATATTAAAGTAGAAATGTAGGTAGAAATAACTATAAGTACTGCTCCTCTCAATAGTCCTTGCATTGTACCCGTCAGAATTGACAGTATGAGACACATAAATATACACAAACAATAAAGTTATAAATTACTACACTCAAACTTTATTCTACTGGGTACCTCATATTGTTTTTTTTTTATAAAATGAATCTGGGTTAATCGAAATAAACCCAAATACATCTTTGCACACTTCACAGTAAGCTTGAAAAGCTTGTGTCGTGAAGTGGAGTAGGTCGGCATCGGGGAATGAACCCGCGCCCGCCGGATCAACAGTCGGGCGCATTACTAACCAGGCTACCGACTGCCTTATTATTATATTCCAAGCGGGAGGAGCCAGGTTCAAATCTTGATGCTGGCGATGTATTCCACACTTTGTGATACAAGGCGTGCAGAAAAATATTTGAGTTTGTGTATGCAAACCCAGATCCTTTAAAATAAAATAGTTAAAAAAAATTCCACCAAACGACAATGTGAACAAGTACGATAAAATAAACACGAACCAAAAATTAAGATAAATTGGATAAATAAATAAATAATTTATATTAGGTAAGTATATTAAGTTTTCTTTTCTTTTCTCGGGTTGACTGTAAGACATTGCTTTTGCAATAAATCCACCCTTTGGCATACTTCTGTGTCTAATAAGATTTGTTATTTATATTTGGTCTGTGGCTAATAAAGATTTATTTATTTATTGGTGTCGCGTCCCACACTTACACATTAAGCCACGTCCACATAATATATACCATTGCGTGCCGAGCATGCAACATTGTTGCAAGTTGCAAGCGCTTCTCTGTCGTATCGTAAGTCTGTTGTTGTTTCCTAATCTATATGCCGTAGGAGTGGAATATTAAATAGCTGCCCAGCCCAGCATGTCAGTCAGGGCGGGAGATGACTCTCCGAGTGTGTAGCCCTCCGCCATCCATATCAACTTACGTGGTGATGCAGGGTTAAAGGGTTGTTGGCAGGATAATTGGAAATAAGCAATATTCTTTACAATAGAGACAGCAGTAATCCTATACATTGTAATCTCGAGGTTTTTGACCGTCGGTAAATGGTGGAAGTCCATTTTTAAGCTAAAATGAAAGACTAAATATTAAGTTTAAATTAAAATCCACAACAATTACACTCATCATCAGACTTTAAAGGTACTTTTTCCCAATCGCCTGATGATGAGGGTGCAAATCATCGAACACTAGTCGCGTAATCTAAATGCATTTGTGTGGATTTCAAACTAAATATGTTTAGTCTTTCATTTTACCTTAAAAATAGACTTGCATCGTGCACCGACGGTACCGAACGTGTCCCAACTCCCGTTTTTTTATTTATTTATTTTATTACAAGTACAAAACAGATAACAACTATACATATAAGTAATTGAAGATTAGTTCATTCATAATTCAGCTGTCACCCACAAGCATGCACCACAGTTAAATTAAAACATATACCTAAGTTCATTCCGGTCGTCTCACACACCCATACTCAATCTCGCTCACGCACTCACCCATCGCACACGCACACATCAGATTTTACAATTTATTAGGCTGGCCACAAACGTCCCGAAGTTCAGTTCCGGAATCGACCGTTTTGCAAAAAGGTCCCGACCAAAACCTCTTTCTGAATTTAAAATCGGGGTGACGCTGAATTCAGAGAGAGGTTTTGATCGGAACTTTTTTGCAAAACGGTTGATTCCGGAACTGAACTTCGGGACGTGTGTGGCCAGCCTTTGGCAGAAAATAAACAGGAATATAAAAAAATAAGAAGGAAGAGTTAATAAATCCTTATATTATTTTTAGGTTGCAATAGCAAAATGGCAAATAAATAAACAAATTCACATAAAATAAGAAAATATTATCTAGTACATAGATAGGTAGGTATATAATGTTACGTTACGTTATGTAACCGGTTCCTTGAAGAACTATATACACTACACAGCTTGCTTCATGCTTGGTATAAGTATTAGTATGTATGGATGGATAAGAATAAGGCTGCTTGCAAGAATGTGCCTGGGGACTCCAAACATGATTCACTTAGACCATTTCATATAAATCATAATAACGATACATTAATTTGTTCAGAGACTGTTACACATAGTCTGAGTCTGAGTAGTCGGTCGTCACAAACAAATACCACATATAAGGATCTGGTCGGCTCTAAACAGAATCCGAACTGGTCATGGCAGGTTCGAAGATTTTTCCCACAAGTGTAGATGGCGAGAGTCCCCTGAATTCGATTATGGAGCCGACAGGCAGACCATTCAACACATAGTTACCGGGTGTGCACTCAGAGCGTACGTGGCAATGCATCAGACTTCCTAACCCTTAGCGACGAAGCAATACAATACATAAGAAATCTAGATTTAGGTCTCTGACAAGCAGTCACTCTGCGCTTTTAACATGTTTTTTACACTTTGACATAACAAATGTTATAGGCGTGATGTTGGCCATACGATAAATAAATAACCACATATAAGCCAAAATGAACGAGTAATTTTTCGAGCAATAATTACGGCAACTCGTACAAATCGTATTGATTAACATTAATTCGCAATGTGCAGCAATTATTTCGGCAATACGTATTTAAAGCGAAACAACCATATTTAGTGCAGTCAAGAAACATTCAAGGTTTCAGGACCAAGATATGGGCTTCTAGTAATATTCTTCTTCCCAGTTTCAATCGTTACGATTGGTTTGCAGCAAAGCCCCATGCCTTCTTCTCCACTCATCCCTGTCCTGTGCAGTTCTTTTTAACTATTTATATGAGTCGAAGCCCATATCCTGGCACAGGTCGTCCAGGTATTCTTTCCTTGGTCGTCCTCTGTAGTTTGTCCCCTCGTTCATTCCTTCAATTAATTCAAATAGGAGACCCTCTTGACGCACTGTGTGGCCGATCCATTTGGCACGTCTTTCTGCTATTGCATTGAGTAAGTGTCTTACCTCCTTTGATTATGTTGAGAACTTCTTCGTTCGTTATGTGACCCTTCCAAGAAATCCCTAAAACTCTCCTGCAGAGGACCATATCTCAAAAGCTTCCAGTCTCTTTTTATCTTGTTCAGATAGGCACCACGTCTCACTGCCGAATAGTGAGTATGTATATTGTAGAAGTTTTGTAAATGAATGATGATTGATATAGGCTAGACTAGGGTTACCATATCTCAGGATTTGTCCTGAGATTTCAGGATTTTTCAACTTTTCTCAGGATTGCGGCCGGATTTTGCAAATCTCATGATATCTCAGGATTTTCAATAAAACGGAGCTTAAATTTTAAAGATCATCCTTTGGTAATAATCCAAGTTATCCAAGTAGGTACTTAATCAGTTTTATCGTACTTAATATGTGAAGATACTTTTTAAAGTACTTAAGGTTGATATGCGGTAGGTACTTCGGACGTGATGAAAAAATTAATTTCGTAAAATATTTAAAATTATTTGCATTATAGTGGTCGTTAGAAAAATAATATTTCATCAAAAGTTGACAAAATGTAACATCGCAGGTAAAAAAAGGGTAGATTGGTTAGTAGGGGATTAAGATATAATTTACAACAGATCTATTGTTTATAATGGGACGATGAGATAGGTATAGAGATATGTGAGATGGCTATATGCGGCCAGGCTAATGGCGTGGTACAATGGGATTTCGTAGAAGGCTGGAGAGAGTTATGTCTCCATGTGAACAATAGATTGAAAGACCAAACGTTTGAGTGCATTAGTACTTAGTAGGTAGGTAAAATGTTATAATTAGTAAAAATAAGAATGTTCTAGAACTTCACTTGACGAGTAGGTATGTAAATATTTTGTCGTGTGAATTTTGAATACGCGGTGAACCTTAGGTATAGGTATGTGGGTATAAGGAGATTTATTTTTAGAATTACTATTTGAACGATACCAGCGCTGTGGGTATTGGCTGGTAGTATTTGCCGAAGGCAATCGAGTTTTTTTTCTTCTGCCTACTTGCCTGGGTTATGTGTTTCGTTGTAAATATTATATTGTAATTTGTAAGATAGCTTTGTATAAACATTTTGATTTGTTAATTAATGTAACAGTGGACAATTAATTGCTAAATCAAGCATGTGCGAATTAATTTGGACTGTTAAAATAAAAATATGTATTTATTGGGAACCACGCGGGTTTCAAAATCATTATGGAGGCGTGGTTTAGCTCAAGCGAGCGAGACAGATGATGTTCTTCGCCTCTTCTTTCCCGGTGCAAGCTCGTTTCTGGGTGAGGTGGCCGCACACCAGAAGATGGACAGTCCCTGTCTACCTGTTGGAGAGTTCAGTCGTCAAAGTTTGTGCATAGTGATTTTCTTCGTAATTATCTTCGGGTCTACATTGTGTGTGTTATCCGCCAACTAAATGCCTCGGGAAACGAAGCGTTTGGCGCCGGGGGGGGGGGGGGGGTCTGTCCCCCCGCCTTCATCGTAACACAGGAGTCTGCTAATTAGGGCTCCTCTGTTATCATCACTCTGTGTGCCTCGATTTGGAGGGCAGAGTTCATCGTGGAACGTCAAGGCTGATAAAATATTGGAACACCGTTTTTGGTCAGTCAGCAGTTTTCTCTGGTTACCCCGTTCACCCACTCATCGAGTCCAGATCGGCGTCTCTGGAACTATCCATGAGAGCGATCTGGAACCCCCATCGCTGGATTGCGTCATTGTGTGCGTCACCGAATTAAACCGTGAATTTAATTATTATTAATTGGCCAATTGTGTGCGTGTGTTTTATCCGAATACTAATAGAAGCAGTGAATAAGCACGTGGATATTTAGGTAGATTTTTTAGTGTATTGTTTGATAATTAGGATATTTTATTGATACATTGCTTTTCTGTTTTGGTATGAATAATACCTACTACGTGTAACTTGTGTTTTAATTGTGTAAATAAATATGTAAGTATAATTTATATCTTGGTTTTCAATACACATTGCCCACTATTTATTTCTTTCCAGATAACTTGCCAGTGTAACTCTTTGCTTTCTTTCTTCTTTAAATTCATTTTATTTATTTATTTTACCCCTCATGAGCGAGGTGCTTTCCTGTTTTTAACTTCAATTAATTTAGTATCATTAATAGTATATTTTTTTTTTTCATTTTAATTCTCTTTAAACCCCTCATGAGAGAGGTGAACCATGGACCAAAGAGGAGAACTGGAGATTATTTTCCCGGAGAACAGCTCCCCATGTCAAAATGGCCCCCAACAAAGGGGCGTGTTCGTTTGAGGATTTTCCGAGAACATAAAAGAGCCCACACCCTGAGGTTTTGATATTGGGGTGGTTTTTCCGGGGGGATTTTCCGGATTTTCTTTTTGTGTCATGTGTTAATGTTATGTTTATCTGGCAGGTTGTCTGAAGTGGCGATGTGTATTGTTTTGAACTTGTGCTTGTTTAATTGACTATGTTTTTATTGTGTATTAATTACGTACTGATTCGATAGACGGATAATGTCGCGATTCGTGGATATCAAATACTGTGTTCGTGATTTTTCGCCCACATTTGGAGGGTGGGCAAATCAAGACCCTGAGGTATTTATCAGGGCCTGTCAGGAACATGGGAGGATTGATGCTGATGATGAGGTGCCTGGCTGGGTCGTAAAACAGTTGCGTGGGGAGGCTAGACAGTGGTGGAGAGGGTTGGACAGACTCCACCATTGTCGATGGGGATATTTTAAAGATGAGCTTGTTTCTAGGTTTGGGGTAAATTCAGTTAGTGTATACGCTCTCAAAGGCGATTTACTGTCACGGAGGCAGGGTCTTGGAGAGCGGGGTACCCTCTTTGTGGAAAGGAAGTGGGGAATTATTAGGCGGTTGATTAAAGCAGGACCTCAAGATGGTGTGGTGGATGATGGCCTATTGGAAAGGCCGGATTTGGCGTCATACATGGTGGTTTTGATGACGCCAAGGTATCAGGAGAGGCTACGGTTTGAGAGGATAGCTAGTATGGAACAACTGAAGGAATTAGTCTCTGATGTAGACTTCCCTCAGGCTCGTCTCCCAGTTGCGCAACAGACACAGGAGATATCATCAGTATCACACGATCTTCCAGCGAATACAGTATGCGATCGCGAGGGATGCAATGTACCCAGCCAGGATGCTGGGGAGGGGGAGGTTTCCGTGGAGACGGAAGTAATCCTCCCGGAGGAAAAAACCCTGGAAGTGATTGAACCAGGTGAGGATTGCACCGTTAAGGAGGAACACACACCTCCGTCTGTTCACGAATTAATAACATCATTCGCGTGGGCTTTACAATCAATTTTGGCAATATTTATCGTCGCGAATATTGTCATAGAAAGTTCCTTACGTGGTATGATTGGTATAATTGTATTTGTTGTAAAATTCGTGAATAGAAAATTATATCGTCGTCGTAAAGTGCCGCTGAAATTAATAGCGAAGGTTATTCGGTCCGTCAATCGAATTAATTACGAATGTATTGTATTGGAAAATTCTATGTACCATGTGTTTGTAGATAGAGATAGTAGGTGCCTGAAGGCTAGGAAGAAACGCCCTTGTAGGGTAGGTGTTGAGCTAGTTTCCGGGGCAATGTAGGTTTGGTTATTCCTGAAAAAAATAACCTGGCGCTCTGTGGGAAGAACGATTGATTATGTAATCAATATTGTGTAAGACTTGTGTAGGATTAGGATAGTTGATAGTTAGGTATAATATGTGGTATTGTAAATAGGTAGGTATAAGTAGGTACATGTAATTTATGTCGCGTCGTTTTATAAGAATATCGGTATTCTATTTTAAGAATTGTTTTGTGTAACAGGGTAAATGCTAGTACAGTGGGGTTGATGAACTGTGGTTGATCTACATGTATGCATGGAGGTGTAGCAAGGGAGAGGTGTGACGTATGTGTGTGCCAGGCTCGCTTCCGGTGTGAGAAGGAGTCGCTGGCTTAGCATAGGTGTAGTGTGAGAGTCGCAGAGGACTCGGTTCAGAGGACAGAGAGGTCCAGAGAGTGTAAGCAGGGAGATGCTTACGAGTAAATGTGTTGTACGATGTTTTATAGTTTGGTTGGCGTGAGAGGATAGTCACGTGTGAGGTTGTGGAATCGCCAATTACCTGGTATTCCCAGGTGGTGATTTCCAGTGCCTGCAAGTGTGAGAGACGCCATTGTATCATGTGAGATCAAGCCACTTTATTTATTGAGGTAGCTACGGAGTATTGGGTAAGAGGCATTGCATATCAAACGGATTGCAATGGAAAATATTTAAGAATGTGTAATGTGTGTAAATTGTCGCGAAATCGTAATTAATTGTTATGTACCATGTACCTACTTGTATTGCCTATCATGTGTGTACAAATTGTAAATAGCTAGTCTTAGGTTCATTAGGTGTAAGTTAGTTGTTAGGTCAGTTCACCGTGTAGTTACAGGTTTTTATTCAGATTAATTTGGGGTTGTATAATAGGGGCTTGTATTATATTTTAGAATTAATTTTTCATCAACTAGAGAGGGTTCGATTTGATATGCGGTAGGTACTTCGGACGTGATGAAAAAATTAATTTCGTAAAATATTTAAAATTATTTGCATTATAGTGGTCGTTAGAAAAATAATATTTCATCAAAAGTTGACAAAATGTAACATCGCAGGTAAAAAAGGGTAGATTGGTTAGTAGGGGATTAAGATATAATTTACAACAGATCTATTGTTTATAATGGGACGATGAGATAGGTATAGAGATATGTGAGATGGCTATATGCGGCCAGGCTAATGGCGTGGTACAATGGGATTTCGTAGAAGGCTGGAGAGAGTTATGTCTCCATGTGAACAATAGATTGAAAGACCAAACGTTTGAGTGCATTAGTACTTAGTAGGTAGGTAAAATGTTATAATTAGTAAAAATAAGAATGTTCTAGAACTTCACTTGACGAGTAGGTATGTAAATATTTTGTCGTGTGAATTTTGAATACGCGGTGAACCTTAGGTATAGGTATGTGGGTATAAGGAGATTTATTTTTAGAATTACTATTTGAACGATACCAGCGCTGTGGGTATTGGCTGGTAGTATTTGCCGAAGGCAATCGAGTTTTTTTTCTTCTGCCTACTTGCCTGGGTTATGTGTTTCGTTGTAAATATTATATTGTAATTTGTAAGATAGCTTTGTATAAACATTTTGATTTGTTAATTAATGTAACAGTGGACAATTAATTGCTAAATCAAGCATGTGCGAATTAATTTGGACTGTTAAAATAAAAATATGTATTTATTGGGAACCACGCGGGTTTCAAAATCATTATGGAGGCGTGGTTTAGCTCAAGCGAGCGAGACAGATGATGTTCTTCGCCTCTTCTTTCCCGGTGCAAGCTCGTTTCTGGGTGAGGTGGCCGCACACCAGAAGATGGACAGTCCCTGTCTACCTGTTGGAGAGTTCAGTCGTCAAAGTTTGTGCATAGTGATTTTCTTCGTAATTATCTTCGGGTCTACATTGTGTGTGTTATCCGCCAACTAAATGCCTCGGGAAACGAAGCGTTTGGCGCCGGGGGGGGGGGGGGGGTCTGTCCCCCCGCCTTCATCGTAACACAGGAGTCTGCTAATTAGGGCTCCTCTGTTATCATCACTCTGTGTGCCTCGATTTGGAGGGCAGAGTTCATCGTGGAACGTCAAGGCTGATAAAATATTGGAACACCGTTTTTGGTCAGTCAGCAGTTTTCTCTGGTTACCCCGTTCACCCACTCATCGAGTCCAGATCGGCGTCTCTGGAACTATCCATGAGAGCGATCTGGAACCCCCATCGCTGGATTGCGTCATTGTGTGCGTCACCGAATTAAACCGTGAATTTAATTATTATTAATTGGCCAATTGTGTGCGTGTGTTTTATCCGAATACTAATAGAAGCAGTGAATAAGCACGTGGATATTTAGGTAGATTTTTTAGTGTATTGTTTGATAATTAGGATATTTTATTGATACATTGCTTTTCTGTTTTGGTATGAATAATACCTACTACGTGTAACTTGTGTTTTAATTGTGTAAATAAATATGTAAGTATAATTTATATCTTGGTTTTCAATACACATTGCCCACTATTTATTTCTTTCCAGATAACTTGCCAGTGTAACTCTTTGCTTTCTTTCTTCTTTAAATTCATTTTATTTATTTATTTTACCCCTCATGAGCGAGGTACTTTCCTGTTTTTAACTTCAATTAATTTAGTATCATTAATAGTATATTTTTTTTTTTCATTTTAATTCTCTTTAAACCCCTCATGAGAGAGGTGAACCATGGACCAAAGAGGAGAACTGGAGATTATTTTCCCGGAGAACAGCTCCCCATGTCAAGGTTTTTTCTTTAATTATTGATATATAAAATGCCTCACATGTTAAACTCTTCAAATTATACTGAACTAAAGGTATAGCTCGAACTGAAGACAGAGATCCGCAGTGTATAAAAACGATAATACTTAATACGTTTGAGAGAAAATTCTCAAACTGTATAAAATCTCAGGACTTTTCCTTGGAAATCAGGCCTTTTCTCCGGACTTTTGATTTTTTCATCTGGTAACCCTAGGCTGGACCTACTTACATACTCATTACAGTCCTTACAACATTTCTTATCATTACTTCCTGTAAGTATCTGGTAACTACACAGTATTGGGGGAAGCAGACATTGCCCAAAATGTAATGTCAAGTAATTACACGAAGCAGTACCCGTGAAGAGCAAGAGGCCAACGTCTGCGGAAACCACGCCTCGCCTCTGGGAGCCAATGGTACGGCCTGGGGAGGGGCCTGCCATCTAATTAGTAGACATATTTATACATTATATAATACATGATGTATAACAATATTTTTTAAATTGTTACGGTCTATTTATTTAAACATCGTAGAGCTATAAAAATTACTGTGGATTTTCTATATCTTGGCAGCCGGCGGACGTCAGCTGCAAGTGGGGTTGCATTGCAAGATTGTATTGTTGGTAGCCCTGATTGTCGAACCTTGTCATGAGAGTTGTCAAAGGTCCGCAATATTCTCTCATTGTATATTTTACAAGTAAACTACGATGCCTAAAATATTACAGAGCAGCGCTAGAGAAATATTTTTAAAGGCAAGATAATTTTGCGAGTTGGATAAAGAAAAATAACACTACGATAATCCCTTTAAACCGCCATTACAAGTTTGAAAAACAACGTTGCCAGTTTATTCTAACAGTCCAAACATAGGCTAGTTTTTTTAAACAGTTCTGCTTCTGAAATATAATTTGAAAGTAGCGATAAAATGTAACCATATCTTATTACCACACCAAGTAACACTAAACCAAGTTTGCTCCGTCGATCTCTTAAAGTTATTGTATCATATCTTTATGAAACTAATGTTTTATTATTATGTTTTGTACATCAATTGAAAGAGAATAAATCAGAGAAGTTTTTGCCAAATTTTTTAATCTTAAGGCAATTTTTTTCTTACGGAAAAATCCCATCTAAAGTCGTGACTCGTTATTGAAATAACTATCGAAACATTAATCCGATATTTTTTCTCATTATTGTTTCTTTAGATTGGAACTAATGAGTTTAATAGACCAAACACGTATTTAAGTAACTAAAAATCAGAACTACCTAGCATTAGTATTTTTCAAACTAGAATTTAACTGCACTGTCAAAAATGTCGGCCTTTAAATTAAAACCTTCTCCATTATCTCCATTATCAGTTTTACGTTTTTCGAAACCTATCTTTTTTTTTTCGGGAAAAATGATATTACCATCGTGCGGAACTATCCTTCAGACGACACCATACTGAAATTCTGATGGAAGGGCCATCCTTTGTTGTATACCTGTTGAGTATAACTACTACTAGGAATATGATAAGAGATAGGAGAAAGTAGTCAATGACAAAAATAATCCTTGCTAAATTCTCTACGAAAAAAATTCAACCAATTTTTTCGTAGGACTAGTAGTAAAGAGTCCTTAATTTCTTCTTCAGTTATTACACATTGTTCAGCTTTATTGTGTTGACTTGCACTAGCTTCATCCATAATGATATTATAGAACTATACTATGTATGTTCTACACTGTACTCATGTCATATGTGTAGTCTTCCAGTGTTGCCGTTTCAAAATTTGCGAAACTACCAGATTTTTTCCAGAAAATACTAGAATATACTAGGTGAGGTCGAAAAAGTACTTACTAAAAAATACCAGATAATTTTTCTGTCGACCTTTTTTTTTTAGTCCACGGCAAAAATTTTAACATGTTGAAAAGCTATAACCCTGCATTTGATTTTTTTTATAATGAGGTCCTTTTGAAGTAAAACAGGAATATCTTTTTTCGTAAAGGGAACTATATCCAGTTTTGTACCTTTTTGAAAAACTGCAATAAATGAGAATGTTTTTAATATAATTTGCCAGCTTAATGTCATACTAAATTTTTACATTGTAAAGGAGTCGAAATTTGATAATAAAAAACAAAAAACTCGAGAGGCGGAAACGATGTTCTTTTTTCAAAATTCTGAATTAATAGGTTTTATTTTGGACTATAATCAAATAGCTGAATTATTCAGGATTATGAATCAAAAATTTGAATCCCACAATATTGATTTTTGTGACCGTGGCGATCGAAAAACTGATCAAAGGTGTCGAATTTCACGAAAAACAAAAAAGTGCCGATATCTATAGAGAATGAGCGATTTTTACTAAGGTCATATTTCGATTTTCTGGTAGGTTATGAGCTGGTCTATCACCCCTCCATGGGATGACGTTGATTAACAGGACACCCTGTATACATAAATGAAATTTTGAAACCGATAAAAATATGGTACTCGTAGTTTATTGAAAAACTGATCTTTTTAAGACAATTACAGTACTCGTGCTTACATAAAATGTACTTACTAATTTCTTTTCGCACATAAAAAACTCATTCTACAAATAAGATTTTCATATACATATGTATTTACTTATTTATTATCAAATGAAAATTGTGATCGAATCTGTTTCTTTTTTACTTTATTCTTCTGATTTATCATAGATTATTTCCAAATTTCCAAAAATCTGTATAAAACAGAGTAAAATTTGTCACCTGTATTTGTCCGTTCCCGTTGCCTAAAATCTGCAATGCATATTGCCAAAGAAAAATAGCCCGAAATTGACAAAATTAAACCTTTAAGGTGTGGATATACGGGGTCTCAGGAGACGCGCCTCCAGGCACTGACAAAATGGCGTCAGCCTCTTCAGTGAAATACACGACGGGAGATTTTCGTCTCTAGAGACGGCATCTCTAGTAAAAATGGCCGACAATCGCCTCCTGTCATCAAATTCTAAAATACACGGGACTATCTCGAGACGCGAGACTTTGGTCTGTTGCTGCATTCATTCTATTAGTATTTTTGGCGCCATAATGGCGTTTGGTTTTGTGTACATACTCTAGTGTCATGTATTTACGAGTACTGTGATTAAAAAATATAATTATATACCGCTTTGAAATTATTTATCGATTCAGTAATGTACATATGTCGGTCGGTACTTTACTTACATGCGTATGTGTATATTTCCTTTTCTGCGTTAGTAAATGAAATAGAATACTTAATTAGACCTTCTTTTAATGTACACCATTCCTATGACATCAGTGACATAAGCCAAAGCAAGTATCGGTTTGCACTACATACCCGAAACCGTTGTGAGTAGCGAAATTTTGTTTCCTCCTTATGTTCCTTCGATGAATATTAAAGGGTGAAATGGTAACTACATATAGTTTGCTATAAATGTTGTAGGACATGAAGGGAATAACAAAACACGTAATGTTAATGTATTTTTCACAACTGTATTCATATTTCAAATGCAAATGCAACTCTGTTATTAATCTGCCATTATTTAAAAATAATTATAATCAGCTAACAATTTTATTATAATTAACAATGTACTAATATCGTCACAATCGCAGGAATGTTTAAAATTATATATCAATACAAAAACCACGTGCCCACGCGCGCCAATCCAATTCAGTTGCAAACATCTCCAAGAGACCTCAGATTAAAATTGAACATGTCAAAAGACCGGAGACGCGTCCCTTGAGACGAAAATATGTAAAATACACGACGCTAGACTTGCGTGCGCAGACCGTCTCAGGAGGCGCGCGGTATCGAGAGATATCTCGCGTCTCCGATGTGTTTACACACAAGAGACCTGTCATTTTGGTATCCGGGAGGCCAAAATCTCTCGTGTGTATCTTCGCCTAAGACGGGTCTCCTAACTTGCACTCAGTTTCAATGTTCGAGTTTGTTCGGCAATCGTACGGCGTCGGTATAGTACCGAAATAGATGTTCTTCAGACAGGATTACAGGAATTACAGTAGTGATACTAAGTGGGAAAAAATGGCTAGTAATGAATGGATTTTTAAGACATTTTGATGAATCCTTCATTGCTTCAAATGAAATTGCTATCTACTAAAGGTTATTAAATAAGTAAATCAAAATGTCTTTCGAAATCCATTTAATTACAAGCCATTTTTTCCCACTAAGTATCACTACCGTATTTCATATCTGGAGAACATCTATTTCGGTACTTGGCTGACGCCGCGCCGTACGATTGCCGAACAAACCCGAACATTGAAACGGAGTGCATGTAAGGTTTCCCGCACGTTGGGAGACCCTGTCAAGACTGTCAAGAGAGATGAGAGCTGTCAAAATTGCATTGTTTGGTTAGCGGCGTGTCGGCGGTTCGTACCTGTGGTTCGTACTATAATTATTGTCTATTTCGGGCTGTTTTTCTTTTGCAATATGCACAGAAGAGTAAAACAAATTGATAAAACTCCGTAATTTATTGAAATTGCGTCGCTTGTCGGGAAATATAACAATAAAGACTACACATAATACATGAGTATAGTACATACATAGTTCTATAATATCATTATGGATGAAGCTAGTGCTAGTCAACACAATGAAGCTGAACAATGTGTAATAACTGATATTATAACTGATGAAGACATCGAGGACCTTTTAAAGAATGTCACTGTGAAACAAGAACCTACTGAGGAGGAGAGTGATGCTGGACCTGCTACTAGTTATGGAGACATTGATATAAAATATGAACCTGATATTAAAGAAGAGTGTGGGAGATCTAGTAGAGAAAACAATGTAAGTTCTGCGACCAACTCTTTAATGAAAGTTAGTGTGAAACAAGAACCTACTGAGGAGGAAAATAATGCTGGACCTGCTACTAGTTATGGAGACATTGATATCTATGAACCTGATATTAAAGAAGAGTGTAAGAGAGCTAGTCGAGAAAATAATTCAAGTTCATTGGCCAGTTCATCTTACAAATGTGACAGCAGGATTCTAGTTTCCAAACAAATTCAAAACCAAAAGGATGATCACGTCAGCAATAAGCGTAAACGAAGATATAAATGTAATATTTGCACGAAGACATTCCTTCAGTTGTCAAGTTTGAACAGACATAAACGAATTCACACTGGTGAAAAACCTTCTGAGTGTAATATTTGCATGAAGACGTTCAATACAAGAACAGAATTAAACACACATAAACGAATTCACACTGGTGAAAAACCTTTTAAATGTAATACTTGCATGAAGACATTCCGTCAGTTGGCACATTTGAACACACATAAACCAATTCACACTAGTGAAAAACCTTTTGAGTGTAATATTTGCATGAAGACATTCAGGACAAGACCAGAATTAAACATACATAAACGAATTCACACTTTTAAAAAACCTTTTGAGTGTAATATTTGCATGAAGACATTCCTTCGGTCGTTAAATTTGAACACACATAAACGAATTCACACTGGTGAAAAACCTTTTGAGTGTAATAATTGCATGAAGACGTTCACTCAGTTATCACATTTGAACACACATAAACGAATTCACACTGGTGAAAAACCTTTTGAGTGTGATATTTGCATGAAGACGTTCAAGACAAGACTAGAATTAAACATACATAAACGAATTCACACTGGCGAAAAACCTTTTGAGTGTAATATTTGCATGAAGACGTTCAAGAGAAAAGCCGAATTAAACATACATAAACGAATTCACACTGGTGAAAAACCTTTTGAGTGTAATATTTGCATGAAGACGTTAAAGACAAGAACAGAATTAAACACACATAAACTAATTCACACTGGTGTAAAACCTTTTGAGTGCAATATTTGCATGAAGACGTTCAAGAGAAAAGCAGAATTAAAAATACATAAACGAATTCACACTGGTGAAAAACCTTTTGAGTGTAATATTTGCATGAAGACGTTCCTTCAGTTGTCACATTTGAACGCACATATTATACGATATCACACTGGTGAAAAACCTTTTAAGTGTAATATTTGCATGAAGACGTTCAAGACAAGAACAGAATTAAACACACATAAACTAATTCACACTGGTGTAAAACCTTTTGAGTGTAATATTTGCATGAAGACGTTCAAGAGAAAAGCAGAATTAAACATGCATAAACGAATTCACACTGGTGAAAAACCTTTTGAGTGTAATATTTGCATGAAGAAATTTAGCCAATCTTCGAATTTTAAGAGGCATAAATGCATTCACGACATCAAGATGTGAGTTCTTTTTTTAATCCGACGTCTCAATGGTAATTAGATATCTAGAACCTGAGCCAGTGTAAACAAGTGTTCTGTCGAGAATTTGTAGGGTCTCCGAAGCATAACCTTCAGCACAGACCGCTGCGCTCTCTCCAGAGGGAGGAGGAGCGCAGAAGCCATTCCGCCCCAACCAATGATTCCATATTCAATGGTACTCTGTGCAAGGGCATAATATACCGTTTTTAAGGTGTCTTTTTCGAGGATGTCTCTTAGGATTTTGAAAACATAGATTAGTTTTCTCATCTTTTTCGCTAATTTTTCTATATGGAGGTTCCATCGTAGGTGTTGGTCAATGTGTACTCCCAGATACTTATAGACTGTGACTCTTTCAAGTACACGACATGTACAGCAGTCGGTCTGTGGTGGACACTCATGTATAACTATATTTAAGTCGGTATCTGAGGGCTGAAGTGTCTGTCAATACTGAAAGTCATGTATTTTGTCTTATCTATATTAAGGGTAAGCAGATTCTCGTCCATCCAAGTTTTGATTTTGATCATCTCGTCGTTAGCGATCTGGTAAGTTCTTTCCCATGAATTTGCTGTAAACAGCAAAACCGTATCATCAGCAAAGGCGGTGTTTTTCCCTGTTGCGGACAGTCTACACAAATTATCAATATTATACAGGGTGTTTGATAGATGGATACAGATATCTTCAGGAGTGATAGTAGAGGTCATTTAGCATCTTTTGAGCCAAACTTAGCTCAGTCAAAAGTCGCACGGTTCTCGAGATATTCGAGATTTTAACTTTTTATCGAAAAACCCCGAATTACTCAAGTTAAACGCCGATAGCTTCGTAAGCAAAGGTACCTACTTAGTTCTGTAATTATTTTTTGTTACTAGAATATGTGTTTAGTCTATTTTAGCCATTAGTTTCAATCTGAAGAAACAATAATGGTACATAATATCCCATTAAAGTTTCGAGAAAGAGATATTTCAAAAACGAGTCGAGACTTTGGAGGGAATTTTCGATAAGAAAAAAAATGTCTTAAGATTTAGAAATCTGGAAAAAACTTCTCTGATTTATGCTCTTTCAAATGATATACAAAACATTATAAAAAACATTAGTTCCATAAAAATACGATACAATAACTTAAAGAGATCGCTACTAATTTAAGCTAATTTCCATACAAATTCGGAAACGGGAAATTGAAAGGAAATGTATCGTTCATTATGCAATCAAAATATGTATGGAAATTTGCTAAGATTAGTAGCGATCTATTTGAGTTATTGTATCGTATTTTTATAAAACTATATATATATATCGTATGGCGTTGGAGAGACCAGAGTCAGAGATTAAGTTCGTGAGAGCTCAGGTATTGAAGTGCTTCAGGAGACAAGTTATGGATGTCTTCCATTGTGCCGCTGAACCTAGTGAACTGACATTCTTCGACGATGTGGTTAACGGACTCCACCCCACCACAAGGGCAGTTGGGGTTGTCCCGCTTGCCCCATCTGTGGAGGAGAAGGCCGCACCTTCCATGTCCGGTTCTGATTCGGTTCAGGTTGCACCAAAGGTGGCGTGGTAAATGGCTACCAGGTGGCATTGTTGTAGGGTCGTTTATAAGTCCGCGAGTGTCGATGTTGGCATCCCTCCAAGAGCGTCTCCATTCCTCTTTGGTGTTAGAGTTGTTGGCCACCAGTTGCCTTCCCAGTTTCCAGGAAGGCTTTCGGGACTCGAGGCGGAGTGAGTCCCCTATGGGGACGTCTTGGTGTATTGGGAGGGCAGTATTTTGAGTACACTTCTGCCATTCTCTCTTCGTAGCTTCGTTCCTTCGAAGCTCTGGAGGTGCTATGCCGCTCAACACTGGAAGCCATTGTATGGGGGTAGGCATAATTGTGCCACTCACCATGCGCATTGTTTTGTGTAGTTGGGCGTCAAGGGATTTTGTATGAGCGCTGCCAGTCCATACCGGAGCACAGTATTCCGCAGTCGAGTAGACCAGAGCAAGTGAGGATGTTCTCAGGGTATTGACCCCAGCTCCCCAACTTGTCCCCGTTAGTTTCTGGATAATATTGTTCCTGGTTTGTACTTTGCTAGCAGTTTTCTGTAGGTGCTGTTTGTATGTGAGAGATCTATCTAAGGTGATGCCGAGGTATTTTGGGTTTGGATTGTGACGGAGGCTTTGGCCACTTAGTACAACATTAAGTTCTTGTTGGGATAAGCGATTGCTTAGGTGGAAAGTTGATACCTCGGTTTTTGAAAGATTTAGCTTCAGTCTCCATCTAATGAAATATTGTGTCATCGCCGACAGATCATCTCGTAGGGTGTTCTCACAGGAAGTGAATGAGCTGCTCTGAGTTGTGAGGACAATGTCATCTGCGTAGATAAATTTTCTACAGGTGGTGGGGGGGAGGTCACTGGTGTAAAGGTTAAAGAGGAGTGGGGCCAACACCGATCCCTGTGGTAGGCCATTGTTAAGGGTTTTGCTCTTGCTCACATTCTCGCCCAAGTGTACCTGGAAGTGGCGGTTGCTAAGCATGTTGTTTAACAGTGATCCGAGTGTCTTGCATGGTATAATATTTAAGAATTTGAACAGCAGGCCGTGGCGCCACACCGTATCGTAAGCAGCCGTGAGGTCTAGGAAGGCTGCTCCAGTTTTTAGTTTCTTTTGAAATCCGTTCTCGATATGGGTGGTGAGTGCCAAGACCTGGTCGCAACAGCTTCTCCCAGCTCTGAAGCCAGCTTGTTCAATAGGGATGTGCAGGTTGATAACTGGTTCTATTCTATTTAAGATCAACCGTTCTAGGAGTTTATAGCTAACACTAAGGAGTGCTATTGGGCGGTAGCTGCTGGGTTCTTCGGGTGGTTTTCCAGGCTTAAGCAAGGCCAGAACTTTTGTCTTTTTAAATTCAGGTGGAAGTATCCCAGTCTCAAGAATTTTGGAGTAGAACTTTGTAAGCCAGGTGATTGTGCGGCTGCCGCAGTGTTTCAGGAATTCGGGAAATATCCCATCTAGTCCTGCTGCTTTACCCATTTTAAGGGAGGAGATGGCTAAGTTCACTTCCGTCTCAGTAAAGGGTTGGGCTAGTTCAGATCGGTTCTGGGCTTCTTGCTTTCTGGTGTGTAGCTGTCTCCTGATATTTTGTTGGAATGTTTTGTCCCCAGGTGCTCGACTGTTCTCAATAATGTGGTTTGCAACACGGTTCACTGGTATTTTTGTGGAGGGTTTCGTTGGAGCGCTGTGGCCCAGTTTGCGAAGTAGAGACCACGCCTTGCGGCTTGAATGTTTAAAATCTAGACTTTCTACCAGGTTGGTCCACTTTTGTTTACGTGCAGTGTCAAGTGCTTCTAGTAGTTCCTCAGCCACTGCTCTGTTTTCGGTCTCCATAAAGTCCAGATATAGTCTTTCGCATTCTTCATTCCACCCTGGTATGTATGTTTTGCGGCAGCCTCTCGGAATGGATTTCTTTGCAGCTTCCTTTGCTGCCATTACAAATTGTTTGTAATTTCCGGTTTTTGGCTCGATGTTATGTACTGTCTCGTCCAGTGCATCAGTAAACTTCCCCCACTCAGCCTTCTGGAAGTTCCATCGTGGTATGGGCGCGCAGTTTACAATAGGAACTGAGTATCCTATAGTTGCCACGACAGGCCTGTGCTGGCTGCGAGGAAAGCTCTTAATGACCTCGCGGGTGACTGGCTGAGGTTTGCCATTGTGGTTGGTTGTTGCCAGACACAGGTCGGGGTTATAATCCTTGTTCCAACGAGCCGAGCGGAAGGTACCAATGTCCTTGGCATCAAATATGAGTTGTAATTTTTCGGTTTCGATCCATTCCGAGAGTGCCTCTCCATTATCGTCTATGCTGTTGTACCCCCAGTCGGTGTGGTGGCTGTTGAAATCCCCCATGATGATGGATGGGTGGGGGAATGCTGTTGGTATGATTGGAGTTGGCCATGCAGCTGTAGGTGGCTTATACAGGTTGACAATTGTGAGTTGTCCCAGTTTGATGGAAACAACAGATACTGTTTCAGTGGTGAAGCAGTGTTCCAAATTCCATGCTAGGCCCTCGCGTACATATGTGGCCACACCGTACTGGGGATGATAGACAGCACCGGCTAAAGTGAAATTTGTGACTGTGCCCCGGGACGCCAGCTGCGCTTCGTCAGCAGTATGCGTCTCCTGAAGTAATACAACGTCAATCCTGAGCTCTTGTGTCATTCTGGTAAGATAATCGGTCTTTGATTGGCTAATGCCCTCTATATTAATTTGAAGTATCCGGACCTTGTCTCCAAGGTCCCTCGTCTGGTAGCCCTGAGAAGGGTTGTGAATCTCTCTTAGACTCTGTATTTCTTGCTTTTTATCTCTTTCTCTCTTCTGCCTTTATGATAGAACTTTAGCCGTACAATGTACGTTGCCCTGGGTGCACCGCGAGGAGGCGTTCTATCTTTGCACCCCATAAAACTAATGTTTTTTTATAATGTTTTGTATATCATTTGAAAGAGCATAAATTAGAGAAGTTTTTTCCAGATTTCTGAATCTTAAGACATTTTTTTTCTTATCAAAAATCCCCTCCAAAGTCTCGACTCGTTTTTGAAATATCTCTTTCTCGAAACTTTAATGGGATATTATGTACCATTATTGTTTCTTCAGATTGAAACTAATGGCTAAAATAGACTAAACACGTATTCTAGTAACAAAAAATAATTACAGAACTAAGTAGGTACCTTTGCTTACGAAGCTATCGGCGTTCAACTTGAGTAATTCGGGGTTTTTCGATAAAAAGTTAAAATCTCGAATATCTCGAGAACCGTGCGACTTTTGACTAAGCTAAGTTTGGCTCAAAAGATGCTAAATGACCTCTACTATCACTCCTGAAGATATCTGTATCCATCTATCAAACACCCTGTATATTAAGAAGAGGATTGGTCCCAGAATGCTACCCTGTGGCACACCAAACTGTACATTTTGGAGAGAGCTTATATTATTTCCGATTTTAACAGTTTGCTTTCTGTTTGTTATTTATAGCTACTCAGCCAATCATGTGCAGGCCCATCCACTCCTATTGATTTTAATTTTTGGAGTAGAATTTGATGCGAGACGGCGAGACAGACCCTTTATCCACCTCTCTCACCACAAAGTCGGCCACTTCATTTATGACATCCGTTGTGCTTCTTCCAGTTCTGAAGCCATACTGGTTTTTTGAAAGAATATTGTTATTTTCCAAATATGTAGTTAGTTGTCTCTTCACGGCCCTTTCATAAATTTTTGAGACGCTGTTTAGAAGGGCAATGGGTCTGTAATTTTTCGTCTCTAGGGAGTCCCCATCCTTAAAAATCGGAACAACCATTGCCTCTTTGAGGTGGTTTGGGAAAACTAATAGTGTCTAATCTGACGTAATCACATAAGAAATGTTAGCCCCGGCTTCCCTTCTGTAGAAATCCACCCTTCGTCACTGGTAGTTAATTAGTGTAGGTACCAGTGGCGAAGGGTAGATTTCCGCAGAAGGGAAGCCGAGGCTAACATTTCTTATGGGATTACGTCAGATTGGACACTATTATACCTATCATTTTTTCCAAAAGGTAACTCGATGGGAATCGTGTTCTTAGGTAGCTTCGCGCCTGGTAGGTACTTACATTTTTATGTAGCGTATTAGTTGTATTGTTAAATAAAAATAAAAGTACTTCATTTAATTCACAAGCTAAGTTTTATTAGCCCTCAAACAACAAGTATGGCGTCTCTCCACCATTTACTATACATAGACGTTATGTTGGAAGGATGTGCCTGACAAATTATCTGATCGAATACAACTCAACTTACAGATGTTACAACCTGATTAGAATTTATTATATAAATATGTATTACCTACTTAGCTTTATAACACAAACGATAGATAAGTAAGTAGGTAATATAACTAACTTGTTTCAAAGGAACTTACACATTAATGCCTGGCTGATGGGATATTATCAGCTTTCGTATATATAATACCCCCACCACAAAAGCTCTTTTTAAACTTACAGTATATAGTATTGTTTAATGTTACATACTGTATCTACATACTATGTGTAGCACGAGTGGATCCAGGGGGGCTGAAGTCCCCCCCCCCCCCCAAACCATGAGTGACAATACTTTATATACAACAAATCTAGGGGTTTCAGCCCCTTAGCCCCCCCCAAAACGTTGAGTGACAGTACTTTTTACCATGTGACAACATTCAGCCCCCCCCCCCCCTAAAATTAAATCCTGGATCCGCCACTGATGTGTAGTGTGTATAAACAAAACTTTCTTGTTTACTTTCTTACTTATAATCGTAAAAGTATTTTTTAAAACAAAGATTTCTTGGCTTCACATCCTCGAACTGTTTTTCGTGGACACCCCCTTCCGGAGCGCTTGGATTTCCTCGTTTCAGTGGCCTCTCCGGCCAAGACTTGACAGATTCATAATTTGAAAAAGGATATGAGTTCTACTCGTGAAGCACTTTCGTGAGATACCAAACACGACGGTGACTGGATCCTCTCAATCACTCTATGTCTTCCGAGGCTTGAGTTGGACTTACGATCTGAATTTCTTTTCAAACGCTCATTCATACGATACCACACATGACCTCACACGATCCTTGGATCCCCCTGAAACGCCTTACAACTTTTTTTGTCTGTGTAGTAGGGTGATCCAATTGTCACCGAGTTTACGTTCGTTTGCAAAGTTTCAAGTCAGTCAGGAAGTGGTTGAAAAATCGTTAGGGAAAATCAATGTAGGTCAGGGCCGGTTCGTCCTACAGGGCAACAGGGCGTCGCCCACCCACATTTTTGCGCTTAATATGTGTATAATATTCTTAAGTATATAATATTTTAAAACAGATTTTTTTCCCCTAAGAATGGCTCTGTTCTGTATCTGTAAACAATGTGTATTGTGTATATAGGGACCATAGACATAGGAACGTTAGAAACTATCAACATGGTGCAAGTGTGCAACACGTGTTACCTTACTACCTACGAGACCCTAAGCCGTAACATTACGAGAATGAAAGGTCTATGACGGGAACTGCAATAAATAATGCCGACGGGGCAACGAAGATTTTTGTCCCGAATTTGTATTGTACATATTACCTGCTTCATGATGGTTTCAAACGCGCAAAGTATAGGCAGCCTTGGGCAACAGGGATTTCGCCCGTACGGGTCCCCAGAATTATTGCGCGAGGTTTAGCAGATGGTCATAAACAAAAAGGATACATTTAATTTCTTAGCTGCAATACAATGATGATGCTTTTATGAATGGATGCTTACTTATAGTCTAACTTTGACTCCCAAAATTGCAAAACTCGTAAAACTGTTGAATTTCTACAGTACATATTGTGCATTTGCTTTGAAAACAATGCAGTCATAATATTCCCGAACTTTTAGATCACAATGAATTAACAGTCTTTGGTAACAAGTATGGTAGAAAGTAGTGTAAGCATTTCGTTAGTTATAGCGTATGCGTCCCATAGGTTTCTATAGTATAGGTACATAATGTGTAAACGAAACCTATGATATCCTTGTTTATTTTATGTTTTTGTTAATATTTAAAAGATTATATATTATTAATGCGTCGATCTTAGTGTGATCCCGATAAGTGCTTTTCTGAAGATTTAGTGATTCTATACCTAAGGCCACGAAAACAAACATTGTGCGTTCGTTAAAGTATTGTCAATAATAATCAGTTTTGGAATGACCACAGTTAAGAACGAGATATATCTGAACAATAATAACATTTTTAAGAAACACGGTGGATCAAGATAGGCTATGCAAGAAATGCGATTTTATTTATCAGTGATTAATTTGAATTTTAAATTGTTTGGTGACCTGTTTCTTTAATAATAGTATAATAGTATTGAAAGTTCGTACCCATTTCTTCTTCTTAATGACCTCATTTCCCCTGCATGTAGGAATAGTCGTCTCACGCAAATGTAAGGGTTTGGTACCTACCAAGAATGACGTCACAGTCATTTCCCACAGCATCAAGGTTTCAAATCGCGTGAAAAATCGCATGATAAAATGGTAAAAATAGGGTTTATTTCTATTTTTTGGGGTTAATTTTGCGTCTATCAAAAAACTTTTGCGGTTATTCCCTTTACCCCCTTTTTTAATGCATATTATCAGTACAAAAAAAATGTACTCCGCGACTTTCGGGAAACGAGTTTCCGTCTTTCGGAAAAAAGATCAGGGGTGTTTTTAAATTATTTTTTTGAGAAATCTATACAAGACATAAAAAAATATTGTACGGTTATTCCCTAGATAAATGTTTCTAGCCTATTTTGTTCCAAAGCATATTTAGTAACGGTTGTCGAGATATAAGGTCTCCCACTTTTAGAAATTTTTGAAATATCAGTATGCATACTCTGAATCGAAATATCTATTAAAAATACTCATGGCGATGCTAGGAAAACACGCAGTCTTCTATTCTATCCAGACTTACAATGAATGGTGTTCGTGGAGGGGTCCAAGTTTTGATTGGAGAAGTAATTGGTATCTGCTAATAAGTATTCGGCAAATTTATTCTAATTAGTATCTTCTAATAAGTATCTGCGTGGTGACTAATTAGTATATTCTAGTTAGTATCTGCCTGGTGACTAACTGGTAAGTCTTTTAATTTACTGTCGGTCTTTTGTTTGCTTATCAAAAAAATAAAGTAATCAATTATTAGTTGTACGATTGCAGTTTTCGTCAATAGCGTTTCGTTTATATCATATTTATATGTAATATTACGTAACAAACAAAGTGTTACGGCTTGAAATGTATGTATTGGGAGAAAAAGTGAAGGATGGCGCTGGTACTAGGTATTTATCGTTATAGGTCATTACATTGGATTTTAGTATCGCCCTCCTATCCCTCCAAGGCACGAGCCGCCACTGATGTAGGTATGCAAAAATCGGTGGAGCGATTTCGTAAAAATCTGTACGCAAATTTAATGTACATAGGTACGCAATAATCCGAATACTGTATAGATATAATATGTCAATAAATAATATAATTTATGTCATATGTGTAGTGTATGTATGTATGTATGAATATAGTAGGTAGGCACAATATACATGGGCGTCGTCTGGGGGGGCAGGAGAGGGAAGCTGCCTCCCCCTAGAGATTGGAATAGGTATACATTTTTTCATACTAAATGATAAAACCTCACAAAAAATCAAAATACTACCACACATTTTCTCATCATATCATAAATTTTCTAAAATTAGTAAGAAAACCAAGAAGTTTAATATAACAATTTGCCTGCGGCGCTATCCTTCATTACTTTTCATTATAAAAATACATTTTCATATACATATTATTGTGCAAAGATTTATATATTTATTTATTTAAACTTAAAGTAAACAACAAACACATATAAATATACAAAATAGTCACAGTACAGATTATAAAACGTTGTTTACAAGGGCGAACTTATCGCAGAACTGCGATTTCTTCCAGTTATACATTTTAAAATAAATAAACCACATCAAACCTTCTTCACTATGTCTTACAAAAAAAAATCACCTGCGGCGCTATTTACGCGCTTTTTATGCTATATATTTTTTTCAAAATTATTGTTGCCCCCCCTAACTCCGAGGCTGGCGACAATATAGTATTATCCAGGACTATAAACATACGACACTAACAATGAAATGACTCCAAAATGCAGGTGTGCGACACCAGTGACCTCTCCCACCAGAGGAAGCCATAATATCAATTTAATAATCTAGATGTTTTGGTACTTGGTGGAAGTCTATTTTTAAGGGAAAAATGAAAAAACGAAATATTTAGATTAAAATCCACAAAAAATGATTTTTGCTTTCGCGACTAGTATTCGAGGATTTACACCCCCACCATCAGGCGATTGAAAATAAAGTAATTTACTTTGAAATCATTTACATTTATTTATGTACAATCGCTTGATGATGAGGGTGCAAATCCTCGAATACTACCTAGTCGCGAAAGCAAAAGTCATTTTTTTGTGGTTTTTAATCTAAATATTCAGATTTTTCATTTTTTCCCTTCTAGATATTTAATAAAATGCATAGCATCTGGGATTTTTCTGAAGACTTCGAGTGCACCATGGGCGTCAGGGCAGGGGGGGCAGGGGGGTTTAGTTTATCAAAATAAACCCAAATACATCTTTGTACACTTTACAGAAAGCTTGAAATTGTTTTTATTTTTTTATTTATTGAAATTTTAACATTAATAACAATACATTTTTTAGGTTCTACAGTGATTATCTTAAATAAATATAGGTAATAACATTATACCCTCCCTTAAAAAGTGACACTTGTGTAAAGGGAGGGGAGCATGAAACATATTCCTAATAGCTAGGGCTGCCACCTTTCACAGTGGGCAGACCCGGAGATTTAGAAGAAAAAAAATTTTTTTACTCAATAAACCTATTTTATTGTTGTAGTACAAATGTGGAAGAGAAATTCGTAAATAGCACCGCAGGCGGATTTTTTTTGTGAGATTGAGCAAAGAAAGTCGTGGTGTAAACAAATTTATTTTCTATAAAAAGAAATAATTATACTAAATGCATCAAAAATATAGTGCCGCAGACAAATATTTTGATAAATCAGTTTAATTTCTAATGAAATTTAACGAATTTTCATAATATATAGGTCGGCAGGGGTCTGCCCGGTGATAGTTAAGCCACACTGTCTCACCACCCAGTCCGAAGTTCGATGACCCGGAGATATACGATGCTAACCCGGAGCCCGGAGAACACCACTCAAACCCGTAGACTCCGGGTCAAACCCGGAGAGGTGGCAGCCCTACTAATAGCTTGTGTTGTGAAGTGGAGTAAGTCGGCATCGGGGTTTGAACCCGCGCCCGCCGGATTATCAGTCGAGCGCCTTACCAACCAGGCTACCGACCACCTCACCATCACCGCCATCTTATTTGAATATAAACTTTCTTGGTAGGCACCACCGCCGATGGTCTGTTGTCTCTGGCTGGCAGCATCTTTTCCCGTGGAATCCTCGCTTGTCTCTGCCGCGATCATAAAGGCCGCGTGCATATTTTAAATTTCTCATAACATTCCACGTCAGCCATATTTCATACTTCAATATTATTATGAGCTGGTCGTCCCGTGTCCGGTGCCTGGTATACCTACACCATATTACACTATACACTATAAGGCCAGTGGACCTGTGTATGGATAATATTCATGGGTGTCGCCAGCCTCGGAGCTAAGGGGGGCAACAAAATTTAAAAGAAATGATGTAACATGAAAAAAAAGTGTAAATAGCGCCGCAAGCGAAATTTTTTTGTGAGACATATTGAAAAAGATCGTGATGTGGTTTGTTTATTTAAAAATGTATGTAATATTTTGCACGACAATATGTAAGAAAAATGTTTTTTTTTTAATTTATTTATTTAATAAATATCTTTATGTGAACAACAAATACATATAAATATAAAATTTTATATAAAAGCAATAATAAATACCTAGCACTGCAGGCAACTTTTTTATGAAACTGATGGATTATCATATAAATTTTAGAAAATTTATGATATGATGAAAAAATGTGTGGTAGTAATGTGATTTTTTGTGAAGTTTTATCATTTAGTACGAAAAGATATATATACGTATCCCCCCCCCCCTGGTGACGCCCATGATAATATTATTGTTGTATGTACCGTATGTATGTTGTAAGTACCCTATGTATGTTGTAAGTACCCTAATAACAGTTCCTATAACCGTGTCAGGGACGTCATCAGGGATAAATGTAAACATAGATTCATCCAGTGGTAGTAATTTTTTAGACAGAAATCAAAACGCAGAGTCCAGTTGCACAACGAAAATAATATATCGGATAGCTCCTTAAAGTTGACTATCGCTCATCAGAATGCGCAAAGCCTACGTGGAAAGTGTCATGAACTCCACACTTCTATCATAGATACCGAACATATTGACGTGCTATGCATTAGCGAAACTTGGCTTAATGAACTCGAGGTACCCACTTATGTTTTATCTAATTATAATATTGTCAGTAGCTTTTGTAGAAAAACATGTACCGGTGGAGGTACTCTTATTATGGTAGAAAAGAGTCACAAATCCAAGAATAGACCTGATATTGTAAATTTGTCTATAGAGAAACAATGTGAGCTCAGCTGTGTAGAATTTGATAGCTTCATTGTTCTTGTGGTTTACAGGTCAACAGCGGGTACCCTTGAAAATTTCTTTCCTGTTCTAGAGGAAGCTCTAAATAGATTAACTTATAAAAATAATAAACGAGTTGTGGTGTGTGGTGATTTTAACATTGATTTGTTGAATAGCACGCTTTCGAGGGACGGCTGTTGTCTTGTGGACTTAATGAATAGCTTTATGTTGACACGTAGCATATTTTTTGCTACACGAGTAACTCCAACTTCATCGACATGTGTAGACAATATGTTCACAGATCTTGTATTCCAGGATGCTAGGCCTGCCAACTTTTTTAGATCCGATCACGGTGGTCAGGCTATTACAGTGCACGTAAAGTCTAACAAGGCTACAAATAAATCAAAACCTACTATTGTTACTAGAAGATTGTGTACTGAAAACAGGATAGATAATTTTAAGCAATCTGTTCAATTATCTTTGAATCATTTGACAACTCTAGATAAAGACGCAAACGCACTATTTGACGATTTCTTCCGAACTATCATTTTAGAACTAGATCAACATCTACCATTAAAAAATAGCAAATGTAAAACAAAGAAAACATTTGAAAACTGGACTACGCCGGGAATCAAAATATCTAGGCAAAGGCTTTTTAGTTTATACGAAATAAGAAGGAATGATGGTTCGGAGGAATTGAAAAATTTTGTAACTTTATACAGTTCGATATTCAAGAAGGTTTGTATTGTGGCTAAAAAAATATTTTTGACAAATATGATTAAAAACTCAAGTAACCCTGTAAGAACTACGTGGAATGTCATAAAAGAGGAGACTGGTAGGTCTAACAAAAATAAGGATAGCGATGATGATCTTGATTTACTGTGTAGGGATTCAAATGGATTAGATGTAGCCAACCAATTCAATAATTATTTTGTAAATGTCACAGCAATGCTAACCGGTTCCTCAAACTCCTCTGTTAGCACAGCCCTAAAACACATGGACTTAAATAGAAAAGTAACTGAAGCTTTCAGGTTTAAAAAAATTACCGAAAAAGATATAGTTGATGCTTGTAAGAAGATCAAGAGTAAACACTCCGCTGATCTGTGGTATGTTACAACTCATTTGCTTAAGCGTATTATATTGGAGTTGGCACCTTCAGTGGCCAGTATTTTAAATGCCTGCTTGGAAGAAGGAATTTTCCCTAATCAACTAAAAAAAGCAAGAGTCATCCCCATATACAAAAATGGTTTAAAATCTGATCCCAGTAATTACAGACCTATTTCAATACTGCCTGTGTTCAGCAAAATTTTCGAGACTATTGTCGCTGGACAGCTCACTCATCACCTGGTCCATAATAATATCTTACACCCTCAGCAATACGGTTTCCAAAGGGGGAAAAATACCACTGATGCCATTGCATCGCTCTTGGAACAGGTATTGGAGGCATTTGACCGGGGTTGGGATGCTTACGGGATCCAATGTGACCTCTCTAAGGCCTTCGACTGTGTAGATCACTCAATTATTATAGAAAAACTTGATTACTACGGGGTAAGAGACAACGAAAAACTCTTCTTTCAGTCATACCTTAATAGTAGATCCCAACTAACGGAAATTAACAATGTAAGATCTGCATCAGCTCCTAATGCATTTGGAGTACCGCAGGGGTCAATATTGGGTCCATTATTGTTCCTTATTTATGTCAATGATCTGCCTAACAGTGTTGATGAGAATAATATTATTGTAATGTTTGCTGATGATACCTCCCTGCTACTAAAGAACAAAAACAAAACGGATGCGTCGATGAGGGCCTTAACATTGCTGAACGGGGTGAGAGGGTGGTTTGGCGACAATGGCCTCGCACTAAATATGACGAAAACGAGTGCTATTCACTTCTCTCTTAAGCGACCGTTGGGGGGGGATCCGGTGATGGAAACACTTTCTGGTCAATCTTTAGAAACAGTTGACAAAAATAAATTCCTCGGGATAACAATTGATCGGACGCTTCAGTGGTCTCCGCACATTGAGATGCTTTGTAAAAGATTAAATTCGGCTATATTTGCCATAAAAAAAATACGCGAAACCTGTGGACTTGATGCTGCAAAGTCTGTATATCACGCATACTTCCACAGCGTTATGTCATACGGTATACTATTCTGGGGGAAGGGGTCTGACGCGAATAGAGTTTTTATATTGCAGAAACGAGCAGTGAGAACCATGCTGGGTATGAATCCGAGAGATTCCTGTCGAGATTCCTTTAAGGAACTCGGAGTGCTCACCATGCCCAGCATGTTCATATTAGAGTGTTTACTTTTTGCCCGCAAAAATATCCATAATACTCCCCTGAACTCAGAGTACCATAACTACAATACCAGGTCAAAAGACAATATAAGACCAATAAGGCATAGGTTAGCGAAGACATCGAAGAGCTTCGTGTGTCTCAGTGTGCGGATGCTAAACGCGCTTCCCGGGGAGTTGAAATCACTGGATGATACGGCCTTCCGCGGAGGGGTGAAGAAGTACCTCGTTGACAAAGAATTTTATTCCGTTGACGATATGTTGACAAATTGATTTGATGTATGACGAAATGTCAATCAGAGCCCTTTACACTCTGATTGGCATTGATCTGATAATGATATTGTTTATGATACTTACTTTGTTTAATGATATGCTATGAATAATGATACATATTGTAAAAATTGACGAATCCAAGTGCCCGAATGGGCCTACGGACGATAGAGAACAATAAAACAATAAAATGTGAGTACTGAGTAGGTATTGATTGTGTTTGAGCAGGCACCCCCTAACTACCTTACTGCGTCACCCAAACTGATGTAATCCACTCGTAAAAATTAAATAAAATTAATAACAAAACGATAAGACCCTATAGATTTTTCTTATTTAGTTGATTTTATATTGAGATATAATAAAAATACAGTAGATAAACGCGTAGACTATAATTAATTTCATCCGTCTTGGCTACCTAAAGAAATGACCATTAAGGGTAAACCCACCTCCACCCCTGGATGTTTCAGGAGCTTTAGCTCCTATATCATCCAGTCTTTTAAGCAAAACATTTTTTCAGAGGAGGGCTCAAGGTTCGCCGGAAGGGCTCCCCTCAACAAACCCCTCCCGAAACTACTCTGAACACCCTTAATGTTTATGGCTACCTAGCGGACATTACCTGCAAGTGGAGTTTAGATTGTATTGTTGGTAGCCCTGATTGTCGAATCTTGTCATAAGAGCTGTCAAAGGTTCGCAATATTCTCACATTGTATCTTTTACAAGTAACCTACAATGCCGAAAATATTACAGAATAGCGCTAGAGAAATCATTTTAAAGAAAAGATAGTATTGCGAGTTGGAAAAAGAAAAAAATACTCCAATAATCCCTTCAAGCACTTCAAGCCGCCATCAAAAAACAATGTTGCCAGTTTATTCTAACAATTCGAAAATTGGCAAATTGTTTTAAACAACAGTGTAATTTGAAAGTAGCGAAAAAAATTTACCATATCGTATTATTACATTAAGCAACACTAAACCAAGTTTGCACCAGGGGATTTCTAACAGGGAATTGTCTGTAAATAGACTTCGGACAACGAATTTTAATAACAAATACAGAGATGTCCTCATAAAGTATGTAGAACTAATACGTATTTTAAAGGTTTGTTGGGGAATGGAAAAATATGACAAAATATTAATGATGTATGACCAAAAATCAACCGGTTTGGAGATACCTTTCTTTTGCTTTTTGACAACATCTTGGATGTCTTAGAAAATGACTCGATTTTGACAAAATGAGAAAATAAAGTTTTTTTAACAAGTCACGTTTGGCAAATAGCGATCGACTTAGCAAAAAGAAAAAACATTTTAAGCTTTCCATGACGATCATAATTTGTAAACTTTACTTAAAAATCTACTGAAATTTTAGAAAATATATACCTACATCTTTATATCAAACAAATTAAAATTTTCAGAATTAAAATGAAATTTAAACAAGTCCCTAAAGTTTGAGAATGTGTCGTATGTAAAGAGGACTTCACAGCGGGTATCTGAATGTTTGTTTTACAAAACGTCAGATTATTTTATTAAAATACTCACATGTCTCTACAATTGATAAATATTATTTTTATATATTACAAGAGGATGATTCAATACTAAAAAATAATGAATAATATTATATTATAAGTACCTACCTACCTCAGTCATGGGCGTCGCCAGCCTCGGAGCTAGGGGGGGGGCAACAAAAATTCTGAAATTGGATATAGCATGAATAAAGCGTAAATAGCGCCGCAGATTTTTTTCTTTTGTGATAAATAGGAAAGAAGGTTGTGATGTGGTTTGGTTTATTTGAAAATGTATATAATACTTTGCACAATAATATTGTAGGTATGGAAAATGTCTTATAAAAAAGTACTTAATGAAAAGTAGCGCTGCAGGCAATTGTTTTTTTTATGTAATAATTGTATTTTGATGGATTTTTATTACATTTTATGATATGATGAGAAATCGTATATTATTGGTCATAGAGACACCAATTTTTGAGATACATACTTATTTTTTTTTTTCTAGAATAGATTAATACTATATACCTTGCAGATACAAAAACAATTATGGACCTATCTGATACCATCGTACCATAAAAAATGTTGAATCTCAAAATGATCTAAAATTCAAAATATGAAAAAAAAAATTGAGGACGTATTTAAAAATATAATCGCATGAAAAATTTGTCTCCAACTATTTTCAAAAACTTACCTATTTCATAAAATTTATATTTTGTAAATTTCGGTGAGCTATCTTTACAGCATCATGCTTAAAAATGATTCCAAAGTCCAAATTTACCGACCGATTTGGCGCCCCTCTAGGGATAGCGTCCCTGGGCAGATGCCCCCTTCGCCCCCCCCAGTTACGCCACTGCCTACCTCATTTAAATAAAATAACAATGCAGCCTATATGAAATCCTTCCTTGTATGAAATGTGTGCGAATTACGAATATATTTCAATATTTTATATTTCTTATATTTCAAGTAAAAATACATTAGTCACCTCTAATAATAGAAAGGTCACTAAACCTAAAAAAGATGCGAGTATCAGTGGCAGTGGTGGATCCAGGATTCAATTTTAGGGGGGGCTGAATGTCATCACATGGTAAAAAGTTGATGTAACATGAAAAAACTCATGGTTTTGGGGGGGCTTTAGCCCCAAACTCCCCCCCTGGATCCGCTAGTGATCAGTGGCATACCTATACGAATCCGGGTTGAATGCAGTAGAAATGAGGCCGTTAAGAAGAATGTGTGGAAAAACACTGAGAGATAAGATAAGGAATGAGGTCATTAGGGAAATGAGTGACTGCAAGAATGGTGTTGTAACTAGAATGAGAGTGAATAAACTAAGATGGTTTAGGCATGTTGAGAGAATGAATGATGACAAGAAAGATATATTTGAGGGAACGAAGTGGTGTGAGGAAACGCCGCCGTCCCTGACCAACCTGGTCCAATCATGTCGACCAAATCCTTAAGGATGGACACGTTTTAAATAAAAGGAATCAGAGAGCGTGTAGTACTGATTGCACGAATGTGACGGAAGCTAGGAGTGTGTGTAAGGATAGGGCTGTCTGGCGCTGTCCTCTCTGCCTACCCTGCACGGGACGTGGCGTGAGGGTATAGATAGACAGCATGATAAATGTTGAATATATATTTTTTTTTACTTTTCGGGTTAATTTCGCTTCATTCAGTTATTCCCTAGATTTTAATGCATATTATCAATAAACAAAAAATAATTTCCCTGAGACTTTCGGGAAACGAGTTACTGTCTTTTGGAAAAAAAGATCAGAGGTGTTTTTCACAATTCTTTTTGAGAAATCTATACGAGATGTATACAATCTTTTATGGTTATTCCCTAGATAAAGGTTCAATGTATCTACCCTATTTTTTTACAAAACATATTTAGTAACCGTTTTCGAGATCTAAGGTCTCTCTTTTTTTGAAATTTTTAATAAGATAAACGTAGTCTTAAATGAGACAATTCAATATCTTTAGTGTGTTTTTAGTTGCTTTCTTTTAGTTGATTACGGGGCAAGCGATAACCGTTTATAATATTTTTAAATAAAACAACTAAATATAATAAAAACAGCACTTTTATTAAAAAGTAAGTATTAAAACTATAAGGAACAATGTCGTGATGGTTAACCTAATTTTCACACACAGGTTCGTCATATAAAAATATACAAAATATGATAATACACGTAACAATATTAGCAACCTCAATTAGAAAAAAAAAAACAATTAGAAAAAAAAAAAAATTTTGTTGTTCGATTCCGGTGTAAATTTTATTAAGAAATGAAAAAACAGAAGCAGAGATACATGTACGAATAGAAATGTGTAATGTCTACCCCAAAAGAGTTGCAAATAGGAAGCAATCCTGATTATGTATTTTCCCTGTACACAACTGAAAATGGAGATTTCGCATGATTGAGATAAAAAATCTTCAATTAAAAATAGTACTTAGAATAATCATAATACATCGGGAAAAGGGATTCCATTTTAGTGCCGAAGTGCAATAAATCATTTTTAATCCTCTAATTCCATAGACGGCTCTTCTAATTTAAATTATGGGGGTTTCCATCTTTACCTGAACTCTATGCAACCATCAATATCTATAGGGGAATAAAACAATTAGTGAAGTGTAAACAATAATTTCCACATAACTTGTATCAGCGTGCATTATGCAGGTAGTATTAACAAAATTTGCAAGTAAATAAACTGTATAATATATTTGTTCACTCCACGTCCCTGCACATCTCTTAGTCCCAGGTACCTAGGGGATCAAATCTCCCGATGTATTATATTCATAATCGGTAAAGCAATAATCATGGCAACCCTAATAACATAATAATACGTATTAACAAATATTTCCTTACGACTAACAGTACAAATACTAAAACTATAACAATAAACAAACATCTATTCTATAAAACTATAAATGAAACAATAATCCTAATTATATAATTTTTAAAGATGTAATTAAATTGCATCTGCATTTAAACAATGATAATTGATTACAACATTTTAAAGTTTCCAAAATACTGAAGGATAAATATTAATTAAAGAAGGTAATTGAAGAATAAATACAAATTTTATTTGCAATGTTGAAAAATAACTAGGTAATAATGGTTTTTGTTATCCGAAACCAATGGTAATCGAAAAATAATGCCTGACTAACTTTGGAACCATTCATGTTAAATAAGTGATTCTTTTACTCTACAGTAACTGATTGATGTAATTTTTGTTTGATGCATAAAACAATGCGTTAACGGATGCAGACTAACTGCGCAGTCGACAAAGCCAACAGACACTTGAGATGTAGCGTAGATGAAAGGCGTCGATTGGCTTTTTCAACTGCGCAGTCATTCTAACACATCGCATCATGCATCAATCAAAATTTACATTAATTAGTTACCATATGGTGAAAAAATTACTCATTTAACATAAACAGTTCCAAGGTTATTCCATTTTAAAATGGGAGCATTGTTTTTCGATTCCCGTGTATATAAATCAGAATGCCGTTTTTGATAGATACTATATGACTTTGTTCTATTACATTTAGTCATTGTTTTATAAAAAGCTATTCAGATCAAATTGCATTTTACAAACTCAGTCTCAACCCGCCGTCAAGTCTTATAACTTCCCCGTTCAAAACAGGATTGTCTATAATACTCGTCACGAGATGGGCAAACTCCGACGGGTTCCCCAAGCGAGGCGGGAACGGCGTAGACCTCGTTAGGAAATGTCGAATCTTCTCTGGTAGGAAAGCCAGGATGGGAGTGTCGAACAGACCTGAAAGAATGAAAAAAAATGTAGAGAGAATGAACGACGAAAGGATATCAAAAAAATATTTCTGGGAGAAAAAAGAGGTGTTAGGAAGCGCAGCCGTTCAAGAACCACATGGCTCGACCATGTAGACCAGATTCTCAAGAACGGACCTGTTGTGAGTGGAAGGAATCGTAGAGTGTGTATGATGAATTGCATGAGTGTAACGGAAGCACGAAGTGTATGTAAGGATAGAAAAGTCTGGCGATCTGTTCTCTCTGCCTACCCCGCAAGCGATGCGGCGTGAGATTTTTTAGTTTCGGCATGGGATGTTCGTCTTGTAGATTATGCCCCCACTCATCTTTTTGATATTTTTTTTTTACTAAAATAGCCGGCGTATTTGGCAGGGCTGTCGGCTTTCCCGACTAGTGTGGTATTCAATCCTCTCTGCCTATTTCGCAAGGGGTACAGCTACAGTGAATAAATAGATTTTGGAAGCAAGTAAGTACCTGGTTGACTGTAAGATATTGCTTTTGCAATAAGTCCGCTTTTTAGCTGTTCACGATTATTGGCTAATAAAGATTTATTAATTTACCTGGTGCGATGGTGACCACTCTGATTCCGTGCGACGCAAAGTCCCTGGCTAGCGGGAGAGTCATCCCTGCCACAGCAGCCTTGCTGGCGGCGTAGGCAGCTTGCCCCATCTGGCCGTCGTACGCAGACACGCATCCCGTATTGATGATGACACCACGCTGTCCATCATCATTGGGTTCATTCTCTCCGATTAAACCGGCTGCCAGTCGAACAACATTAAAGGTTCCTATAGTGTTCACCTGCAAGAAAATCAATATCATTCCATATTCTACTTGTAGTGGAAAATTTGAAGGATAGGATAAGAAAAGAAGTGATTAGAGAGTTGAGCGAATGTAAAACGGATGTCATTGTGTGTAAGGATAGGCACAGTGTGTGTAAGGATAGGAAGGTCTGGCGATCTGTTCTCTCTTCCTACCCAGCAAGGGATGCGCCGTGAGGTGATAGAAGTCACATTATAACTAATGAATAAATTTGCAATTACGTACCTTTATAACATTTTCAAAGTCTGCGAGTCTGTGGCTAGTTTTCTTATTGAAATTATATGTCTGATATGCTATGGCAATCCCAGCACAATTCACCACGGAATCTAATCTCCCAAACTTGCTTTTGGTCTCCTCCAAGACGGATTTCATGTCGTCTTCAGAACAGATCTAAAACAATCAACAATTATTATTGAGGTGTTTTCAAACCTAACATGTCCCTTCTTGGAGAATAAATTACAGAATTCAGATGAAAAATGCGCTGTTCTTACATTGGCTGGCGTGAAAATGACATTTTCTCCAAATTCCTCCTGCACTTCCTTCCCTTTGGAAGTGGGAAGATCGCACAGCACCACTCTACCTCCTTGTTTCACCAATCTCTCCACTGTGGCCTTCCCAAGACCAGAAGCACCTCCAGTTACAAGACCCACAAGAGACTACAATAAAAAACATCATAATTCAAAGTTAAGAATCTTAATCGTACATTGGAAAATAGGTTAGTTTATTCAGACTAAAATCTAAACAGATCTGTTAGCACGTCAATACAATATATTTCGTATAAATCATTTTACTAATTACCTTCGCCATGACTAGCAATAATCTCCCTCAAATGAAATGTTAATATTAATTTTCTTGCACAAAGACAAAGCGTATTTTGTAAAATTAATAAACAAACATAACCTAAAATTGAGCAAAATCGCGCCGACGGGATCTGACAGTTTTTGGTGTTGCCGCTTTAGAAATATTGCTTATGGGACATCAGTATTATTTTGTCATTTTTATTGAATTCGTGGATATGATTATTTTGAAATATTTTTTACATTTTGTATTGAAAACTGAGTGAAATAAATTGATAATTTAGTATAAAATGTGAAACTAAATCATCAGGCAGCGAAAATTAAGTTGTAAGTTTTGGTTACTCTATGATTTCGAATTTGTTATCTTGGCAACATTACAAATAAATGTCAAAATCCAGAATAGAGGTTATGTGATGGTTTTCTGAATAAGCGCCAATAATAGTGATGTAATTTAAGTTTTTGCGCGTTAATTTATAACAAATTCGAATATGGCAAAATATATAGCTCAAATAATTGTGTTAGGAACTCAAGTCATCGGAAGAGCCTTCGCTAGAGCTTTGAAACAGGAATATGCAGCTTCTCAAGAGGCTGCGAGGAGAGCCGGAGGTGGGAGAGAAGGCGCAAAGAGAGCAGCCGCCAATGCAGCTACGGGTCTTACACTAGAAGAAGCTCAACAAATATTAAACGTATCAAAATTAGATGCCGAAGAAGTCAAAAAACAGTATGAATTACTGTTTGCTGCAAATGAAAAGTCTAAAGGTGGTTCATTCTATCTTCAATCTAAAGTTGTTAGAGCGAAAGAAAGATTGGATCAAGAATTTAAGGAAAGACAACCCAAGACAGAGAAGGAGCCACCCGCCAAAGACTCGGGATCATAGTGGGAAATTGTCCTTGGATTGTATAGTGTTTATATTTTAATATACAAATGCGTTGTTATATTTTGTTTAATGATAAGATTTAATTATAATTTGTGAATTCGCATACATACCTTAAATAATATTATGGCTAGTATGAAAATCAACGAATTTGTTTTCTTATGAGGTCACAGTTTGAACCTAAATAAACAGTTTCAAGCAGAATCCCCGGAAGCATTTCTTATCCAATATACTAGTGTCCCATCAATGTATGAATATCGGAACAGCAGAGGTGTCGAAATTTAGGTATTAACTAATAGTTTCAGAACGCATATTTAGTTTTTAATTAAGTGTAAAGTGATGACATTAAACCAGCCGACGATCAGTCATAAACCTAATGGAAAGTCCATCCTTTGCTGTATATCTGTTGAGATATAACTCATCATCATTCGTTCCTTTAACTCCTGGGGGAACATAGGGCGGCAGCAACACCTCCCCATTGGTCTCTGTCCTGGGCCATGGTCTTGACATCCGACCATTGTAGATCGGCTCCCCTCAATCTGCAAGCATGGAGCGTCGCTAAGTAGTATTTGGATAACAAGTATTTGTTATTTCAACTATGACATGTAGAAAAAATGATGTTTCTTACAAAATAGAGAAACTTGGAAATCGTCAACAGAAAAGAAACAGAATACAAATTATGAAGATTTCCACTTGTGAATAGTGTCACTTGCACTATTTGACATTTCGTCAATTCGAGTGACATGAAAAAGGGAGAATAAAACCACAGAATTTCATAAAGAACATTTTTTATTCACGACTATAAAATTAAATACACGTTACTAAAAAAAATTGTTCTGTTTCGTTTAGACTAGGAATATATCAGTCTTACTCAGTTAAATCATTACACTACGTTATACAGACGGGACCTCGCACAACAAACGTATCGCATAACTGCACACTGGCTGGTGAAAAGGCGATGAGTTGTTATGCCAGCTAGTGTAATTCTAGTGTATTCATATAAAATAAATAACAAAATTCATTCAGTATATCAGATAGCTTTGTAGATTTTCACGGTCCTTGTTAACCTCTTCTCAATTATTCTCGGGTGTACCGTGTGTAGGTTGTAGATGTTGTCGAGCTTTCGGCCTACTTGCTGAGGCCATCTTCAGGACTAATGTAGCGAAGATGGCCTCAGCAAGTAGGCCTAAAGCTCGACAACCTACACACGGTACACCCGAGAAGAATGGAGAAGATATTCAGTATATCGTTGCCATGAAATTAGGCAAACTCACGCCACTTTTTTTATACCTAAAAGAGTAGACGCCAAAGTATGCAGTTTCTTTTTCAGTCAGTAGCAATTCAGAGATCTAAAGTCAATAATACACGGTTCACTTTTATGGATTCCCCATGCAAAAGTCATTCAATGGTGAATTGTCTAAACCGTGTTTGGTATCGTTTGGTAGACTGCAAAAAACAGTTCTAAGATGTGAAGCCATAAAATCTTGTTTATAAGATTTTTTTTTACTATTTACTAATTTTCAAATTGAGTTATTAGTACGAGGTCCCACCTGTAAAATAATATCATATTAGATTATCATAATGCTATAAAAATGTAGTAAATCTCGTACAAAAGCAGCCTTCTTTAGTATAAAAAGAAGTAATAATTACAATATCAATATGGGTACATAAATACTTAGGAAATCTAATACGGTATTACGATTACTATTTTGATTTTTCAAATCATAACTATTTACTTGTAAATCACAGTAAATTCTCCCTAATTCACAATATCTTATAATAATATTATAAACCTTCATAGCATAGTGGTAGAATACCGGCTTGTTAGGTTGGAGGTCTGGGTTCGATTCCCGACCACGGCAGATGGATGGACTGGAATTAGTGAATGTTACTTAAGTGTAAAGTGATCACATTAAGCCAGCCGACGATCATTCATAAACCTGAGGAAGGTCCATCCTCTGCTGTATATCTGTTGAGATATAATTACTTGTTAAAAATTCAACTGCAAACATGTAGAAAAAATCCGTTGATCTCACAAAGAAATTGTGATTTCAAAAATAATCTTATAATCCAATGGTGACAAGTTTAAAGCTAGGAACCAATATACTATTCTCTTCTCCATTCTTCTCGGGTGTACCGTGTACCGAACATCAGCAAGTAGGCAAAGCTCGACAACATTGACATTCTACACACGGTACACCCGAGAAGAATGGAGAAGAGATTAACAAGGATCGTGAAAATCTACAAAGCTATCCAATATATTATTATAACAAAATACATCAGTATTTTAATGTATGTTGATCTAGTGCACAACGCCGCCCTGGTGCCAATACTGATGTAGGAATCGTAGAGTGTGTATGAGGAATTGCACGAATGTGACGGAAGCCCAAAGTGTGTGTAAGGATAAAAAAATCTAGTGGTATGTTCTCTCCGCGTACCCCGGAAGGGATGCAGCGTGAGGGGATAGATTAGAATAGAACATACGTAGAATTACTAAAGAATAGAATAGAACATACGTAGAATTACTATAGGACATAGTTAAGTCCCCATATTTTTTTCCTACTAAATTTAGTACGACGCGCTGTCTTCTTACAGAAACGACAACAGACACGTTCATCATTAATTAGGAAAAATTTACTGTCCAATTTATATTACTTTGGTATACGTATTTACGAGAATATAGACATTTAAAAATATGCGTTACAAATTACAATGATATGTCACTATTTGCTATTAATAACAAAAAACATATATTAGTACAAAATATAAAAATTGGGTATCGTTAATCTATTTCTAATATACAATGGGATATGGCCGATCAGCCGAAAGACTAACTGGATGACTAGAAGATATCACTTCTGCGAAAGGTGTCTTTGTTTTTTTTGTCAATGCAAGAATTCATTATAACAAATTGTGCCAAAAACGTTTGAGATATTAATTAATGTCACCCGAGAATAATGAGATTCTAAAATTTCAAACACTCTTCGAAGCCTGTTCGAAGGAACTCTTGCACAAGCAATAATTGTGGCAACTCGTACGTATATCCTATTGATTAATATTATTTAGCAATCATTTCGGCAATATTTAAAGTGAGACAACGATATTGCGTGCAAACGAAAAAGAGAATTTTCAATGCGTTTGTACATTTTAGTCAATTATGTCATCAATATCGTTGTCTCGCTTTAAATATTGCCCACATAATTGCTATACATTGCGAAACAATGTTAATCAGTAAGGTTTGTACGAGTTGCTGCAATTATTGCTCGTGTAAAGCACCTTTAGTTCCAAAATTTACAAAACTACGCCACTATAGAGTGTTTTTGTTGATTGTACTCGTAGATTATGTCGGTTAGAAACATTTTCATTCAAAATGTCATTGTCTCAAAATTTGTCTTATTCTCGAATAACGCAATAACAAAATTACACGTTAAAACATTCATGAACACCTTCCGAACACATTGCTAATCAAGCTAATTATTAATAAATTATATCTTATGGTCTCTGCCGATTTCAACATATTTTTTTTTTGTTTTGCATGTTCTCGAGAATTGGGCAGAGACCTAGCATTATAGCAATTAGCAAATGACTTAGAATAATGAGATAATTTTAATATACAATAATAATAACGATAATAATATAACATTTAATGATATGAGCATTATAATAATAATAATAAACAGCACGTAGAAGCCTTCATTAAAATATCACAAATACAATATTAATATATGGAGCCACGATCAACGAAAACAGTTCCAAAACGTAGCAAAGTATATCAACTAGTTCGACAATGTATTCGACACTTAACAAAAATTGTTCATTTCGTTTTGCCAGGGTACCTACTATAACCAGCTGTGACTGAATGTTTTCATCCCTTATGGGGTAGGTAAATAAAAGAGAAAAGAATGTCAGACTTTGCTATCCTTAAGGTTCGCTTACACGAGCAACTATTGCCGAAATAATTGCTCCAGTTGAGACAATACGTGTTGCCGATATCAATTATTGCTCGAGAAATTTCCCGTGTAAGAGAACCTTAATACACACTTCTCGCTTCTATCGCATTCATGCAATTCGTCATACACATTCCACTATTCTTTTTACCCAAAACAAATCCATCCTTGAGCATTTGGTTGACACGGTCAAGCTAAGTGGTTCTTGGGCGATCGCATTTCCTTACACCTCCTTTCTCATATTTCCTTTGATTATTGATTCTCTCTACATAACCCATCAACCATCACAACCTGTTCACTTCCGTCCGTCTTACAGTCCTATCTATTCACTCCATATCTTATCATATCTCTCAACGTTTTTACTGCGATTTAATACAAAATGAGAGTCACGTTACAAATTCTGTTACAAGAACTCTGTTGAAAGTGTACAATACATTACTAGATCAATGAGGCCCTGGCATTTGATTAAGTCTTCAACGTGTTGGTCACGAGATAAAGATAATTATATCGATAAATCTTCGGTTGAGGACTGTCCTCTCATGTCTGTATTCTCCACAACCTTGAGATCAGTCAGGATGACCACCTCGTAGGGACTACAGTCGGATAAACGCAGTGCGCCACACAACCATCCGTAGAAACCTTTCTCCAGATCGCAGACTTCCTTCCACCAACTGGAAGCGCAGCACGTCAGTTGTACGACAGCCGAATAAACGCCTAAACCTAATGTAAATATTATTATCAAAAACGGATAGAAAAGGATTACAAAAGGCGATATAAAAATTCTCTTCCAAACGTTCTTACACTCGCTTATGTACGTAAATATATTATACCAAGTAATTGTGCCGATGTAAAACGAATACACCGCTGATATCACGAAGACGATAGGGATACAGAGGAGAGACCAAATTACAACGTGGAATCCGATAGTGGGAGTACATTGGAACCACTGTTGAGCTTTGTTGATCTCCTTTGCGACGATTGCCGCTTCCAATATTTCCAATTCTTCTCTGGAGATATTTAATTTAACGTCCACGTTATGCCCTTTCTTCTTCCCTCTCTTGATTGTCCCCGTCATCGTCAAATACCCATCGGTACAGTTGCTCATAAGAGACTTATCGGGTGAACTTATTTCCGAATCACACTTCAAAGCGGACGACTCAATTTCGATCAAATCTTCAGTTTGATCGTTAATGTTGACTTTCTTTTTCATTTTTTTACGACTCTTATTTTCGGCAATGAGTCCCATCTCTAAACTCGTCTCGGAATGTGACAAACTATTGGGTGTCGTCAGACTGCTTTCGTTGACATCGTCGGCATTCGATTTGTCATTTCTGAGTTTGTCGTCTTGCGCGTCCACCTGTATATCATCGTGACTTGAGTACGCATCCGAAGAATTCTCATAGATGGGTGACAGATCAACAATTTCTCTACTTCCGTGGATGTTGTGACTGGTCTGATGCAGTCCGTTCTTGCTCAACGTCTGCGGTCTCTCCATAATGAACTTATTATCATCCGAGTGCGTCGGAGACGGTTCTGATTTCTCATCATCGTCAGGTATGACGGGCAGATCCATGATGGCGTGTGATTTGATTCCGTTACTTCTCGGGAATCCATTCTCCATATTCTTGTGATGTTCTATTACTCCAACGGCATCAGCCAGTGAATTCATTTTGCCGGATGATAAATTTGATACACCCTAAAACAGAAAGCAACTAATTTTATACTGAAACAATGTAAGCATGAATCGCATCGTATAAATGTAAAAAATTACATCAGGAAAAAGGATACAGCAATTTTTACACAGGGCATATTCCCCTAAGATGATCCACAGTGTGACTGTGGACACCCGAAGCAAACCATGCAGCACGTCTTGCATGATTGCCCCATACGTGCTTACCCCGGTACCATTGACAGTACTGCCAGCCTGTCCCCTGAGTTCCTCCAGTGGCTGGAGGCGCTGCATGTCAGACTTTAACGATGTGACAATACTTTGACGATAAATAAATATCCCCTAAAGGTATACGTATTGTCTTGTATTTTGATGAAACTAATGTTTATTTTATAATGTTTTGTACTGGTTTATGCACTGGAAAGAGCATAAACCAGAGAAGTTTTTTCCATATTTCTGAATCTTTAGGCGATTTTTTTCTTATCGTAAATACCATCCAAAGTCGTACCTCGTTTTTGAAATATCTCTTTCTCGAAACTTTAATCCGATATTTTGTATCAAACTATTTGTATTGAAACTAATGAGTTAAATAGACTTAACACATATTCAAGTAACAAAAAAGAATGATAGAACTAAGTAGGTACCTTTACTTTTGATGCTATGGGGTTAAACTTGAGTAATTCGGGGTTTCTCGATAAAAAGTTAAAATCTCGAGTAACTCGAAAACCGTGCGACTTTTGACGGAGCTAAGTTTGGCTCAAATGATCCTAAATGACCTCTACTATCACCTTTGAAGATATCTGTATCCATCTATCAAACACCTGTGTACAGAAAAATACCAGGTCCAGTCTTAGAACCGTTGTGTATTTACCTGCAATACAATAATGTGGTCCACATGGGTGGCTGATGCTTGCGTACACTTCTTCCCAATCATTCTCTTCTTGGGTTGTATTAAAGAAGGCTTCTCTACATCGCATTCTATTTCTATTGTCATCTTAGAGCTGCAATTAAAGAAAATAATATGAGACTCAAAAGCTAGTAGCCATCTTAAGGTGCGCATGTTAATAATCAATTTTTCAAGCAATAATTGCGGCAAATCTTTCTATTTTACATGCAATATCGCATTGTGTCACCTTAACAATTTCTACAACAAGCGGTTATCTAAACAGATATACAGCAAAGGATGGACTTTCCATCAGGCTCATAATTGATCGTCGGCTGACTTAATGTGATCACTTTACACTTCACCCAGATTCACCAATTACAGTCCTTGGTGAATGTTCATTAGGCATTTAGTTCCAGTCCATCCGCCTGGTGCGTCAAGCCGGTATTCTGTGTAAAGTGATGACAACATTAAACCAGCCAACGTACAGTCATAAGCCTGATGGAAAGTCCATCATTTGCTGTATATCTGTTGAGATAACTACTTGTTATATTCAACTAGGACATGTAAAGAATTCCAATGTTCTCACAAAACATAAATTGCGATTGTCATAAATTATTTCCACGACATCAATAAAACTGGATAAACTCTCTGCGTGTATTATTAAGATATGTAAGTAACGACCCAAAAAAGTAAAGCACTTTTTGCATTATAAGGAAACAAGAGATTCAGTTAAATGAAAATACAAACATTCCCACCTTTTTAAATAGTGATTGAATTCCTTTCTCAAAAGGATTTAGTTACAAATGCATTTCCTTCTCATTGTAGCACCTCGTTTTGTTTTCACATAAAGTAAATATTGTTTAATCACAAACTGTCTGATAGATTTGATTCACTGTAAAACACAGACGCCAGACAATATCGTAAGAATTATTGATTTTACTACTTTTCACATTCAACAGTCTTTACTTGACTATTTTGCATCACTAACATATAATTATTAATTCAGGGTTCTTTTCCATGTAATATTTATACAAAAACCTAATTATTTATATTAAATAACTCAATTGTTATTACATTTTGCGCTATTTTTGACAAACAAATTGTTTAAAAATGGTGGTACTTTTGACATTTTTATGTCTTCGTCAAATGTTGCCAGAAATGCCAAACGGCCGACATGGACAAACGGCCGACAGAGACAAATGGCTGACACGACCAACTGGCCGACTGGTACAAATGGCCGAAAGACGAAAGGCCGAAATCCAAACGGCCGACATGGACATATGGCCGACAAGTACAATAGGCCGACATCCAATAGGCCGACACGGACAACTGGCCGACAAGGACGAATGGCCGACAGGACGAATGGCCGACAATGACGCTTTCAATCAAGATAATAGTTAACAAGCATCGCCCAGCAGACATGGGACATTACTGTAAAAAAATAATGTTGACCGGTTATGTTGTTTTTTTATTTATACTACCTAGTATGGTTTAATTAAGCGCTAAAAGGCACCTGCAGCCGAAACAAATGAAAAACCGTTTTTAACGCCTAAAAATTGTAAACCTGCATGTTCGCTGGAAAGTTGAAAAAGTAATGTCCCATGTCTGCTTGGTGTTTTTGATCTAATTCGTGTAGCGGCTACTCGCGGCGCTAGTAGTAGGTAATTCTTTCAAGTATGTCTCATACTTATTAAGTATACAGTGGTTACATAAATTCAGGAGCAGCTATTTAACCTTGGGTGCTATTGGCAAAAACAGTGTTACCGTTGTCTTTTTTTTTCAGAAGTCTCACCGAAGCCTGCGATAGTAGAGTACAAGCCTACATCCTCGAATTCCATCACCGCCATGAGTGGTGACGTCACCTTGTATCGGTGACAAACACCTTGTCTCGGTGACAAACACTTGAATTACGGAATATTTTTTCCCATACAATTTAGATGGCGTAACCATCGTCAAATGTCAGTTGGGCCCGGCCTTCATGAACAATATGGCGACGGCCTCGGTCTCACGGAGCAAACTTGGTTTAGTGTTGCTTGATGTGATAATAAGATATGGTAACATTTTTTCGCTACTTTCAAATTATATTTCGGAACTGTTGTTTAAAAAACTAGCCAAATTTTGGATTGTTAGAATAAACTGGCAACTTTGTTTTGCAAACTTGTGATGTGATCATTATTTCAATCTTTTTTTGTGTCGGCCATTCGTCCTGTCGGCCATTCATCCTTGTCGGCCAGTTGTCCGTGTCGGCCTATTGGATGTCGGCCAATTGTACTTGTCGGCCATATGTCCATGTCGGCCGTTTGGATTTCGGCCTTTCGTCTTTCGGCCATTTGTACCAGTCGGCCATTGGTCATGTCGGCTATTTGTCCGTGTCGGCCATTCGTCCTGTCGGCCGTATGTCTTGTCGGCCGTTTGTCCGGATCCCGCTAAAATACAAGCTGTACTTTTTGAAATGCAAAATTTTCGCTTCAATGATAAATAAAATTCTTTTTATTTTATTTATATTTTAGTAAGTAGTCCTTTATTTTGTAAAAGAATTAGGTATATATCATGTATGTACTGAAATAAAATAAAAAAAACACTGCATTATGCATTTTTTCTTACCCTATCTTTTTTTAATTTTCCCCACAGCCGCCAAAACTGTTTACCTTTTTTCGTTATAAAGTAATAAGGTACGCAAATTTCAATACAAAAAACACGTTAGGTATTTTATTTTTGATTGCCTTTCATTTAAAAAACATTAGGTAAATTAATTTTCAGCTTCATGTTTTTTTGCATTTTTTAACCATAGACAATAGCCTCGTACTCGCGTCAATTTTCCCGCGCGAACTTTGACAGCCATTGTTTTGGTTAGAAACTTGTTGAACTCGCGGATTATTTTCGTGAACTTTTGTTGCCTGTTATATTTTTGTTAATTTTGTAAAAATGGTAAGTTTAATGTATTTTCATCGTGACTTTAATCCATTTTATCTTTTGTGTGATAAATTTGAAAAGAAATTCAATGAAAAACGAAAGAAATAACGGCTAACAAGATGCTTATTGAACTCGATGGTAAACCATGTTGAGTAAACAGTGTGGAGTTGCCCAATATATTATTTGACTGCAAACAATGGATAATAATTGACTAAATTTTATTAACACTTCAGCAAAAATGATTCTCTGCTGTTTTTAGTACGTTTAAAACGCAAATTTCGCACTGTCTTGCCATTGGTTTCTTGGAACTATTGCTATTGGGGCCTCATTTTTTGTAAAGAAAGTTTTTTTCCTCAAAAAGTATTTTTTCGTTCGTCTCGGCTGCGGGTGGGGCAGGACGAGGGCACAGAAAGTCAGAACGTGTTTTTTTTAACGAATTTAGTAAATTTACGATGTTTTGGACTTAAAATGTCACTCCTGTCAAATGTTTATCGTGTTCTAAAGAGGTGCTAAAAACGGTATTGTTTAAAACAAAATAAGCTTGACCTTGAATGGGGCCGCAGTACTCCAGTAGTATAGTAGTATCGCGAGGATAAAGGCCTTTTTTGTAGTGTTTGTGAAAGGACGGGCATACCTGCCTAACGCATCTGTGTGCACTCTTGTTCATTGTGCGCTCACTAATACTACTATAACTCCGTGTACGGACTTGCGTGTAGTTACACTGTCTCGCACTACAAAAAAGGCCTTTATCCTTGCGATACTACTATACCTACCGAAAAAAGTGGGACCGCAAGTGTAATAACAATTACTTGTACCGTATTCTTTTGCAAATAATTCATTGAATTAATTTCTTCAGAGTTCACCGATCCCCGACACTCCAAGTGATCGTGATGGGGCCAGGTCCGCCATGACTTCTCCGGCACGAGGGGAGGAGTACGAGATGTTTGAAGATGAGGGCGAGTTACTCGGAGAGATTGACAGGAGGGAGGAGGAAGAAGAAGATGGAGAGGAACTCTTCGGAGATAATATGGAGAAGTAAGTCACTATTTTTGTTTGCCACCTATTCTTAATGTCTTATGTCAAGACACGCCACCTTGTCTAAAAGAGAAATCTCTTATTGCCTTCAATTGAGTACAAGATTGGTGCAGTTGGACGCCACTCTTTTTCAATACTTTTTCAAGTTCCCTGCAAGAGTCGGGCGTAGGGAAACCATACCTGCAAACGTGGGATCTGTGCCTTTTTTTGCAGAATCAGAAATTAGGGATTACTCGTGCACGGGACTGTATCGTACATCAAACAAAATTTACTTTCATTAGTTACCATTCAGTGAATGAATCACTCATTCAACCTAAATGGTTCCAAAGTTATTCCACTTTAAAATAGGGGCATTCCTTCTCGATGACCCTGTGCGGACACAGCGTTCCCTGTTCACCCCATCCTTGGGGCAATGTGAAACTTTTCACATGACGTTTACGTATACTTTTTATATATTCGATTCCACCTTCCAGTGATTATCGTCCCATGCCAGCGCTGGACCGCTACGACCGAGAGAACTTGGATGACGGAGACTTTGATGAGATGAGCGTAGAGGCAAGGAGGGACGCAGAGAGAGAGATGAGGAGGAGGGACAGGGAGGAGGGGATCATGCACAGAGATGATAGAGATCTACTCTATGGTAAATACTATTAAGGTCCTATTTGCTGTCATCCGGTCTTGGCGCCCTGAATTTTTCTCAGCCAATACTGAGAGAATCGTCTTGAAACTGAAGACAGTGGTAGATGAAAGTATGGACTACAGATTGGCTGCTTTAGAATTACAATATTTGGAAATTCCTTGAATAAAAAAACATTCCTAAAGTACCCCTAAAATTCATTCCAGTCACCACATCCGTTTTACATTCACTCATTTCTCTAACATCCCCATTCCTTATTCTATCTCTCAATGTTTTCCCTCAACTTTAACCTTTTATTTGTATTGTTTAGATGAATCAGACGAGGAGAGCACCGGGGCTCCTCGAGCCAAGCGCAGGCGGGCGGCTGAGAAGGCCGCAGCCGGTGAACCCACTACAGAAGAAGCTGTGGAGAGTATAGAGAATCTGGAAGACACAAAGGGACACTCCATTAAGGAGTGGGTCTCCATGTTGGGGCCACGCACTGAAATCTCTAATAGGTAACACATATCTTCTTCTTCTTCAGTCCTGATACCTTCACTGCTAGATATATAGGCTTCTTCCAAAAGTTTCCACTCCTTTCTATCGCTCTCCTATCGCATCCACAGTCCACCCTCTAGATTACGTTGTCCACCAATCTCTTCTTAATAATTAAGATATTTCCACAACCCAAAAGCAAGTTTGTGTAATATTCATTTCACAAAACTCCAATGCTGGATTCCACCAACTTTCTAGCGGAGATAGAAGCCACCTATCATAAATTTTGTATGAAAATAAGACATTTTACACATAAAATCTTATTTCATACGTAAACTTGCTAAAAAAATACCGTTTTTTGGTATATTTGCAATACCGAACACCAGTCACAACACATTTCTTACATCCACTCATTTATATATATAAAGTAAAGTCTGATTTTTGTAAGTGTTCGCATAACTCCCACATTTTAACATTTGCAATAATATAGGTTGTGTCTTAACGTCGCCGGTTTTTGGAGAAAAAGCTTTTCCTAGGAGATGTCATCATAAATGAAGGGATCCAAGGGTTGTGTGGGGTCGAGTGTGGTATCGTATGAAAGGGTGTTGGAAAAGAAATTCAGATCTTAAGTCACATTTTGTCCAGCTCAAGCCTATAAAGTATGTCGGGCTGGTTTGTTAATTTTGCACTTGCGAAGAACAGGTAACTCGGCTAGTTTTCTATAATTATCTCCGTTCTAATGTAACATAACGTCTGGCAAAGTTGGGCCTTTTTTTTTCAATTCGAATCTTAAATATTATAATGATCGATGATTACTTTTGTTACAGATTCAAAAACTTTCTTCGCACGTTCGCCAACCAGGGCGGACAGTACGTCTATAAGGACAGAATCCGCAGAATGTGCGAACTGAATCAGGCATCGTTCCACGTTGACTTTTCAGATCTTGCTGTGCACGAGAATGTCCTTGCTTACTTCCTACCGGAGGCCCCGTTCCAAATGCTGCAAATATTCGACGAAGTCGCCAAAGAATTAGTGTTACAAATTTTCCCGAGTTACGAAAGAGTTACGTCGGAAATACACGTGAGGATATCCGATCTTCCACTCATCGATGAACTGCGAACGTTCCGGAAACTGCATTTGAATCAGTTGGTGAGGACTCAGGGAGTTATCACAGCCACAACGGGAGTTTTGCCACAGCTGTCGATCGTCAAATATGATTGTAACAAGTGTGGATACATTCTGGGACCCTTCGTACAGTCGCAAGACTCGGAAGTCAAACCGGGATCGTGTCCTGAATGCCAAAGTACTGGACCATTTATGGTAAGTTTATTGATTCTATTCTATCCCCTCACACCACAGATCCCTATCATGGGCATGCTGCATCCACTTGCTTCCTGCGATTCGCCTCACATCGTCAGACCATCTTGCCTGAGGTCTTATTATATCAATTTGTTTTTTGTGTAGATAAACATGGAACAAACCGTTTACCGCAACTACCAGAAAGTGACCCTGCAAGAGTCTCCCGGCAGGATCCCAGCAGGCAGGATCCCTCGCAGCAAGGACGTCATCCTGCTGGCTGATCTGTGCGACAGGTGCAAGCCCGGGGACGAGGTGGACATCACAGGGATCTATACAAATAACTACGATGGATCTCTCAACACAGATCAAGTAAGTAATATCTAGGTCATTTGTTTATTTGCACTTTTGGTGAACAAGATACAGAGATATGTTAACATTACAAATATGAATCACAACATTGGTTCACTAGGGCAAGCTTATCGCAGCGCTGCGATCTCTGCCAGCTAACCCCGTCATTATTAATTACAAAAAATTTAACTTCCGTCATCGGTGGTTGGTAGACTGGTTGATAACGCGCTTGACTGTTAATCCAGTGGGTGCGGGTTCGATCCCTGATGCCGACCTACTCCACTTCTCGAAACAAGCTTTTCAAGCTTACTAGATGCCCTAAAGGTGGATCATTGTGAAAATTTCCAATATCTATAAGTCTTACATATTTTTTTGTGTTTCAGGGTTTCCCAGTGTTTGCCACAGTAATCCTCGCCAACCACATCGTAGTGAAAGATTGCAAGCACATAGTGGAGTCTCTCACGGACGAGGACATATCCGCCATCATGAAGCTCTCCAAGGACCCTCGCATCGTGGACAGAATCGTGGCCAGCATGGCTCCATCCATATACGGACACGACTACATCAAGAGGGGCTTGGCCATGGCACTCTTCGGCGGAGAAACTAAAAATCCTGGTAAGAATTAATGGAATTAAAATTTGAAAGTCAGAACTCATATCTTAAGGTGCGCTTACACGAGCAATAATTGCAGCGATTCGTACAAATCATATTAATTAACATTATTTCACAACATGTAGCAATTATTTCGGTAATATTGAAAGCGAGACAATGATATTGCGTGCAAACAAGAAAGATGTCAGCGAAACAAATGAAATAAACTCCAATATGTAATTTTTGTTATACACCGTTTAAACTAGAAAAGCTTGTGTTGTGAAGGACAGTAATTTACTTCATATTCTGAGTTTAAGCCCCAGAGGAGGTGAAAAGATAAAATGAAATTACTGAATCTATTCCTTCACACTGTATCCCTTATCCCTTGCGGGACAGGCAAAGATGATAGCACCACACTCCTTACATACATCGCTTCCATCACATTCGTAACATGTGTCACGCATGCCCTGTGATATCCTTTCTTCAATGAGAAAATCTACATTTTATATTACTATGAATTTGTTTTACAGGTCAAAAACACAAACTCCGTGGTGATATTAACGTGTTAATCTGTGGAGATCCCGGTACAGCCAAGTCTCAATTCTTAAAGTATGCTGAGAAGATTGCGCCCAGAGCTGTGTTCACTACGGGCCAAGGAGCCAGTGCTGTGGGCCTTACGGCCTACGTCAGGAGGAGTCCTGCTTCCAGGTACATATACTTCTTATTTTACTTTGACAAGTTCATTACGCACTGAGAAGTAATTGCCGGCAAATCTGTATGTAAAAATACAAAATTCGGTAATTATTTAGGGCTGATATGCACTGAGAAAAAAAAAACTTTCTATTATCGCTTCATATTTTGTATGAGAACGTTAGTGCGAAATATGAATAACCTAAGCGACAATGTGAATTATACCTTTAAAAAATGCTGGGAACAAATTGATAAACCTACGACAGTCAACTTGTTAACCTTATAGTAATTACCAATATTTTGACTAAATTATACTTCTACATCTGAAAAACTGAACTAGTAATGGAAAATTCCTGTAAATTTCAGGGGTACTTTTGGAATATTTTTTTATTCAAGGAATTTCCAAATATTGTAATTCTAGGACAGTCAACTTGTAGTTAATACTTCCATCTATCACTGTCTTCTGTTTCAAGACGATGCTCTCAGTATTGGCTGAGAAAACGATATTGTAAGAATATTTTTATATTACTATGTATGAATTGTTACAGAGAATGGACGCTAGAAGCAGGAGCCCTGGTGTTGGCAGACAGAGGCGTCTGCCTGATTGATGAGTTCGACAAGATGAATGACCAGGATAGGACCTCCATCCACGAAGCTATGGAACAACAGTCCATATCCATCTCTAAAGCTGGAATTGTCACTTCACTGCAAGCCAGGTAAATTTGGATCAGAATTTCATCCATGATGCATTAATCAAAATTTTATATTGTGCCCCATTTGCATTTCCCACGGTGGTATGGTTCGAAATTGCATGATAAATAAATTGTTACCTCAGCAGATATACAGCAAAGGATGGACTTTCCATCAGGCGTACGACTGAACATCAGCCGGTTTAATGTGATCACTTTACACTTAAGTAACATTCACCAATTCCAGTCCATCCATCTGCCACGACTGGGAATTGAGCCCAGACCTCCAACCTAACAAGCCGGTATTCTGTGTACAGTGATCACATTAAACCAGCCGATGGTCAGTCATAAGCTGATGGAAAGTCAATCTTTCGAGATAACTACTTGTTATGCTTCCATCACATTCATAAAATTTGTCTGTAACACGTAGAGCCATGTGGTTCTTGGATGGCAGCGCTTCCTTACACTTCTTTCTCCCAGGTATATTTTCTTTGTTATCCTTTCACCGTTCATTCTCTATGTCCCAACCATCTCAACTTGTTCACTTTCATTTCATAAATAAATATGTTGTGTATTGTTTCAGATGTTCAATCATAGCAGCAGCTAATCCCATTGGCGGACGCTACGACGCCAGCATGACGTTCTCAGAGAACGTCAACCTGTCTGAGCCAATCCTCTCCAGGTTTGATATCCTGTGTGTCGTCAGAGACGAAGCTGACCCCATGCAAGATCAACATTTAGCTAAGTTAGTCCTGTTCTATTGTTACGGACATTGTCAAATTTTCTGTACCTCTGACAAAAAAGGCTGTGCACTGTCTTTGCATTTATTGTTTATGATTAAATTAACCTTTTCTCACGGAAATAGTTGCACATTTTTGAAATGTGTTCTATTTCTTACACGTAAAAAGTACGGTTTCATAATTTATCTTAAAAAAAATCACATCAGTGCAAAAAAAAAAAGATTTTTTCCGCGACTTTCAGGAAACGAGTTTCGATCTTTCGGAAAAAAGATCAGAGTTGTTTTTTACAACTTTTTTTGAGAAATCTATACAAGATATAAAAAATATTTTACGGTCATTCCCTAGATAAATGTATCTAATCTATTTTTTCCAAAGCATATTTAGTAACGGTTGTCGAGATCTAAGGTCTCCCGTTTTTAGAAATTCTTGTAATGTCAATATGCGAACTCGTAATGAGCTTTATTATTTTCATCCAGGTTTGTAGTAGGCAGTCACATCCGCCATCACCCGACACAGAAAAGCAACACCGTCACAATGGAGCAGGCATTACACGAGCCTGACTTCCTCATCCCACAGGATCTGCTCAAGAAATACATTGTCTACAGCAGAGAAAACATCCGACCGGAATTGAGAGTATGAAAATATTTTATCTTTGGATCACTGTAACAGTTCCATTTTGAAGTACAGATATGTACTACTATATTATTATTATTAGCCCAAGCAAATCACGGTTTGTAGCTTAAATATGTAATTCTCGGAAAGCTGGACACTGTTTTAATCTCTTCATTAGCATGTAAGAAGAGGTTCTTTAAGTTTGCACCAATTTTCCGTTTGTGCTAAGTACAGGATGACCCAAAAATCAAATAAATTGTGTGTTTTTTTCAGTTTTTCAATAATAACTTATAAATGATGCATTCTAGGAAAATGTTGTCCTTTTAAAGAACGTGGTATTCTGCGTCGTTTGAGCATAAATACTCTTTTCTACCTAAAAGAATAATTATGATACAGGCACTGCCAAGTGCATATAATTTTCTCAACAAAATGATAGAACTGCTATTAATGTTTTCATAAACATGCATTTCATTTCAGAGTATGGATCAAGACAAGGTAGCTCAAATGTACAGTCAATTACGTCAGGAATCTCTCGCGACAGGCAGTCTCCCCATCACAGTGCGTCACATAGAGTCCGTCATACGCATGACGGAAGCGCACGCACGCATGAAGCTGCGGTCCAGCGTGACGGATGACGATGTCAACATGGCCGTCAGGATGATGGTGGAGAGCTTTGTGGAGACACAGAAGTACAGCGTCATGAGATCCATGAGAAATGTAAGTTTATTGTTTAAAAAATCGCTTGTAGGGTATGGAGGGAGGATCAAGTCCACAGCTACAAATTACTATTATCCCCTGAAACATTGTCTCTTGTGGGGTCGACAGAATGCCTTATTTTTTTTACACATTTATTACTTATATCTCATTGATGCAATAATTCACCCTAGGATTAATTTTACTTGAAACCTAATCATCCTTATCTGGTCATCGTGGGTCTTGGGTGGCTGAGTTTCGTGCTTTCATTCGCATATACCTATTTTCATTGTTGTTCTTTCATCATTCCTCCTATCCACATAACCCAACCATCTCAGCCTGTTCACTTTCATTCTAGTCGCATCCGTCTTACAACAACCCGCTTCATTTCTTATAAGTTTCTCCACACATTTTTCTTAATGATCTCAACTCAACTGCATTCACCCCCGATTGACCCTTCTTCAGCCATGTCCATGTCTTACTAGCATACATCAGTATTGGCAATCGGCATCAGGACAGCCACTACTATCACGTTAATGAAATTCAATTTGTACTACCGCTATAAACAGAACAATCTCTACGCAAACATATGTGTATGACATTCAGAATGGTGGTGAACCTCGTTGCTGAAAAAGATATCCGACTCTAAACTGTTGCAGGCCATTAAAAAAAATTCAAAAAATGGTGTAGGGTCAATTCTACAACCCGGGGTACAGACTGTCATCGCAAACTTATAATTTTTGTGTGTCTTTTTTCAGTCATTCCAGAAATTCCTGTCCTACAAAAAAGACCACAGCGAACTCTTATACTACATCCTTAAACAGCTGACCATGGACCAACTGGCTTATATGAGGGGCCTACACGGATCAAATCAGTCCACCGTGGAAGTCATGGAGAGGGACTTGCTGGACAGAGCCCGCCAGATAAACGTCACAGACCTGAAACCGTTCTACGACAGCAAACTGTTTAAGATCAACAACTTTACTTACGACGCCAAGAGAAAGATTATTATACAAGTTGTACCTGAAGGAAGAAGTCAAACCGCGTCGTAAAACTAAAGAATCTTTTTACACTATTTTTGTATGAATTTATGTATCTTAATTATTATGTTTACAATTACGTTTATCGTTCCCGTAACTTCATGTTTATGTTACTTTTATCAATGTTTACAAATTGGAAAATGACCTTTAACACATTAAACGCCGATAGAACAAATATGAAAAATTACATAAAAACTTTTTTTCGGTACCTATTCAATGCACTTTAATGTGAAACGTACCCAAAATAAGTTAATCGGGCGTAGGATTCCATAACTCTAACAAAAAAAACTTTTTTGAAAACATTTTTCAGAACTTTCTGAAATTAGAACCTTTTTTGCAAAATTTACTGAGCAGCTGTGTCCCACTGCACAAGATAACTCTCGAGCACCACGCTGGTCACTTACATATGCGAAATAAATGAGAAACGTGACCGTCGCCGCCAAAAAGTATTTGAAGTATATTTTTTGCTTGAGGTCACCGGTGCCCCCCACAGCGCCATAATGCAGACAATATGAGGTCACCGGTGACCCCCACAGCGTTTAACGTGTTACGTGCAGAAACTCAAAATAATTACATTTGTGTCATGAATAGACTGAGAAAGGAGATGCTAAAAAATACCCTGAATTTTCGAATACAACAAGATTTTATTTCCAATAATATTTAGGTTGTGTTGTATTATTTATACCTCATTTTTTTCTTTATATCAATTATCACAATAATAAACAATTGTTATAAAAGGAAAACCTTCTTTTACTGAACACCGCTCCTCTGAGGCATATGCAAAAGGTAAAAAAATGAAGCCCTGGGAAAGAATCCGTGGAATAATACCAAAGCGAGAAGTCAAACTTCCTATGTAACTGAAGAATATTTAAGAACGTAGTGAAGAAATGAAGGCCGGTTTGTTGGGGGAGCCCTCCAGGTGATCCCTGAGCCCTCCTCAGAATGTATTACTTTGCACAGATATTGGATGAAATAGGAACTGGCGTCCCTGTACCATCCAAGGGTAAGTGGGAGGGAGCAACCCTTTAAAAAAATTGCTTATCTAAGTGCACCTTAAGATTAGTGGAGTCTGGCATTGTTCTCTCTGCCTACCCCGCAAAGGATGCCGTATTATTAAAATGTACATACATACGCTACTACATCCTCAAATATTCGTAACAAATGATATGACTAAGGGAAAGAAACGACATTGCAAATTTTGTTTTTAAATACATTTTATTTATAACAATGAAATTGACAAAAATAAAATTACATGTACACAGTGGTATTATTATTTCACGTTAAAATAATCAAGGGTCAACCAAACATCACTTGCACATCCTTCAAGGGATGTGTGTGAAACTGGACAGAATTATTTCACGAAATTATGAGGTACTATGCATTTCATTAATATTATTTCTTTAGCACTGCTCTATAATTTGGCAATACTTTTCACTTCTGAATAACGCAATATCAGAGAATTGTGGAATTTTGATAGCTCTTTTGGCAAGATTTTATAATAAGGGTTACCAACAATCTTAGACAAACATAAGGTTAACATATTGGTTGTCCACAATTGATTTTTGAATGAGTGATTTTTGCGCGACTCGATATGTATAATCATTGTAGAAATTACCTTTGGAATATAACCTACGTAATTCAATGGTAAATTAGTGTACTTTACATCAAGAAAAAATGGCGTATACCTAGCGGAAATGCTAGTAGCGAAAATGACGGCAGTCAAGTTTTGTCTATGGCTTTATCCGTTAAGTCTTCCTACATTTATATAGGTTCCCTACTAACAATGTAATCATACAAATGCCACTTGCAAATAACTTCAGAATTGCCAGATTAATTGAAATGCATAGCATAGAGAACTAAATACATAAGTAGTAGTAATTTAAAAGACAACAGATAATAATTAAACATTTTTAATCAATTTTAAGTTAAATTTGTAGTTTAATAATCACTCTGAATTTAAAACATAAACCTTGTAGTCAAATGCTGTAATGTTCCAGTGCAATTTAATCAGGAAAAAAAAATTCTCCTTTGGCAATACGTAATTCATCATTTTACTATCAAGTACCAGCTTATATGAAGAAATTTTGGGGATTTCTTCATCAAAGATTATCAAATTTTGAGATTTTTAACATTTTCATACAACTGTTGCTAGCCAACATAATCTACCATCAAAAAAAAAAACACCCCAAGCATAGTTTTGTAAATTACAAGTGTCAAAACAGGTTCAGGGTTCAAAAAATTCTGATTTTACTGCCCCAGAAGTCTAAAAATACTGACTTTGAGTGCCAAACCCTTAAAAACTGGCTTCTTTTTGACCAGTTTCGATCCCTGAAATTACGAGACTAATAAGGTTTCACAAAAACATTGATCTTACTTTTCGCAACATTTTAATCTTGCCCGAAAGAAACTCGGTATTCTCGAGTTACGATTTAATAAATCAAAAAGTTGTTTTAAAATTGATTTTCAAAATTCTAACTGACTGACTTCTACGGCGGTATCTTCTCTGAGACATTACAGCATATGACCACGACATACAATTAAATATATCTCTTACATATAAACATTCATTTATTTATAAGTAAATAGCCTATGTGTGCGGGTATGTGAACGTTAACTTTGTAACACTACGGAATCTTTACAAATTAAAATATTTGGAAAACATGGTTAGTGTGAGTCTCGCAGACAGGAGATTCCGGGTTCGAATCCTAGCGCTTACCCTAGTGTTAAGTGTAGCCTGGTTTACATACACAATAGATACAAATTCGACAAAGGACAAATCTGTAGCCAAGAATTTAAATGGTGGGCACATTTCGTGATGCAGCAGAAAAACAGCAAAGCGAAAATGGCATTGAGCGAGATATGTGGCAAGACAGGACAGTGTCAGATGGACACCTAGAATCCTGAAGTGGAGGTCTTGAGACAACAAAAGAGGCGTAGGAAGACTACAGAAAAGGTGGACAGATGACATTGTCCAGCTTACGGGTCGTAGATGGCAGCAGATAGCCCAAGACAGTAGAAGAGCTTAGAAGAAGAGGCCTATGAACGCAAGTTGCTAGCAGTAAATTCCATAGTGTTAATGTTACGTGACGCACTGTATTACGAAATTAACAAACCTTACCTAACTTCACGACTATAATAACATTACAGTAATGATAAAATTAATATAAATATTATCTGTTTAATCAGATTTATAATTATGCCATCGTAAAAAGTGAACGGATTGAAATCTTGACAAAGTAGAGACGTGTTCCTATTCATTATTTGTTTGCAACTCGTTTGAAATATCTCCAGTGTTTTATTGTCCGTATAGGACAGCTTGAAAACCGTTTCCGGACCATGCAGAATAAGTGAACACCGAACCGACCGTTTTAGAATGACCAATACAGAATACTGACACCAAAACAGTTATCGTTGCAGTTCAGTATTCTACCTAGTCTTTCTCCTCTGAGCAATACCGTTGTCGGTAATTTCTCAGTGCACACCTGCATCTAGTGATGAATACACCTCGAGGGTGCTGACATCAAATCTGTCTACTGTGTATAGAAACGAAAGGCTTTAAAAAAAGGGGGCTTAAAAACAGCCCGACGAAAAAAATACACCATTATTCATCATTTCAAAACACGGAAAAAAAATTGTTACATGCATTGGGCCCATTTCTACGTTTGTCTCTCTTCAATCCTTCGCTTTTACGACGGCAAAATAAACTGATTGCCCGACATTCTACATATATACATTCTATGTCGCGTCGCTGTCGTCGTCACTGGATGAGCTGCTGTCGCTCTCGCTGTCCGACGACGAGCTTGAGCTGCTGGTGGAGTCTTCGTACGCGGGCTTCGGGAGGTGGTTGGGCGTCTTACGCTTCCGTGGGGAGGAAGAAGCGGACGATGATGTGGATGAGGAAGATGAAGAGGTTGTAGAGGATGTGGAGTCACTGTCCTCGGATGAGTCACCATCGTTGCCTCTGTTCTCTAATCTATTGTGTTCTGTTCTTGTGGCTCGCTGTTCTTTTTTGTTATTTGTTGTGTTGTCTTTGCTGCAAAAAACAAGAAGACAAGTTAATTTATTTATTTACTGCACTCGTATTTACCTTTTTAATATTTCTTTCAATGTTCTGTACGAGTCAGATGTTCATAAAACTCCCATAAGAATAAGATGTTTCTTATCTTGTTCAGTACCCATCCTGAATCGCATATTAATTTTGTATAGAGATTTGGTGCATATTGGCCCCAGCCATCCAAAAACTACTGGCTTGACCGTGTAAACCAGATTCTCAAGGAAGAACGGGTTGTGAGTAAAAGGAATCGTAGAGTGTGTATGATACGATGAATTGCATGAATGTGACGGAAGCACGAAGAGGGTGTAAGGATGGGAAAGTCTGGCGATCAGTTCTCCGTGACTACTCCGCAAAGGACGCGGCGTGAGGGGATAGAATGGACCTAAATAATACATTATCATCAATAATATGTTACCTAGTCTGTTGAACTTTCAACTTCTTCTTCATCATCTGTGTCCGGGAGGCCCTGTGGACATACTTCCTCTTGTTGGTGCACTGGTAGCTCCAGTGGCCCATCTCCAGACACTTCTGGCATCTGATGCCCTGGGGGAAGGCTGCTGCCTGGGCCGCCTCACTGCAACATTCAAACAGATACAATTATAATACAAAAATATAGTGATAAGCTCGCCCTAGCGAACAAGTGTTATGATTTATATTTGTTTTTCTTTTTTATTTAAGTATTTATTTATTTAAGTAAGAATATTACACTCTTCGGCATTACAGCGCTCAGCCCTTGCGCCGAACAGTGCACACAGAACAAGTTTCGTTTATTTGAGATATACCTAAATTATTTAGGTATGGAACCGGATTTATTGCGGACCTATTGCACAGACGGAATTACATTAAGTTAACGGGACTTAGAGGATTTTACTTACTTAATAATTAAGTATTGAAACTGTTCATAATTTTAGTTAGTAATTAGCTTATCCGGTTGTTCGTCCAGCACATCTGTTCCGCACTCCCTAGTTACGCCACTGGGGAGAAGTTTCAAATCGAAAATTTTACAAACCGCTGATACGTAACTTTGTTTTCTACGTAGTTCCTTACTTTATACATAAACTATCAAAAACACCACAAAATGAAAGAAATCGTAAGAACATACAAATATTTCTGAAAACCGGGACATTTAGGCATCCCAAAAGGTTTGTTCGGGACACGAGGTGTAAAACCGGTGACAATCCCGGTAAACCGGGACTTCTGGCAACCCTAATAATCACTCATCTCTCTAATAACCTCATTCCTTATCCTATGCGCTTTCCCACACATTTCTCTCAACGATCTAATTTCGCGTTCAGCCCTCATTCGTCCTTCTTCAGTCATGTCCAAATCTCACTAGCATACTATTGTAATGAACATAGCAATCGTATTTTCAATTACTGTAGTATAACCAAGTTGCAACGCGCAACAGGAAGGTTGGGTAAAAAGGCGACTAGTAATTTTACCACGAGGTGCTTTAAAATGGGGTTGATATATAAATCAACAATGGGAACGATAAACACTGATACAAACGGGGTCGGAAACACTGATTTTTCCACAAACAGACGATTTTTCGTTTCCGAAAAGCCATTGCCAACACAAGCTAGGCGGCAAACCACTGTGACGCATCACCACCAAAATGACGAAATTACAAAAGGATTTCTTACCGTCTTCTGTAGGCATGACGAGGATAATCCCCAAGAGTCATGACGATGTGTTAATTGTAAACTTAATCAACGAAAAATGTGAAAATATTGTTATTTAAAACACGTTGCAATCGCAAACGACCGCAGCTGTCAAAACAAAAAGCAAAATCGGGAAAATTTGTCATAGACAATTCGACCATGTCGTCATTATAAATGCATTCTGCAATATCTAACCTGTGCTAGTTAACCGTTCGATACATATTAATAGTTTGGGTTGGTTGGTATTTGTTTAAGTTAAATAGCAAATCTACCATAGATAAAATGAGACTAACTTGCGTAGGCGGGAAAAATGAATTTCCACATGAACAGGCACGATTTTAAATTTATCTTTAAAAATTTACCAAACGATAAATTAAAAGCCTTTTGTATGTACCTAGATAAGACAACGGATTGCTTTTAGGGAGCTCTTTTGCTGTATTTTGTTTCTGAATTGAAAATGAAGTGACTTTTATCGTTTTGATCACTCTCAATGTGTTTATGTTTTGGTTACCTAGCAACGGAAAGGTTTTCATCAATAATTTTCCAAAACAATTTCCACTATGTTGGAATTTGTGAGATATAAAGGAACATAATATTCCATTTTCAAATTATAAAAATATTCGAAAATGACGACGATTTGGCAGGATAAGGAAATACGATTTGATTTGCCCTTTTCGTAAGTCATGCTTGTTGCATTATACCTACTTATTTATAAAATTTGTAGTTTTTTTATTTTATTTATAGTTAACAGCTGATGCTGTTCATAAATTTAATTGCTAATCATAATTTCATTCACATTACCTTAGATATACTGTATACAAACTTCATAGAGGTTATATAGGGTTAGGTATCAGTCATATTACTTTTTTAACTTTTTAAAATTTAATCTGAAATCCTCTTCTCCGACTTGGAATCTGAATTTCACCTACTTTTACTCAGAACACTCCGTCCTTGAGAATCTGGTCTAAATGGTCAAGCCACGTGGTCTTCAGTTCTTGCATGGCCGCACTTCCTTACACCCCTTCCTTCTTCGTTATCCTTACATCATTCATCCTCTCTACATGTCCCAACCATCTCAACTTGTTCACTTTCATTCTAGTCACAACATCCGTTTTAGGTTCACTCAACTCTCTGATCACTTCATTTCTTATCCTATCTCTCCACACATTCTTCTCAGCGATCTCATCTCGACAGCATTTATATCTCTAAATTATTTTATCGACTTGTTATTTTCAGTCTGATGAGGACTCGTCCCGGGGAGAAGATCTTGGACAGATTGGATTCGGTGGAAGATACAAAAGGGAACAGTGGGACGAGGGGAAGATTGGTTGTCACTAATTTGAGAGTCTTGTGGCATTCTTTGGCATCACCTAGAATTAATTTGTGTAAGTTACAAATTTAATGTTATATGTATCATCAACTTTTCCAATTCACTGTATAGTCAGAGATGTGGGCAGAATAATATGGCTAAAGAAGGACCAATTAGATGTGTATTATCCTTTTGAGATGCAATTTTTACAAAGAATGTGTGGAAAGATAAGACAAGAAAGAAAATAAAGTGATTAGCCGCATAGGTAAGTGACTGTAAGACGGATGCTATGACTAGAATGAAAGTGAAGGCGTTAGAGGAAGATGAATGATGAAAGGAAAACAAAGAAAATACATTATATACTTACGAGTGAAAGAAGAGATGTAAGCAAATACGACCATCCAAGAACTACTTGACCATGTCGACCAAAAATGCTTAAGGATGGATATGCTCTGAATGAATTGTAGAACAAGTGTATGACGAATTGCCTGTGACGGAAGCAAGAAAAGTGATAGAGAAGTCTGGTATACTATTCTCTCTGCCTACCCTGCAAAGGACGAAGCACGAGCGGATGGAATAAGATAGGATTAAACAAATTGAAATTATTATTTTTGTTGCAGGTATTGGCTACAGCTGTATCTTAAACACGAGCACCAAGATGGTTCGCTCGGCCCTGCGTGGAACTGCCGAGGCCTTGTATCTCCTCACTTCATTCAATGGCAGCAGATATGAATTCATTTTCACTAATCTCATCCCTGGAAACATGAGGCATTTCACAAGCGTCATGGGAGTGCACAAGTAAGACCTATATTCATAACTCAAACAAGTTAAATGATAAGTCATTCCAAGTAATGTACATGGAGTTCGATGGAGGGCCGAATTTGCCAAAAGGCCGAGTAGGCCGGGGACTATCGGCGGCATTCGCTGGCTCACAACAAAAAAAAAAAGCTCGTAAGAAATGGTAAATAGGGCGGCGGCCGACCACGTTTCACTTTTTGGTTTTCACGGAATTCTCTTGGAATTTCCCCCCCTCCCCCACCGTCGACAATTTTTTGTTGCACAAGGTTAACAGTTTTAATTTTTGTAACAAAACAAATGTAACATTTTGTAACAAAATAAAAAAGAGCGCTAAAATACAAAATGCATTAAAATCAATTTTCGTCGACGGGGGGAGGGGCAAAAATGTCAGGGCCTACTCCCGTAAAAGTGTACACTGTACATCCGGCTCTGGTTCGATGGTGTGAATCTAAAGAATGAATGTGATTGTATTTTTTTACAAGAATTTGTTTAACTTCACTCCGTTCTTTTTTTACTTTTTGTAAGTACTTACGCAATCTTGTGCTTAATTGATTTTCAACCACAACTTCCCGACTACCTTTGCAAACGTACGTAAACTCGGTGACTATACATTTCTGTATAAAATTGGATCATCCTTCTCCAGAGACAAAAAAAGTTGTAAGGCGTTTCAGGAGTTCCAAGGGTCGTGTGGGATCATGTGTTGTATCGTATGAAAGGGCGTTGGAAAAGAAATCCAGATCGTAACTCAGTTTTTTTCCAGCTCAAACCTCGGAAGACACCGCAAGCGATCGAGAGGAACCAGTCACCATATACCGTCGTGTTTGGTATCTCACGAAAGTGCTTCACGAGTAGAACTCATATCTTTTTAAAAAAATTGATTCTGTCAATTCTTGGTGGGAGGCTCCATTAGAATGAAGCCTCGGAAGGTCGTGTTTGTTATCGTTTAGAAGACCGTGAAAAACAGTTCTAGGATGTGAAGATTGTGAAGTCATGAAATCTTAGTATTAATTTTTTTTACGATTATTCCAGAGCCTACATGTCCAGTAGATTGTACCGAGAGATGAAATTAAGAGGAGCTATTATACAGAATAAGAGCTTGAAATTGTTGCCACTAGAGCAGGTAAGTTCGTTCAGAATTGATGGCAAAACATCCAACATCACTTCTTTCAAACTTGTATACTTTCCTAGTAATTTTATCATCAGACATTTTCTCCACATGCCCAAACGTCACAATAACTTGTTCACTTTCATCCTAGTCACAACACATCCTCCTAGACCCACTCGATTATCTCTCTAATCACTTCATTTTTTTTATTTAAAAACAAAAAAGGATTTGGGCTTGCATACACAAACCAAATGCTTTCCTGCACACCTTGCACTAGGCTAAAAGCCCGTATCGCAAAGTGTGGAATACATCACCACCGCCGGGGTTTATTACGCCTATGGCTCATGTCATCTGGCTCTAGCATATTAAGTTACTTTTCTATTTCAGATCCACACGTCCCAACACGGAGTCTGGAACCTCTCCAGTGATACAGGGAACCTCGGGACAATGATACTGACTAACATAAGAGTCGTTTGGTATGCAGATGTCAATGAGTCATTCAATGTCTCACTTCCCTACATACAAATTGAGAGTGTGAGTGTTTTTGAGTCTTCCTCTGATATTTGAGGGCCTATATCCAATGAGCAAACATCGTTCTATTTTCGCTTCAACTTTTTCAAATTTTGTATGAGAATGTTAGAGCGAAATAAGAATAACGTAAGCGACAATGTGAATTTTACCTTCTTAATTAAGAAGAGCCTGGAAACATATTTAAAAATCTAAAACAGCCGATTTGTTAAGATTATAATTACCAGCATTTTGCCTAAATTATACTTTTATATCTGAAAAACTGAAATGAAAATCTTCAGATCCCGTAAATTTTAGGGGTACTTTAGAAATATTTTTTTATTCAAAGAATTTCCAAGTCCTGTAATTCTAAAAGAGCCAATATGCAGTCCATACTTTCATCTATCACTGTCTTCAGTTTCAAGACGATTCCCTCTGTATTGGCTAAGTGCAATTCAGGGCGCCGAAGCAGAATGACAGGTTGAACCTCTTAAGCACCGTTAATTCGCCAGTCATCACCAGCTTTTGGTGCATAATTTATTCTCATAAATAAATACCACATTTTTGTAGGTATTAGAGTCAAAATAAAACTTGAACTTTGTTTTTTTTTTTTAATTGTATAACGACTTCGTTGTTTGGTGGTATTTTTAGAGCACTGATTGCGTTTTAGTTGTTATTTTTTTTACATCCTTTATGTATGTACATCCTTTGTGTATGCTGCGAACGCCCTAAATTGGAGAGTCGACATGAGGTGTTTTTTTGTATGAATGTATTCATGTACATATTGTTGATGCCTCTGTGGGTGTCACATACAAAATAATATAAATCTGTAATTATTATGTGTATTACTAACGTAGGCATTCAAATTTCTAGGTAAAAGTGAGGGAGTCTAAATTCGGAGAAGCCCTGGTAATTGTCACATTGGGTCCCGGTGGTGGATATGTTCTCGGATTCAGAGTGGATCCTCCTGACAAACTGATTCCTTTAAACAAAGAATTGAGTTCTCTTCACTATCTGTACCTCAATAAACCCATCCTCGGAGTTCAGTATACGTGGGCCAATCAGGTATTATAACATTTCCACCAAATTATGAATAGGTACGTAGTATAGGGCTGCCATACGTCCCGGTGCCCCGGGACATATCCCGGTTTTGTGCCTCGATCGTGTCGCCCGGTGTCCCGAACAAACCTTTCAAAACGCCCAAATGTCCCGATTTTCAAAATAATTTTAGTATCTTTGATTCATATTTCAAATATACATATAGGCTAGTTCTCACACTATTTCTGAAATTTTCGACGCTCGGCACCTCAAGCGACTGTCGCTGTGTACACTAAACTTTGCCGATAACTCCTGTGGATAACTCTCGTAAAATGGATTGATAATTATAAATTTATATATCTATATAGCTTGCAATATTTTCCGCAATGAGCATAAAATGTTTTAGTCAATGTCACTTCAATTTTAAAAAGCCCAGATCACTTTTTATTCTTGAAATAGTACTATGTACTTAGTACCTTGCTTGTTTAAGTAGGTATATGATTTTATCTAATTGTAAACAATCAGCGAACTAAAATAATTTTTGAGATGGAGTTATGAATGCGAAGCTCCTCTCAAAAAACTCTTGGTAGATAGATGTTTTTTACCTGTTGCTTTAAAAAATATAACCCAATCATCGCGGAACACATTCGCCGCTATTGGCTAAGTTTAGTGCTTACAACGACGGTCGCTAGAGGTACCGAGCGTCGAAAATTTCAGAAATGGTGTGAGAACTAGCGTATTCTGCATTGGTTGGTTGGCGGTGTTTCGGCGGTTTGTACGTTAGAGAGATGTATTGCGTTCTGTGCACAGAACACATATACTCTCTAACGAGAGTTCTGTGGTTTGAACTCTAATTATTGTCTATTTCGGTCTATTTTTCTATTGCAATATGCAGTAAAATAAATTGATAAAACTCTGTAATATATTGACATTGCGTCGCCTATCGGGAAATATAACAATAAAGACTACACATAATACATGAATATAGTAGTAATATAATATCATTATGGATGAAGCTAGTGCAAGTCTACACAATGAAGCTGAACAATGTGTAATAACTGATATTATAACTGATGAAGACATCGAGGACTTCTTAAAGAATGTCACTGTGAAACAAGAACCTACCGAGGAGGAGAGTGATGCTGGACCTGCTATTAGTTATGGAGACATTGATATCTATGAACCTGATATTAAAGAAGAGTGTGAGAGAGCTAGTAGAGAAAACAATTTAAGTTCAGTGGCCAGTTCATCTTCCAATTGTGACAGCAGGATTGTAGTTTCCAAACAGATTCAAAACCAAAAGGATGATCACGTCAGCAATAAGCGTAAACGAAGATATAAATGTAATATTTGCACGAAGACATTCCTTCAGTTGTCACATTTAAACGTACATAAACGAATTCACACTGGAGAAAAACCTTTTGAGTGTAATATTTGCATGAAGACGTTAAAGACAAGAGTAAATTTAAACATACATAAACGAATTCACACTGGTGAAAAACCATTTGAGTGTAATATTTGCATGAAGACATTCTTTCAGGCGTCAAATTTGAACACACATAAACGAATTCACACTGGCGAAAAACCTTTTGAGTGTAATATTTGCATGAAGACGTTCAGGACAAGAGCAGAAATAAACATACATAAACGAATACACACTGGTGAAAGACCTTTTGAGTGTAATATTTGCATGAAGACATTCCTTCAGGCGTCACATTTGAACACACATAAACGAAGTCATACTGGCGAAAAACCTTTTGAGTGTAATATTTGCATGAAGATATTCCTTGATTTGACACATTTGGACGCACATAAACGAATTCACACTGGAGAAAAACCTTTTAAGTGTAATATTTGCATGAAGACATTCGTTCAGGTGTCACATTTGAACAGACATAAACGAATCCACACTGGCGAAAAACCTTTTGAGTGTAATATTTGCATGAAGAAATTCGTTCAGGCATATCATTTGAACAGACATAAACGAATTCATTCTGGCGAAAAATCTTTTGAATGTAATATTTGCATGAAGACGTTCAAGACAAGACCAGAATTAAACCAACATAAACGAATTCACTCTGGTGAAAAACCATTTGAGTGTAATATTTGCATGAAGACATTCTTTCAGGCGTCAAATTTGAACACACATAAACTAATTCACACTGACGAAAAACCTTTTGAATGTAATATTTGCATGAAGAAATTCAACCGATCTTCGAATTTGAAGAAGCATAAACGCATTCATGACATCAAGATGTGAGTTATTTTTTAAGCCAAACGTCTCAATCGTAATTAGGCATCACATGTTTAAATAGGTAATTACTTACATTGTATTTTCATGTTTCATTTATAAATAAACAAATAACGTTCGTCTCGTTTAACCCGTGTTTCATTTTGAAGACAATATCTCCCATCTTGAATCAGATATAATGTTTTTGTCTTATCGTAATGTGTGACAAATCAATATTGTTTGTCTCAAGAATTAATTGTCATCTGCGATAAATCTGGAGACAGGGATATACCATAAGACAAACAGACACGTAAAGTCAAGTAATAAAGGTGAGATGTGGAGAATGGATAATACATTTTTTCAATTTAATTTATTCCAAGACAATAAATACCAAGTATGATAGCCACGGGCCTCGCACTTTTTAAAAACATATTGTCTTTAAGTATCAAGTTATTTAACTTCCTTAACAAATTTTCCTACTTCGTTTCTTGCTATACTTACAGCAAGTAGGAAAGGAAAATTTGCAATTATTTCATTAAAATATTTTGCCTGCGGCGCTAATTTATCCCGTTGTTGGTTGTGCATATTTTGAATGCTGAAGTATTTTGATATTTTATGAAAAATAACTAATTTTACATCACTACCTCTTTTGTACAGGTTTCTATGTGTCTTAATTTTCGCAAGCGGCGCTGTTCTTTTGCTACATAATGAATAAGAAAACAAGTTTTTGCCTATTATTACGTAACTTATTCTTCATATTTTAATTAAAAAAAAAGGATTTAAACCGTTTCCTACTTACTAATTGACAAAAACTCAAAAATAAAAATCGGCTGCTGCGCTATTTAGGCACACAAATATTACTCGTGTCCTAGCTACGGAGTTGGCAAAGTCCCTCTAACACAACAACGTATTGTTTGCTTCAAAAAGGAGAATGCTCTAAAAAAACCCAGGCCCGGCGCAAACGAAATGTAACTCAAATGATAGGTAAAAATAAGTAATTAAATACTGCATGGGTGGCATCATCGAAATCAATGGCTTAATGGGTGAAATACCTATTCGAAGTTTTACATTGGTCACACGAATATATAAGAAAAGGAGCATTAGACAGTAACAATTGCGGTCTAAAAGGGTATAATATGATGAGTATAAGGTAGCCCGTCCTCTACGTCTTCTTCTTCATCAGCCTTTGTCCCTCCTCAGCTGGATATAAGCCGAAAGGAAAATGCTCATGAAATATGTAAAAAAAAATCAGGTCCGGCGCAAACGAAACCTAACTCAAATGATAGGTAAAAATGAGTAATTAAATACTGCATAAGAGGAATCATCGAAATCGATGGCAAAATGTGTGAAATACCTAAGTTGTATAGGGGAAACTTTGAATAGGTATTTCACATATTTAGCCATTGATTTCGATGATGCCACCTATGCAGTATTTAATTACTCATTTTTACCTGTCATTTGAGTTACATTGCGTTTGCGCCGGACATGTTCATTTTTTACATCATTCATGAGCATTTACCTTTAGGCCTACATCCGGCAGTGGAGGGATCAAGGCTGATGAAGAAGAAGAAAAATCAGACAGGCTACCTTACACTCTTCATATTATATACTTTTGAATCGCAATTGTAACTGTTTAATGCTCCTTTTCTTATATATTCGTGTGACCAATGTAAAACTTCGAATAGGTATTTCACCCATTAAGCCATTGATTTCGATGATGCCCCCTATGCAGTATTTAATTACCAATTATTACCTCTCATTTGAGGTACATTTCGTTTGCGCCGGGCCTGGGTTTTTATCCCATACAAAATGAGCATTCTCCTTTCTACTTCACGTCTAGGGGAGGGCCACGCGCCATAATTCTCCACGGGCCACTCCCAAGGCACTGCTCCTCACTAAGATGTTGACTTACAAAACTTGATACTATGCATGTTACCTTATCCTCTCTCTGTAATTAATACAAACCATTATATATTACAGTCATCAGCAGCCGCGCCAACGGGAGACATAGAAGATGAAATCGAAGAGATTGGAGAACCTCGTGGAGAGATGAGTCCTGCTATTTATTTGGCCTCTCAGGTCCAGGGGAGACCCGAAGAACCCCCGATATACAGTCCATACCTTGGTTTGGCTGTGGAGCCGCCGAAAGCTGGTTTCTCATTAAAATCCCTTTGGGAAGTTTTACCCTCTAATTGAAACTGCTTAAGCTGCTCTATATATTTTGCACGTCTTCACGACATAAGTTTTTGGCTAGCTGTAAATTGTGCAGTTAAGTATTTGGATTTGTGTATACAAGCCCAGATCCACTTAAAAAGCAGTTTTTAATGTATCTTTGTCAATATTTATTCATGTTTAAATTTATGTTTTTTTTTTGTAAAAAGGTGATAAGTATTGTAAATAAAAAACACTTCGTAACAAGAATAGTTTTTATTTTTAAGAGAATATTCCTAAAAGAATTGACTTTAGATCAACTAAAACTAAAAAACGTTTATATATATACTTAGTACTTAATATTTTTTAAATGAATCTATCATTCATTTTATTGAATCTGACGGAAGTCCGAAATTTGTGTAAGGATAGTAAGTCTGGCGATCTATTCTCTCTGCCTACCTCACAAGGGATACGGCGTAAGAATGGAATAGAATAGAATAAAAATAATGACAGATTTTAGTCTGTACGAATACGTATTAAGTATACGTGTATTATGTGTTACCGGAAATGTAAAAAAACAAATTTTGAAATACCTAGATACTTAGAGGAAATACCCAAACACACATTACATTGCAAGCGAACGAGCCGTATTAATATAGAATTTATTTCGGCTTACGAATTTAGAGTTGCGCGCAAGAGCCGTTCTTGATTGCTTTAGTGAGATTTGAACATGAATTTTATTTTAAATTAAGGATTGTGAAGTACTTGCATGTGACATATTGCATGATTGTATTGTTGGTAGCCCGTACTGTTGATTACTGTTGAATTTTGTCAGAAGCAGTGTTGCCGTTTCTAGTATTTTTAATACTAAACTAGTATTTTTTGAGGCATTTTGAAGAATCTAGTATTTTCTTTAGTATATTCCGATAATCTGGCTAGTAGTATTTTTGATCAAAATTTAGTATATTTAGACCTAATTCTAGTATTTTTCGGTACTTTGCAATATTATTTCGTTACGCTTTGAAATTTTGTACAGAAAGGACCTAAGAATGAATGAAAAAAATGTGAACACATTGTGAACATATACCCCCCCCCCCGTCGTCAAATTTTTTGTGCTGGTGGCGAAAAAAAAAACAAAAAAAAAAGGTCGTCAATAAAATTATCTGGTATTTATCTAGTATTTTTTCGACCCCACCTAAAATATTCTAGTATTTTCTGGACAAAAAATCTGGTAGTTTTGCAAATTTCAAAACGGCAACACTGGTCAGAAGAGTTGTCAAATTTGCATTGGTTGGTTGGTGGGCGGTGTGTCGGGCGGCGCGGCAGTTAGTATTCTGATCACAGAACACATACTATAATATCATTATGGATGAAGCTAGTGCTAGTCAACACAATGAAGCTGAACAATGTGTAATAACTGATATTATAACTGATGAAGACATCGAGGACTTCTTAAAGAATGTCACTGTGAAACAAGAACCTACTGAGGAGGAGAGTGATGCTGGACCTGCTATTACTTATGGAGACATTGATATCTATGAACCTGATATTAAAGAAGAGTGTGAGAGAGCTAGTCGAGAAAACAATTCAACTTCAGTAGCCAGTTCATCGTCCAAATTTGACAGCAGGATTGTAGTTTCCAAACACATTCAAAACCAAAAGGATGATCACGTCACCAATAAGCGTAAACGAAGATATAAATGTAATATTTGCACGAAAACATTCCTTCAGTTGTCACATTTAAACGTACATAAACGAATACACACTGGTGAAAGACCTTTTGAGTGTAATATTTGCACGAAGACATTCCTTCAGACGTCACATTTGAACAGACATAAACGAATTCACACTGACGAAAAACCTTTTGAATGTAATATTTGCATGAAGGTTTTCAAGAGCAGACCAGAATTAAACGAACATAAACGAATTCACACCGGTGAAAAACTTTTTGAGTGTAATATTTGCAAAAAAATATTCAGGACCACATCAGATTTAAGCAAACATAAACGAATTCACACTGGTGAAAAACCTTTTGAGTGTAATATTTGCAAAAAAACATTCAAGACCACATCAGATTTAAGCAAACATAAACGAATTCATACTGGAGAAAAATGTTTTGAGTGTAATATTTGCATGAAGACATTCAGTCGGGATTCGCATTTAAACGTACATAAACGAATTCACACCGGTGAAAAACCTTTTGAGTGTAATATTTGCAAAAAAATATTCAGGACCACATCAGATTTAAGCAAACATAAAAGAATTCACACTGGTGAAAAACCTTTTGAGTGTAATATTTGCATGAAGAAATTCAGCCAATCTTCGCATTTGAAGAGGCATAAACGCATTCACGACATCAAGATGTGAGTTTATTTTTTAAGCCAAACTTCTCAATCGGAATTAGGCATCACATGTTTAAATAGGTAATTACTTACATTGTATATTCATGCTTCATTTATAAATGAACAAATAAAGTTCGTTTCGTTTAACCCGTGTTTCAAATTGAAGACAATATCTCCCATCTTGAATCTGAAATAATGTTTTTGTTTTATCGTAATGTGTGACACATCAATGTTGTTTGTCTCAAGAATTAATTGTCATTCGCGATAAATCTGGAGACAGATATACCTGGAGACAGATATACCATGATATAACAGACACGTGAAGTCAGTGGCATAGCTAGCCTCAGAGGGGCCCGGTATCAAAATATGTTAGCCCCTCCACCCCAAATATATTTTTTTCTCATTTTAAAAGAATATTCAATAATAATTACATATCTAGTCCAAAATGTAATCGAAATATTCCATCGAAGACATGTTTTATCACGCAATCATTTATTTAAGCCCAGTCCAAGGCATGGTATATGATACAGGATACTGCATTCAGAATGTAAGGTCGTGCATTAAACGACAAATAATTGTAACAGGCATATATTTTTATTAAATACATTATAATATTTTTTATAAAGTATGTATTGATATAAATTAATAAAGTGCATATGTATACCCATCTTATATAATTATATTCAATACCTATATCACTAAATATACACTTTCCTCGCCTTTTTTTCGGCAAACTTATTCACTAAATCATCCATAGCCAGTGGCGTATATAGGGTTTCATTTCGGGGGGGGCCCGATCTAATATTTGACTTTGGGGGGGTGGAGTCAACAAAAATTTGAAGATAGACGTACAGTATAAAAATTTTAATAGCGCCGCAGGCAAAATTTTTTCGTGAATGTAAGTAAAAAAGGTCGTGTTTTAGGTTGGTATTAATATTGTGTGCAGAAAATACAAAGAAGAATAGCGCCGCAGGCGAAATTTTTTTGAATAATGGGTGAAGTGATGAACTTGAGTAACTTTCATGTTTTAAAATAACGTTTTTTAAAGAATTGTTCAACAATTCGGGGGGGGCCCGGGCCCCCTCGGCCCCCCCCTATATACGCCACTGTCCATAGCTGAGGATAATTTCAGTCTTTCTAAATGTTCTGCCTCTATAGACAATAATGATAAGTCTGTTCTTGTCCCATTGAAGTCCTAAGATAATTTTTTATTAGTTTTAATTTCGAAAAACTTTTTTCAGCTGTTGCAGTTGTAACTGGAAGGGTCAAAGATAGATAGCATGCTGTTATTACCTCCGGAAAACTAGATGCAAGACTATTGCATTTTATCAGTAATAATTCCGCCAGTTCCTTAATGGAATAATTATGAGAATTTCAGATTTTAAACATGTCTTTACTGTATTGATATGTCTTTACTATATTTAGCAGACAGTTTTTCGGCATCCTTTTTTATTATTTGGTTTGAAAAAGATAATAGTTTCTTTGGTTGCAACACTTTGAACGTATTACTGAGATCACAGAGGCTCTGAAATCGAGACTTTGAATAACCTTTTACGAATTTTTGCTCATACACGTTCGGGGCCCGGGGGCCCCATATCATTGATACGGCGGTAGCTACGCCCCTGCGTGAAGTCAAGTAATAAAGGTGAGATGTGGAGAATGGATAATATTTTTTTTTTCATATTCAATTTATTATTTATTCCATAACAATAAATACCAAATGATAGCCACGGGCCTCGCGCTTTTGAAAAAAAAACATGTCTTTAAGTATCAAGTTATACTATATAGCAAGTAACGACGTAGGTAAATTTGCGATTTCATTAAAATATTTTGACTGCGGCGCTAACTAACCCATTGTTGGTGTTGCATATTTAGACTAGTATTTTGGTGTTTTATGAAAAATAAACTAATTTTTCATCACTTTCGCCAGCAGCGCTATCCTTTTTCTACATAATGAATACGAAAAAGTTTCATACCTATTATTGCGTTATGTATTCTTTACATTTTTATTAAAATAAAATAAATCAGATCTAAATCACTGCCTATTTGACTTTTTCTTCTTCGTCAGCCTACTCCCGTCCACTCCTGGACGAAGGCCTCCTCCATCTGCTTCCACGCCGCTCTATCCTGGCATAGAGCCTATTTGACTAAGACTCAAAAATAAAAATCGCCTGCTGCGCTATTTAGGCACACAAATATTACTCGTATCCTAGCTACGGAGTTGGCAACGTCCCTCTAACACAACAACGTATTAGGTATTTGATTCTACTTCACGTCTTGGGGAGGACCACGCGCCATAATTCTCCACGGACCTCGCCCAAGGCACTGCTCCTCACTAAGATGTTGTCTTACAACATTTGATACTGTGCATGTTACCTTATCCTCTCTCTGTAATTAATACAAACCATTATATATTACAGTCATCAGCAGCCGCGCCAACGGGAGACATAGAAGATGAAATCGAAGAGATTGGAGAACCTCGTGGAGAGATGAGTCCTGCTATTTATTTGGCCTCTCAGGTCCAGGGGAGACCCGAAGAACCCCCGATATACAGTCCATACCTTGGTTTGGCTGTGGAGCCGCCGAAAGCTGGTTTCTCATTAAAATCCCTTTGGGAAGTTTTACCCTCTAATTGAAACTGCTTAAGCTGCTCTATATATTTTGCACGTCTTCACGACATAAGTTTTTGGCTAGCTGTAAATTGTGCAGTTAAGTATTTGGATTTGTGTATACAAGCCCAGATCCACTTAAAAAGCAGTTTTTAATGTATCTTTGTCAATATTTATTCATGTTTAAATTTATGTTTTTTTTTTGTAAAAAGGTGATAAGTATTGTAAATAAAAAACACTTCGCAACAAGAATAGTTTTTATTTTTAAGAGAATATTCCTAAAAGAATTGGTATTTATCCTATTCTAGGAAAAATATCTAAAAAGCCAGTCGACTTTAGATCAACTAAAACTAAAAACGTTTAAATTAATCTATCATTCATTTTATTGAATCTGACGGAAGTCCGAAATTTGTGTAAGGATAGTAAGTCTGGCGATCTATTCTCTCTGCCTACCTCACAAGGGATACGGCGTAAGAATGGAATAGAATAGAATAAAAATAATGACAGACTTTAGTCTGTACGAATACGTATAAGTATACGTGTATTATGTGTTACCGGAAATGTAAAAAGACTAATTTTGAAATACCAAGATACTTCTACTAATCAAAGAAATAGCCAAACACACATTACATTGCAAGCGAACGAGCCGTATAATAATATAGAATTTATTTTGTCTTACGAATTTAGAGTTGCGCGCAAGAGCCGTTCTTGATTGCTTTAGTGAGATTTGAACGTGAATTTTATTTTAAATTAAGGATTGTGAAGTACTTGCATGTGACATATTGCATGATTGTATTGTTGGTAGCCCGTACTGTTGATTACTGTTGAATTTTGACAGAAGAGTTGTCAAAATTGCATTGGTTGGTTGGCGGTGTGTCGGGCGGCGCGGCAGTTAGTATTCTGATCACAGAACACATACTATAATATCATTATGGATGAAGCTAGTGCTAGTCAACACAATGAAGCTGAACAATGTGTAATAACTGATGAAGACATCGAGGACTTTTTCACTGTGAAACAAGAACCTACTGAGGAGGAGAGTGATGCTGGACTTGCTATTACTTATGGAGACATTGATCAATATCTATGAACCTGATATTAAAGAAGAGTGTGAGAGAGTTAGTAGAGAAAACAATTTTAATTCAGTGGCCAGTTCATCTTCCAATTGTGATAGCAGGATTGTAGTTTCCAAACAGATTCAAAACCAAAAGGATGATCATGTCATCAATAAGCGTAAACGAAGATATACATGTAATATTTGCACGAAGTCTTTCCTTCAATTGTCTCATTTTAACACACATAAACGAATTCACACTGGTGAAAAACATTTAGAATGTAATATTTGCATGAAGACATTCAAGACAAGACCAGAATTAAACATACATACACGAATTCACACTGGTGAAAAACCTTTTCAGTGTAATATTTGCATAAAGAAGTTCAAGACAAAACCAGAATTAAACATACATACACGAATTCACACTGGTGAAAAACCTTTTGAATGTAATATTTGCATGAAGACATTTCTTCAGTCGTCAAATTTGAACACATATAAACGAATTCACACTGGTGAAAAACCTTTTGAATGTAATATTTGCATGAAGGCTTTCAAGAGCAGACAAGAATTAAACCAACATAAACGAATTCACACCGGTGAAAAACCTTTTGAGTGTAATATTTGCAAAAAAATATTCAGGACCACATCAGATTTAAGCAAACATAAACGAATTCACACTGGTGAAAAACCTTTTGAGTGTAATATTTGCATGAAGACGTTCAAGACAAGAGCAGAATTAAACCAACATAGACGAATTCACACTGGCGAAAAACCTTTTGAATGTAATATGTGCGTGAAGACATTCCTTCAGGCGTCACATTTGAAAACACATAAACGAATTCACACTGGTGAAAAACCTTTTGAGTGTAATATTTGCATGAAGACGTTCAAGACAAGAGCAGAATTAAACCAACATAAACGAATTCACAGTGGTAAAAAACCTTTTGAGTGTAATATTTGCATGAAGACGTTCAAGACAAGAGCAGAATTAAACATACATAAACGAATTCACACTGGTGAAAAACCTTTTGAGTGTAATACTTGCATGAAGACGTTCAAGACAAGAGGAGAATTAAACATACATAAACGAATTCACACCGGTGAAAAACCTTTTGAATGTAATATTTGCATGAAGACGTTCAAGATAAGAGGAGAATTAAACATACATATACGGATTCACACTGGTGAAAAACCTTTTGAGTGTAATATTTGCATGAAGACGTTTAAGACAAGAGCAGAATTAAACCAACATAAACGAATTCACACTGGCGAAAAACCTTTTGAATGTAATATTTGCATGAAGACATTCCTTCAGGCGTCACATTTGAACGCACATAAACGAATTCACACTGGTGAAAAACCTTTTGGATGTAGTATTTGCATGAAGACGTTTAAGTCAAGACCAGATTTAAACGTACATAAACGAATTCACAGTGGTGAAAAACCTTTTGAGTGTAATATTTGCATGAAGAAATTTAGCCAATCTTCGAATTTGAAGAAGCATAAACGCATTCACGACATCAAGATGTGAGTTATTTTTTAAGCCAAACTTCTCAATCGGAATTAGGCATCACATGTTTAAATAGGTAATTACTTACGGGATCCGGACAAACGGCCGACAAGACATATGGCAGACAGGACAAATGGCCGACACGGACAAATAGCCGACATGACCAATGGCCGACTGGTACAAATGGCCGAAAGACGAAAGGCCGAAATCCAAACGGCCGACATGGACATATGGCCGACAAGTACAATAGGCCGACATCCAATAGGCCGACACGGACAACTGGCCGACAAGGACGAATGGCCGACAGGACAAATGGCCGACAGGACAAATGGCCGACAGGACAAATGGCCGACACAAAAAAAAGATTGAAATAACGATCACATCACAAGTTTGAAAAACAAAGTTGCCAGTTTATTCTAACAATCCAAAATTTGGCTAGTTTTTTAAACAACAGTTCTGAAATATTTATTTATTTATTTATTTGTTCACGGCGCAAGCCTTTAACATGAATAATAATAAATATAATTTGAAAGTAGCATAAAATGTAACCATATCATACTATCACATCAAGCAACACTAAACCAAATTAGCTCCGTGAGACTTCTGAAAAAAAAAATAGACAGTAACAATGGTAACACTGTTTTTACCAATAGCACCTACTCCTGAATTTATGTAACCACTGTATACTTAATAAGTATGAGACATGAAAGAATTACTAGCGTCGCGCGTGGTCAATTTTGAACTAGGAGCATTTTGCATTTTAAAATCTCGCTTTTACCATAGATTAGCCGCTACCACGAATTAGATCACCACCACCAAGCAGATATGGGACATTACTTTTTCAACTTTCCAGCGAACATGCACGTTCACAATTTTTAGGCGTTAAAAACGGTTTTTCATTTGTTTCGGCTGCAGGTGCCTTTTAGCGCTCAATTATAAAATAAAAAACAACCTAACCGGTCAACATTATTTTTTTACAGTAATGTCCCATGTCTGCTGGGCGATGCTTGTTAACTATTATCTTGATTGAAAACGTCATTGTCGGCCATTTTTTGGATTTTTGGATAAATATTGGATTGTTAGAATAAACTGGCAACTTTGTTTTTCAAACTTGTGATGTGATCATTATTTCAATCTTCTTTTGTGTCGGCCATTCGTCCTTGTCGGCCAGTTGTCCGTGTCGGCCTATTGGATGTCGGCCTATTGTACTTGTCGGCCATATGTCCATGTCGGCCGTTTGGATTTCGGCCTTTCTTCTTTCGGCCATTTGTACCAGTCGGCCAGTTGGTCATGTCGGCCGTTTGTATCTGTCGGCCGTTTGTCCATGTCGGCCGTTTGGCATTCGGCCATTTGTAGTAGACTCATTACTTACATTGTATTTTCATGTTTCATTTATAAATAAACAAATAACGTTCGTCTCGTTTAACCCGTGTTTCATTTTGAAGACAATATCTCCCATCTTGAATCTGAAATAATGTTTTTGTCTTATCGTAATGTGTGACACATCAATATTGTTTGTCTCAAGAATTAATTGTCATTTGCGATAAATCTGGAGACAGGGATATACCATAAGACAAACAGACACGTAAAGTCAAGTAATAAAGGTGAGATATTATGAAGAATGGATAAACTTATTTTTCAATTTCTATTTACTTAATAAATTCCAAAATATAGCCTCGCACTTTTGGGGGCCTCGCGCCTGGTTAGAAAATACATAATTTTACGTTTCAAGAATATCTCAATGGTTTCAAGTTAAATTATAGCAAGTAACGAAGTAGGTAAATTTGCAATTGTTTCATTCGCTGTTCAGGCATACAAATATTACTGAAGCCAACAACATATTATTTGCTTAAAAAACTTGTTCTTCACGTCTAGGGGAGGAATAATTCTCCACGGGCCTCTCCCAAGGCACTGCTCCTTACTAAGATGTTGACTTACAAAATTTGATACTATGCATGTTACCTTATCCTCTCTCTGTAATTAATACAAAGCATTATATATTACAGTCATCAGCAGCCGCGCCAACGGGAGACATAGACGATGAAATCGAAGAGATTGGAGAACCTCGTGGAGAGATGAGTCCTGCGATTTATTTGGCCTCTCAGGTCCAGGGGAGACCCGAAGAACCCCCGATATATAGTCCATACCTTGGTTTGGCTGTGGAGCCGCCGAAACCTGGTTTCTCATTAAAATCCCTTTGGGAAGTTTTACCCTCTAATTGAAACTCTTAAAGCTGGTAAATATATTCTGCACTTCACGACACAATCGGTTTTTTTATACAAGCCCAGATCCACTTAAATACAGTTTTTTGTACCATCTTTGTCAATGTCAAAATTTATTCATGTTTAAATTTATGTTTTTTTTATGTAAAAAGGTGATAATTATTGTAAATAAAAAACACTTCGTAACATGAATAGTTTTTATTTTAAGAGAATGTTCCTAAAAGAATATCTATCCTATTCTAGAAGGAGAAGAAAAAATATCTAAAAAGCTTATTAGGTATTTTTACAAAATTATAATGGACAAAATATGAGAGCTTTCTCAAAGTTTTTCTTTTAACTTTTTTCCTAAAAACTACGACTAGATTTACTAGGTACGATTAATATATTTTTTTAAATGAATCTATCATTCATTTTTTATATTTACAATAATTTCATGAATAATAATATTTTAATACGTACAAATATTTATTGTATAAAATAAATCAAAAGTGGATATTAATCTCTACCATAAAAAATGTAGATTCACTAACAAGTTAGAAAAAAACATGAAACAAGAAAAACCTATGGAACACGAGTTATTCTGGAAGAGATTATTGTAGAACCATGTATGTTTACTGTAAAATTGACACGGATTAACAAATAATATACAAAATGGAAGCTTACAAAGTCAACAGTTAAATCAGATAAAATTATTTCGATAGATCATCAAAATATACATACATAGACATTAATTTGTCAAAATTACTTTACAGTTGATAAATAAGAATAATAATAATAAATATTCCACTAAGAAAAAAAGGACTGGGAAGAAAAGTAGATCTATTTTCTGAGCAGGGCCAACATCACTCAATATGTCACTATTTTGCTTAAGGTGTGGATATACGGGGTCTCAGGAGACGCGCCTCCAGGCACTGACAAAATGGCGTCAGTCTCTTCAGTGAAATACACGACGGGAGATTTTCGTCTCTAGAGACGGCATCTCTAGTAAAAATGGCCGACAATCGCCTCCTGTCATCAAATTCTAAAATACACGGGACTGTCTCGAGACGCGAGACTTTGGTCTGTTGCTGCATTCATTCTATTAGTATTTTTGGTGCCATAATGGCGTTTGGTTTTGTGTACATACTCTAGTGTCATGTATTTACGAGTATTGTGATTAAAAAATATAATTATATACCGCTTTGAAATTATTTATCGTATCAGTAAATACATATGTTGGTCGGTACTTCACTTACATGCGTATGTGTATATTTCCTTTTCTGCGTTAGTAAATGAAATAAAATACTTAATTAGACCTTCTTTTAATGTACACCATTCCTATGACATCAGTGACATAAGCCAAAGCAAGTATCGGTATGCACTACATACCCGAAACCGTTGTTCCTCCTTATGTTCCTTCGATGAATATTAAAGGGTGAAATGGTAACTACACAGTTTGCTATAAATGTTGTAGGAAATCAAGGGAATAACAAAACACGTAATGTTAATGTATTTTTCACAACTGTATTCATATTTCAAATGCAAATCTGTTATTAATCCGCCATTATTTAAAAATAATATTATAATTATAATCAACTAACAATTTTATTATTAACAATGTACTAATATCGTCACAATCGCAGGAATGTTTAAAATTATATATCAATACAAAAACCACGTGCCCACGCGCGCCAATCCAATTCAGTTGCAAACATCTCCAAGAGACCTCAGATTAAAATTGAACATGTCAAAAGACCGGAGACGCGTCCCCTGAGACGAAAATATGTAAAATACACGACGCGAGACTTGCGTGCGCAGACCGTCTCAGGAGGCGCGCGGTATCGAGAGATATCTCGCGTCTCCGATGTGTTTACACACAAGAGACCTGTCATTTTGGTATCCGGGAGGCCAAAATCTCTCGTGTGTATCTTCGCCTTTAGGTTTAACCAATTTTATATTTGAACAAAGGAAATGCCACAGGGAGCTGTTTTGAGTCCGCTGTTTTTTCTTAATACTTATTTATTTACACTATTGGCGATCAAAATACAGATACGTTTTGACATAAGAAAGATAAATGATGACATTTGTTCACTGGGGCGAGCTTATCGCAACGCTGCGATCTCCGCTAGCTAACCCCAATATTCAATGTGACATTTTTGACATTTTGAATGATAATTTTGCATTCGCTAATGTTGTGTTTATATTAATGCAAGTTATTTTTTTTAACAAATCTATTCGTGGCTTTTGGGTTATTTTGAGAAGTCTAACATCTTCTAGTCCTGGAATAATACTGCGCTGCGTGTATTCTCGTAAGATCTCTCTCGCTCATGGTGGGAACCCTCGGTTTCGCTTCCGGCATGATTGCACATCCAAATACCGATAACTCATCTCCATCGGGATGTCCGATGGACTCGCTGATCTGCACCTTTGCTATCTTCCTGGAAAACAAGAAAAAAATTACATTAAAGGACAATATTGGTCATTACCAATAAGTGAACCCTAGAATGGCGACCGAGAACCGGCTACAGAAATCCAGGCAGACCACAGGCGAGATGGTCTGATGACATCAGAAAGGTGGCAGGACAGCAGTGGCACAGAAAGGCGATGGACAGGGAAGTGTGGAAGTCGGAAAGGGAGGCCTATGTTCAACGCTGGACGAGGGAAGGCTGATTATGATGATGATGATTGGTCATTACAGGTTTTTCCTCAATAGAGACGAGAGGCATCTTCTTTCACATAATGTAGCGTTGTGTGAACTCCCTTGGAGAGGAAAGCAGGATGGGTGTTCTGACGCTAACGAGTCGGCTTTGGCTGGCTTAAGTGATCACATTATGCTCAGGGCAACGTTCACCCATTCCACCACATCCAGCTGCCAATTGTGTAATTTTTGGAAGTCGTATATAGAAATGGATTCATCACGCTGCGAAAGCCTACAAGATTATTTGACAAAACCTTTGATTTTCGCCAATATTTTACCCTTTATAAATACTGATTACGTAATAACAAGCGATAATGTAGTTAGATGTTTTATTTTTGTCGAGACATGAGGCTATAGTAATGGGTACTTTAGATTCATATCACAATTCACAATAGTGAAAATATTGCTTCATACGGGATGGCGGAGATTAAACGACCACATTTGAAATTGACACCACAATGTTAAGCTTTTGAGGTAGAGGGATGAAATCAATAGGAAGTTGTTGCAAATTTAGGGAAATTTTATTGGATATAACAAAAAAATACGTGTGGAACGGAATGTCCGATAGTTGGCGTCCGGGCAGGGAGATGCGTTCTTGGAGGCGCTCGCCAAAGTTTACGTCACTTTCTCCAACATTTCCACTGGAATTGATGCAACTCCACTTCCAATTGCGTCTTTTAAATCGGAAAGGATTCGTGACCTGTTGACTTTAGATACGTCCAAAGGAAGAAGTCGCAGGGCGTGAATCGGGCGATCGAGAATGAAAAAATCTTGGAGTATAGCCACATAACGCTCTGAATTCACCAGTGACGCCTCCAAGAGTGCACCTCCCTGCACAGACGCCATCTATCGGACATTCTGTTTCTCACGTTATTTTTTTATATCCAATAAAATTTCCCCAAATTTGCAACAATTTGTTACTTATTTCGTCCCTCTATCTCAAAAACGAGGATTGTGACGTCAATTTCAAATGTGGTCTTTCAATCTCCGCCACCCTGTAATTGTTACATCACCGCAATTGTGAACTTTTCTTTAGACGATAATTATATGGTTCTGAATTTCGCCATAACGTAACAGAACCAATTATAATAATTATCCCCGCTTTGTCACCGTGACAAGGTAATTTAATTCCAACAAAAGTTCACGACGGATAAGTCGGTACTACGAAATGTTTTTTGGTAATTTCACGAGGTATTTACATAATATAAGGTTCAAGTTCACCTTGCTAAGGTAAAATAATTTCTAGGAATTTCTATCGTTCATCACTTCTCAATAATCCGTAGACTTTACGAGTACTCAAAGCATTTGGAATCTTACATAAAGAGTGAATAAAAGACAAAGTAGAATGCTAAAAAAAGCCAGGCCCGGCGCAAACGAAATGTAACTCAAATGATAGGTAAAAATGAGTAATCAAATAGTGGCTAAATGTGTGAAATACCTATTCAAAGTTTTACAGGGGTCACACGAATGTATGTATTAGTAAAAGGAGAATTAGACAGTTACGATTGCAGTTTAAAAAGAGTATAATATGATAAGTATAAGGTAGCTCGTCCTCTTCGTCTTCATCAGCCTTGGTCCCTCCACTGCTAAGAAATATATATTTTTTAAAAGATCATTGCAACATACAATTTCTTATACACACTCCCGAATTTATAGAATATTTGTGTCTCCCGAATTTTGAATAGGCATTTCACACATTGTTTTTCTTTTTTTTTTCTTTTATAAAAAAGGATCTGGGTTTGCATACACAAACCCAAATACTTTCCTGGACACTTTGCACCAGGCTAAAAGACTGTATCGCAAAGTGTGGAATACATCGCCAGTGCCGAGGTTCGAACCTGGCACCTCCCGCTTGAGAGACTGCCGCCTCAACCAACTGCGCCAACCATGTATGTACTCTCATATTTAGTCATTGATTTCGATGATGCCCACTATGCAGTATTTAATTAGCAATTTTTACCTATCATTTGAGTTACATTTCGCTTGCGCCGGGTCTAAGTTTATTCCATACTTCATGAGCATTCTCCTTTATGGAGTATATATTATATTGAATGATACTCACTGTCCACGATGGGGTTTATCTTCTGGTAGCCAACAGTGGAGGGAAAAGCGGCGATCCATCTGAAACACTCCTCTGAATAAATTAAATTCAACATCAATTTCAAGACGCAACAACAACAGAAATTACCTACCAATTAAAACATATTCTTACTAAATTATGTGTAGTGTAAACTCTTGGGCAAATAATTTTAAATTATATGATGAAAAACACCTCTGATCTTTTTTCCGAAAGACAGCAACTCCTTTCCCGAAAGTCGCAGAGATTTTTTTGTATTTATAATACTTATGCATAAAATTTATATTTATTTAGGTAAATTTTTCTTCTTCTTCATACACTCGTATGTATGCATTTTGTATATCAAATGAATGTCACAAGCGGTTGGCTGGCAGACATTGCCTACGGCAATAAACCCGCCATTTGAGAATATTTTTTCAATAAACATTTTATTTATATTTATTTATTAAAAAAAACCCCAAAAAGTTATAAAAATACATCTGTACAGGATCACAGTCACCTGTTTACATGTCCCCAAACAGGAGTGACATGCACGCCCGAGGATGCACTACTGGCGAATGCCAAGGGTGTCCGGGTGGGCGAACATTGGAGATACAAAATTTTATAGTGTTCCGGACACAGAAAGTAAGTAAGTTATAAAAATGGTATTTTTAACATTTTATGATGTGATTGAACTTTCTGCCGCGGGAAATGATCTTGACGTCATAGTGGGGTCCCTATAGGCCTGATATTATTTCACAATATTCTTTTTCGGGTAGGTGTACTTGCTAAGAAAGGTCAGGTGCGATATTTTCAGTTCAGGAAAATACGTTTTTATCCTTAGAAATACTTGCCCCATAAAACTTTGCCGCCTTTGTATATGTAGTTGTAGTACAGGGTCATCGAAAAATATGGATTCTATTATAAAAGGGTATAACTTTGGAGCCATTTATGTTTAATGAGTGATTCTTTCACTGTATATGGTAACTGATGAATGTATGTTTTGTTTGATGCACAATACAATGCAATAGCGCATGCCCAGACTAAATGGGCGGTCGACATAACCATTAAGCGCTATTCATCTACCATACAGTGAAAAAATCACTCATTTAAAGCTCCGGACTCAACTATGACGTTACGGTAATTTCCCATGGCGGACATTTCATGGTTAAAAATAGCTTGAACAATCGCATGACAAAATGGTAAAAACTTTTTTCCATTTTTTGGGGTTAATTTCGCTAAAATAAAAAAAATACGGTTATTCCCTAGATTTTAATGCATATTAACAATACAAAGATAAAAAATCCTCTGCGACTTTCGGAAAACGTGTTTCTGTCTTTCGGAAAAAAGATCAGAGGTATTTTACACATTTTTTTTTAAATCTATACAAGACATGAAAAATCTTTTACGGTTATTAATAAACCTTTTTGTAAAATATTCCCTAGATAATAAAGGATCAATGCATCTACTTTCCAAAGCATATTTAATAAAGGTTGTCGAGATCCAAGGTTTCCCGTTTTTAGGAATTTTTGAAATGTCAGTATGCATACTCTCAACACGAATGAGTCCAATGTTACAGTTGTTTAAAATAGGGTCCATGTTTTTTGGTGACCCTTTATTATCAGCTATCGTCCTTACCTGTATAGAGGGCTTTCTTGACCTGTTTTTATTCCCCGATGTCAAATTCACGTCCGGTAAGTAACCATATTTCTTGGAGTGGGTTGACAACTGCTCCAAGGAACCTAAAAATGGAAAACGTCCGTGGAATTTCAACTCCAGAGAGATATTTATCAATTTGTAAATAAAAAGGGAGGGAGAAAAATATGGCCCAGAAATGTGTTTTATATATTTTGTTGGTACATTCGCTCATTGTGGAATTTTACTCCGGTACCACTTCTTTGGTTCAGTGTGGAATTTTAAATATTATTTTTATTTTTTATTTTTTTTTTATTTTGTTTTCCAAGACTCACCTACAGGCAAGATGTGTGTGTATAGGACATTATATACTTTCAACAATCATGTGTGGCTCACATCTTGCCCTCTTAGTGGTGAATACAATGAAGCTATATAATATATAGCTATATAACACAAGAGTTTCATTATTAGGAACAGAAGGACAAACACAATACATGTACACATACATACATTCTCTCATACAATACATACACACACACATACATTCTCTCTCACACACATTCACGCACATACTCTAAAACTTGCACATAAAGTAAAATAACAATACCAGCATAATGCAACAAACAATGTACCAGAGGATGAAGGAAGCAGGAGAATGGAGAGGAGGGGAAGGGAGAAGAGAGGATTTAGTTCCCTGCAAGTGCCTGATCTACGGACCTCCTGAATGCATGCAGAGATGAGCCAAACATGTCAATGTTACCAAACTTATTATCAAAATTGTGGGTGATTCTGTATAAGGGATTTTTTACACCGGCGTTAGTAGATGGTGTATTCATGTAAAATTGCCTATGGTTACGATTAATATAAATAGGTATTCTACGGAATACAGAAATGAAGAGGAGTATGTAGTAATAAATAAAAAGAGATGAAAAGAGACTGGAAGGTTTTGATATGTGGTCCTACAGGAGAATTTTAGAGATTTCTTCAACAAAATCAAAGGAGGAAGACACCTGCTCAATGCAATAGCAGAAAGACGTGTCAGATGGATCGGCCACATAGTGCGTGAAGAGGGTCTCCTATATATGAATTAATTGAAGGAATGAACGAGGGGACAAACTACATAGGACGACCAAGGAAAGAATACCTGGACGACCTGTGTGAGGATATGGGCTTTGTCTCATATAAAGAGTTAAAAAGAACCGCACAGGGCAGGGATGAGTGGACGAGATGACATGGGGCTTTGATGCAAACCAATCGTAATGATTGAAACTGGAGAAGAAAATACCTCCACGCCCATTTTTTTGTTATGAAAATGCTTACCAGAATGTCCGATGCCCGAACCCTTCGTAGATCTCCTTCCAAGTGCCGGGGGAAGGAAGTGCTCCCTGTCACTCTCCGTCGGCTCTTGTCTTTTAATTGCAGAAAGACACTTGCATGTTTGTAAATTTGCCGTACACTTCTTGCAATCTACGGAAACTTGTTTCCTGGTGGGACGACTCTCCTCCCCTAGACCAGAATCTGACTGACTGGTTGCTTGTTGATTTGCCTTTGGGAATACGACCTTCATCTCGACGTCGGACGGTAGGGTTGTGTAACAGCTTCCGGCTAATGTCACAGACCATCCACCTTGAGATTTTAAAGATATAAAAATTTAATCAGAATCTCAGATTTGGACCACCAATTTGGTCGTCAATTTTTTTTTTAAAGGATCTGGGCGCAAGCCTAAATACACAAACCCAAATACTTTCCTGCACACTTAGCACTAGGCTAAAAGCCTGTATCGCAAAGTGTGGAATACATCGTCAATACCGCAGTTCGAACCCGGCACCTCCCGCTTGGGAGACTGCCGCTCCAACCAGCAGCGCCAACCAGCAGCGCCAACCATGTACTTTTATTGTAAAATAACTTTTTTTTATCTTTGAATGGATGACATCAATATTTATTTTTTATTTTTTGCCCTTTGGTTATTATTTTATGAAATACCCAGTTTTATTTTGTCGAGTTTTAACTGATCACTGATCAGAATTTATCTTGTTTCAGAATCAGTACAGATGAATAATACTTAATAAATTAGGCTCCTAACCTTACCTCCGATTATCTAAATAATCTGCAGTTGAAAAACATGCGTGTTCAAGAATATTAGTGAAAAAACCCCATCGGATTACGCAGTGTGTTAGGTAATAATTAAAACTGTTAATCACAAGTGCCGCATAATTATACGGCAGTGCGTGAAAATATTTTAAGGTCTGATAATGATCTTCGTTGCTGGATCAATGATTTTTGGACTGAGACTCCTTGAATGAAATATTTCTCTACTTACAACATACAATGAATGTAATCGACAAGCCTTTTTGCATGTGATGTCATGATAAAGATTAAAAATTTGGTGCTTGTAATGAGCAAAGTGTTTCAAAGTATTGTACAATGGTACAAAATATGGTACCTGAGCCATTTTGATAAGGCGCCTTGTATAACTCATCCCTCCTCTGGGTCCTACGATTGATTATTCTCCTCTGGCGAAAATTATTGGAATTAGGAAGCCAACGAGGGATAAGCGTTGGACAGGCGACAGCCTCAGAGTCACTGCCGCTACTGGAATCACTACTTCTCGAATAGCTTTGATTTGCATACGGACTTGGCACTAACATCTTTTTACTCTCGTCGCTTTCTTTTTTGTCAATAAGATCGTACGTCTTATTTTTATGCTTAACTCTTAAAACTTCATTTCTGTTTTCTTCATCACTGTGTTCTCTAGCGCTCTTTTTTATAGCTTTAATCGGTTCAGAACTATCATCAGCAGATTTTTCAGGTTTGCTGTAACGAACCTTATCGATTTTGCTTGCTTTTTCTTTATTGTTGTGCTCTTTCAATACATCTTTATGATTAGATGACGCCTTTTTTTCAGGTCTAGGAGGTTTGTGGTTTATACTGATCTGTTTGATATTATTTTTGCTATCCACTCTTCTCAAAACTCTTTGAGAATGCGGAGCAACCGTTGAATCGCTGGTTTGATTATCTTCGCTAATCTTCTCAATAGCTTCCCTATTATCAGAAGGATTATTGGAAGACGGATGTGAACCTTAAAGAAAACAATATGTTAATTTTTCTATCTTTATTTTTCTAATTAATTACAATCTACGACAATTTGACTAATAAATATGAACTAGATATGAATATAAAATTAACAAAATGTGCTAGTGACTTAACAATTATTTAAGGTAAGCTATGTATGTTGTTCATGTGCAGTAATAGTGCAATGAGGTATCGTTGTTCTGTTAATGGTACCTTCTTGTTCTGGAGAACATATTCGTTGCGATTTACAAAATACAGCCCACCCCTCTTTGGTCGTCAGTGCTTTTTTTCCTTTTATCTGCTTCTCTTTACCATCTTTATTACTGGATTTTTTGTCAATGTGTTCCAATAATATTGGACTTGTAGCAGCAGAGACAAATTGCGGTAAAGGTGAAGTCGACACGTCATGGCGTTGAACAACTTTCTTTGAAATATTACTTTGAACTTCAGCGTCAACAGTTTTACGTGCCTCATGTTTCATTTGATTCTCATTTACATCTTTGGACGTGTCATGACTAGTGCTTGTTGTTAATAATTCTGAACGCTTTACACTTGAACCAGTGGTTCGATCTGAGACATCTCCCGTAGACGAAGATTGTTTTCTATGTTTGTTGTTGTTATCTTCGCTCTGCGAATCTATGCTCATACTGCTTCTCTCTTCTGGAATAACATCAAAATGTTGTTTAAATTTTGGAACAACCGCCGCTTTATCAATATTTGGCGTAGGCACAAATTTCTTCGTTGACAATTCAGACGAAACGAGTTTCTTAACCACGGGATGCATTGGTTTCTTGTCGTGTAGCGGAGATGTTACTTGAAACTTCCTATTGACCAAGTTGTCCTCATTAATGGCGTCGATCAAAATGTTTGCAATTATTTGATCAACTTTCGTATTAACGTTTTTATTGTGATTTAGATCGCTTCTTGCAACCAATATATTGAATGGTAAGGATTTGCTTATTGGTGAACGACATCTTTTGAGGAATTTAGTTGATGGCAAACGTTTCGAGGTTTTGTGTAATTTTTCTAAAACGGGAATCTTTGACTTTTTTCCCAAGGCATTCTCCTTTACATCCTCACAACATTCATAAATATTTGGTTCCGGTGAACTGTCAACACATTCAACAATTTCGAGTATTTCCACATGCTTGTTGCCGTCTTTAAATTCCGTTTTCTGATACAATCTCCTCGGCCCAGATAAATTTGGATTATATCTTGGTTCCTGAATATCATATTTTTTACTATTACAAACATCCGCTTCTAGAGAATGATATTTTGAATTGTGTGAATCAGATTTAGATTTCAAACCATTGCATCTCGAATCTTTCTTTGTCTCTTTCTCCGGGGATTTATTTGTGACCGTCATCTTTATGTCCCCTCGTTTATCAATGATAAATGATCTAAATTCTTTGGTTTTGTTTTCATCCTTTTTTGAGCCACTCTCCTTTTTGCTTGCCCTTTTACTCGATTCACTTCCTTTACTCGCAACACTAGATTTTTTCTTTTCATTACATTGTTCTCTTTCTATCTCTTGTACTACTGTGCTTCGAAAAAACTCAACATTCTCAAGTTCTCGATGATCTAATGCTTTCTCTTTCTGTATCTCCGATTCTTTTTTAAATAGTTTTATTTTTCTCTTTCTATGCTCTCTCCTCAATTCTCTCTTTTGTTGTCGTCTAATAAGTCTTTCTTTTAATTTCTCTGGCATATGTTCAGCCACTACGACGTTATCCTTTATACATTCATTTTCGTCGTCTTTGATGGGAATAAAAAAAGTTTCACTTTTCTCCTTAATTGGCGATTTAACACTTGTAGTATTTTCTGGTAACATCGCTATAATCCCACCTCTTACTGGAGTTTTGTCATGTTTTGATATTTTCCTAACATTCGTTAATTCTAACAACCTCGGTGAATTTGGATCATCGAGGCTATCAATTAAGCTTAAACAATCAGATTCGCAGCTCGAAACTTCGTCATCTGAAGATGTATTAACTTCCATCGATTCTGTGTTTGGTACCGCAGAGAATCGCGGAACAACCAATGGATTTTGAGGCGGTTTTTGATACAAACAACCCGATCCGATGTTACTAATAATTTTCTTATTCTCAAGATTCACAATTTGTCCATGCTTCGTTGTTTTGGCGTCAGGTTTTTCTACAAAATTATTGTTTACAGTCTCCTGTTTTATCGGTTGAAAAACGTTTTGTGTTTTTTCATTTCCATTTTCGTGGGACAAATCATCGACTTCGGTACACAGATCTATACTGTTGATCATTTTATTCAAACTGTTGTCTACGAAAACGTCAACATCCGTCGACATTTCGAGATGGGACACATCTCGATAAACTGAACCACAAAAATAGTTATTAGTCGGAGTATCAAGACAAATGTTAAAATTTGTATCGACGCTTTGCGAACTTTCAAACATTCTATTTAATTTATCCAAAACGGCCTTTTTGGCTGCTTTATCTTTTGATTTTTCTGGGTCATCCACATTTTCGTTCAAATCATTTAGATAAAAATGTAAACTATCGTTCCCATTGGGTGTGTCCTTATTCGTTTTATGGGCATCAGAATAATTGTTATTATCAAATTCAGTGGTCCTGTAAGTGATAGTTTCGAATTCCGGGCTTGATTCAGATTGTCCAGCGAATTCTTCGCATTCTGGGCTCTCCATTGTTTGACTTGGAGTGATTTCAGATTTCGTCAGTTCTCGAATTCCAACCCCTTCACTAGATTTCATTGAGCTCTCCATAGGAAACATTTTAGATTCTGTCGTGTACGCTAATGTACGACTCTTTTCCTCTATGATAGTAGTCTCTAATAATTCGTCGTCAGGTATATTCGTAATAAATGAAGAAATAATTGTATTTGTCGGCAAGTTTATTGGACTAGTGCATAAATTTTGCAGTTTTACTTTAATTTCTTTTTCTAATATATTCAATTTTATATCTTCTTCAGAATTTGAATTGATTTCGTTTATCTGATCTGTCATTGAATTCAAGCTGTCAATTAAAATATTTGAAACATACTGATCAATATCATTAGGTGTGCAAATGGTTTTCGTTGTATCTTTTCTTCTTTGTTTAGAGATTTCGTTGCTTGATTTACCGTCTGTGATTGAACGAGACTTGTCTTTATTCTTTTCGCCAAACACCGAAGAGTTCAAAGTCTCCGAGACCACAACTTCAATACACTCCAATTTCGTATTTTTCAAGACATGCGTACCGAGTTTGCTAATTCCTGTATTTTCAAGACATGTCACTATATCGCTTACTACTGTACTTGACTCTGATTTCGATGCACTTCCTGGTTCAGATAAAACTGGATCTGATGTTCCAGAATTAAAGGAATTTCTATTCGTATCGTCGTTCAATGATATTCCTGTATCAGATAAATCAACAGCGACGTTATTATTCTGTTTCGATTTATCATCACCTTTATTATTTCTACCATCTTTATCAGATTCATCACTTTCTGGAGACTTTGTTCTACGAGGATCATCGGTGGTGAGAGATGTTCTTGTTGACAAAGCAGAGTCATTTCTGGACGAATCATCGTGAGTTGTTGTTACGGTTGTAGTTCTGCTGGCTGGAGATGTTTCTGTCGTATTAACTGTTTCCGTTGTTTTTGTTTCTGATGTTCCACTTGTCGATGTTGTGTATGGAATTGGAGTTGCATCCTCGTCTAAACTTGTGTGTCCAAATGAACTTTTATCAAATGCCGAACTAGAAGTAGTTATTAATGATTTGCTAGTATTAGAATCGTCTATAATTTGTAACGATTCAGTCGTCTCGTAATCTTTGGAAGTGGGTGTTGAATATGATTCTGTATTTGATATGTTTGATTCGGATAACTTTAATGATTCTTGCGTAGTTGGATGACTAGATTCTTCTGAAGTGATTGTGGAAGATTTTATTTCAACTGTTGGAGAATTCAAAGAATTCATGTATATACAAACGCTCTGTCTTCTTTTCTTTGTGACTTCTGAGGTATTATGAGAAGTTTCATTTCTTGATGAGTATTCTGTTGTCATGGGACGATTTAAAGGAACCTTATATCTAGTGTGTGAGACATCGTCACTTGAATAACTAGTGGAAGATCTTGTAACTTCGCTTGTCACATCGGATACACTATTTCCATCTGTAACGGGATAAGATGACGTGGCAAGAGAACTTAAGCCGAGTTTTGGAGAACCCTCGGATACGGAAGTAGACTTGAATGATGATCTCTCTGACGGGGCAGACCCGCCGGTTTTATATTTTTTAGGAGAAGTCAGCTGGGGTTTTGTTTCTCTCATCAACATATCTCTGGTATTCTCCAGATGAGTTATATATCTCTCCGGACTAAACCCCTGACCACAATACGGATTGATTTTCTTTGGAGATCTTGAAGCTCTGTATATTTTGTGCACTGGTGATGGTGGAAGACCTGTTTCTGATTTAATAGCGGACACATTTTTATCTGACTTCTTGCACGCTTCGCAAGTATTGCTCACTGAACACGAATCCCAGTATCTGAGTTCCGAGTGTGATCCTCCTTGACGCCCCCACAGTCTCCTCAATAAAGGTGATGGCCTGATACTTCCTAGGAATGCTTTTGATCCTTGGTTGCTGTTATTTCCTAGGCGTCTTGCTGGACTATAGCCTCTTGGAGGAGATGGAGCACTGCAAGCATCACTATCGTCTGTATCTGACTTTAGCTGGGCCAATTTGTACCTGAAATCGTTACAATTAATGAAACATTCGAAATTTTAGAAACGATTGAATTGAATGAAACAAACTTAGTAAACATACTTTCTCATCACTGTTTCTGGTACGGAGTACCTTCTCCTCAGCAGCCCAGGAGAGGCTCCAGCTTTGGCGGCACATCTTTCTTTGGTGTCCAGCATTACAATTGGCTGCTTAGCGGGAGACGAATTCACGGGCATTGAACTGAAACAAAGAAAAGGAATTTTACTTTAGATTTGAATTCTTTCGATGAGGAATCGGGGACTGAACCATATAGACAAAACCAACACAGAACTCGCCAGCACATGTCGCCGTTTCATAACTGCCACTACAAAATGTGGGCATTTGAGAACAAATTATGACAAAACAGAACATGGACAAATCACAACAACGCCAATACATGAATCACTGTTTCAGAACACTACCAAAAGAGAACATTGCCACAAAATAACGTAACATCTCTCATACATGTTTTTGAGTACTTATATTATGTCCTGATGTAGAAATCTTCTGCGTTCTGTAATAGTTAGTTTTGAATTGACAATGTTCTGGATTATCAGTTCTGTATTGCTTTGTTCTGTATATGGTCAAGGTGCGCTTAAATGAGCAATAATTGCGACAATTTGTACAAATCGTATTGATTGACATTATTTCGCAAAATTCGCAATATACATATAGCATTGAAGGAAAAATGAAAAAAAACGCTATTTTTACCATTTCATAATGCGATTTTGAACCCTAATGCCGTGGGAAAATACCGTGACGGCATAGTTGGGTCTAAGAAACCTATAGTTTGGTCGGGAGCCTTAATATTCAATGAAGTAGATTTAATTCTCAAGATACGCTTAAAGAGCGAAGGTCAAACATGACATAAATCACCACAACGACTTTATGTAAAGCAGTTCTAATGAGTCAAGGTCCCACCACGAAGAGTAATGAATGGCTAATGATAAATTGTATGGAAGTTTGCGACTTGTACGGAATGTGCTACTGTTATGTAAGACCCTTTCATGAAAACCTGAAATATTTATAACTCCAGGAATCAACTTATATAATTCTGGTGGAAATCGAGAAACAATGTAACGCAGGCCCTGTGGCAAGTTTTGCAAGTTGTTCCAATATATACGGAATTTAAAACACACGTGCTGTATTTTACCAACTTCTTAGGTGAGGAATAGCGGAGATAGGAGCTACTTATCATTATTTTTCATACACAATTTGTGCTAGGTGGCTCCTATCTCCGCTATTCCTCACTTAAGAAGTTCGTGAAATCCAACATTGTGCCTTCAGCTGCGGTTAAAATGTGTTTGGTGAATACTACTTTTCCATGAATAGTATTGCGCAAAATGAAACATATCGTTGTTCACAACCCTTGGTATTCATTGACATTATATGACCTTACTAAATGTTTAGAGCAGTCATCGATAGATGTCGAGCTCCTTTAATTAAATACTGTAGTAAACATATTATTAATTATGTGGAATAGAAAATACTAGGGTAAATGAAAATTGAATTTACCATAAGAATATACGTACAATAATTATACGTGTAAGGATAGGGCCTTGCGATCTGTTCTCTCTGCTTACCCTACAAACCGGGTCATTTTTTACGGGTTACGGCTAGTAATATATTTAATTTCCTTTAGTGGTTGATTTGGAATGAGGGCGTAATGACGAAAACAATAAATACAGCTGTTTTTTGCTGAATTCTAGAATTTCGCCATAGTTCATGGTTAATTTAGCTGAAAGTTTTATATATTAGTTTTATTTTTCAGGCGTAATTTCTCGGGGTGTAATGAAATAAGTAATTGTTTAAAAAAATTGCAAATCACGCTTATAGTAATTTAATTACATAATTTAATTTATCAAATAAAATGTGTTTATGATAAAATAGTACTTTAATTATTCCTAAAAAAAAATATGTGTGCAAAATTATAAGGTGCTGGAATAGTACCTACTAGAAAAATAGCATTTTTTTACAAGATTTTGTCTATAAACAAATCTTGCAACCGGTTTTTCAACCACTTCCTGACTACTTAGAGACCTAAAACGTTGCAAACGTACGTTTTTATACACACTTTCAAATAAACCAAACCACATCACGACCTTCTTCACTATGTAAAAAAAAATTCGCCGGCGGCGCTATTTAAGATTTTTCATGATAGATAGATTTGTTTATTGGTCATTATATAGTGTACATATAAAAGGCATTTCAATTCATTTCGTGTTTACATAATTAATACGCGAACAGCTCATCTATGTTTAATAGCATTACCGTGGGTATAAGCTAGAGCTGATTGCTCTGTATCTCACCACATGTATATCGAATTTAATTTTTTTGCTCTCCCTTATTATTTTAACATATTCAAATACATTCAAGTCAAAATTGTAGGTAGGCACCATACCCAAGCATTAAAAAAAAAACTACATACTTATTTCTTATTAATTAATTCTGATGGACGGTCATTATTTAATATCAGAAGGGACATATAAAAAGTTTTATTTCTCCATAAAAAAGCCTCGCTAACTGTTAATCTATGGAGTACCTAATGTAAGTATGCAAATGACTGAATGTTAATGCTGTTACGAAGGCTTTGTGTTGTGTGTGACGTCGCGTCGTTACGTTAGTGAGTAGTATTATTAAATTTATACCTACAAGTCCAAGCGTCGTGGCGCCCGAGTGGCGTCGGTTTTGTTATTCAACAACCAAGAAACAGAGCACAAACGTCAACAAATAAAGGAGAATCTACTCATCCATAATAATATACCCCGAGCCCCGAGTAAGGTAAGCAAAGTAGTGGATGAGAGATTCTCAATTAGATACTTGTGACTAGTGTTCTAAAATAAAAGTTAGGAACTCATATAATTGTAACATTATAGAGTTTGCAAATCTTATTATTTTATCCGCCATTTAAAGTAGGTATATTAAGAGTAGAGTCAAACTTAATTGAAATGATATCTTAAGGATCAGTCCCGGATTTGCCAAAAGGCTGAGTAGTGCCAGGTACTATGGGCGGCAAAGACTTTTAAGACGTTAATTTCGCTTCATTCAAAAAAACTTTTAGCGTCATTCCCTAGATTGTAATGCATAATATCTATACAAAAAAAAATTATCCGCGACTTTCGGAAAACTAGTTTTTTTGGGAAATGTTATTTATTTATTTAATCTTTAAGTGAACAAGAAATACATACAAAATGGACATAGTACAGATTATAAATCGTTGTTCACTAGGACGAACTTATCGCAGAACTGCGATTTCTCTCAGTTAACTCCATCATCTTTGTTTATTGTTTATTGTTGTTTATCGTCCTTAGACCCTATGTCGGGCACTTGGACTCGTCAGTTTTACATAATTATACATAATTACATTATACATAATTACATCAGTTAATCTATACAAGATACAAAAAATCTTTTACGGTCATTCACTAGATAAAGGTTCAATGTACTCGTATCTGCCCTATTTTTTTCAAAGCATATTTATTAAGGTTGTCAAGATCTAAGGTCTCCCGTTTCTAGAAATTTTTGAAATGTAAATATGCCTACATACATTTTGACTCTGGTATATTTGACTCTCTTATGTAGAATTAATTAGGTATGAAAAATAGCCGCAGCCCACAGTTTAAGGAGTCGATACAATGTTATAAATTAGTAAGATAGCAACATGGAATAAAAGATGAATTGCAATCAACTTCTAGAAGCTTGGGAGAGTCTCAACAGAAGACATTAATCTTCCTATCTTCATTCATTCATTCATAATACTAAGGAATTACTATTCTGCAGTCAACCTGTATTCTGTTTCTGTTTCTATACATTGTGCATATATTCTTCGGTTCCTGTCATGGGCGTCGCCAAGGGGGATTGGAATAGGTGTATTTTTTTCATACTTAAGGGCTTGGCTCCAGGAATGACGTCACAGTCATTTCCTTATTAAGGTATTAAGGTTCAAAGTCGCGTGAACAATCGCATGAAAAAATTGTAAAAATGGCGTTTTTTTCATTTTTTGGGGTTAATTTTGCGTCTATCAAAAAACTTTTACGGTTATTCCCTAGATAAATGTTCAATGCATCTACCCTATTTTGTTCCAAACCATATTTAGTAACGGTTGTCGAGATATAGGGTCTCCCGTTTTTAGAAATTTTTGAAATGTCGGTATGCATACTCTTAATGTTAAAACCTCATAAAAAATCACATTACTACCACACATTTCTTCATCATATCATAAATTTTCCAAAATTAGTATGAAAATCCATCAGTTTCATAAAAAAATTGCCTGCGGCGCTATTTATTATTGCTTTTTTTATAAAGAACACCTTTTTCATGCATATTGTTGTGCAATTATTACATACATTTTCAAAGAAACAAACCACATCACGACCTTCTTCAAAATGTCTCAACATTTTTTTTTGCCTGCGGCCCTATTTACGCCTTTTTTATGCTACATTTTTTTTTGCAATTCGTGTTGCCCCCCTAGCTCTGAGCCTGACTACGCTCATGCTTCCTGTATGTATGTACATTGTATATTCTTCGGTTCATGTACCTATGTATTTATATTGTACAGTCAGGGCTATTAACCATTGGGGATCGCGTGCCTTTGGAAAGTATAGCAGTAGTGTAGTATGTTTACTACTTACTATTAAATAATTATTAGCAAAAGGGGGAAAATCGATAAAACATTAAGGAGCTCTTTTTTAAGGAGCAATAAAGGCATTATATCTAATAAACTACGGGAATAATCTCAAGTTTCACTAAATTTCAGAGATACGAGTAACGTTGAATTATTTTTTATCGAACAGTTTCCAAAAAATAATTTTCTATCCCCTGGAGTCACTAAAACATATTAATAATAATTTAAATGTACTGAAACTTGAGATTATTCCCGTAGTTTGTTAAATATAATGCTGAAATTTAGTTGATAAAACGTTTAAGGTTAGACGCAGTGACTCTAGTTAGTGGATAATCTTTTGATATTTTGTCCATTTTTTATACAATAAGCTAAAATCGATTTTGTCGATTCGTTATTCATATTTCGCGCTAACGCTCTCACACAAAATTTGAAAAAGTTGAAGCGATAATAGAACGATTTTTGCTAGGAGCACATCGCTGCTTCCAAAAAAAAAATCGATACCTACCATTAGTTGGTAATCCCTGGAGTGGCTGGAAACTGTAGCTACCAGAACTGAATCTTCTAATATTAAATGAGATTTCTCTGGAATTTTCTTAAGATACTTTCTTCCAAGAAACATTAACATCCAACCAACACTATTCTATACTAGCTGTAACCTGTAAAAAATAAAGCGCTTTGCGGGGTAGGCAGAGAGAACAGAGAGCCAGACAGCCCTATCTTTACACACACTCCTAGCATCCGTCACATTCATGCAATCGGTCATACACGCTCTTCGATTCCTTTTACTCAAAACGCGTCCATCCTTGAGGATCTGGTCGATATGATCAGACCAGGCCAGTCTCGGGCGCCAGCGTTTCCTCACACCTCTTCTTTTGCTCAGATGTATCTTTTTTGTCATCGTTCATTCTCTCAACATGCCCAAACCATCATAGTTTATTCACTTTCATTCTAGTTACAACACCAGTCTTCAGCGTAGTATTCTGCTTAATAATATTTGTACTACGATATTTACAACGATAACCGTTCAAAACATTTTGAAAGCTCATAATGAATTGTGGTACGCAACATTTTGTCAATGAAAAGTACGAGTAGTATCAACCGAAAAAAATCGACTGTAGGTGAGAGAGCTGCTATCACGAAGTGTTTTAAATTCCGTATATATTGGAACAACTTGCAAAAGTTGCCACAGGGCCTGCGTTACATTGCTACCCTATATCCACTAGAATTATGTAAGTTGATAGTACAATCCAGATACCTCCAGATCCAATTAAGGCCATATTGCTTTTCACAAGATTAAATAACAATACCTACTGTAGAATAGTTGATACCTACCTAACTATTTTGTATGAGTTTATGTGACACTCGCATCCGGTGGATTGCCTATCCCTATAAAACGGAAATGAATCTCTTCATTTTATTCAACCTAGTTCGTTCCATTATCCAAGAACATACTGAGGCTACAAGACTTTTATTGTAATTTGTTTTCATTTAAGGATTTTTCACATTCCCTACATAAAGGTTCAATGCATGTATCTACTCTATTTTTTCCAAAGCATATTTAGGAACGTTATGAGATCTTTGAGAAGAATGTGTGGAAAAACGTTGAGAGATAGAATAAGAAACTATGTGATCAGGGCCGGATCGACTACGTTGTGCGCCTGGTGCAGTAATAATTATGCGCCCCCCCCCCACCCCCATGTTTCGTAAAGGAAAAAATTGACAATAATCCAAAATAACAGTAAGCATTTCCTTTAACCTCGCCCTAGTAAACAAATGTTACGGTAGGTGTTGAATGTGGATTGAGACCCCTGATTTTCTGGAGTAAAATTATTCTCAAGTTGAGGAAATACCATTTCTACTTCTTGTGATGTGGAAGGAATACTTGGATGAGTATCTGAAGATACATCAACGCAGATTGGATTACATGAGACTTGGGACGTGGAAGGAATACTTCCTGGAGGCATATTATTACAATGAGATGGGACAATGTCTTTGGATGAAAATATCCTATTAATCGGATCAGCCTCTCGTTGTTGTCTGAGTTTCTTGTATTGCCATCCAGACTTATTTTTTTCAGTGGAGGAGACATATTGAAAGCAAAGCGAAATGAAATATTATCAAAAAGTAATTCAAATTATACGTAGGTACTCACAAGAAAAGTTATCGCAACTTTCTAATGATTCTATATCATATATATTATGCAATTTCAAAATGTACTTATACTTACCTACACGTTTGTAGAGTGTGGCATGCGTACGTTAACCGCCAATAGAGATTTACACTGAAGTTTTGAATATTGTACAATTATTATTATTCGAGTCTTAATGCAAAGCAGAAAATGGAAAACCAAATTAAATTATAATTTGATAATATATAAAGATATAAAAAACATTAGAAAAACTCACAATTTTCGCGCCAAACACAAAGACTACGAACTGTAAAGGCACAATCTAGAGATATCTATTGAAATGAAAAAAAAACACACACTAAAAAATAAAATAATAAACTATTAACTATACCTAGTTCACTTTCAAAATCAAATGATAAAACAAATTAAATTAATATAATAACTGTTTGTAATAAATTCACTCAGTCACCGCAGCCTGCAAGATACAATAAGGTGTTGAATTGTGAAGACTGAACTGAAACTGAATGCTGAATAGTGTCTCAATATTCCGTCTCAGTATGGGTATCATAATATTATGATGGTCAATAATACAACGCTAGAACAATACCTACCCCTACCCGCACAGATGTTGACAGATGAGACAATTTTTGACGATAGAAATACTGAAATGCTAAAAACCATCTGGAACCTATCTAAACTATGTAAACATCGTGTCGTCTGTATAATCTACCTATAGGCAAGAGAGTTGGGTATCTATATGCATTGTGTATACCTGCTCTTGCTACATTGTGGCTGTCTGGATGGGCGCGATTAGGCGCGATGTGGAACAAATATTCCATCGAATGTTGGCGCCTCTAAAAGGATAATAATACTTAACACTCCATGTTTTAGAGTCTATTCTTGCATTATGCGCTTTTCTGTCATTGTGTGTGTGTTAATATGTATAGGGAATCTTTGACCCACCTTTGTATGTATTTTCTATACTCAAGAGAGCGGTTAAGGGCGCGTTTGGAACACACATACATATAAAGAAACCATAGCTAATACTATCTCATTAGTTTATATCATACACAAGCCTTGTTTTGTTGGCATGTGATGTTTACAAGTAGGTAGTACCTGATGTGGAATGAATGCGCGGGTTTTTTAAATTGCGTTTACCAACAATATTCTAGGGATGGCGTTGGTGAAATACCTTCATTATAACCGTTCATTACAGTCAAGTGGTGACTGGGACTAAGTGCGCGTATTATTTTAATAGAATTTATACGCATTGTGTTTTTATGTGTTTTCTCTCAGGCATTATTGTAATCCAATGTGGCGCCCTTGTACTTTCGGCGCCCTGGTGGGCCAAACCATTTGAACCTATGGAAGATCCGGCCCTGTATGTGATTAGAGAGTTGAGTGAATGTAAAAAGGATGCTGTGACTAAAATGAAAGTGAACAAGTTGAGATGGTTGGAACATGTGGAGAGAATTAACGATGAAAGGATAACAAGGAAAATTTACCTGGGAGAAAGAAGAGGTGTAAGGAAACGCGGCCGTCCAAGAACCACATGGCTGGACCATGTTGACCAGATTCTCAAGGACGGACGTGTTTTGAGTAAAAGTAATCGTATAGAATGTGTATTTTTATTTTAAGTATATTATTTTATTACAAACAAAAGCACAAATCAGGCTACAACTTGATGAGGAATTGCATGAATGTGACGGAAGCCCGAAGTGTGTGTAAGGATAGGAAAGTCTGGCGATCCGTTCTCTCTGTCTACCCCGCAAGGGAGGTGGCGTGAGGGTATAGAATAGAATAGATCTAAGGTCTCCCGTTTATTGATTTTTTTTTTAAGTGTCTATATGCCTAGTTTTAATGTGATTTTTTAGGTATTCTCATTAAATTCTCTGCCAACGAAGCAAAAGGGATGTTTTCCTTTATAAAAATCATTTTTAAAGGAACTATGTTTCTATACAATATGTTGAATTACTCGTAATATCATATGATGGATGATGATAGATCTGATATTATTTTATTAAATTTCTACAAAATATCCTTCAATCATTCGCCGTGCCTGTTCAGTATTCAGTATTGTTATTCATGACCTGTCCACGCTACTCCACACGGCGGCCTTGAGATCCTCGTCTCCCATAATACTTCAGATGATGTGTCTTCAGGGTCGTAGACAGGAATTCATTTCGGGGAGGGGGGTTAAACCCTGTGCCAGAGACAATAAGTAATAAGCATGGGCGTCACCATCTTCGAGGGTAGGGGGCATAAATTTATTAATTTCACACTCGGCGTAAACCTTTTACAAATTAAATTATGGTATTGCCAAATTGAATAAAAACCTGCAAATAACACCGCAGGTGATTTTTTTTAATTGGTGAATTGATTGATTTCTATAGTAAGGCATAAAGTTATATATTATGGATCACAACATAATAAACGAATAGCGCAGCAGGCGAAAATTTACCAAAAAACATAAGGTAGGTAAAATAGAATCGTCTAGAAGTCCAGTTCATTTTTTATGAATAAAATACTCATTCCAATGAGATCAGCGCCGCAGGCTATGATTTGATGGATTTTCACAATTAAATATGTAATTATTGAAAATTGATTACATGATGAAATAACGATGTGGTAATAATGTGATTAATTTCTCCTATGTATAAAACGGTGGTTGGTTGAGGTATTTCGGGGGGGATTTAACCCCCAACCCCCCCCCCCTGCCGACGGCCAAATGTGTCTTGTCCCGTCATACCGTGACACGGTCTCTGGTATACTTTGCCGGGTAGAGGAGTGACGTGCCGGGAATAAAATATCAAACAAATTTCACACAAAAAAGAGACTCCGGTTCAAGGTGAAAGTTTCGTACGTAAATCAAAACCAAATAATATCTACACTAGATACATATTTTCACTAGCGGTTCCAGGGGGGGGGCTAGGGGGCTGAAGCCCCCCCAAAACCATGAGTGACAGTACTTTATATACAACTAATTTCCGAAGAATCATATTACTAGACATCGTTTTCTCATCATGTCATGAATTTTCTAAAACTACTACGAAACTACTACAAAGTGATCACATATTAAACCAGCCGACTATCAGTCCATGGAAGGTCCATCCTGGTGCAAGGCGTTCAGGAAAGTATTTGGGTTTGTGTAAGAAAGCCACGATCCTTTTTTAAGAATAAAAAATGAGTGGCTAAAATTATGCCTATTATTAAAATCGACGGTACCTGTTAGCATTATTTCTGTACTGTATACAGTAAACTACTTTACCTTACCTACAAGAAGTACACTGTGAATGTATCGAGGTGGTTGTAGCGACGGAGCAACTCGACATCAAAACATTGCGTTGTCAAGGAAGGATCACCATAAAGAGCTTTCTAAACTTTACATTCCACAAAACTAAGGAACTTTTAACAAAAGATTAATTACGTAATTGGGTTATTTAAGATTCAAAGTATTTAAGTAAAAACGATTATAGGCTTAATGAAGTTGTCATTTTGGGAGGGAAAATCTTTTGAAGAATAGACAATTTTGATTATGTCGAATTTTAAAACTGTTTTTCGATTGCAGATTTTCCTCAACAGAAGCGAGAGGCATCTACATTCACATAATGTAGTTCTATGTGAACTCCCTTGGGGAGGAAGCAGGATGGATGTTCCGATCTGTAGAATATATACAACTTCCAAAAATACACAATTGACAGCAGGATGTGGTGGAATAATTGAATATTGCATCGGGCAGAAAGTGGTCACTTAAGCCAGCCAAACTCGACTCGTAAGTGTTGCTGTCGGAACATCCATCCTGTTTCCTCCCCAAGGGATACATAAAGTTACATTATAAATGAAATAGTCTTTATTGTATTGTACATTGTAAACATATAAAAGGCGGGCTTATTGCCAAATGGCTTCTGTTGAGGAAAATCTGTAATGTATTTCGTTAAATCATGACCATCATGATTGAGGACCAAATGGCCAAAGGGATTTCTGGGAAACGACCTTACGGGGTTTCCAACAGGAGAAATAATAATGTTTAAATGGGCCGATCCCGGCGGCACTGCAATGCCGGGCCAACCCGCGACAGGGGTGGAGCAAGCCCCGAGCTCCCCGTCACATTCCAAAAATCAGTTTAATATACTGGTCCCGCAATGCGGGAACTATCAGATATTAAGCTGATAAGAACAGATACTACACTTTGATCTTAGCCAACAGGCCGAGAAGCGATACTGGTGAAACGTTCTCCAAAAGCTATATAATATGTTACAACCCGTTTCATATGTAGATGTACTAGGATACTACCGCCATCTATAGAGCGCCGAAGTAAACAAGATTTTTACATAAGGTACAACTCTTCTCTCAACAGTAAGTCAATGGAATATGGATGTTTCTTAACTTTATATTTATTTATCTATTCAACCCATCCCTTGCGGGGTAAGCAGAGAGGATAGAAGAAGAAATAGACGGAACTTAACGACCCCGGATTCTATCCAAATTTGGTCCATGTTATTCAACTTCTAATTATTAAGTAATTGTATCTCCAACACAAAAAAACTTTTAACAATCTCAGGAGCCACAGTTGCTGAATCCCTGAGTGTGTTGACTCACCACGACCACATGAACGAAGGTTTGATGTTTCTTTGTTATTGTGTAACGTGTACTTCACACAATGTTACGACTGGGTCAGTCCTGTAAATTTTAAGTTCAATAGAGGACTGACTGCCTGTAACAGTTTGAAACTGCCTTTAGTACTTACTAAAACAAAGAATTGAAATTTAGGTCTTTGAATGTGGATAAACAAAGGTTTTGTGTTTGTTTACCCTCTGTATTCTGACTTAAATTTGAGACTGAAAATTTTCGCGATCACGATAAAATGAATCACCTCACGAATTTCGCGAGTTTCACACGAATTTCGTGTTTTTTATTATAATGTTTTTTTATGTTCGCGGAATAATGCAAAATTTAATGATTTTTAAAGAAATAACGCAAAATATAATGACTTTTACAGGAATAACGCAAAATTTTATTACTTTGATGCTGGTGCCAGACGCTCGCCGACTCTCGACGATCTCGGCGTGAATGAGTAAAAAGGCGTGTGGTTGAAAATGTTTGTATTGACGTGTACGTAACCGACCGTTGACGCCTTTCTACTCATGAACACCAAGCCTTCACGACCCTACACGAGCATGTGGATGAAGCTTTAAAGGAATAATGCGAGTTTAAATTTAAACTTATACGTGGATGAAGAGTATTACGACATTTATTCTTGCATAATAATTATACACATTACACAACCTAGAGAAACATTATTAAATACAAAATTATATGTCTAGTAGAATAATTTTGGTATTTTGAGTAGGCGCCTTCTGAATATTTCTATACTTAGAACTAATAAGTAAAACCAACGCATTTGTCTAAATATAGAATTTATTATTACATCCGTGAGAATATAATTAAATCAGTACCAATTTATTCTTTGTAGGTATTCATGGCACAGCCGGCTATCAACCTACACGATTTTAGAACGTGCTTAAATTTTGTATGTGTCTATATACGTTCGAAATTCAGTTCCAAAGCGAAAACTCTTAAATTATGAAGTCAGGAGTCGAACACAGCAGCCACTTATCACCCAAACCCAAGTGATACAGACTCGTAGGCAAAACTGGCTCGGGCACATTCTACGTATGCCTGCTGATAGCATCAACAACAGCTGTCTCCAATATCGCCCTGTAAGCAAAAGACGTCAGGACAGGCGTGCAATGACCATCCAATCCAAAGGCTGTACACATCAGAGCTGCGCCTGGCTGGAATGACATGGGAACAGGCAACAGAGTTGGCCCAGGACAGAAAAGCCTAGAAAAACTGGGTGACGACCACATGCTCCACATAGAGAGCGGACGTGGATATGTATGAATAAAGATGTGTAGAATGCGATAATATGTATACGAACGAAATAGCAAAACATGAATGATGGCAATCTGAAAAACTACTTTCATAAATTACCTTCAGTCTTCTATTATATTATCTCGTAGGTAAATCTATATTGAAGGTAAAATGTTATGTTAACATGATACAACTTTGTAAATTAATATTAATGATCATAAAATGTTTTACCATTTTGCCACAAATTGCGAATACATTCTGATTAAACTTTGAATATAATATATAACTCACCACTCTGTGGGTTGATTAATATAAAATATTATTTTAATCCACTCACAGCTCACCGCAGAGTGAATTTCAAAATAAACTTTAAAAGGTCGGCTTAAATGTGAAGCTTTTGAATTCAGTGAAACAAAAAGTGTGGCCTTAATTTCAGATTAAATATTACAAACACATAAAATATTTTTATGCAAACCACAATTAGATTAATTCCATACTTTTTTATGTAAAAAAGCGACTATTTTAGGATACAATCCCTAAGTTAGGATTTTTCAATTCTCGATGACAAATGTATTCATTAGCGACAGCTATTGTCCTTAAAACTATCTTTAAGTTAACGCCGGGTATTTATCCTGGCGATACTTTAAGGATTTTGTTTTTACGAGTTGAATTCGTGATAAAATCAATTGATTTGCACAAAAAATCTTATTTCTTATTTCTGCAATCGTATTCTGTCCCGATCTAAAAATACGTTTTTCTTTTCAGATTAAACTTGTAATAACCAACCACGTGCACTAAGCATTCGAAGGCCAAGTAAAGAATTTTGAGAAAACATAAGGGAAAGAACAGATTTGGATAACAACAGTATCGCGGGTAAAAAAAGGTTTAAATAAGGATTTCATCCTTACCATGGGTTGTAAGGATCATCCTTGACAAGAAAAGATTGAGAATAGTACTGTTGTTAGAGAAATCTTTCGCAAGCGATAGTATAGTATCCTTACTTAAAGACACGTTCACTCAGGTATGAAAAAGATACAGAATTGCGCTCCTGTATTTACTCAAGGCATCAATGAGAAAATCCTACCTAATCTAATGCATCCAAACTCTCTTGTGTTCTGTGAGCGTTCTTTAATGTCATTATATGTATTACTATTGTCTAGTAGAATCTTCCAAGGATTCGCTTATCCAATCCCCAAAGACAAATAGAAATACCTACATGTATAGATAGAGATAGTGGTAGTAATGTCCCAATTCACTAATTCTGTTTATTTTGTCATGTGTAGTACATATGTGTATTTATATATAAGGTATAGTTTCCACAAAGACAAACTCAAGTGGGGTAATCTGTCTGCTGAGTAAACTAAATCAAATTGAATAGAATGGAGAATTTCATTTGACAATGCGACAGAATTCTAAACTCAATTTGCAGAGGACATCAATTGGCTGAAAGCCTTCGATAGAGAAAAAGCTTCTTATTGTCTTTTGTGTGTTGTGGGATCTTCTTTGTGCTTAGTTCCACTAATAGACATTGGAAATTCAACCGTATCCCAATTTTTTTAGGTACCAATAGTTTTTGAGAACTTTTTACTCGATAATTTTGTTCAAAAATAATTTCTTTATTCACGTAATTGCGCAGTTTGAAGCATTTTATGCGCAGTAAATCTATTACGTTGGGATTTTAACGAGATGACGGTAAGGAAGTAGGACGCCCCAGAAATATCTGACAGAAAAGGGTGACAAAGATGTGTAAGGGGAGACTGATGTGGTTGAAGTAGAGGTTTCGGAGACTGCAAGAGACAGGGGTCTGGCGAAGATATGCAGATTTGAACCCACGAGCCGAAAAACTTGAAATTAATTACAAATATACATTTTATCAAGTGAGCTTTCTAGCCCAGTGAAGTGTGTATGTAGAAGGCGTTTTTTGGATTTGAGTATAAAGCTACAAACTACGATCTTTTTTACAAAAAAACGCATCTGATTAAAGGATTGAATATGAAGTAATTTCTTTTTGTTTGGGTGTATGTAAATGACGTTCAGTCCTCTCTTTCAACCCTCACAGCGACGTGGCCTAATGTTATTTATAGGCGGAATAATTTGCAATATAAAAAGTTTTGGAATTTCTCAGAAAATAGTGAAATACTAAACGAGAATATTCCCAGAGACAATATCGCAGAATTGGGATATTCTGTGAAGTTTTCATGGATGGTTCAATCGACGTAATTAGGGTCTCTGGTCCCTCATAAATATGGAAATTTAATCCCTAATTTGGAAATGAGCGAAAAGTTTATCGGTTTCATTTTGGGAAACTTTTTGAAAGGATAAGGGAAACTTTGAGAGAACTGGACCACAAATGTATAAGACATAGAAGTATCACGGGTCTCAGCTTTGACATTTTTGACGAGTTGGGGAAAAACTATGATTTCTACGTGTATTTTCTTTTTACGGCTTCCGACCCAACTATGACGTCACGGTCATTTCTCACGGCATTAAGGTTCAAAATCACGTGAACAATCGCATGATAAAATAGTTTTTTTCCATTTTTGGGGTTAATTTTGCTAAATAAAAAAACTTTAACGATAATGCCCTAGATTTTAATGCATATTATCGGTACAAAAGAAAGTTCTCCGCGACTCGGGAAACGAGTTTCTGTCTTACGGAAAAAAGATAAGAGGTCTTTATCACATTTTTTGAGAAATCTATACAAGACATAAAAAATCTTTTACGGTTATTCCCTAGATAAAGGTTCAATGTATCTACTGTATTTTTTCCAAAGCATATTTAGTAAAGGTTGTCGAGATCTAAAGCTTCCCGTTTTTTGAAATTTCTGAAATGACAGTATGCGTACTCTGAACAGAGCCAAGAGTTAAAAGCTGTATAGTCTGTATTATAGTATATAATGAATACCTATACAAACACTTGATATGTTTCCATTCACTCAGCTTGCCCCAATATATTTTCTCATTAGCAGTATTAGATAGCAGCTATTATTATCAACATGATGTTGGATACATTAGCATTAGGTGATAGTTATCTATCTATTTAATAATATATAAAATCCTTAGCGAACGCATGTCCTATTGTGAAAATTTTCAGTACGTAGATGGCGTTAATTGTCATGTTTAGTTCCATATTCAAGAACACGTAGGTAGTCGTATTTTTTTTATAATAAAAACACTTGTATTATATCTCATGGAAGAATCACGTATGGCTTGACCCTGTATACGAGATTCTCAAGGACGGACGTGTTCCGAGTAAAAAGAATCGTAGAGTGCGTATGAAGAATCGGATGAATGTGACGGAAGCAAGTAGTGTGCGTAAGGATGGGAAAGTCTAGGGATCCGTTCTCTCTGCCTGCTATGCAAGGGATGCGGCGTGAGGGTATAGAATAGAATAAAAAGACCAAATTTTCATGTTAATTCGCCAGTATTGTCGCCTAACTCCAGAGAACGACCAATGAAAGAATACCTGGACGACCTGTGCCAGGATATGGGTTTCGACTCACATAAAGAGTTAATAAAAAGAACCGCACAGGACAGGGATGAGTGGAGGAGGAGATATGGGGCTTTGCTGCAAACCAATCGTAACGATTGAACCCCGGAACTCCCCTCCAATACACGAGGTCTCCTCACATTGAAGGGTAGTATTGAAAATTGTAAATATTGTAATAAGTATTATATGTATGTACTAGAAATGTAAGAAATTAGTTACTAATAAATTTATTTGAATTTGAATTTTGAATTTGAAACTGGAGAAGAAGATGGTCGCCAGCTTTAGGGGGTCTATAAATGCTAGTAGACACATAATATTGTTGTGTGGCAGATTGCTAAAGTGCTGGATGTTGATTCATTAACTGGATGAGAGTGTGGCAGGATATTACTATACGTTATCATATCGCCTTATATCGCCTGTCCATAATACTGCCTTCTATCCCAAACTAATCTGTTTAATGTATTCCCTAGTATCTCATGCTGCTAAAGAGTGGGTATACCTAATGAATTTGGGTCCGTATTCACAAAATTTCTCGAATCTTTTACGATCTGTTCCTTAGTTTCGAAAATAAGGGGAAAAAAAAAAACTTGTTGAGAAATAAAATCACGTTTTTGGAACCCTGTGTTTTAGTAATTTTTAAAGGCAGAGAGTTTATTTTGAGCTTATGAAAATTTTTTCGACACAATGAAGAGTGCGGCGGCCCGAGAAGATCACATTTTTGGAATTTACATTATAAAACTAATACTGACAATAAACCAAAAAATCAGTACTACTGGACTTTTAGGATATGTTTAATTTTACTGGGCTATTAATTGTGATAGCGAAATTGTTATGGTGTGTTTTTGAAAATGCTGGAAAATGGCTGGGTGAAGGTTTTCTTATTAAACAAGTATTTCACATAAATCTGGCCTGCCACGTATCCAATATTATTCATCTGTGCTTGGTGAAATTCATGACCGGACAAAAACCCATAAGAATATTGCTCAACATGAATAAATCCCAAAAAAACAAAAGCCCTTTAGAAATATGCTCAGGGGACAAAAGCTCAAATCTAATTGGATTTTGAAAATAAAATTAATTGTTTCTATTCATTGATTTCCTTCAGCGCGTTAGAAACTACCATAGATTAGAAATAAAAACAAATAGTGGATCTAAAATGGGACGGTCAACATTTTATAATTAATTCGTCTACTGGAATCCAACGAAAAAGTTATAGCTTTTATCCGTTGAGGATATTCCTGAGGGGGTCGGTCTTTTTTGGGATTTTGAGCAATATTCTTATTGGTTTTTCTCCGGGAACCAGTAAAATTACATATTTTGTACGTAGTAATAATAAAAATTCGCTTGCGAGTGGATTGCTCACTTCAGACAAAATTGGATTCATGAAATATTTTGTCTAAAAGAGAGACACAAAATATTCATGAAAATAATTTTGGATAAAATAATGCCGTCTCTACGCGGACACGGTCACTTGGGCGATGGTCACCTGGGCGACGGACACTTCGGCGCCGGACACCTGGGCGACGCGACATCTGGGCGATGGGACATCTCGGCGACGCGACACCTGGGCGATGGGACATCTCGGCGATGCGACACCTGGGCGACCGGACACCTGGGCGACGCGACATCTCGGCGACCGCATATGTTTTCACTTTTTGTGAAGTGGCTACCGGCTACGTAATAAACATACCATAATAGTTATTCGAATAAAAACAGTATTTTTCAGGCCTTTCTTGAGGGAAAAATAAATAATATATTAATTATCATTTTAAGAATAAAGAGGTATGCAAAAATAACAATAATATAAAAACAATAATCATCAACCACTATACGCATTTTACAAATACATAATAATATGTACTATAAACTTGCATACATTTGATACCTCTCTCAAGTATTGTGTATGTGGGAGTGGTATGACTGCTATGTAATAGAATTTCCCTTACTCATTTTATCAATATTGTTTTCTAGCGAATAAAAGTCGGGAAATTTCTTATTAAGTAGGTTCAACAGTGAGGTTCATCAGTGAATTTGATTGCGTTCCACACCTGTCCTCGCTTACCCCATTTTTTAAGAAAAGGACCTGTGATTGTGTGTGGTCATAAACTCTCAAATACTTTCCAGTACACTTCGTGTCTGGAACTGAAAAATACACATGTCTCGTGAAGGGGTGAATACACCATCACCCCGGAGATACGAACCCGGCACCTCCTGATCTGGGCTGCAAACAACCGCGCCGCACGTATACCTACTCAAATTTAATGTTATTTATTATTTTATTACATATCATGTTATTATCTTATCATGTATCATCATCACTTAAATCTAAGTATCCAACTATGACGTCACGCTCATTTCCCTCGTTCTTAATCGCATGAACAAACGCATAATAGCGTTTTGTAAAAATAGTTTTTTTTTTTACTTTTTGGGATTAATTTTGCTTTTTGAAAAAACTTTCTCGATCAGTCCCAATTAGACATGAGCGCCACGCCGGCGCGCCGCCGCTGATCACGGTCGGCGCGCCGCCGCCGGCAAAACGCTTACGCCGGCGGCGTCGGATCCGTGTAACTAAAAGTATTTATCCTGCGTTTCTTTAGACAAAAATCGAAATAAGTACTTTACCAGTTAAAAAAAAAATTAAGTATTCAGCTGTGGCGACGCTAGTATTCAGTAATTATACAGGGTGTTTGATAGATGGATACAGATATCTTCAGGAGTGATAGAAGAGGTCATTTAGCATCTTTTGAGCCAAACTTAGCTTAGTCAAAAGTCGCATGGTTCTCGAGATATTCGAGATTTTAACTTTTTTTCGAAATACCCCGAATTACTCAAGTTTTAGCCCGATAGCATCGTAAGTAAAGGTACCTACTTTCTATGATTCTTTTTTGTTACTTGAATATGTGTTTTGTCTATTTAAATCATAAGTTTCAATCTGACAAACAATCATATTAAAAAAATATCGGATTAAAGTTTCGAGAAAGAGATATTTCAAAAACGAGTTACGACTTTGGAGAGGATTTTAGATAAGAAAAAAAATGTTCAAAGATTCAGAAATCTGGAAAAAACTTCTCTGGTTTATGCTCCTTCAAATGATATACAAAACATTATAAAAAAACATTAGTTTCGTAAATCTATGATACAAAAACTTAAATAGATCACCTCTAATTTAAACAAATTTCCATACAAATTTACTATAAGTACAGTTGCATAGTGAAACACACATTTCCTTTCAATTTACTGTTTCCGAATTCGTATGGAAATTTGTTTAAATTAGAGGTGATCTATTTAAGTTTTTGTATCATAGATTTACGAAACGAATGTTTTTTATAATGTTTTGTATATCATTTGAAAGAGCATAAACCAGAGAAGTTTTTCCCAGATTTCTGAATCTTTGAACATTTTTTTTCTTATCTAAAATCTTCTCCAAAGTCGTAACTCGCTTTTGAAATATCTCTTTCTCGAAACTTAATGCGATATTTTTTTAACGTAATTGTTTTTCAGATTGAAACTTATGTTTTAAATAGACTAAACATATACTCAGGTAACAAAAAATAATCATAGAACTAAGAAGGTACCTTTACTAACGATGCTATCGGGCTAAAACTTGAGTAATTTGGGGTATTTCGAAAAAAAGTTAAAATCTCGAATATCTCGAGAACCGTGCGACTTTCGACCAAGCTAAGTTTGGCTCAAAAGATGCTAAATGACCTCTACTATCACTCCTGAAGATATCTGTATCCATCTATCAAACACCCTGTATAATTACTGAATACTAGCGTCGCCACAGCTGAATACTTAATTTTTTTTTTAACTGGTAAAGTACTTATTTCGATTTTTGTCTAAAGAAACGCAGGATAAATACTTTTAGTTACACGGATCCGACGCCGCCGGCGTAACTGTGGAAATAATAGTGACTCCTTTTCTCTTGACACAAAACGATATTCATTTGGTAATTTTTGACGTTTACGATCTTCAAAGTGTCAAAATGTGAATATAATTAGATATTTTAACGTTAAAATCCAATTATTTCGCTCACCCAAGGCTGCATCTTAATAATAAAAAAAATACTATCCCCTAACGTGGTTTCTCAGAATGTGATTACAGACTACTCTCAAATTGTAATTTATCTTTCCACCGGTAAGCATTACGTATTTTGGTTGATATCATTATTAAGTTATGCACTTTTCGACGAAAAACACCACAATTTATGTTTATTTATTAATTATCCTTTTTTTACACCTAAAATAACATCACAAATAAGATAGTTTTATTAAATTACCCATCCACTACAAACAATAGCACATATAACACAAATGTTTTTACAGCTTGTGCTCAACCGTAGTACTTGGATACATTGGAGTTTTGGATTTCGTGGAAGGTCGACCTCGTCATCGCAATTCAAGACTTTATTACAGAGTTTCAATTCACTCACCGTTTAGCTAACAGCCCAAATATTGCCAAATGAGAAACCTGTTCGACTGCACTTCTGCCCATAGTGAGGCTCATTCTGACGCGTTTGACTTTATGGCTTAGTTTATTTTAACCTGCCCTCCAGTACCATGAAAAAGCAATAATGAAATTTTCTCAAATATTTCGTTCATTTGGTTTTCTAATATTTCGTTCATTTGGTTTTGCATAAAAAAATCGGGGAATTTTCTGTGTCTTAATAATAGTGACTCCTTTTCTCTTGACACAAAACGATATTCATTTGGTAATTTTTGACGTTTACGATCTTCAAAGTGTCAAAATGTGAATATAATTAGATATTTTAACGTTAAAATCCAATTGTTTCGCTCACCCAAGGCTGCATCTTAATAATAAAAAAATACTATCACCTAACGTGGTTTCTCAGAATGTGATTACAGACTACTCTCAAATTGTAATTTATCTTTCCACCGGTAAGCATTACGTATTTTGGTTGATATCATTATTAATTTATGCACTTTTCGACGAAAAACACCACAATTTATGTTTATTTATTAATTATCCTTATTTTTACACCTAAAGTAACATCACAAATAAGATAGTTTTATTAAATTATCCTTTAATTACAATCAACAGTACATACAACACATATGTTTTTACAGCTTATGTTCAAGGAGTTTTGGATTTTGTGGAAGGTCGACCTCGTCATCGCAATTCTAGACTTTATTTCAGAGTTTCGATTTCACTCACCGTTTAGCTAACAGCCCAAATATTGCCAAATGAGAAACCTGTTCGACTGCACCACTGCCCATAGTGAGGCTCATTCTGACGCGTTTGACTTTATGGCTTAGTTTATTTTAATATGCCCTCCAGTACCATGAAAAAGCAAAATTAAAATTCTCCATTATTTTTCAAATATGGGCTTTTATTTTACTTTCTCATTGAAATAATCATAGTTTTTCAAAATAAATAAATCGATTTTATCATTATCCTTTTCACATATGCGTATTTAATCATTTAAAACAATAATGCAAAAAAATCGAATGCTCCCCCCCACTTTGTATCCACGCCGCCGGCGTGGCGCCGCCGCCGGCAATTTTAGACATGGGCGCCGCCGCCGGCTTTTTTGCAGCCGGCGGCGTGTCTAGTCCCAATTTTAGAGACTTTCGGAAACAAGTTTCTGTCTTTCGGCAAAAAAGATCAGAGGTGTTTTTCACTTTTTTTTAGAATCTACATAAGATAAAAAAAATCTTTTACAGTTATTCCCTAGGTAAAGGTTCAATGTTTTTTCACCCTATTTTTTCCAAAGAATATTTATTAGAGAGAATGAACAATGAAAGGATAGCAAAGAAAATAAACCTGGGTGAAAGAAGAGGTATAAGGAAGCGCGGCCGTCCAAGAACCACATGGCTGGACCATGTAGACCAGATTCTTAAGGACGGACGTGTTCTGAGTAAAAGGAATCGTAGAGTGTGTATGGCGAATTGCATGAATGTGACGGAAGCCCGAAGTGTGTAAGGATAGGAAGGTCTGACGATCTGTTCTCTCTGCCTACCCTGCAAAGGATGCGGCGTGAGGGTATAACAAATTTATTAGTAAGGTCTCTCGTTATTTGCATTTTTTTTAAATGTCAATATGTCTACTCTTAATCAGTCTTACCACTCAGTGTCCCTGTCTACCATAAGAGAATTTATACCTACTTAGATAGTACACACTCATCAGTCCCTGGCCATATTATTAGACGCTCTGTGGTTTTAAATAATTAAATATTTTTTACGAGTTTATATGTAGTACTTTTACATTTAAACATAGATATAATAGAAAAAACGTTCATTCTTCGTGATATTTCGCGGTTTGAAAATATTTTAGCATTCACGAGGGCCTTTACTTTATTTTTTTAAATGGTGTAATATCGCATTTTTTACCCATTATAAAAATGTTCCAATTGATTATTTAACCTAATCATTATTATAATTGTCCAATGTCCGTTTATTTATGTGTTATTTGCGAAAATAAATAGTACCGTGATTATTATGCAAACGAATTAATCTAATGTATGAAATTTTGAAAATTCTTTACACTTTACATCAGACAAAGAGTGTCGGTTGAGCAATACGTCTTCTGAAGTAAAGTTATTTGAAAAAGTTTGTAATTAGGACTGTAGGTACTTGCTGAATACAGTAATTTATAGGTAGGTACATACCTATTTGATACATAATGCATCGGATTCTTTCGAATCATACCTACATACTACATATAGTAGGTACGTATAGCCAAATGGAATAAAAACAGTTTTGAATAGGTACAATCAATACATACCTACCTACTTATTATATTAATATTATTGATACAATATGCAATACAAATTCTTTTGGAAATCATACTTACTGTAGGTATAGTAGGTACGTATGTAGAATTAGTATGGAAAGTAGCTGTAAGACCCTATATTTTTTCACACTGAATAGTTTCTTATTCCACAGTTCTGTCTTCTTACCGAAAAGACGGCGATGCTACTTTTCGATTATTTTTATTGTTTAATTTTTTAACGTGCCCAAGCCAGAAAGCTATCAGACCGATCTCCAATACTGAGGGAAGTGCACAGCACATGGAGTGGAGAGATGTATCAAATACATCCTCACGACATCGAATTAGGGGATTCAAAGTAATCAATATACCTACTATAGTCCAGCAGGGGCGTGGGAAAAGACTGAGCCTTGTGATTTCCCTGATGTGTTCCTTCGAATAACTTTAAAGACCGTGATAGAGTGGCACTATGAGTATGAGAATGACACAGGTAAAGAGGAGTCTTGTGGCTTTGACGGGTAGGTACTACCAATTAAAAAAGTCGACGATGTGAATCTGGTTTTACGACTTTCATGACGATATTGGAGAGACGGGGAAAAGACGGAGCCTTGTGATCTTCCTGTGTTCACTCGAGGAATTTTGAAGGGTGGAGTAGCAAAAGTGGTTACACAAAAACATATTTAACCAACCCTCCGTGAATTCGCAGGTAGATACCCACTAGTAACTTAATGAAACTGCGAAAAAATAAATACAGTGCATAAATCCACAGAAACACGTTTGTATTAACAGGTACGCGCGCGAATGCGCTTGAAACGCCTGAAACATTCATGTATCAATTGGTTTACATTGTAATGCCATACGTTAAAAATATAATATACAAATAGGAGGTATATAACAAATCTCCTGACTAAAAATCTATTATAAGTATCTATATTTAAATGTAAAAGAACTTAAGAAAAACTCATAAAAAACATTTAATTATTCAAAAACTACAGTGCGTCTAATAACATGGCCAGGGACTGTACATCCAAAATAAAGGAATTCAATTTGCCATTGTTTAAAATTAGTTATTGTTCCTTATAGCTGTTTTGGGACTTTCTACTATAGCTGGGGTGGCCAACCCGCGGCCCGCGGAATAGTGAGAAAATAAAAATATAATATTAAATCCCGAGTGGAAACATGAATGACTGATGAAAACTGTTTCCGTGTAGAAACTACCTCACTCAATATCGATATGCACTTAGTTCTGCCATACGAAATTAAGCTTCTCACTAATTTATTGTTGTTCGATTATGTTCGATTCTCATTTTTGTTTTATTTTTTTGACTAATGTATGAGCCATGGGCTTCATCGGGGGGCCTGCGGCGCTACTTATGGTCGTGAGCATCTTACAAATTAATTATATGTATTGCCTGTTGTAGAAAGACAAATCAGATTCACAACATCACCCATTTTTCCCTTAAAAATTTCGCCTGTGTCACTATTATGGGTAATCTTTTTAATTAGAAAAGTTAAAGTTGTGTGCCTTCTCCACTCAGTTTCGCAAAAACAATATTTTCATTTCTGTTGCCTTCCCCCTTTCCCGAAATAAACATATATATTTATTTTTAATAATGTAAAATTTAAAAAAATGTTATGCGGTCTGGTAAGCAATCTCATCTTTAGAATCTGGTACGGCTGCTGAAAAGGTTGGCCACCCTTGTACTATAGAGGACTTGTTACAACCTAACAACACATTTAACAATATGGATTGGTTTGGACCCTATTTAGACAATGCGACTACGAAATATATTAATAATAATAAAATAATAAAGTAACAATAAACTAGAAATACAAGACAAAAATCTGTAAATTTATTCGAAATTGACACAATGTCTTGTCCGAGATCCGGCCGTTAAAAATATGACGCATCTGTTTTTTGTTTAAAATGTGGTTAAAATGATAGCTTACTAATAGGGTAATACATCGCACTAGAGTTGCCTACCAAAATCTTGCCGCAATACCCCCTGCCCCCCCGTAAAAGTCCCCTTCTCGTTTTTTTTTTTTTTATTTTTTTAGGAATATGGTAGCAGATAAGAGAAAGTAGTTAATGACAAAAATAATCCTTACTAAATTCTCTACAATAAATGTTCCATACAGTTTTTGTAAAACTAGTAGTTTACCTGTAATGGCCGGTTAGAATGCGGGATATTTTTTGATAAAAATATTTTTTCTTTTTATTTTCCTTTAACCTTCCAACCACCATCACTAATATTTTATGGAAAAAAAATGAACTGCGGCGCTATATCGCTGCTTATTTTATGAAATAATATTTTTTAAGAACATCCGTCATTTGTGTTTTCTTACAATTACTCAGAAATTATTAGATGAATGAAAATATATAATTATAACTCAATTTTAGCTAAGGCTATAGAAAATTATTAGTTTTTAGACTATGTATTTCCCCATAGCTCTAATCAATTTAGTTTCAATAAGTACATGTTTTTGCAATCCAAATGAATTTCGGTATTTGGGCCGGCCATTGTAGGTAAACTGTTATTCCGGGTTATTGCGGGTAAACAGAGGTAATTATTAAGAATTACTTTCGTCATTGACCACTTTTCATATCTCTTACCATATTCTTTAAAAAGCTAAAAACCGCGAAACCGCGGCGGGGCCTTTTCGGTGGTGGGGGGGGGGGGGGATTGCGGCAGGATTTTGATAGCCAATCCTGCTGCGATGTATTACCCTAACCCTAAGGTAAGCTATCATTTAAACCACATTTTGATCAAAAAACAGATGGGTCACATTTTTAACGGCCGGATCTCTGGCTACTGAGGCATAGACACAAAAAAGAACACATTACTTTAGTATTGTCAAATATAGGTTTAATTAGAATCGTTTGCGCGAATATACGAATTAACCTATTAGATATATTTAATTTGCTCATATTGGTAAAACTGATTAAGTGATGATGATACATGATATGTAATAAAATAATAAATAACATTAAATTTGAATAGGTACATATCCGGTGCGGTTGTTTGCAGCCCAAACTTCTAATCAGGAGGTGCCGGGTTCGAATCTCGGGGGTTATGTTGTATTCATCCCTTCACGAGACATGTGAATTCTTCAGTTCCAGACACAAAGTGTACTGGAAAGTATTTGAGGGTTTATGACCACACACAATCACAGGTTCTTTTCTTAAAAAATGGGGCAAACGGGGACAGGTGTGGAACGCACAATCAAATTCACTGATGAACCTCACTGTTGAACCTACTTAATAAGAAATTTCCCGACTTTTATTTCGCTAGAAAATAATATTGAAAAAATGAATAAGGGAAATTCTATTACATAGCAGTCATACCACTCCCACATACACAATACTAGAGAGAGGTATCAAATGTATGCAAGTTTATAGTACATATTATTATGTATTTGTAAAATGCGTATAGTGGTTGATGATTATTGTTTTTATATTATTGTTATTTTTGCATACCTCTTTATTCTTAAAATGATAATTAATATATTATTTATTTTTCCCTCAAGAAAGGCCTGAAAAATACTGCTTTTCTTCGACCAACTATTATGGTATATTTAGAGCGTAGCCAGAAGCCACTTCACAAAAAATGAAAATATCTGCGGTCGCCCGGATGTCCCGTCGCCCAGATGTCGCGTCGCCGAGATGTCCCATCGCCCAGGTGTCGCATCGCCCAGATGTCCCATCGCCCAGGTGTCGCGTCGTCCAGGTGTCCCGTCGCCGAGATGTCCGGCGCCCAGGTGACCGTCGCCCAAGTGACCGTCGCCCAGATGTCGCGTACCGGTCTCTACGTGATTTTGAACAAGTGTGTGTTTTTTAGCAAGCCCTAATGTAAAGCGCCATCTATTTGATAAGAATGATAAGAGGAAGCACGTATCTAATACATACTGTGAAATAACATATTTTGTGACTTCACGCAATCTGTTGGGATCTCTCACAAAGACGTTACGCAGCCTGAAGTGGAAAAAAGGGCGATTTTTAAATAACAGTAACAATTTAAAATGAGACCTGCGAAAAATGTGTCGAGAAAATTGAGATTACTCAGTTAATACTAAAGATTCCTAAGACTTAACACATGGATAAATGTAAGATATGTTTTAGTGACTCTACTAGTTAAAAATTTGATTTTAGTCAATTTTCATGATAAAAAGTTATTTCAAAGTTATCTCTGAAATTCACCGAAACTTGAGAATTTTCCCGTAGTTTGTTAGATATAATGCTGTAATTTGATAGATAAAATGTTTAAGGTAAAACGCAGTGACTCTAGTGGATATTTTTTTGATATTCAGTCCCCTTTTTATAGAAAATCGTTTTTTTCCGTTATGCTTATTTTGCTCATACACAAATTTGGAACAGTTGAAGATAATCTCGATGTTTTCGACCGTTGGTACTTGGTGGAAGTCCAGTCCATCAGGCGATTGTTAAAGGCGAAAGCTAAAGTCGTTTTTTGTGGATTTTAATCTAAATATTTAGTTTTTCACAGTTGACGATATTTTTAATCAAAGAATATCGCCTCATAAAAATCTATTTTTATTTCTACCTGGACGTAAACCCTTATGGCATTTGCTATTCCTGCTACTGTGACTAAGCCGGCCCTGGTATAGAGTGGGAATTTCATACTCTAGTATAAAGACGCAGAGTTGAATTGAAAATCTGTATCCTTATGAATAATTTATACTGAAGCTTCAGAACATTTGTTACAAAGCGCTGTTCTCATGAAACTCTATGAATTATTTACACCAAACAAAGTATTTATAACTCAATATTGAAATCAAATACAAAACTTTATGCCTCATCCACATGCTCGCCGACCCTCCACGTTTTTTATGTGAATGAGTAAAAAGGACGTTAACCGTCGATTACGTATACAATCCAAGATAATCACCCCGCCGCGTGTCTTTTTACTCATTCACACAAAAAACGTGGAGGGTCGGCGAGCATGTGGATGAGGCATTACGCATAAAGGTTACTGCTCGTATTATAGTACGATGGACACTCTATTTCCTAACATACTAGCTGTAATTCCGTCAAAAATGACGGGGTATGCGGACGGTGTAGGCAAAGAGAACAGATGGGCAGACCCTATCCTTGCACGTATAATTATGAAATTACTGAACGTACATTCTAATGGTAAATTAAATGTTTATTTAGAGCCAACTATGACGTCACGGTAATTTCCCACGACATTAAGGTTCAAAATCGCATGATAAAATGGTAAAAATAGCGTTTTTCCCATTTTCTGGGTTTAATTTCGCTTCAATTAAAAAAATTTCACGGTTATTCCCTAGATTTTAATGCATATTATCAGTACATAAGATAAACTGCGCGACTTTCGGGAAACGAGTTCCTGTCTTTCGGAAAAAAGATCAGAAGTGTTTTTCACTTTTTTTTGTGAAAACTATACAAGATATAAAAAATCGTTTACGGTTATTCCCTAGATAAAGGTTCAATGTATCTACCCAATTTTTTTCCAAAGCATATTTAATAACGGCGGTTGTCGAGATCTAAGGTCTCCCTTTATTAGAATTTTTTGAAATGGCAATCTGCATACGAGTACTCTTATCAATTCCCGCGCTTCTGAAGCTGCGACTTTTAAAAATTTCGACATTGGAAAGTTTTACAAACTAAAATCCTTAAACTCGGGTTTTTGAGGAATGAAACTTATTACACCGTGGAGAAAGCAATTTATTAGGAGAACATGATCCTCGCTTATTACTTTACCTAATTATAAATAGCGTACCTGTGTGAAGCCACATTACCACTCTGATCAATCATGATCATATTTCCGTAGGTGGGTTTGAAACGAGGGAGAGAGACGAGAAATATGAGACTGTAATGTTAGAAGAGTTGAAAGGGTAATCTTGTCATTCATAAATTATACTTGAATGGGTGCAGTTAATATACTTAAACAATAATATCCTTATGGAAATAAGATTAATAAACCGAGGTAAAAATGCTTAATTTTTTAATATCCTGCAAAGCCAGTAATAGGAAACTTAGATATGGCAGAAGAAAGAAGAATCCGAAAAAATACGCTATGGAAGTAATCAATTTAACTAAGAACTTGTTGAAGAAAGGTCGAAAAATAAAATGGTGGTGTTTATTGAAACGTACATGGTCAATCCTAGGAGTTTTCAGAAATATGCATGGTCAATTCTAGGAGTTTACAGAAACATGCATGGCCAATCCTCGTCGTTTATAGAAACATGCATGGTCAATCCTAGGAGTTTTCAGAAATATGCATGGTCAATTCTAGGAGCTTACAGAAACATGCATGGTCAATCCTAGGAGTTTATAGAAACATGCATGGTCAATCCTGCTATGGAAACATGGCCTGTTCTAGAATCATCTTAATAAATCTAGTTCACAAGATTACCAAAATTCACAAGGTTGTTGTATGAATATATGTCAGAAAGTACGATACGCTAGGACAGTCTTTCAGGCATTCTGTTTCCTTTGCCTACCCTGCAAATGACGCCGCGTGAAATGATTATTATTAAACATCCTTAATATGATGGCAAAGCAAAGAAAGCTCTTCGTAAACAATGGGTTATAAGGGTGTGTATTGCTTGTTGATACTACAACGTACTACGTATGCGTCTAGTCGGCGCGACTCTGGCGCCAATACTAACATACATCAAGCAATATAACGCTTTATTGCAGCAACTGATCGACCTCAAGGGGAAATATAAATACATGCCTTAATCGTTTTCTACCTGAAAAATAAACCTATGTATGGAACGGTACAATAATATATACTGAAACTAATGTGAAAGAAGGGTGCAATCGTTTCAGGCCTATAATCAATGAAATACTGAGTATCTCGCATGGTTTGACCAAAGACTTTGACACTGACTTTTAAAATGGCGTACTCGGGGATGGCGTTCATTCATAATCAACGAAAATTCTAAAAAATAGGTCACAAAACCGGCCCCATGCGGGTTTTTCGTATTGTTTTGTTGTGTGTGCGTGTGTGCGTGTGCGCGTGTGTGTGTGTGTTTGTGTGTTTGTGCGTGTGCGTGTGTGCGTGTGTGTGTGTGTGTGTGAGGGTGTGTGTGTGTGTGTGTGTGTGTGTGTGTGTGTGTGTGTGTGTGTGTGTGTGTGTGTATTATGGTGTTCCATGTATAGTCCAAGAGCCCGCTGCTTAATTTATGACGTATCTGTTTTTTGATCGAAATGTGGTATAAATGATAGCTTACCAATAGGGTATTACATCGCACTAGGGTTGCCTATCAAAATCCTGCCGCAACCCCCCCTGCCCCCCCCGAAAAGGTCCCTCTTCGCGGTTTTTCGCATTTTGAAGGAATATGGTAAGAGATAGGAGAAAGTAGTCAATGACAAAAATAATCCTTGCTAAATTCTCTGCAAAAAATATTCAGTCAATTTTTTCGTAGAACTAGCAGTTTACCCGCAATGGCCGGCCCAAAACCGAAATTCATTAAAAATACAAAAAAAATGTATTTAAACTAAATTGGTTGAAAATTGACAAGAGATCAGGGAAAATAGTCAAAGAACGAATTAATTACCATAGTCTTAGCTACAAAACGAGCTATAACTTATGTTCATATATCTAATAATTTCGGAGTTATTACAATAAAACTCAGTGACGAAAATTCTTAAAATTTCGTTTTTCATAAAATAACCAGTGATATAGCACCGCAGGCCAAAATTTTTTTCCATAAAATGTTAGTAGTAATGGGTAGAAGAATGTAAAAGAAAAAAAATCAAACTTTTTTTTTTATTTTTTCAAAAAATATCCTGTTTTTTGACCGGCCATTACGGGTAAACTACTAGTCCTATGAAAAAATTGACTTAGCATTTTTTGTAGAGAATTTAGCAAGGATTATTTTTGTCATTGACTACTTTCTCCTATCTCTTACCATATTCCTATAAAATGCGAAAAACCGCGAAGAGGGACCTTTTCAGGGGGGGCAGGGGGGGTTGCGGCAAGATTTTGATAGGCAACCCTAGTGCGATGTAATACCCTATTGGTAAGCTATCGTTTATACCACATTTCGATCAAAAAACAGATACGTCATAAATTAAGCAGCGGGTTCTCGGACTAGTAAGATCAAATATATTATGTAAGATGGAATTAATAAAATACGTTGTAATTAGAATAGCATAGCTCGTAAGACTTACATATAAGTATAGATATAGTTTGAAATATTGTAGTAATAAGTGAAATTTTGTAACCTCCTTGGACAAGGATATTGAAGGAACGTAATTCGGGGGTGGGGTTTGCCGGGGGGCTCCCTTAAGGCTAACCCTGGGCCCACCTCTTAATAATATTTTGCTAGAAGTGCGGGTAAAGAGGTCGCTATTAATGCGCCTGAGCTACCCGGGGATGTGGAGGGCCTTAAGCCCGCGGGATTTTCCTTCAATGTTTTTCCAATGTAAGTTAGGGATGGGATTTGTCGGGGGCTCCATTCCAGCTAACCCTGAGTTCACCTCTTAAAAAAAATGGCAAGAAGTGCGGGTAAAGAGGACGCTATATGCTTCTGTGCTACCCGGGGATGCGGAGGGCCTTAAGCCCGTAGGAGTCATTCAATGTGTTTTTCCAAAAGCTGCTTGGCCAGGGTCCAAAGTGTTTTTAGCAGGCAAAAGCAACTTTATCTTTAGTTGTTTTTTGTTTTCGACTTCTACCTATTCCTCTTCAAATTTGAATAACTTCCCAATGTCCCAGCACTGTGAAATTTTGCACACGTATTTTCTTAAGGTGATAGTTTAAAATTATAGTACTGTTTTATCATAAACATGTTTCAATTGGTAAAATTAACAGATTTTTTTAATACGGCTACACCTGAATACATGCAAACTCTACAACGTCATTAAGGTCCCGATTGGTACAAATTATTGAAGTTCTTTTCTAGTAAAGAAATGGCCCAATAATATATATGGCGTCTGCCAACTTTTGATAGGTTGCTTTAAATTTGATTATGGAACGGCTAGAAACAAAATGTCTACCTTTATGAGTTCCTTATGTTAGTTAGTTTAATATTATAATAACACAGGCCTTACATAGAAACATTACATAATATTTATTTACTCCGTAATATCATATTACAACATGCATTACGCTTGATATTGAGTAATACATACTCTAGTTTTATGTACTAGACCATAGGAAGATAATTACCTACCCTTTCATAATAATATGTTTTACTAGAGCCCCCCAAGGTGATTCACACTAACCGAGTACTTGCTCAAGAAATCATCATCATCATCATCCAAGTCGGTCCCTCATTCCTGAGGATCGTGACCTTCATGTATTATTTGAGTCATCAGTCTGGCCCACCCCGGTCTGTCCTCCGCCCGCCGCAGTGCCTCCGCAAACGTCGTACCACTGGCCTCTGCCACCTGGTCGGACCATCTCAGCGGTATCCGTCCGCGACCTCTCCTGCCTTCCACTCGGCCAGTCAATATGGATTTCTCCAGGTTGCCTGGCTCACGTCTTACAATGTGTCCAAAGAAACCAAGCAGTCTCTTCAGACACACTGCAGACAAACGAGTTGTAATGTGTAGCTCAGATAGAATTGACGCATTGGTTCTTCTTTCTATCCATGGTATTCGGAGAAGTTTCCTCCAACACCACATCTCAAACGCATCAATTCTCATCCTCTCGTAGGCACGCATTGTCCACGTTTCAGCTCCATACAGGAACATAGAAGAAATAATGATAGGAAAAAAAGTGGCAGTGGTTGGCGACATGTTATTTGGTAAACTAGACTTTTAAACGATTCTGTTTCATCTGCCTTCTTATATTTTATGACAAAATTTTCGCCTGCGACGCTATTCATTTTTCATGTTGTAATCCAGATACTTACTATTACTATTGGAAGACAACCAGGTTCACCAATTTACCTGTTATGGAAAAAATCGCCTGAATTTACTAGTATTTATTTAGTAATTTAGGCAATATCCAAATTTTAGTTGTTCTCCCTAGCTTGGAAGCTGGCGACGCCCATGGCGTTAAATAAATAAATAAATCTTTATTGGCCGGTAAATATGTATAGTAACAAAAACAAGACAATGCAGTGTGCCGAAAGGCGGACTTATTGCAAAACCAATATCTTACAGTCAACCCGGAGTTATTTATTGTCTCTGATCCAGAGCTAGAACCTCCTTCCCTTCCGAAGTGAATTCCTGGCTACGACCCTGATGGTATACTAGTAGATGGTATTTAATGACGACCATGACTGCAAATGTCTATAATGACTGCTTGCAGCCAACAACCCACGACTTCATTTAATCGGGAGGGCTTGTGTATTATATAATAATGATGATTAAGAAGCTATTATGGTCACGCTATTCCAAAAACTAAGACGCAATACTTCCAGCAAACTATTTTCATAACATTTCAAGAAACAATTATTTCAGGCAAGCCATTTTCCACTCGTTAGCCATGTTAGATATTAAAAATAATGTTTTTTTATTATTTTTGCCCATTTTCTATTCACGAGGACACAAGAAATTCGCTTGCTGCGAAGTACTTATGTACGAAAATTCCTCCTAAAGATTTTAACAGCAACCGTACCGAAAACTTGGTCGATCAACCAAAACAACATACGCAGCTAGGAAACCTGAAAAAATCCTCAAGAGATGGATTCATCGCGCTGCGAAAGCCTGCAGTATTATCTAAAAACATTTGAGTATGTTGTTTCGCATACCCCATCAGTATTTTTTTACCATAAGAAAGTAAAGGGAATATAAGAAGACCACATCGGAAGACATGAACTGAAGATATCGCAATACTTGTGAGGGAAAGGACTAAGGCCCGGTTGCTCGACAAATAGTATTGTCGGCTTGTTACAATAAGAAAACAAAAATCGTTGCCCAAAGCGTATAGTAACGACGTGCACTGATGCACGTGCACGATATGCGTTCTCTGTTACCTAATATTGCTATCTCGCTTGCGCGTAACAAAAAGCAAAACAGCAAACAAAATTTTCCAGTACGTGTTAATATACTTAGCTATTTTTACAAGTCGTCATCGGTGCTGTGGGGCAGCGCATTTAATACGTTTACTGATCAGTAACGGCAACGGTAATCTACATACATTTACTATCATGTATCGAGCAACCGGTTCTAAGAGATATAGGATAATCTGGAAGAGGGTTATATCCAGCAGTGCAGAGAAACAGGCTGATAAGAAAAAGAATTGAAAAGAAAAATGCAACAGTGTTAATTTAATAATTTCAATCCATAGCTGAAAAATACCTGTTGTATATTTTGAATACATACCAGGCGCCTATGAACTATTGTAGATATAATAATACAATATTAAAGTTGTAGTGTTATCAATCATCACATACCTAGAAGTTTCAAACTACCCACAATTATTTCAGGCGTTATACATTATTATATACTGTACCCAGGCAACAAGGTCACGTCAATATGACGTGAATTGAAGGTCGCCAATTTTCAAATGACGTGATTGCGCATAATCGACGTCATATTTGACGTCATTTTTTTACCTGTGTCGACATTGGTCAAATCTCGACGTCATATTTAACGTCATTTTTAGACGAGTGTCGACATCGGTCAAACCTCGACGTCATATATGACGTCATTTTTAGACGTGTCTCGACATTGGTCAAACACAACGTCATATTTAACGTCATTTTTAGACGAATGTCGACATCGGTCAAACCTCGACGTCATATATGAAGTCATTTTTTGACGAGTGTCGACATCGGTCAAACCTCGACGTCATATATGACGTCATTTTTAGACGAGTGTCGACATCGGCCAAACCTCGACGTCATATATGACGTCATTTTTTGACGATGGTCGACATCGGTCAAACCTCGACGTCATATATGACGTCATTTTTTGACGTGTCTCGACATTGGTCAAACCTTGACGTCATATTTGAAGTCATTTTTTGACGTGTCTTGACATTGGTCAAACACAACGTCATATTTAACGTCATTTTTAGACGTGTCTCGACATTGGTCAAACACAACGTCACATTTAACGTCATTTTTAGACGTGTCTCGACATTGGTCAAACACAACGTCATATTTAACGTAATTTTTAGACGTGTCTCGACATTGGTCAAACCTTGACGTCATATTTAACGTCATTTTTTGACGTGTCTTGACATTGGTCAAACACAAAGTCATATTAAACGTCATTTTTAGACGTGTCTCGACATTGGTCAAACACAACGTCATATTTAACGTCATTTTTAGACGAGTGTCGACATTGGTCAAACCTTGACGTCATATTTAACGTCATTTTTTGACGTGTCTTGACATTGGTCAAACACAACGTCATATTTAACGTCATTTTTAGACGTGTTTCGACATTGGTCAAACACAACGTCATATTTAACGTCATTTTTAGACGTGTCTCGACATTGGTCAAACCTTGACGTCATATTTAACGTCATTTTTAGACGTGTCTCGACATTGGTCAAACACAACGTCACATTTAACGTCATTTTTAGACGTGTCTCGACATTGGTCAAACACAACGTCATATTTAACGTAATTTTTAGACGTGTCTCGACATTGGTCAAACCTTGACGTCATATTTAACGTCATTTTTTGACGTGTCTAGACATTGGTCAAACACAAAGTCATATTAAACGTCATTTTTAGACGTGTCTCGACATTGGTCAAACACAACGTCATATTTAACGTCATTTTTAGACGAGTGTCGACATTGGTCAAACCTTGACGTCATATTTAACGTCATTTTTTGACGTGTCTTGACATTGGTCAAACACAACGTCATTTTTAGACGTGTCTCGACATTGGTCAAACCTTGACGTCATATTAAACGTCATTTTTAGACGTGTCTCGACATCGGTCAAACACAACGTCATATTTAACGTCATTTTTAGACGTGTTTCGACATTGGTCAAACACAACGTCATATTTAACGTCATTTTTAGACGTGTCTCGACATAGGTCAAACCTTGACGTCATATTTAACGTCATTTTTTGACGTGTCTTGACATTGGTCAAACACAAAGTCACATTAAACGTCATTTTTAGACGTGTCTCGACATTGGTCAAATACAACGTCATATTTACCGTCATTTTTTGACGTGTCTAGACATTGGTCAAACACAACGTCATATTTAACGTCATTTTTTGACGTGTCTCGACATTGGTCAAACACAACGTCATATTTAACGTCATTTTGGACCAGATAACCAAAGTTGAGAAGTATTGAACCCGATTAATATTTGGATGGGTGACCGCTTGGTATTTGATTTTAATTCGAAAAAATATTATATAGCGAAACACATTTGAGGCAGGTCGTAAAAAATCATTAGGCATTTTTAACTCGCTATAATTACTTACTTATTATGTCTTCTTGACATCATATTCTGTTTGATACGATATAGTTATATTTATAATAAAGAAAGACTATTTAAGGGCATGGCACCAGGAATGACGTCACAGTCTTTTCCCACGGCATTAAGGTTCAAAATTGCGTGACAACTGCATGATAAAATGGTAAAAATAGTGTTTTTTTCAATTTATGGGGTTAATTTTGCGTCTATCAAAAAACTTTTTCGGTTATTCCCTATAGATTTAAATGCATATTATCAGTACAAAAAAAAAATATTCCGCGACTTTCGGCAAACGAGTTTCCGTCTTTCGGAAAAAAGGTTGAGAGGTGTTTTTCAAAATTATTTTTGAGAAATCTGTACAAGATATAAAAAATCCTTCACGGTTATTCCCTAGATAAAAGTTCAATGCATCTACCCTATTTTGTTCCAAAGCATATTTAGTAACGGTTATCGAGTTAGAAGGTCTCCCGTTTTTAGAAATTTTTGAAATGTCGGTATGCATTCTCTTAATCTAATTAGAATACAGTGTACCAATTCCCATAAAAATCTAATAAGAATATCGCTACCAGTACCTACGTTTTACATGTCTTTCGCACCAATAGTGACGGATATCGCTTTTCGAGTTTGGGTTTCGACTTCATTGACATTAAATTTTACAACGATCTTTTTCTAAGACTTATACACTTGTTATGTATTTCTATTATATTATGTATTTACACCAACAGTAACAACCATTTCTAATCATCATTTATGTGTAAAACTAATCATTCAACCATTTTTATCATCATTATCATGTTTATTGTTTTTGTGTCTTCTTGTGAATAAATTTATCATCTACCATCGAATTTATTATTTCACAATCCCGCTGGTCCACAACACACTTAAAAACACGATATTTTTAAAAAATGTATATATATTTTTTTCTTTCACATCACTAACATTTTATGGAAAAAAAAATTTGGCCTGCGGCGCTATATCGCTGGTTATTTTATTAAAAACTAAATTTTAAGAATTTTCGTCACTGAGTTTTATTTATTTAAGTAGTTTAAATTCACTTTTTTAGTATTCTAAATGAATTTCGGTTTTGGACCGGCCATTGCGGGTAAACTACTAGTTCTACGAAAAAATTATCTCAACATTTTTTGTAGAGAATTTAGCAATGGATATTTTTGTCATTGACTACTTTCTCCTATCTCTTACCATATTCCTATAAAATGCGAAAAACCGCGGAGAGGGACCTTTTCGCGGGGGGCAGGGGGGGTTGCGGCAAGATTTTGATAGGCAACCCTAGTGCGATGTAATACCCAATTGGTAAGCTATCATTTATACCACATTTCAATCAAAAAACAGATACGTCATAATTTAAGCAGCGGGCTCTCGGGCTACAACAAGCCTACAACTTTTCTAACAACATTTTTCTCTACTACGTACCGTTCTGGAGATAAAAATTGAAAAAATAAATGGGTAGTAGGCAGAGAGGACAGAACCCCAGTAATCATTAAACTGAAAAATGGACGGAATTTCGACGGTTTTAGGCTCGCCCTAGTGAACGCACAAGGGTGGGGAGGTCACAAACTTGGATTCTGAACCACAAGACTGGCCTTTATGACATATCCAAAAATCAGAAATACTACTCTTATTGCAAGCTGAAATCCTTTATTTCTCGGAGTAATAGATGGACCATCCAGATTTTTTCGCTCAATGATTTTTGTGGCGGATGCAGCAATATTTTTTTGTTTGTTATTATTTCTAAGAAAATCATTGACACTGCATGATGCTTATGGTGGACAGCCAACATAAAAATGTGAGTATAACAATACCCACATGTGTTCTACTGTGCTTCCTAGCAAACGGTTCCGTTAAAACTTAACAGGGCCCTTCTCGGTTCTCTCTACTTATAAAAATAATAGGTCCCACTCCCAATTATTTAAATGCTCACGTATAAATGGGAGTAACCATAACCATAAAAAATTCTTGATTGGCAAATTACAAAACGGTACGTATAATGAAATATCATGTTTTGGAATTTACTGTGTGGATTATTGTTTTAAAAGGTTGTCATGAACCTTATTATTATTGAAAAAGGCTGTCCGAAGTTCAAGCCGTAGTCCGCGTACAGAGCCAAAAGTTCTTTAATTTTCTCCAGTGGTTATATGTACCTCAATTAAAAATTGCTGTATGAAAATAATATGAAGAATGAGTAACCCGATTTTTAGAATGGGATATTTTTCAGAAGACAACATCCTATTTCTCTGTGGTCAGCCCTGATCATTAGATAGATATACTCGTATGTATTCAATATGTATTATTGTTATTTATTATTCATTTGACTTGAAAAAGATAGAAAAAATCGAACATTTTATAAAAAAAACTAATGCATTGAGAACTAAAAGAATTTTATTGTTTTAATGGTAGGCAATAGAGCTGTACGTACAATATCCATTGTTTGCATTTGCACAACAGAACTTTATTATTACAGCTTCAAAGCAAAACACATATAACACGAAACCTGAAATGTTCATTTGTTCAATATTTAGGCATCAGTGACCAAGAGTCACATATTCTCATAGGCAATCCGGTAAATACTTTGATTATTGAAGTACTTAATCAAATATATTTCGTCATAGTGACGGTAAATATAATCAACTAGCTGATGAGTTACCCGTACTTCGTAACGGCAAATCTGATAGGTGAAGTAAATCGACAGTATGACACACACATTCATCCAGCAATGTTCGATTAATCTGCACAACTTTCTTCAAGGTTATACTAAGTTCGTTTCACCTTCCAGAAGATTTGAATTCTATTCATTCTCAGAAGTTTGTAGAAGGTTCTACAATGTTCGATAAATTTCCGTATATGTACATGTATTTCTAGATTTCCGAAGGCTGAATCTCGATTGAAGCTTTGGGTGACCACAATCAAACCAAAAGCAAAAAATAATAATTATGTTCTGCCAATTTTCATGAGACTTGAAGAAGGATAATAAAGTAGATACAAAATAAAACTGATGAAAGAAGTGATGTTGTCCCGTGAGTGGAAATAAAAGAGTAGGTACCTACTTATAGTCCCATATGCACCGAGCAAAAATCTTTCTATTATCGCCTCAACTTTATTTTGTATGTGCGCCACACTGGCTCGTATTACGAAGCCCAATTTCCACTCACTTCACATATTCCCATAGAAAATAATCCAGAGGGATGTGTGCCACTGGACACAGTAGCACCAGAAACAGCTATAATTGTGTAAAAAAAAGTGTTAAATATAAAAAAAAAGTAAATATATGTTCAAAATTATATTGAAACATACTCGTAAATGGCAAACTGTAAATAAAAAAAATTAAATGGACATTAGCATGATTTTAAAGAGTTTAATTTCATTCTAAAAGTCTATACTTAAATAAAAAAAATCAGTATCTATCTAGGTATTACATAATATATAGTATAGGTATCTGCATTATTTGTCTAAGAGATCTACATACTACCAATTATTTTTATCGATTGTCCCACGCGCGTTTGAATGCACGCTTGCAATAAAAGGTACGACTACAGTAGACTTTTGTACTAAAGCAGTTTATTTGTAATATACATCAGCTTGATTTCTTTGGTTATTCTGTAAATAGAAAGGGAAGCTAGTGAAAATTGGATTAGTATGTCTCCTCGCGCCTGTTAGGTAGATAATATGGTTTACGTATCACGTGTGTACTGTGTATGTACCTATTTTTCGTGTTTTTTTAATACAGCCGTACACAATTATTCCACTGCATTCTTAGGAACCCTAAAACTTCTGGTAGGTATAATGTTTAGTTCGTAATTTCGTATACTAGCTGTAACCCCGGCTTCGCTTGCGCGTAGTTTTTTATGGTTAGGCAGGAACTACAGAATTCTAGATTGTCTATTTGACATGCTTCGCTTCTAACATCAATTACATTAATTAATTTATTTCATCACAGAATTCATTCAATTACAGAATAAAAGCCAGGGAAGGCTTGTCTATATTACTGAGATACCTACCTAAAAAAACACTGAGAATCAAAACGTCGTTGAAATCAATTGATTGATTGTATTAAATTGCAAAGGATTTCTCATTAATATTCATTTTACTAGATATTAAGGTCAAGATGCTGGCATGAGACTATAGGTACATCTCAGCAGGGAATAAGTCAGTAAAAGAATTCCATTACATAATACTCGTAATATCCAAATCATGTAGGTATGTAACGCTTGCCCATTGGAAAATTTTGCAAGCATTTTTCAAGTATTTTATAGATATAGCTTAATATACCACTGCTACGTTCACTGGTAAACAATAATGAAGTATAATATAGTACATATATAGCATAGAATTACTTAATGGCCCTTTTTTTAAATGGGTACAACTAAACTGCCAAAACCTAATTTATTATTTTTATTATACTTGTGACTATTACGTAATACGTATGAACACTATCACTGTGCAGTCTGTGCACGTGTTACGTAACGGTCATTGGGATTGGGATACAGGATACACATTGTATCATTATACCTAACTGCTCAACTATTGTTATTATAGTTTATAGGTACTATCCTATTTTCGGAACGTATTTTGTCACAAAAAACATTTTATTGTTTAAACGCACATGTTGTTTTCATGTGGGCATCATCACAGCTCTCTTCTATCAGGTCCGTGAGAATGTCTTGTGATTATAAATTGCAATATTTAGAAAAATATACTTTTTTGCACTTGCTTATTTTGTATATCTAAACATGACATGACTAGCTAAAAATTAATTTATTTATTACAACGCACACGCCACGCACAGAGAAGGTACCTACCTAAATTCACTAGGGCGAACACATTGCGGAGGTGCAAGGTTTCAGGTCTCTATGTAGTCAGGAAGTGGATGAAAAATCGTTAGCAAGTTTGTCCACAAACAAAAAAAGAGTTTTTAATGCTATTATTTTGTTATGATGTATTTGTTCATGTTCATGCATATTAGTTATTTAAAATCTCCAATATGCATGAGCAATATTTTTTTAAAAGATTATTTTTGAAAATCGCAATTTATTAGCCCAGTAGATATATGATTCGTTAGTATGGAGACCCAACATTAAATCAGGTAGCCGTGAATTTTTGGTATGTTATGTAGGACATCGGAATATCGGAACATCGGAATTTTCTACATGTCGCAGTTGAATATATAGGGTGTCTCAGTAAGCGAGCACTTTTTAATTTTCAAATAAAAACAACGTATTTTTGAGAAAGTTGTGATATTTTTTATTGGGATTAAAGAAGACATGTTCCGATTTAGTATGTAATAAAATATCCGGCAAATGACCCCCACGATTCTTATATCAGGCCATTACTCTTGGCATGAAATTTTCCATGACTTTTTCACAGAGATGTGGCTGTATCTCACCGTTGACGCGTTGGATCTCGGATTTGAGCTCAGGAATTGTTTCTGGTTTACTCGCAGAAACCCTAGATTTCACAAAACTCCAAAGAAAAACTTTTAAACGGGTTAAATCGCACAATCTTGGTGGCCAGTTGACATCAGAATTTGTTCTGAAAATCGTTGCTGCAATAAATCGATTGTTTCATCCGCGGTGTGGCAGCTAGCGCCGTCTTGCTAGAACCACATTTCGTCCAGGTCCATGTCGTCCAGCTGTGGCCACAAGAACTCGGTTATCATGTTCCATGCGTCATCAGTGAGATAGAGCCAAATGTATGGGAAAAGGTCATGGAAAATTTTATGCAAAGAGTAATGGGCTGTTATAAGAATCGTGGGGGTCATTTGCCGGATATTTTATTACATACTAAATCGGAACATGTCTTCTTTAATCCCAATAAAAAATATCACAACTTTCTCAAAAATACGTTGTTTTTATTTGAAAATTAAAAAGTGCACGCTTACTGAGACACCCTATACTTTATTTGAATATAATTTAATACCTACTTATAATAATTTATCGTTGCCCAATGTCCAACCTTCAAACTTTTTCCTTTGAGGGATGTGATATTCCCAATAAGTAGCAGACAAGAATGATTTTAGTTAAAATTTAGATAAAATTATGGCATATTAAATTTTCAGCAGTTCTATAAACTTTTTTGGATTGGACTTATTAAAAAAGCGTTATGAATCTGTGAAAATGTATAACGTCAATATTCAGACTGATTTCAGTAGAGTAGGTAGGGTTGGGAGGTCAGAAACCTAAATTCTGAAGCCGAAGATCGGATCATACCTTCAAGATATAAAAAAATCCTGAAGTTTGTTGTTACTTTGATCATACCTACTCTAATGAATATTCTGCTTGCTGCTGAAATTAGTTTTATAAATTAACAACGAAAAAGTAAAAAAGTTCGATACAGGTCGATTCCACGGAAAATTGGACATGACAAGACTTAAAAGTGTGGATAAGTTTGATTATTTTTATGTCAATATTTCAACCAGGGTCTATATTTTAGTGTGCTAAGAAATTTTTAGCCATTTTCAGACATTTAGTATACTATCCACTATTTTGAAATCAGCTGAAAAAAAGCAAGGCGCAACGAAATAATTTAGAGTTTTTTTATTATTATTTTATGAATAAGTTTACATTGATATTGGTGTTTTTGCTATTTATATCGGTACATGGGTCCTTTAATGATGTACTTGAAATGATTTTATGGATTTTGGATATTTACATTATGTAAAAGAAAATATATAAGCCGATTAAAATTATGTGGATTTCGTGTTACGTCAGTGACAAAATATTGGTTTTGTTTTTATTTTTATTTTTTGATGGGTGCAATTGTCTCTGCATTTCTATTCCTGAAAGTATAGAAGGTAACTCATTGTTTCCCATTTTTAAGTTTTTCAAGTCTCATACAAAAATATTTGAAAAACGTTGTCACTGACGAACAACTTTTGAGTGAGTCCGTGCGTAACCATAGCCATAGTTACGTGAGTGACAGAGATTTTCAAGAGTTTTGATTAGGTTTGATGATGATATCGTTATATTTAGACTGAAAAATGAGAAAACATACATGGCACATTGCTACTACTACTATATCGCCCTATAATGTTCCTCAAAAGGAACACAGAGAGGTCATATAGGTGTTTGCCGTCCAGAATGATTTTTTAAAGGGCATATTTTCAATTTTCATTTCGTTTTAGCACTCTAATGGTACTGAAAATTAATTATGTACAGTATGTATGTACATCGTATGGCATTGGAGAGACCAGAGTCAGATATTAAGGTTATGAGAGCTCAAAGCTATGTGCAGTGAAAGAGGGTCATGCGTAGCATTCGTGACCAAAAAGGATTAAATGGATTTTTTTATTAACTTCAATCTGACATTGAACCTGGATTGTCGAAGGCAGTCCAAATAACAAAATTATGGTCATCCTGGAAGAATTAAGGGCGCCAACATAACTAATGAATGATTTTTAATGGATTTAATGCACATATGCCATGAGGGTTTATCGCGCCCAGTATCGCATGACTAAATTGAGTAATTCCAAAAAAATATTATCAAACACGCTAGTAGACGGTTTTTCTACCCGATAAGCTCAGTAAAGAGGTTCACCACCCACTTTGAATGTCTCATTTTGGGATGCAAAGAAACATTTGTATGGGCATATATGTATTAAAATGAGCATATCCGCACACTTGTCGTTGGTTACCCCAGACTGTGGAAAATGGCATAATGGTAGAGATGTGATGGAATAATCAGATCCTGATACCGAAAAAGGCATTCAGAGGAACAATAATAATATTTTTTTCTCACACTACTCTCATTGTTTTTGTGGCTGGATGTGGCCAATACCAAGTGATTAAATTTGGTGTTTAATATAAAAAAATGCTTAAAAAGATTGAATAAACCGATCCTGTTAATAATATAGGTATATAATAAGCTATTCTGATACAATTTAGACATATTTTCTCTCACACAATTCGCAGGCGTTACGTCAGTGACAAACTCATGTTACGTCAGTGACACGATTTTTATTTTCTATTTATTTTGTTTGAAACATTTTTTGAAAATTGTTTTGACATTTCGGCAAGCAATTTAGTTGTGCTAAACATTTAATACCTCAATAAACACATATTTATTTATTTTCAGAGAAATTTTGGTTTTTCTGCGATGTCTTTTTGGGCGTTACGTCAGTGACAAGCACATTTTCATATTTTTCGCCTTTAAATTTTGAGAAATTTCACGTGGATGTTTCATAATAAAGTTGAATACACTCTTAATGCAAATCTTTATAAGAATAAATAACAAAATGTTGTCTTTGAAGAAAAGCAAGAAAATTTAACATCAACATTATTGAATTCTGGGAACAATCATTTTCATAATAATCACTAGATTGGCGTAGATATATTTTGTGTTAAGAGTCAAGATAGGTACCTACTCTAGTTAGGTTAGGTAATATAAAGGTAACATACCCACTCGTATTAGTACCTAAAAAAATCAGGCAATTTTTTTGGTATGTTATAAAAAGCTGGCCATTTACACGCCATTTCCTTTAGTTTTGGAGCCAGAATTTGAAAACAGATGATTTTATTAATTATTTATGAAATGTTTTATGAGCGCAAAAGGTACTTATATAATAGGTATAATATTAAGATTTTCGACCAACGGCACATGGTGGAAGTCCATTTTTAAGGTAATAATAGGAAAACTTATGCATATATGTAGTTTAAAATTCACTTAGTCGTTGAGTTTAGATTTTAAACTTTATATATCGCCTGATGGAGGTTTAGCTTAATACAATTGGTAAGTAGGTGTAACAAGAAAAAAATTCTTTAAAACTTTTGCTTTGTTATGTTATGGTTATGATGAAAAGCAAGTTTTTTCATTATCTTTGTATCTTTGGACAATAACTATTATATGAATCGTCAATATGGACGAGAGGCATTGCAAACTTGCGGTCCGCATTATGTAATTTTACTTGTTTATTTTTAAAAGTAAACCCTAAAACCTAGGTTCATAATAAATATCATCTGCTTTAGTGTCCAACATCAGTAATATGTATTACGCGAAACAATTGAGCTTCACAAAGTTACTTCTTTTTTTCCTCCCGCCAAGATGATCCCGCGATTTCTGTATTAAGCCGGAATTTCGATTATTTTTTACTATCGATTTCTATTAAGCCATACTTTTAAAAAATGAACTTAATATAATCTCCCAATATCAACATCTATGCCCAAACTACAGTTTATTTTGTAACGTGTATCTATACGTAATACTTATACCTATGTAACGTAACGTACAAAAAATTGCGCTACGCAGGTCTTCTGCCTTTTACATCTAATAATTGAACTATTGTATTGTCTATATGTCTTGCAGAATAATCGGACCAAGTGGTCGATGCGGCCCATGTGTTTGGCATGATGTGCCTAGACCAGGCCTGTCCAACATAATATTGTGGAGGGCCAGGTTTAGTATTTTTGTAACCGTGGCGGGCCAACAGAAATGCCCAATATCGAAGGTTTAACTAAGCATTCTCCTAGCTAGCTATTAAAATATAATAATAAAAACAAAACACGATGGTATTTTTCATTTTCCATTATGGATGATTTATTAAAAAAGAAAGCCTCAGTTTTACTTTTTTTTTTAGCGAGATAGGTGAGTATATTGATATGTATATTTAACGCGCGTGCTATATTTACCTACCTACATATTATTTTAAATAAGTACCTACAACCATGTACATGTTATTCATAGCCGGTAGAAAGATGATTGAATTAACTACCTAATGATGGAAGATTTTTTTTAACTATTCGCGCAATATCTATTGATGTCGTCGCGGGCCGGATGTAAGACTTAGTATGCGGGCCACATTGTGGCCCGGGGGCCGTATGTTGGACAGGCCTGGCCTAGACTCAATCGTAGATAATAATAATAATATAAAAATACATATGTTTGAATATTCTCTCCTTGTCTCTAGCTCTCTTTCAAGTCCGAAATCTACTGAAAGTAGGTATAGGTACTTAAAATTCCTGTAGTTTCACTTTGGATCAGGGCCGGCCGCTATAAATGACGTAATGAAATGAGGCAGTAACGCATGTCTGAAATGTGCTTTCAAAATATACTAGAAAAATCAAGAAAAAATTACGATTACCAGACTTTTGGAATTTTTCAAAAATATGGAGTAGTTCCGGAGATATTAGGCGTCAAAGTTGGGGTTGCTGAAAAACGCTCGGTTTTATCAAATTCACCTCGTGACGTCACATTACCGTATGGATCTCAGCCTCTATATGGGGCTAGTATGCGCTCCATACGTTAACATTAAAAATAGTTATAATTGATTGTAATTAGTAGGATGTTAGTCCTTAAATTCAGATTGGATGTGATTTTGTTTTGTTTTCTGTGTTTTTTTTTTATTGTTTAATGATAATAAAGCATAATAAAGTAAAGATTTGTAAGATGACAATCTCCCAAAAGCAGATTAGTATGTAGCATAAGTAGAAACGGATTTTGTTATGAATTTCAGTTTCATGAGTGCCGAAATTCGTAGCGTGAAATTCGCAAAGTGATTATAGTACTTACTTCTATAGTACCTATACTAAATCTTCAAATATTTTTGCTAACTTTCGCTGTTTAACAACGCTTCTCAAGCTTTATTGAGATTTCACAACCTAGAGTGACGCTCAGAAATCTTAACTTGGTTGATAGTAAAAAAGTGGGAGTAAAATTACTTAGAGCAAGTATTTTTTTTTATGCTTAGTGAAAAAGGTCGTGATTGATTTATTATTTAATGAACACAAAAATACGTTTCGCAATAATGAGTATGAAAACTGTTTTCTTATAGGTAGGTACATCATGTAGCAATATTTTTTAATGAATAAAATAAAATAAAATAAAAAAATAAAAAAGATAGCGCCGCAGGCGAAAACTAAGACATACAAAGTCTACATAAAAGAAGTAGTAATGCAGAATTAGTTTATTTTTTTGTAAAATAAAAAAATATTACATTCAGAGTAACATGGATAACTAGCACCGCAGGCAAAATTTAGCTTTATAGTAAAAATTGTTTTTTTTTTGCCTGGGCGTCCTCTCCGTTGTGCTTTTTGTGTTCATATATATCTTTTCAATATAAAACAAAAGTCAAAACGAATACTAAATAGGTAGTTATAGTAAAAGTTTGAGAACTACCGTTTTTTGCTAGTGACAAACTACCATTTTTTTTAGATATTGATGCTGAATCCCACATAAATATTTCAGTTCGTACGTATGTTCGTATTTTTCTCACTTCCCGTTACACATCATCCCTCTCATGGGTTTCCATGGATACAAAAGTTTATCCATAGAATTACTACTGGTCCAGCGTACAACATACTTGAAACAGAGAATACTTCGTGTCCAATTTCCACAATTTCCTGTTAATTCATTCCGGGGTAATCTTTTATATGAAATAGTTTTGTGCGTTCATTAATTGAGTGGATTTAGTAAACATTTCCAAGATACACATAGGATATAAAAAAATTAATAATATGTAGTCTTGGATAAGATATTTCATTACACAAAACATCAAAATTCAAGGTTTTTCAAGAAAATTTCCACCATGTCGTGTCGCTTTTGAGATGTCAGTTTTTAAAATTATAAGTTATTTTTAAATTTATTGAAAGGTATTGTAAGGTTAAATTCATTGTGAAATGTGAAGTTGGTTTGTATTTAGATTTTGCCATTGAAATAAAACCATTCGTCAAAATAAAAAGTGAGACGATACTGAAATACCTATAACATAATGCGTTCTGTAATAACAAAATTTCATATTTTTTATAACTACAGATATCAAATTCTAATGAGGGACATAAGCTTTTTTCTCTAAATATGAAGAATTATGTCTCATCTATAAATTTAACACTCAATCTATATTCAACGATGATACCAACTTGACATATTAAAAATTTGAAAATATTATTCATGGTAGGTACTAGGTAGGTACTAAAATTTCTATTGGATGAAGCAAAGTAGGTAGGTACATACCTAATTAGACACTGAATCCCACATAAATATTTTAATTCGTACCTACTCCTATGCTTCTAACATTTTTCACTATATCCGTTATGAAGAATTATGTCCCTACAACTGATGCAGGTATATTTATAAACGAAAATAGTCAACAATAATAGGTAATTGGAATATCAAATGTTTCCCAAAATCAGATAAATATAAGCAAGTTATTGAAAACAGAGTAATATTCTAATTTCAAACTTGACATACCTATTATACCTACCTAATTACACAGAAAACAGGTATTATTTATATGGTAGGTAGGTACCTAAATTTTTATTCAGTGATACAAGGTAGGTACTTTCCTAATTAAACGCTAATTATATAGCAATAAATAATTTATTATTCTATACAATACCTTTAAAAAACACAGGTGAATCTCTGAAATAATATCATATTTTGCATTATTCTGGATAATGAAGCACACTTTTTACTCAAGATTATTATCAAACAACACTAAGTAATCGTTTCATTAGGAATTACTTATAATTTAAACAACAATAATATTAAGACAATATAACGACATTCCAACAAAATTTGACGTTTGCAACGTAGAATTGGGTAGAAAAAAAACTAACAGGTACTAAATATTTGTTAACCGAAAGCGTTATTTGTAACAGGTATTTGATATAACAGTAAGGAGTATTTATTAAATATCTGTTTAAAAAAAAGCTAATGAACTTGGATTTAAACGAATTTACCTATATTTGTTTAGTAAAAAGGTATAACTATACGAGTATTAATACTTTTTTAAATTATTTATTAGGTTAGTAAATAACAGGCAAGGCTTGCAGCTACTGCGAAATAACAGTTTTGGGAGTAACAGTTTAAATTAGCTAACGCCCAACACTAATAAATGTCAACGAGAAGTTTTTTTTTAAAATCGCTTTGACAGTGATGAAAATTGTCTTTAGCCAGCAGCGATGAGTGTCATACACGTAGGTAATTTATTATTATTCAAGGTGTTATATTATGAAACTAAAATACCTACTATGAAAAATATTAATCTTTAAGAATTATACCTAATTTCAGTTTAAGACTACCAAATTACGTACGATTTTAGCGGTTCGATTATGGTGTAAACATAATATGAATATGGCAACACTGATTCCTTTTGTCAGATGCGTCTGTCAACTTCAAACAAATTACGATGTTTTGTTTAGTTTGGCGTTTACATGTAATGTGTTATTATAGGCAGGCAATAATTCTAACACAATTTGGTGTGGAGAATAATTAATGTGCTTACATGAAATGAGTTTATATAGTATTTGATAGTATTATAATAATACATGGAGTGTTGAGTAGCAAAATCTGTGTTCAGACATAACCTCAAAAATTTTTTATGGTAATTTTTTTTTTAAATACTCATGTTTAAATTCATTGTTATAATTAATACTACTTCTCTTTAGGAAATACAAGGAAGTTACAAGACTTCGTCACTCGGAGCCATTTTGTGGTGTGTTTTTAACTATCTGATACCATTAGTGTAGGCAGTACAATGGTCTTTTTGGGTGTGTGGAATATGACATCCAGAAGTCAACTGCAAGTTTTTAATCTCAGTGTGAGGATACACTTAAAGGTTCATTAAGGTTGAACATTCATGATGATTTAAAATTCCAGGTACGAATCATGAAATTGTAATCTGGCACTGTGAAAATCATGGAGTTCTGGATAATTTTAATGTTCGGATCACAGAATTTGTAGGGAAATTCAAGGTGCGTACAATGTTTCAATATGCATTTACCTACTACATATTTCTCTATGACTGTGTTTATCTTACTTAGTAATTGTTGAAGGTTTTCACTGTGATTACTCGATATCATAGCGTTTTAGAGATGCACCCTATGTAACTTAACTTGATTGACGTTTCGACACTCCTACTGGTCTCACCGAAAAACTAAGCAACAATGTTTATCTTAGTTAACTAGGTAATTTATTTAAAATAGATCTGATTAATTCCTGTTTTAGTAACTCGGAAAGCTGTGGAGGGGTATTCCTATGGTGCCAAACCGTTGGACGAGCCGATGTACTGAATTGAAATTTATTATTTGGAAATATAAAAAAAATTGATGGACGTCAATGGCGATAGACGAGACATTCATAGATTGTCAAAGATCCATGAAATTAAAGTTGTTTGGTCGGCTGATGCCAATAATTCTGTAATGATGTTTAATATTATAAGTAATCCTTAAATCACATACAAAATAAGCATGTTTGGTATACCTAAACGTCCTATTATTATATTCATTCAACAGATGGCTAATAAATAAATGGAATATAAATATATACCTAAACTACATCTTTGCATTACATTACTTTTTAAGAACATAAATACTACCTACATTAAAACCTTTAATAATTTGATATTTATTTTTTTAATAATTTCATGTAGACAAATTAGTAGTACCTACCTATTAAAACATTTTGATTATCTTTGTATGTATTAAGTGTTTATAGGAAAATAAACACATCAATAATTTACATTATTTTATGAATCTTAACTTTCCATACATAATGTTTTGTTAAGTAATATACACAACTGCTTTTTGGAAATACTTGGCTCTGAGTTGTACAACACACTTTTATCCATGAACGTCAAAAAGTACTACTACAGGATGAGAAAAGTGGGTTTGTATGTCATAATTTTATAGTAATTTACCCCCATGAAATCTTTTTCAAGAACATGCAGTACTCATTGCAATTGACATATATATTTCATTACACTTCACCGTTTCTTACGAGTATATTGAACTATTCCAAACACAAGAGTTTGCCGTTGCGAAGCACGGGAAATGTACCCCTAATGCTTATATTACCTATACTTCCATAAGGATGAACTCAAAGGTTGCATACAAGGGGAATGAAACATCAGATAAAGGTTCTCTATCCAAGCCCATGATGTTAGAAGTTAAAGTAGTTGGGCAGTCTGAATGCATGCAGGCTCATGATTGGTATGTGTGAAAGTCACCAAGGGAGGCAAGTATTATGATGAGAGCAGCTATAACTCATTACTTTATGATGTGATAGATGGATGAATGTGTTTCGGGTCCCATTGCTGAACTACTCCTTCATCCAAACCCAACATTTGACCGTAGCGAAGCACGGGTTCTTACGCTAGTGTAAAATACAATACATTTTAAATGACGGTACAATATTCGTCCTTCCACACTGCGGGGGAGAGACATACATAATACAATGCTATTGTAATATTAAAATATAAACAATGCAATAAAAACAACAAAAAAATAGACAATGTTTTACAACAATAGTACTACCTAGAGTTAAGCATATGTTCAATGTTCATTCATTATATTTATATTATAAGACATGGTTATAATATTAAGAACTCTATTCTATTCTATACCTTCACGCCACGTCGCGTCCCTTGCAGGGTAGGCAGGGAGGACAGAGCGCCAGACAGCCCTATCCTTACACACACTCCTAGCTTCCGTCACATTCATGCAATTTGTCATACACGCTCTGCGATTCCTTTTACTCAAAACGCGTCCATCCTTGAGGATCTGGTCGACATGATCGGACCAGGTTAGTCTCGGGCGGTCGCGCTTCCTCACCCCTCATCGCTCACTCAAATATATCTTTTTTGTCATCCTGTCATCATTCATTCTCTCAACATGCCCAAACCATCTTAGTTTGTTTACTTTCATTCTTGTCACAACACCAGTCTTGCAGTCACTCATTTCCCTATTAATTCCCTTTCCCATTCCCTATTCCTAATATTAAGAACACCTATGTAATAAGCAGAAACAGCTTCAAGGATAAAAATCTCCCTAGAAACAATAGGTACTTAAGTGTACCTACCATATTTTTACTATTTATGGTTTTATTATTAGTAGATATTTTATACCAGTTTTTTACCTATCGAAAATCGTGACGATAACGTATGTCCAAGTCATCTCGTGGACAAAATACTTCATAATACTATACTGGCCCGTTGTATGGAGAACAGTACGACAGATAATGTGACGTCATGCGCTATTTAGGTATAATCCGACCGTTTTTAAAACAGTCAACTTTGAGCCTCTGTAACTCTGCTGTTTTTCAAGATATCGAAAAAATTCCTTCAGTTTTGTAAATGTGATTTTTAGGAGAATTTTATTGAATGTTAAAAAAAAATTGAGTTACTAGCTCATTAACACCTCAGGCGATTTTTTTTTAATCGATAAACTAAATTGAATAATATGTAAGTATCAGTATTCTTAATTTCCCGCTTAAGGCCAGCAATTTATTGGTATTAATTTATTTTTATTTCTCTTTATTTGTAATAATAAATTAATAACAATACCGTGCATCTATCATGCTGTGCACACTCTTAATTGGAGGGTTAAACTGAATTTATTATTTCGTGTATGTAATTATACAGGGTGTTTGATAGATGGATACAGATATCTTCAGGAGTGATAGTAGAGGCCATTTAGGATCTTTTGAGCCAAACTAAGCTTAGTCGAGAGTCGCACGATTCTCGAGATATTCGAGATTTTAACTTTTTTTCTAAATACCCCGAATTACTCAAGTTTTAGCCCGATAGCATCGTAATAGTAAAGGTACCTACTTAGTTATATCATTATTTTTTGTTACCTGGGTATGTGTTTAGTCTATCTGAATCATAAGTTTCAATTGTAAAACAATCATGTTAAAAAAATATCGCATTAAAGTTTCGAGAAAGACATATTTCAAAAACGAGTTACGATTTCGGAGAGGATTTTAGGTAAGAAAAAAATTGTCCAAAGATTTAGAAATCTGAAAAAAACTTCTCTGGTTTATGCGGTTTCAAATGATTTTATTTATTTATTTATTTATTTCATAAGTACAACACAGACACTGAATACACATAGAAATAGAATGGACATGGAGTATTTATATAGTTCGAACAGCGACCTAATTAGTTTGTACAAGTTTAGTCAATATTGTATCGTCAATAAGTAAGAAATTAGAAGCTAATCTATGATTAAATATAAAATTAAATAAAAAAGTCAAAAGAAGAGAACAAAAAAAAAACAACAATCTAACCTAAAATTAATATGTCAAATTAAATTATAAAACTACTTATACAAATACATTAAAAAGAAAACAATGATATGAAATGATATACAAAACATTATAAAAAACATTATTTTCATAGATCTATGATACAAAAACTTAAATAGATCGCTACTATTTTAAGCAAATTTCCATACAAATTCGGAAATAGTGAATTGAAAGAAAATGTGTTTTTCACTATGCAACTGTACCTATAGTAAATTTGTATGGAAATTTGCTTAAATCAGACGTGATCTATTTAAGTTGGTTATTGTATCATAGATCTATGAAAATAATGTTTTTATTATGTTTTGAATATCATTTGAAAGAGCATAAACCAGAGAAGTTTTCTGAATCTTTGGACAATTTTTTCTTACCTGAAATCCTCTCCAAAGTCGTAACTTGTTTTTGAAATATCTCTTTCCCGAAACTTTAATGCGATATTTTTTTAACATGATTGTTTTACAGATTGAAACTTATGATGATTCAGATAGACTAAACACATACCCAGGTAACAAAAAAGAATGATAGAACTAAGTAGGTACCTTTACTATTACGATGCTATCGGGCTAAAACTTGAGTAATTCGGGGTATTTAGAAAAAAAGTTAAAATCTCGAATATCTCGAGAATCGTGCGACTCTCGACTAAGCTTAGTTTGGCTCAAAAGATCTTAAATGCCCTCTACTATCACTCTTGAATATATCTGTATCCATCTATCAAACACCCGTAAACGTACGAGTGTGTCTGTTAACTTTCTGTGGGTGTTCTTCAAAAACACACTCATCAATCTGGGTATTCTAATATGTATTTCTTTTATTATCTGGGAAATTCGTTCTAGTACCTAAAGCCGGCCCTTTTTAGGCCATCAGAATAAGCGAATGTTATACAGCTGTAATATTTTCTAAATTTCTAATACAATATTATTCTATTTAAACGTGTCGAGTGGAAACAACGCCTGTTTTCGCGCCAATTTAGTGCAGCGAGTGTTTGTTAATCAATTAGTAAAAATGTCTGTGAAAAATGTGTTATTTTGGCCGAAGAACAATGTACGGAAGGAGGGAGGATGAGTGTGAGGCCTGCGCCTCGCTAGCGCCAACAGAGGCTTTCTGGCCTAGCACAAAAATATGGAATTTTTCGTAAATCCCTTCATCAACAAGAAGAGGATGTTTTTGGAGACGAGTAAGTATACCTACCTTAATTCTAATACATACATATTTTCCATAGAAACACTCCTTAATTACTTTCCGCTCATGTTTTTTTTACTTTGTTACAGATTATTTGACGGCTAGGAAGGAAGGTGTGGACGCAGATGGAGGATGCCTTCGTCCAGGAGTGGACGGGAGTAGGCTGAAGAGGAAGTAGAGTTTCTTAACAACTTGACGGATGAGGAAGGAGAAGACACCTCAACCGTAACAGCCCTGATGATGAAGAGAATATCTTCAATAAGAGAAGCTTTCATTAATTGAAAATCCAATTGGAAATTAATAGTGTTAGAATAGTGTACCTACTTAAAATACTAAATGGATCGCGCCACCCTAATTTTGTGTCTAATTATAAGACATCACACGAACTAGTAAATTATTACAATTTCTTCCCATAATTTGCACGTACACGGTGAATAGTGATTCTTATTTCTATATCTTCACATTATTACATATAAATTTTAAAATTATTTGGGAATATATATCCTATTAGATTCCAATAAAACAGTGAAAAAATCCAATACATAAGTATGGATGTGCCTTAATCAATGATTATGTTTTTCTATCAGCTAACTCTATATCGATGTGATGTTCTGATTGTAATTACATTATGTTGTACGTTGTTCTTGTAATATTGTATTTGATTCAGATATGCTTTACTATAAATATATGTATTATGAATTATACCATTTTTCTTTTGATATGTACCTTAAAAAGACGTCAATAATGACGTTAGATTACCCAGTAAATGATGTCTAAAATCACGTCATTTATTAGGTTATTTACTGTCACTAACGACGTCTCGTTAGGTCATATCATGACGTCATTGGCGACGTGCCGATGTCACAAATTATTACGGTATAAATCACGTCATTTATTACGTAATTTACCGTCATTAGTGACGTTAAAATAGGTAATAAATGACGTGATTTATCCCGTAATAAATTGTGACATCGGTACGTCGTAAATGACGTCATGATATGACCTAACGAGACGTCGTTAGTGGCGATAAATTACGTAATAAATGACGTGATTTATCACGTAATAATTTGTGACATCGGCACGTCGTAAATGACGTCATGATATGACGTAACTAGACGTCGTTAGTGACGGTAAATTACGTAATAAATGACGTGATTTATCACGTAATAATTTGTGACATCGGCACGTCGTAAATGACGTCATGATATGACGTAACTAGACGTCGTTAGTGACGGTAAATTACGTAATAAATGACGTGATTTATCACGTAATAATTTGTGACATCGGCACGTCGTAAATGACGTCATGATATGACCTAACGAGACGTCATAAGTGACGAAAATTACGTAATAAATGACGTGATTTATCACGTAATAATTTGTGACATCGGCACGTCGTAATTGACGTCATGATATGACGTAACTAGACGTCGTTAGTGACGGTAAATTACGTAATAAATGACGTGATTTATCACGTAATAATTTGTGACATCGGCACGTCATAAATGACGTCATGATATGACGTAACGAGACGTCGTTAGTGACGGTAAATTACGTAATAAATGACGTGATGTATCCCGTAATAATTTGTGACATCGGCACGTCATCAATGACGTCATGAAATGACCTAACGAGACGTCATAAGTGACGAAAAATTACGTAATAAATGACGTGATTTATCACGTAATAATTTGTGACATCGGCACGTCGTAAATGACGTCATGATATGACGTAACGAGACGTCATTAGTGACGGTAAATTACGTAATAAATGACGTGATTTATCCCGTAATAATTTGTGACATCGTCACGTGATGTATGACGTGTTTCTGGACCAAAAAATCACGTCATTTATTACGTCACCTTGTTGCTTGGGTATTATACAACTACACACGTAATAATTGTATTTTAATGACGTACAAGTATGTATGTGTGCATGGGCGTCAGCAGCTGCCCCCCCCCCCCCTCCCGTAGATATTGGAATAGGTATATATTTTTTCATACTAAATGATAAAACCTCACAAAAAATCACACTATTACCGCACATTTTTTCACCATATCATAAATTTTCTAAAATTAGCATGGAAATCCATCAGTTGCATTTAAACAAAATTGCCAGCGGTGCTACTTTTTTTAATTTTTTCAGAAAACTTATTTTTCATACATGCGCAAAATATCATACACATATTCAAATAAACCAAACCATATCTTGACCTTCTTCACTATGTCTCACAAAAAAAAATTCGTATGCGGCGCTATTTATACCAAATTTCAATTTTGTTGCCCCCCCCCCGTAGCTCTGAGACTGGCGACGCCCATCTATGTGTGTATGTTTGTATAATTAAGAATAATTATAATTGTCGTTTGTGGAAGACTAGACCTATAATATAATTTAATTCTCGTATGTACGCCCAAATATTTACTACGCGTGTTCTCAATAATGTTTTGACCGCATGAAGTATTTCACCAAACACACCCTCTCATAGAACTAAGGTACTACAATTAACTACTTTTAATTATGGGTCACACTTGAAACGACGAAAATTAAAATAGTCCATATTTACTACACCTTTATTTATCTTTATCTGTTGTTGTTTACATTTATATTTTCAAATTTAAGTAATTTCCCAATGCCCCAGCAGCTTGATATTTTGCACACATATTTGCTTTAGGCGTTTAAATTTAATATTGTAGTACGTTTGTTATAACAAGAATTTTCTACTTTTCGTAGTTGAATATATAACATGTAGTTATCTCAGCAGATACACAGCACAGGATGGACCTTCCATCAGGCTTATGACTGATCGTCGGCTGAGTTAATGTGATCACTTTACGCTTAAGTAACATTCACCGATTCCAGTCCATCAATCTGGAATGTTACATAAGTGTAAAGTAATCATAAGTAAAGTAGTCATAAGCCTGATGGAGGGTCCATCCTTTGCTGTGTATCTGTTGAGATAACTAGCTGAAAATATTGGAGTTTGTGAGGATGGAGGATGGAGGAAGTAGAGTACGTGAGATGATAGAGAAAATATTCGAATGAGACGTGGTCAGTTTAATGGAGAGGCGCTGAGAATAAAATGCTTCATTGCAAGTTGTCTAGCAGATGGGAGACGGGAGATAGTAGGAGATGGTGAACTTTAAGCTATAAGGAATAGAGAAGTAGGGGGGGGGGGGGGGGGGCGTCGTGCATAAATAATAATCTGAATGTCAGATGTACAGTGAGAAATGGGAGTTATATTCCATAGATGTGTCGCACGCTTAACAGGAAAGCGTCACACCTCAAAAAATGCAAAATTGAAAATATTTAACTTATTTTAACTCAAGAAAGAGAAAAAGAGTATATCTATAACATTATATAAAAATTTCTTTATAAATTATTATTTTATTTAGATTTTCATTATTTATAGAAAAAATGCCTATATACAACTACTTGATACTGTGGCCCACTAGCGGATCCAGGGGGTGGGCTAGGGGGCTGAAGCCCCCCCCAAAAACCATGAGTGACAGTACTTTTTATACAACAAATCTAGGGGTTTCAGCCCCTTAGCCCCCCCCCCAAAACGTTGAGTGACGGTACTTTTTATCATTTGACAAAATTCAGCCCCCCCCCCCCAAAATTGAATCCTGGATCCGCCACTGCAGTGTGGCCCTACAAAAGACTTATATATGGGTATGGGAAGAAAGTATTTTTTGTCGTACCTTAGATATTTTCAAGCAATATGTCGTAGTCTGTCGGTATGTACAAAAAACTAAAATCTTTTTCTGACTTACAGAATTAATTAAATGTTATTAGTATTAAAATGACGAAGCGTTCAACATGAAGTTGGTCATAGTTGGCACTCCACCGTTTCATTCAATCCGGGGGCCTCATATTCAGTCATTCATTTGCAGTTTAAATTAAATGTACAATTCAAAATATTACAATAATATAAGCAAAAGCAACACAATCGGAAAATCATACAAACTGTTAACGAGGGCGAACTTATCGCTTCGAATTCTTCAATAATCATATTTTGAATAGCGATCTGGACATTTTTTGTTTAACTTTATGAAAAAGTTAATATTCTGACTTGTGGCACTTTTCTGTTAATCGTGCGATAAATTCTCTTGAATTGTGTGGCTCGTAAACTTGTCATGAGGTATTTCCACTCCATCCCCGGTTAGTCCTACCCCCCCCCCTCTTCCTCCACACTTTATGGCTATTGTCTGGACGTTTTATTTTCTCAAGAATTCTTCAGACCCAGCTGTCGTTATACTCGTATTTCCTCCACAATCAAATAAATTCTCTGACATTCGACCACACGCCGCCACTGCATTAAACTTTAACCTTAAGTATTACTTAAGTTACTATTACTATAACTTCACCCAGTAAAACCCAATAGTTGGGTTATAGGTGAATTCTCTATGAATACATGCACAGTCAGTACATACAGAATATTCCTCGATGACCAAAGGTTTTTTTTTTTACTTTTTCTGCGCAAATCTATGATCATTGTTTATTTTTTTTTCTGTTTAATAAAATTTTAAAATCTGTGGTTTGCCTGTTCTATGGGTGAGTGTGATTGAGTATGGCTAATTTAACTGTGGCGCATGCTTTTGGGTGACAGCTGAATTGAACTCACATCTTTTTACAAATTTTGATTCTGTCAATTCTCGGCGGGAGGCGACATCGAAATGTATGAACCCAAGAACCTCCGAGAAGCGTATTTGGTATCGTTTGGAACACCGCGAAAAACGAATCTAGGATGTGAAGACATAAAATGTTCTTTTAAAAAATATTTTTTACGATTACTTATTTATATTTTAACGACACTCTTTTAACGTATACCGTTCCTTTGAATGGAAATCCCGTATGTAGATACTCGATTGCTAAATTTTCATAAATTGCAGCATTGATTTTTAAATAGGTAAGTATGTATAAGTAATTATATAATAGTGGTCGTATATCTGTATGTGAATGTCTGTCGGTGTTAGTGTATATGTATAAGTGTATGTATGAGTGTGGGGGTAATGAAGCGAACAATAGAATATGAAAATAAAAAGCATTATAAATTTAAATTTGGACACAAAAGCTTTCAGCGCCATCTGCCTTCTGTTCCATGAATTATTCATGAAATCAAATTCTATACTGTAAGGGGGATGAGAGATGTATGTAGGTAGCTGGTAGGTAACTACTAACAATATAAATGGTTTTATTAATTCCGTTTAATTATAAATTATTATCGCGTTACTTTCGAAAATTCTGAAACTGTGGAAGTTATTTCGGCATTTCCAATACACGCTTAATAATGGTACTTTGAAATACATTTTAAAAGCTTCAGGAAAAGTATTCAGAACGCATGATATTGTTTTCTATCGTCCATAGGTCCATTCGGGCACCTGAACTCGTCAATTTTTACAATTATAGCATATTATCAAACAATAACAATAATCGAGATTTTCCTCAACGAAAGCGGGAGATATGGTTATTATGTGATCTTCACTCCGTTGTTTTTTATTTTTCCGCAAATCTTTCAATTGATTTTCCAACCACTTTCTGACTACTAACAGACATGCAAGTTTGCAAACGTACGTAAACCCGGTGATAATATAATTCTGCACTAAATTGTATCAGCTTACTCCAGCGATAAAAAATATGTTGGGGGTTTGAGGGAGTCCAAGGGTCGTGTGAGGTCATGTGTGGTATCGTATGAAAGGGAGTTGGAAAAGAAATCCAGATCATAAGTCAGATGCTGTCCAGCTCAAGCCTTGGAAGACACCGAGCGATCGAGAGGATTCAGTCACCGCACACTGCCGTGTTTGGTATCTTATGAAAGTGCTTCATGAGTGGAACTCATATTATCTTTTTACAAATTTTGATTCTGTCTATTCTTGGTGGGAGGCGCCATTGGAATGAAGGAATCCAAGCGCCTCGGAAGGGCGTGTTTGGTATCGATTGAAAGACAGAGAAAAACAGTTCTAGGATGTGAAGTCATACAACCTTTTTTTTTAGTATACGGTTTTAGTTAAACTTTCATTATTGCTTGATCAAATAGACACTCATCAGTGCGAATCACGCTGGGGGCTTCTAGTTGATGTATAAAAAAAGCACGTATTGGCAGCGTGAACACACATTCATCTTATAAATGGTGTTTTTATTGTTTCCCTTGTTATGTTATGTTGGTATCACTGGGAGCTGAGAGCACACCAATATAAAGACAATTATACCAACATCAAACTACTAAACAAGTCTCCAATGTTACAAGAACAGTAACAATATTGCTATAAGTATAGTATCTAAATCATTTTGTAACAGTGAAAAGTAGCAGAAGTGTTCTGCCATCCTAAATATGCGCTTACACGAGCAATTTTTCGAGCAATAATTGCGGCAACACGTACAAATCGTATTAATTAACATTATTTCACAACATACCTACAGCAATTATTTCGGCAATATTTAAAGCGAGACAACGATATAGCGTGCAAACGAACAAAATCTTTCACTCTTATTTTTTTTGTTTTTGGTCACCCTGTCCTCATCCATCCCCTCAACATGCCCAAACCATTGAATGATATTCACTTCAATTCAAGTCACTGCACCGCGATTTGTGATTTCGATTATTATTTATGTGAAACAGTACCTATTTTCATCTCCTTTTTTGTATTGTATCACTGCTATTTTTTAACCCATTTGTGATTGTTATTTTCGTAAAATGTTTGTATCACATCTAGACCTATATAGTGTGGTGTAGATAGTAACATATTATTATAGCCTCTACATAATTGATCGGTTTTCATTACGAAAAACAATAATTGGAATTGTGGTTTGTGGAAATGTTACCGAAATTAAGGAAACTCCAATGATGATCACAATAATACCTCACCATATAATATATTATCTAACAGGTTTTATTGTTTACGATATAATATGGGGCATGTTGAAAGAACGTGCAAGTATGAAAAATGCATGAATGTGACGGAAGAAAGAAGTGTGTGTAAGGACAGGACAGTGTGACGTCTTATGATGTGATACCTGTGTTCCCTGGAGGAACGTTATAAGTGATAATAGATCGCAAACTCATTGAAACTTTTTTTATCCTGACACAATGGAATGACAAAAGGTAGAAAATTAAAAGTAGGGAGATAAACATTTAAAAAAAAAGATTTTTGAGACCTTTGATCTCGACAACCTTACTAAATATGCTTTGGAAAAAATAGGGTATATAAGTACATTGAACTTTTATCTAGGGAATGACCGTAAAAGATTTGTTAAATATGTTGTATAGATTTCTCAAAAAAAATGTGAACAACATTTCTGAATTTTGTGTCGAAAGACTGCAACACTTTTCCCGAAAGTCGCAAAGAAAAATTATTTTTCGTATTGATGACATAATAACATGCATATACATATATTCTAGTCAATGACCACATTTTTTTTTAATGAAATGAAATTAACTTCATAAAGTTAAAAAAATACTTTAAAATCGTTCATGCTATTTTAAACCTTACGCCGTGGGAGACGACGCGTGAAGTCATAGTTGGGCTCCTAGCTTTAAATTAAAAGAAAAACTGTATAGTTGAGTTAGAAAGAAAATGAAATAATGAAATAATGAAAGGCTTGGCTAATCTTGATCAGAATTTCCTCGAACAAAGGAGAAGGCAATTACTGATGGAAAATGGAAATATGTTTTCTACAGCAAGTCTGTACAGTGGTGAGAGATTATTTCTTTTAATGAAATTTCAGGTGTGGTGTGACACGTAGAGAAGCAATAGATTTCTATTTCACTAAAGTGGTTTCCATGTGACCTTTGATTCTTAAATTAAATAACACTGATTCAGTGGCGTAACTAGTATTAGTGCCGCCCGGGGCGGACTCTGAAAATGCCCCCCCCCCCCCCCCCCTACCCCTAATGTACCCAGGGGTGTCTGCAGCTTTGAAGCTAAGCGAGATGACAATGAAGGTTGTGTTGTAGCTTTGTTTACTTTCTTTAAATAATAATATAAAAAATTAATTACGTTTAACAAGGTAACGTTTAAAAAGGACTTAAAAAAAGAGCGCAGGCGAATTTTTTTAGACAAATGGGTAAAATGATGAACCTGGTTATCTTTCTATAGCAGGTAACACATATGTATGCTTACAGGTATTGTATAGGGGAAGTGACCATGTAAGAAGTAACGAAATTTTAGTCATAAGATATCGAAAATCCAACTTATTTATCCTTTCTATTTATTCAAAAAAATTTAATGAAAATTGTTGTAATTTAATAGTTTTTCATAATAATTTAAGAAAATTCAGATATTTTTTAATTTGTGTGTTTTATTAATATGTTTTTTTATATGTTGTTTCATTTTGCCGCCCCCTGAAATGCGCCACCCGGGGCGGACCGCCCCCCCCCGTAGTTACGCCACTGCACTATTGTTCTGTACTTAGGAGGTGACCTTGCAATCCTCCTTGAGGTTGCGTTCTAACACTTCTAACAACAAACCACCCAACACAATACAGTCATTACATTATTTAATAATACAAGGGGATTTGTTACGCACGGCAATCATTTTCATCTATTTATAGCTGTAAAAATCCGTGTTACCGAAAAAATATAATATGAATGAGGATGTCGGTAGCCTGGTTGTTAACGCACTCGACTGTTAATCCGGCGGGCGCGGTTTCAATTCCCGATGCCGACCTACTCCACTTCAGACACAGGTTTTTTAAGCTTACTGTGAAGTGTACAAAGATGTGTTTGGGTTTATTTCGATACACCCAAATACATTTAAAAAATAATATATAAATGAAATGGAGTATAAATGAAACATATGTTTTCACATCCACTAATATCGATTTTTACATGTCAACCCCCCCTACCTCACTCCTGGGGGTGCGGGGAGTGTCAGTGATCATCTCATCAAGACCAAAAACTATAGATTCGACACTAATATCGATTTTTGCCTTCCAGGTCCTGCCACCTGCATCCCCTCCCCTTGCCTCCTCCTATAAGTGCCAAGAGTGTCACTGTTTATCGCATCAATACCAAAAACTATAGATTCGCCGAGAGCATGACTTTTTCCTTAAGATTTACTCTTTATTTATTTGAGTGAGAAGTAGTCAAAAAACCTTCAATTACATCTGCGCTTTTCACCCTACACTCATTACAGTCATTTTTCCGCATTCAAGATATTAGAGTTGGACGTTTTAAACTGACGTTATAAGTTCTATTATTTGAATTTGTATTTTCGAATCTTTCGAATGTACATATTCAAATAGAGTCCTACCCTACATAAACATTGCGCCACGGATTTTCAACCGTTGTATTCTAAGTTCTCTCTCCACTCTCCATTGTGGCACGCTATCGCAGTGGCCCATTGTGTTGCAAGGTGTGATGATTAATGCCAACAGAAATGTGGCCATTTATTTGACAATGTGAACATCATTCATGACAGAAGAGAGAATATTATAAGATACTGACTCTATATTTTATCATATCCTTGTAATGGTTACATGAAAATATCACACAGCGAAGAAGGCACACTGGGAAATTTGGTCCAAGATATTCTATGATTCTATTCTATGATTTTATGTAAATGACATTCTGAGATATTTGCAACCGCATAAGGTAGAGAATAGTACATGAACATGGAAAAAATTGCGTCGGGACAATTGAAGATTTCTCAGTTAATACTGAAGATACCATGCTGATTAAAACATGGATTTGGTATTTGATATTTGTAAATTTTTATGATAAAAAATAATTCTAAAGTTACCCCTGAAATTCACTGAAACTTGATATTAATCCGGAGGTTTGTTAGATATAACGCTGCTAATTGGTTGGTAAAATGTTGAAAGTAAGACACAGAGACTCTAGTGGATGTTTTTTTTAAATATTCGGTCCACTTTTTATACAATAAGCAAAAAAATCCTATTTGCGCTAATACTCTCATACAAAATTCGATAAAGCTGAAGCGATAGAAGAAAAATTTTACTAAGAGGATATCGTCCCTTAACAAAAACCCTGTACCTACAGATATTTTGTCTGTTCATTGTCTATAGGAGTACACTACCCCCTAAAAAGAACCTATAAAAATGTATATTGAATGAAAGAAAATTGCTTTGTTAAGACTTTGATGTCACTAAGTAAAGTCAGGACAATGTTGTTCATGTAATAATACTTAACTTAACCATAATGAGAGTATAACAGTGGCCAATATGCTGACTCATACTGCCGTATAATAATATTGGTCTAATGAAGGGTTTAATGCCTACCAACATGACGCACATAATCACTAAACATAAGCTTGTCTTAAGGGCGGATATGCACTGAGGAAAAATCGTTCTATTATCGCTTCAGCTTTTTAAAGTTTTATATGAGAGTGATAGGGCGAAATATGAATAACGTAAGCGACAATGTGAACCTTTTAAATAAAAACTGTAAACAAATTACAGTTTTTTTCCTCAACAGAAACGAGAGGCATCTTCATTCACTCCTCAGCAGATGGCGTTAGCATCGGAAAATTGGTTCATTGTGAAATAGTTTTCAGCTGTAGCATTTATACAACATCCAAAAATTACACAATTGAAAGCAGAATGTGGTGGAATAGGTGAACGTTGCCCTGGGCATAAAGTGATCACTTAATAAGTCAAAGCTGACTCGTAAGCGTCGGAAAACCCATCCTGTTTTCTTCCCCAAGGGAGTTTGCATAACGCTACATTATGTGAATGAAGATGCCTCTCGTCTCTGTTGAGGAAAAAACTGTAATGTATTTCCATTTGTGCAATGCAGATATATCCGGTTCCATACCTAAAGTAATTTAGGTATATCTCAAATGTAAACAAATTTATAAATCTGCGACAGTCAACTTGTCTACATTATAATTACCAACATTTTGGCTAAATTATACTTTTACATCTGAAAAACTAAACGGATAATCCATAAGTCCCGTAAATTTCAGGGGTGCTTTCGTAATATTTTTTATTCAAGGAATTGCCAAACATTGTGATTCTAGGACAGTCAACTTGTAGTCAATACTTCCATCTATCACTGTCTTCAGTTTCAAGACTATGCTCTCAGTATTGGCTGAGTAAACGATATGACACCAAAGCAGAATGACAGCATATGGCCTCTTTTAATATAAAAAAAAGCTTAACAAAATAACCAAGCATCATAACTTGTAATGAGACATTAAGCTCACTGAACAGGACTTTTATAACCGCTAAGTATATTGGTCGTAAAACTTAATATCTATATCGTACTTTATTTAAGATTGACTTATATAGTTGTATGGGGAAGAAGCCTAGACGTATTCGTAAACAACCTCTATATTAAGGTCTCCTATGCATAGAAGAAAAAACGTTCCATTATTGCTTCATCTTTTTCAAATGCTGTATGAAAGTGTTTTTAGCGCGAAATATGAATAACCTAAGCGACAATGTGAATTATACCTTAAAAAAAATAGGGCACGAATTTAAAAATTCAATATTGTTAAATCGTTGATCTCGCATATTTAATTACAATTTTACATCTTGCAAATTGAGCGGATAATCCGTAGGTATATCGCCCAAATTTCAGGGGTACTTTCAAAGCTATTTTTTATTCGGGGGATTTTCAAATAGTGTAATTCTGGATCTATCAAGTTGTAGTCAATACTATCATGTTTACTTGTCTTCAGTATTAAGACGACGTTCTCAGTATTGGATGAGAATAAAAAAAAAGAAAATTACAACATTTTTTGATGAAGAAAATTACATCATTTTTTGATGATTGCAACAAATGTTTTTCAAAAAAATAAGACTGAAATTTCTTAATAAGATTCGGAATCCCCACTCACCAGGTATGCATATTTCCAGTACAGTATCTAATTTCCTTATGGGGGGTGGAGGGGTAGCTCAAGATACAGATGAGTCCTCCCCCCATTAGGCCCCCGCCCCCCATATCATTAATGGTAATGGATCGTATAATAAATTAAAGTATTTATCAGGAAATGTTTATTATAGGAAGGTACAAGTATATGTAGCAACGATAATGTATTTTGAATTTATTACAGCGAAACATATTTCGCATATTTTAATAATGTTCCCTTGCTTGAAAATTTCGCGTTCGAAATAGAACGATGTTATTCGCGAATGTCGTGCGTCTTACGCGAATAATGCGAATTAAGTATAATTTTTTTTTACAATAAAATGTAAATTTTTAGAATATTTAAAGTGAATTTCTAAATTCATTTTGATATTTTGAAAAAAGTAGTACCTACTACTTAATTAAAATATTATTAAAAAAGTGGGAGAATAACCTCAGCGAAAACAATCTCGGAAAAGGCAATTTACATAAGTTTTGGCCGTTTTGTATAAAATGTTTTTATGTTCATGAGTCAAAAGCTGCAAAGTTGTCCCGAAATAAGTTGGTTGGTGGGGCGTTCAGTGGGTTGGTGCCGGGTTCGAACACCGGCGCTGGCGATGTATTCCACACTTTTCGATACAGGGTTTTAGCCTAGTGAAAAGTGTGTAGGAAAGCATTTGGGTTCGTGTATTCAAGAAGAGATCCTTTTTAAAAAAAAGTTGTATGAAAAATAACACTCCATTTCCCGAAAAATAACACCGATGTTTTCCAACGCCCACTTACGAGTATAATAAATTGGAGTTGTTAGTTAAATAATTATGGTAGGTAATTGAAAATATACAACGAAGAATTTTCTTATTGTAAAAACCTGAAAGACGATCCAAAATGTGTCGAGAAAACACGCCATAAGTAATGAAAATTGATTGAATTAATTTCAGGAAGATGATGAAAAATTTAATAGAAGATTAATCAAACTGCGAGGTGACTGTTGTGATGAAAGAAAATTAAAATTAATAAGTCACTATGGTTCGAATAAAATCAAAATGGACATTTTGAAAATTGTCTAATTAGGCTAGGGACCCAACTACAGTCATTTCCCGCGGCTTCAAAATCGCATGAACAATCGCATGATAAAATGTTGGAAAAATGTTTTTATCAATTCAAAAAAATCTCTGCGACTTTCAGGAAACGAGTTGCTGTCTGTCGGAAAAAATATCAGAGGTTTTTTTCACATTTTTTGAGAAATCTCTACAAGATCTTATACAAAATCTTTTACGGTGATTCGCTAGATAAAAGTTCAATGTATCTACCCATTTTTTCCAAAGTAGATATATGTATTTAGTAAGGTTGACGAGATATAAGTTCTCCCGTTTTTTGAAATGTCAATATGCCGGCATATTCTTTAGCTAGTTGATTTTAATGGTATTGAAAATTGGCTCACCTGTTGTCTCTCTGCAGCAGTGACTTGGGTGATGTCCAGGCCTCTCTGACTGTACTGAGGACTTCACTAAGAGCCGGCAGAGTGGCTGTGGGGGCACGCCGTTCTGAAACAAATCATCAATCACCTAATTACCAATCGTCCTGCAACATTGCAATGAAATTTAAATCACAGAAAAGAACTTATATCACCTATGTATGATGTATGTATATAGTTTATGGAACTGGAGAGACCGGAGTCAGAATGATATTAAGATCGTGAAAGCTCATTTATTGACGTGCTTTAGGAGAAAAGTTGTGAATGTATTCCATTGTGCAGCTAAACCTATTTTTCAACGCCCTATTTAGTATGATGTTTGTTTGCGTTCTACACTGCAAAGGTATATTTTGACAGCTCTGTGTATGTTTTCATGCACACTTTAAGTCAAAGGCTCAAAAGCTGTCATGTCGGAGAGTGAACTATTGTATTTACAATAATAATAATAATAGTAGTTGACCAGATACTCTGACCATGACAGACACTTTTAGGATCACAACGCATGCACAACAACAAATAATTAGTACAATGGTTGGCGCAGTTGGTTGGAAAGTGGACTTCCTATCATAAGGTATCGGTTCGAATCTCGGTGCTGACGATATATTCTGCACTTCAGTTCACAAGCTTTTAGCCTGCCGCGAAGTGCGCATGAAAGTTTTCGGGTATATCATAAGTCATAAGCCTGATGGAAAGTCCATCCTTTGCTGTATATCTGTTGAGATAACAACTTGTTATTTTTTTATTATTACGTAAGCAACAGCAAACTTAGCGATACCAATTTTGTATCCATGCGAATAATTATGAGCATATGGGAATGGCACAGGTGGTACGAGTATCGCTATAGTGTGATATTATAGCGAATTGTATGGTGAGGCAATTATATTGAATTCATGTGATGACTGGATCGGGATACAGATACAAGTGATTCACCTTAGTTCATTGTCCTGTCCTTCTACTGGACAAACAATCATATGGAATGGATAAGGAATATAGACATTGCATCACTATACACTATATTATACTAAAGGAGAGAAATGTTTTAAAAGTTCTATGCGTGTGGTGGACGTCTCATTTCGGTGCAATACTGTCCCCCATAGGTGTGACCACATGTGACCTATATAATTATAATAATATCACCATATTTTTCATCTAATTATACAATTACCTAATCGCTTTTTTATACCTTTGGCTCAATTTTTATTAATTTTAAAACAATTAATTTGTTATTTTGTAATGTAATATAACTAATGTAATATAATAGCGTCGATATTGTAATAAAATAGGGCAACGAACTGGTCGGCGTAAGGACCAAGGAAGAGAGGACGTCCGAAGAAGTCTCGTTCCCCTGTGTCTAACTCTTGCAATGGAGTGGACCAACGAGCGCAGTTTTTCATACTATAATTATTCCACTATATGCCATCACGCCGCATCCCTTGCGGGGTAGACAGAGAGAACATATCACCAGGCTTTCCTATCCTTACACACACTTCGCGCTACCATCACATTCATGCAATTCGTCATATACACTGTACGATTCCTTTTACTATAAGAGTACTTATTGTCTTAAGGCAAATGACCTACTCGTAGGTAAACATTGTATCTCATGTTATCATCCAGCTAACATCATCCATATTACATGCAGAGCACCCCTCCCTGTCGCTTCCCCCTTCCCCCTCCTCATCCTCCTATCCCGAACTCTTTCTTCTTATTTTTTATATTTTTTATATTCTTGTTTATTTTCTGTTTTTCTGCCTAATAAATTGTAAAATCTGATGTGTGCGTGTGCGATGGGTGAGTGTGTGAGCGATATTGAGTATGGGTGTGTGAGACGACCGGAATGAACTTAGGTATATGTTTTAATTTAACTGTGGTGCATGCTTGTGGGTGACAGCTGAATTATGAATGAACTAATCTTCAATTACTTATAACAAACTATAGTTGTTATCCATTTTGCACTTACACCTGTAATAAAATAAAAATAAAATGTTCTTTTGAAGATATTAAATAATACATATTGTGTTGTCAAATAATAATATATTATATTGATATGGAGTCCAGTGAAAGGCGACACGTAGTGAGAGGAGTGAATAATAAATTGGCAATTATTCTAATGGTCATCCCAAGGGTCAGAGGACACTGGGAGGATAATATATTCCAATATATAAGATATAAGTGTTTTATATCCGTTCTATTCTAATATGTATAAGCCTTTGTTTTATCCTGAGTTCTAGTTGTAATATGTATTGTATCTGACATATATTTACATCTATGTTTCATGTACCAATAGCTCAGTCATTCAAGAAATCAATGTATGGGGAATTCGGCAAAATTAATAACGGATTGGACTCTATGCAGTATGATACCTTAGGATAGGGTGTTTTAGAATATCAGGTCTCCCGCCCCCTCCACCTGACGCGTCCCCCCCCCCCCCCGAATAGGTCCCCCTATGTGGTTTTCCTTTTAGAAAACCAGTACAAGATAGAAGAAAACTGTCAAAGACAAAAATAGTCCTTAATAAATTCTCTACAAAATGGATTCGGCACATTTTGTAGAGAATTTATTAAGGACTATTTTTCTCGTTGACAGTTTTCTTCTATCTCTTACTGTTTTTCGATAAATTGAGGAAAACCACGTTACGCGTCAGGTGGAGGGGGGAGACCTGATATTCTAAAGCACCCCATCCTAAGGTATCATACTGCATAGAGTCCAATCTGTTATTAATTTTGCCAACTTAGGACTGCAATATAACTGAGCTACAAGCTCTACATAGGCTTGAAAGAAATCTAATACATTATAGAAATTATAGGCACGCTCGGTCATTAGAAGAAGCTGATTAGATACCTAATACTGGGGCCCATTAAATAATGTTGGTGATCATAAAAATATGAGCTGGAGCACAGGAAAGATCCGTTCCCAAAAAACATCCAGAACAACATCCAACAAACCAAACATAAAACATATTTTTCAACACAGAAGTTTGCCACTCACTATGAATGCCACATAAATAGTTGTCCAAAGAGAATGTTAGTAATATGCTGGGAAATTAAACCTTATCGTCGTTATCTAGAATACCAATCTAGATTATTAACTTGTCCTGTATAGTACAACCAGATTTATAATCAGTTCCTTATATAGAACACAATGACGTCAGTATACTTTAATTCAATCCTTACAAACAACTAATTAGTTCCTTAATTAACAGCAATACACGATATAATAGTATAATACTCTAGGTAATGCTGTATGAATGTAACGGTCAGTAATAAAGTTAGTAATCGTAAAAATACTCTCAAGTACCATGTTTATTTCTCCATATAATCATTAAATTAATTAAGTTTACCAACTGGAACGTGTTTTAGAGCAAGTAATAGGACAGTAGGCATACTTAATACAATTTTGAGCTATCAGGTCTTCTAAATCAAATATGTGTGCGTGTGCACAGTTTCGTGATGCTGGGACATTGGACGCAGACAAAGACGGATGAAGTTAAAAACAGCGTGGTGGTACAAGATATGTATAAAATAGATTTTAATGTTTAAATTACTGTATCCTCCAATTCACGGTTCGAGCTTTTCACAAAGCGAGTAGGAAAATGGAAATAGGTATTTGGACACGTCGATGCGTTTTCGTTTATCGTGGCTGTTGTCACTAAACTTCTCTAGTACTGATGAAATAATAACAAAACAAAAATTAATTCAATACAACCATGAACTGTGGGACTAGGTGGCGGAGATCGCAGCACTGCGATAAGCTTGCCCTAGTGAACAAATATTTTAGCATCTATTACATGTTTTGTTAACATATTCCTGTATTTCGTTGTTCACTTTACTTTCAGTACTTTTATTTTCAGGAAATCCCCAAGTTTATGCAACAAATAAAAAGGTGCTGTCATTTTGACGGGTCATATCTAATATCTACTTATTAAAGAAGAACAGTAGCTGCCGATGTTACTTCCAGGAATTGTCGGGGCTGCGTCAGCACATCTTGTAATGTGTATAATATTATTAGGTAGGTAAGAATAATTCAATGAATATCTTTGTGGGAGAGTGTAATAAGAGATGAGATAGCTACATGTATGTACACAGTACCTACCTATATGATACATATTAAGCTATGTTTTACACTAATTAATACCAGACTGTATCATACTCCCTTACTTAACAAAGTTTAAACAGCGAATACTTTGTCTGCGATACTCATATTCACTGACCCAATTTAGACATTAATTAAGTCAATAACTGACTAAGAGTAGGCATATTACTAAATATGCCTTAAAAAAATAGGGTAGATACATTGAACCTTTATCTAGTGAATGACTGTAAAAGATTTTTTATATCTTGTATAGATTTCTCAGAAAAAAGTGTGAAAAACACCTCTGAATTTTATTATGGAAAACGGAGACTTTTTTCCCAAAATCGAAATGCAATTTTTTTTTCGCATTGATCTCGTACCTAATACACACTAAAATGTAAGTAGTGAACGACCGTATTTTTTTAAGGAAACGAAATTGGCCCCAAAATGTAAAAATGCAATTTTTAGCATTTGATCATACGACTGTTCATTTGTTCAGATAACAACAACAACAGACGAAATTAAATAAAATTAAAGGGTGGTAAATGATTCGGTACCTACCTATTCGTTAACTTTAATGGAAAATAAAAAGTCTGTTATGTTTAAATTAGTAAAAAATCAATACTATATAACAATGATTGTTAGAAAATCTATAATTTTTTTTTAGCTTACCTATAAGAATAAATTGTATTGGATTCCCCAGGCAACGCGTCTAATAATAAAAAGAAACGGAAACATTGGCTGAACAGTGAACAGTCACGTCAGCGCTAAAAGTAACCCAATAACTTATAAGTCACTTTGTTAAAATGTCAATCACTTCACCTAATTTAATACGCACCATACTCAAAATGTTATGTACCTATAAATATATTATTTTATGCTGCGGAGAAATTTATTGATTTAATATTCATACACATGGAAGGTATATTTACAACCAGCTGAATTACCCGTGCTTCGCAAAGGTACGGTGTCTCCCAATGGTTTGAGTGAAAAAATTCCAACGCCCTTTTATACGATATCACACATGACCCCACACAACCCTTGGATCCTCTCATCCATCAAAATGGCGACGTTAAAACCTAAAGCAGATCGGTACGAAAGTTTTTGTGAATTTTCACAGCAATCCATCGTAAAATGCGGGAGTTATGCGAACACTGCCCTGTATATCGCAAAAACCACCTGGCTTTGACCACCCACGCAAATTATGGACTGCACTAAACAGAATCCGTACAGGCCATGGAAGATGTGCCGACTTTTTCTCCAAGTGTGGGTGGCTGGACTCCCCTGCCTGCGACTGTGGGGCGGAGAGGCAGACTGTGGGCCACATTGTGACTGAGTGATGCGACCTCCGAGCATACGAAGGGAGCTACAAAGACTTCCTATACCTGAATGAGCCAGCGACTGATTATATAAATAACGTTCAGTTTAGTTTCTGACGACCAAGCTTGCTTGCGAAATTTATCATTGCCCAATGCCCAACCTTCAAACTTTTTCCTTTGAGGGATGTGATATACTTATTTTGACCATACGATAAATAAAAAATAAATATGCGAACACTTACAAAAAAACCGACTTATTTTTATACATATAGATTTGATTCCGTATACTGATGTATGCGAGTGAGGCATGGACATGGCTGAAGAAGGAAGAATCAGGTATAAATGCTGTCGAGATGAGATCGCTGAGAAGAATGTGTGGAGAGATAGGATAAGAAATCAAGTGATCAGAGAGTTGAGTGAATGCAAGAGGGATATTGTGGCTATTAAGGTTCTCTTACACGGGCAATTTTTCGAGCAATAATTAATCGGCAACTTGTATAGGCTAAACTGGAGCAATTAGTTGCGCAATATTTTGGCGATATTTCTTGCTTTTTTCATATATTCAATAGTTGCTCGGTAACTCGGGAAATTATTTGCGCAATTATTTCGGCAATGATTGCTCATGTAAGCGAACCTTAAAGCCTTGGTACCAAGAATGACATCACAGTCATTTTCCACGGCAATAAAGTTTAAATCGCGTGAACAATCACATGATAAAATTGTAAAAATAGCTTTTTATCCATTTTTTGGGTTAATTTTGCGTCTATCAAAAAACTTTTGCGGTTGTTGCCTATATTTTATTGCATATTTGCAGTACAAAAAAAAATTACTCCGCGACTTTCAGGAAACGAGTTTCCGTCTTTCGGAAAAAAAAATAAGAGGTGTTTTTCACAATTTTTTTTGAGAAATCTATACAAGATAGAAAAATTTTTTTACGGTTATTCCCTAGATAAATGTTCAATGCATCTGCCCTAGTTTGTTCCAAAGCATATTTTGTAAGGTTGTCGAGATCTAAGGTCTCCTGTTTTTATAAATTTTTGAAATGTCCATATGTTTACTCTTAACGAGCAAAAACTCCATTAATTATACCTATAGCTCCATTACTTATATTTTTAACTTTTCACAGACAACACCATAATATAACACCACATTTATAATTATTGTATTGTGTCATGTTAAAATGTTAACGATTCTACGTATAATATTTTGGTGAAAATATACAAATGATTTATTGCCGAGTTGAACGGTTAAGGATACAGATAGGAATTATTTATTACGCTATTGTCTATGGTATCCAGGGGTGTAACCACACGTCATAATTATATTTTGGGTCAATTACATTTAATAATGTAATTGACGTGACGAGGTATCCTTAAATATTATATGTAGGTATGTAAAATAGATTTTTGAAAAAACAACTTTGAAATAGAAAGAGTACATGGTTGGCGCAGGTGGTTGGAGCGAAGGTCTCCCTGGCCTGAGGTGGGAGGTCCGAATCCCGGCGTCGACTATGTATATTCTGCATTTAACAACACAAGCTTTTAGCTTACTGTGAAGTGTGCAGGAAAGCAAACCCAGATTCCCAGACAAACCCAGATTCGTTTGTAAAAAAAGTTATGTTAATAATATTAATACCAAGTAGGCACCAATAATTAATTAATGAAAATCTTTCAGACAAATCATTTAAAAAATCTCATAAAATATTTTACGGCCAAGCTAGGAAACGAACCAGAAATATTTCCAGTAATAAAGTGGTTAAAAGTATGATGAATTTAGAAAACTTAGATAAGATGAATTTGGGAAACAAGCCATATACATTCGTTCCGTCTGTTATTATAATTCCTCATCCACATGCTGGCCGAGATGTCACGTTTTTTGTGTGAATGAGTAAAAAGGCGTCAACCGTCGGTTAAGTATACAATCCAAGACAATCACCCCGTCCGCACGGCTTTTTACTCATTCACACAAAAACGTGACAGCTCGGCCAGCATGTGGATGAGGCATAACAATGCACACAGCTATCTAAAGATCACTGATACATTTTACCTACAAAATGGTCACATTGTAGATACCTTCCTGTATAGTTTATGTAGTTCAATCTACAAAAGTTACTAAGTCAAAGTTTATCGACTTCTAGTGAGGCGAGCTACACCAGTGTTGGAAGTGAATGTGGTGATTTGGCACAATACAGTGTGCTGCATAGCAATGTAGATGTAATAACGTAATCTATCTTAGTAAAATATTGAAGAGTTTGTGTGTTGATACATGTAAATTTATGATTCATTTCAGCGATATAGAAATGTCGACCCATATGCATACAGTGCATTTTCCATATCTTGGCTTGTAGTCCGAGAGCCCGCTGCTTAATTTATGACGTATCTGTTTTTTGATCGAAATGTGGTATAAACGATAGATTACCAATAGGGTATTACATCGCACTAGGGTTGCCTATCAAAATCTTGCCGCAACCCCCCCTGCCCCCCCTGAAAAGGTCCCTCTTCGCGGTTTTTCGCATTTTATAGGAATATGGTAAGAGATAGGAGAAAGTAGTCAATGACAAAAATAATCCTTGCTAAATTCTCTACAAAAAACGTTCAGTCATTTTTTTCATAGGACTAGTAGTTAACCCGTAATGGCCGGTCAAAAAACAGGATATTTTTTGAAAAAATAAAAAAAAAAGTTTCATTTTTTTTCTTTCAAATTCTTCCACCCATTATTACTAACATTTTATGGAAAAAAAATTTTGGCCTGCGGCGCTATATCACTGTATATTTTATAAAAAACTAAATTTTAAGAATTTTCGTCACTGAGTTTTATTGTAATAACTCCGAAATTATTAGATGTATGCACATAAGTTATAGCTCGTTTTGTAGCTAAGACTATGGTAATTAATTCGTTCTCTGACTATTTTCCTGTAGCTCTTATCAATTTTCAACCAATTTAGTTTAAATACATTTTTTTTGTATTTCAAATGAATTTCGGTTTTGGGCCGGCAGTTGCGGGTAAACTGCTAGTTCTACGAAAAAATTGACTTAACATTTTTTGTAGAGAATTTAGCAAGGATTATTTTTGTCCTTGACTACTTTCTCCTATCTCTTACCATATTCCTATAAAATGCGAAAAACCGCGAAGAGGGACCTTTTCGGGGGGGTAAGGGGTGGTTGCGGCAAGATTTTGATAGGCAACCCTAGTGCGATGTAATACCCTATTGGTAAGCTATCATTTGTACCACATTTCGATCAAAAAACAGATACGTCATAAATTAAGCAGCGGGCTCTTGGACTATTGGCAGCTGGTGGACATTAGCTGCAAGTGGGGTTGCAAGATTGTATTGTTGGTAGCCCTGATTGTCGAATCTTGTCATGAGAACTGACAAAGACTCACATTGTATATGTTACAAACGATACCGAAAATATAACAGAGCAGCTCTAGATAAATTATTGTAAAGGCAAGATTAGTTTTGCGAGTTGGAGGAAGAAAAAGATACTCCGATAATCCCTTTAAACCGCCATAATAAGTTTGAAAAACAATGTTACCTACTAATTTATTCTAACAATCCAAAAACTGCCATTTTAGAAACAACAATTGTGAAATATTCCCTAGATTTTAATGCATATTATTAATTCAAAAAAATCTCTACGACTTTCTCGGAAAAAAGATAAGAAGTGTTTTTCATAATTTTTCTATTAAGAAATGTATACAAGTAATAAAAAATCTTTGACGGTCATTCCCTAGATAAAGAGTACATGGTTGGCGCAGTTGGTTGAGGCGGCAGTCTCTCAAGCGGGAAGTGCCGGGTTCAAACCCCGGCGCTCGCGATGTATTCCACACTTTGCGATACAGGCTTTTAGCCTAGTGCAAGTTGTGCAGGAAAGTATTTGGGTTTGTGTATGTAAGCCCAGATCAATGTATTTACCCTATTTTTTTCCAAAATATATTTAGTTAGGTTGTAGAGATCTAAGGTCTCCCGTTTTTAGAAAAAAATGAAATGTCAGTATGCATACTCTTAATAGTTATCATGATTGTTTTCTTAATGTCATCGGGTGAAATGAGTGTGATAGCTTGTCTAATATGAAATGTATTGAGTAGAGAATGAATATGAATTTGGCAACTCACCCACAGCATGTCACTCAGCAGTCAACTGAGAGTTGGTGTGACGACTCAATCTAAACGTAATTTATTATTTATTATTATTGATCGATCATACGTTAATTAATCATTATTTATTCATTCATTGACATCACACTCAGTACTCGCATTGCAGACATGAGACGAGAAAGTAATTAATGATGGATGTACAATGAATGTTCACTTTTTTTTTCCTTGTTAGGTCAGGGGACCATTTATCTCCTGCGTCACTGCGACCAGAGTAGGTCTATTGTGGACACCCTTCAATGTTACATCCCGTCTTCAAGGCCGACGTGTATCATGTAGCTCACGATCTGTCTTGGTGCGAGTAGTCTTGTCTTCTCGGAGTCCAGTAGGAGCCCTCCAAGAAAGCGACGTCTTTTATGAGCGAGTGGGTCACAGTTACAGGGGATGTGAATAGGTGTTTCGTCGTACTCTGAACAGAATCTACAGACTAGGGTGTCTGAGAGTCCAATTTTGAACAATGTTTACTTGCTTCCCGCGATTCGCCTTACATCGTCAGACCATCTTGCCCGAGGTCTTCCTACGCTCCTTTTGCTTGTTCTAGGTTGCCACCCGAGAATCGTTTTGGTCTATCTAGAATCTGAGCGTCTGGCAACGTGTCCTGCCCAACTCCATTTTAAGCCGTCTACCTCAAGTCTTATCTGAGCAAGTGGATGCAGCATGCCCAGGATAGGGATCTGTGGAATGTCAAAAAGGGATGCCTATGTCCAGCATTGGAATTAAAACAGCTGAGAAAGAAGAAGATACAGTGTTCTATCAATGGAGACGAATATGCGTTCATGGAACCTTATAACAAAAAGAAAAAGATGGCTGTCCTTCGTTTCATAACTCACTCGAAAAACTCACCGGAGCGGAGGGGGGATCCGCGAGTTATAACGTGAGTTGATTTGTGCTGATGTAACGTGAGGGTGAGGTGAGATTGAGGTGAGGATGAGTTCAACGTCACATAAATTAGAAGATAGTTTTTTTTAAGTATTTGGATTTGCACACACAAACCTAAATACTTTCCTGCACACCTTGCACTAGCCTGTATCGCAAAGTGTGGAATACATCGCCAGCGCTGGGGTTTGAACCTGGCACCTCCCGCTTGAGAGACACTTCCCTTGTTACAATTATTACAAAGCGAAAGTACAATAAGTTCGAATCATTCAATTATTGCACAATAAGTACAACACACATATACAACTCATACACATAACACATTATTAGATCTGGTAATCACACAGTTCATCTACCTACACAGATTAACATGACAACATCAAAATTATGTTACAATAAAAACTGTGCTAATTACACACAACACGGCGAGAAAGAGACTAATTTATAGACTTTTATATGCGATACTAGAAGCCCCCAGTGTGTGTCGCACTAACTGAGTATTACTCAAGATAAAAATGAGTATTCCATCTTTTTTTTCTTTATTTATTTTCAAAATAGCTTACAAAACAGTTTACGCCGGAATTGCCCAACTAGGTACAACCTGTATTTGGGTCAATCCCACAATTAATCTTAATCTATACCAACTTTATAGTTAATGCACAAGTTTAGAGTAACTTATGGCGAGTTCACTTTTTAATCCCTAATAAAATTTGGGGTATACAAAAATCTGGTACTGTCGCCATGTTTATTGCTTATTAGGCCCTAATTTCGGGCACTTGGACTCGTCTAATTTACATAGTTATTGTCTATTAACAATTAAGAGGAGCAATAACAAAAGATAAGCATATCAATGCTAACAGAGTGTAGAACGTCTGCTAGCATTTCCTAGGGAACACATAATCCAATTTGAACAATAATAGTCCAAGAGCCCGCTGCTTAATTTATGACGTATCTGTTTTTTGATCGAAATGTGGTATAAACGATAGCTTACCAATAGGGTATTACATCGCACTAGGGTTGCCTATCAAAATCTTGCCGCAACCCCCCCTGCCCCCCCCGAAAAGGTCCCTCTTCGCGGTTTTTCGCATTTTATAGGAATATGGTAAGAGATAGGAGAAAGTAGTCAATGACAAAAATAATCCTTGCTAAATTCTCTACAAAAAATGTTAAGTCAATTTTTTCGTAGAACTAGCAGTTTACCCGCAATGGCCGGTCCAAAACCGAAATTCATTTAAAATACAAAAAAAATGTATTAAAACTAAATTGGTTGAAAATTGATAAGAGCTACAGGAAAATAGTCAGAGAACGAATTAATTACAATAGTCTTAGCTACAAAACGAGCTATAACTTATGTTCATACATCTAATAATTTCGGAGTTATTACAATAAAACTCAGTGACGAAAATTCTTAAAATTTAGTTTTTCATAAAATAACCAGTGATATAGCGCCGCAGGCAAAAATTTTTTTTCCATAAAATGTTAGTAATAATGGGTGGAAGAATGTGAAAGAAAAAAATCAAACTTTTTTTTTTATTTTTTCAAAAAATATCCTGTTTTTTGACCGGCCATTACGGGTAAACTACTAGTTCTATGAAAAAATTGACTTAACGTTTTTTGTAGAGAATTTAGCAAGGATTATTTTTGTCATTGACTACTTTCTTCTATCTCTTACCATATTCCTATAAAATGCGAAAAACCGCGAAGAGGGACCTTTTCGGGGGGGGCAGGGGGGGTTGCGGCAAGATTTTGATAGGCAACCCTAGTGCGATGTAATACCCTATTGGTAAGCTATCGTTTATACCACATTTCGATCAAAAAACAGATACGTCATAAATTAAGCAGCGGGCTCTCGGACTATAAGCAATATAATGTAAAACACTTCGAAGGTAAAGGTACATCAGTTAGTACATGTATCTGTAATGTTGGTTTACATTTATTTAAGTTCCTACTTATGTATTTATCGTGATACACATAAGGTTTGCGAAATAATAAATGTGCTTCACATTCACGCAATAGACCAAAAAAATATTCATCAAAATCATGCAAGAAATCTAGTACAAAAAGTAAACTAATACAATCTTCTATGAATAAATCATTAAACCTGCATGGTGCATATTCCATAAGTTGTGACGTCATCGCTTTCTTATGTCACTACATGAACTATATTCACGTCGGTCTCGCATAATGCGCCTACATCTATATGATAATATATTTAATGAATAAAACATACAACATTAAACGTAATAATTTGTATTACACAACCGTATAGTAATTGCTTGTACTTACATTCAGTTCATATAATAATATGCATTAATATGCAAATATGTATTATTTGTATTTGTACTTATAATTAATTATAGTAAATGGCGGAGAGACGCCATACCTTCCAGATCTCGCGATGTGTGCGCCAGACATCAAAACTTTGAATGTACTCATAGAATGGTCGATGTAGATTTGTTTTTCGGGTTAATCGTGTAGGGATCAGATGCTCCGATGTTTCGGCGAACCTACTGCCACCTTAACCCGAAAAACCTACTGCACGATTAACTCGAAAAAAACAAATCTACATATGGATCATCGTGAATACCTATAAAACCAAAAAACTATAGAACTATAGATGCTCACGCGCAATCACAAACAAGTCAGTCAGGCTGTTGCAAGGAGTGTGTTTAGAAGAATAAAAAGGATGAAACCAGGTTTTAATACGATATGCTTTGTACGTATCTTCATACCCTTAGATAAAACGTTTTTTTTTTTTCGCTTAAAAAAATACAGCATCTCTGCTTGAAGCTATGAAACTTTTTCTTCACATTTTTCACAGATGACATTTCTAAATTTTTTTGACTATTTTTAATTTGTATATTATGATTTGTACTTACATTTTTCTATAGCGAATTAGTTGTATTTTTAGTAAAATTAAAAGTATTTCATTTAATTTACAAACCTAGTTTTATTGATGGTCCTCAAACAAAAAGTATGGCATCTCTCCGCCACTTACCCTACACACAAAACCTAATTGTGTGCCCACACACATTCACATATGACATTAAATTTAATATTATTATTGCTGAGAATTAAGTACATTTCTAGTTTCTACATGTTAAATACGTGACCGATTTATTTTATTGCACTTGTGTATGAGTAGACAATAGTCGACAATCATTTAGGCAAGGCCCACACAAAATCTGTAAACTTTCTAAAAGTTTACAGATTTTGGTTTGATTACGGTCTTTTGAAAATAAAAGAATACAAAAATTTATTTAATGCGCCCGAAACACGCTCGCGAGTCACCACGACCTTTTGGTGTTCATGAGTAAAAAGGGGTGCGGATGGAACGTTTGTATTGACGTGTACGTAACCGACGTTGACGCCTTTTTACTTATGAACACCAAAAGGTCGTGATGACTCACGAGCGTGTAGCGGGCACATAATAGTTTTTTGTTATAGGCACAAACAGTTATTACAGCACATATCAACAATTAAATAAAAAAAGAAAGCAAACCAGTGAAGGCACGTCAATTGGATTGGTTGACAATATCTCACAAACAACCAACTCTATTTTTGCAAAAATAAAACAAAAATCATAGTGAATATGGTAGGATTTCGTTAAAACCTTAATTTGTATCTTGTGCTTACAATACAGTGAAATTTTTGTTAAAAAAATTGTGTAATGCAATGATTTATTCTTCAATAGATGTCAAATTCCTAAAAAATGCTTTCTAAGTGAGTCCATTCTAACATATACAATGAAGCCTTTATGAGTTCTGGATAATTAGAGTTAAAAAACTACGATACTATCAATACAAGTTTATATATGAATTTAGGAAATCAATCATTATCGACTCCATTTCATGACGATTTGACGCCATTTTGTTGTGAATTGTAAATACGTTCATAAATCATAATTTAAAATATTGGATAACCCGTCGTGGTTGAGTGTAAAGGTATGTGGATTATGTGACAGATGGATAGGGATACCTACATTAAATCAGCTGTTGTACACCAATCATAGTAATCACACATTTGCCCTACTGTTAATCTCAATTGATGTTTCCTTTTCATATTATCTACTCATACCATCAGTTACATTATCAAATCATTACATTATAAGTACTAACATACTATTTCAGAATGCTACTGTTATTCGAATGTATGATGCAGGAAAAAAAAAACAGTGTTTTATAAATGAACTTTGGTTATTTTTAGGATTGCACGGATTGGATTGATTTAGCAGTGAAAGTTCCCAACACGTGGTTCAGTGGAATTATGGCAGTATTTCTATCATTCTGGATCACACAAAACCATGGTATTTTTGTTAATATTTTTATTTAAAAAAAACCTTGGACCAACATGGTAACCAACACTGAAGTATTACGTAGAGCAAATACTAATAGACAATTGTCCAACACAATAAAGCTCCGTAAAACATCATATTTTGGTCAGGTCCTTAGAGGAGAAAAGTACTCCATTCTCCAGCTCGTTATGAAGGGGAAGATAGAAGGCCGTAGAGGGGTCGGAAGGAAGCAGCTATCCTGGCTTCGAAACATTCGGCAGTGGACCGGAATCAGGACTGTGGAGGAACTGTTTCGCACTGCCCAGGACAGAGAAGTGTTCTCCCAAGCGTTCGTCAACGTGGGGGGACCCGACAGGACATAGAGAAGATGAAGATTCTAAAAAATATTCTTAAAATACTGTAATGATTGATTTTTGGACGTTTATTTGCCCTTACGGCGCACGGTGCGGTATGTGCTAACTGCATTGTAGCAATAATTTGCAATATATACGAGGACAGATATTGTCATAATATTACATAAATACCCATACATAATGCAATAATGGCTTGTGAATTCATTGGATGTACGTTTAGTGTCTTATCTGAGGCATGTTTATTCGATAATTAAAGTTAAGTTAAACTATCTCATAGTTACCTAGTAGTACATACTACTTGTTAGTTGGAAGGTCGTCTCACTAATTTATTTGGTAACAAACTTAATTTAAGTAACTTACCTTCACAATGTATTTCTAAATACAAGTTACCCAATATAATATAATGTGGCATTCAATAAATAAAGACAATTTGGATATCGCATGTGGCAAAGGGAGCGAATCTCTATACAAGTCGAGGATATATTGTGCTGTATGCACTTATAAATAAGTAATCTTAAATTACCTACTATTTTTTAAAAACGAGATTTTTGACTTCACATCCTAGAACTGTTTTTCGCGGTCTTCCAACGATACCATGCACGCCCTTCCGAGGCGCTTGGATTCCTTCATTCCAATGGCGCCACCCACCAAGAATAGACAGAATCAAAATTTGTCAAAAGGTATGAGTTCTACTCGTGAAGCACTTTTGTGAGATACCAAACACGACGGTATTGCGGTAACTGGATCCTCTCGGTCGCTCAGTGTCTTCCGAGGCTTGAGCTGGACAAAACCTGACTTATGATCTGGATTTCTTTTCCGACGCCCTTTCATACGATACCACAAATGACCCAACATGACCCTTGGATCCTCATTAAACACTTTACATCTTTTTTTTTCTCAGAACTGTAATTGTATTGTCACAGAGTTTACGTAGGTTTGCGAACCGTCGGAACCTTTTTGCAAAACGGTCGATTCCGGAACTGAACTTCGGGACGTTTGTGGCCAGCCTTAGTAGTCAAGAATCATTTGAAAAACCGATTACAAGATTTGCGCACAGACAAGAAATAAGAAAACAAACAACGGAGTGAAGTTAAATAAACTCTCGTAAAAAAAAGAATCGATGTGTTTGAGCAAATTTGATTAATAATAATGAAATTAAATTAAATAAACTAATGAAATTACAATTCGAAACATTTCATTAGTGGATTATTGGGAGAGATTGAAGACAAGTTTGTTGCTATTAATTTCGTTTAAGATTCCTAGGCATATTGGAATCAGATTGAATCATACATTGACTTATCTTGGTTTCGCAGATGCAAGTGAAGGCGCTTATGGAGGGATATATTTGTTCGGAATAACCCTTGGAAAGCGAATCCGCTTTACGCGTTTATACAGAAGCCTATTTACATTCACTCGTTTTAGGATTTGAGAATTTGAAATAGACTATCAATTATCTTCATATCACGTTTTTGATTTTGGATTACACCAAGAGTTTTATCATGCATCTTCGGAAAAACTAATATCTATTTGAGATATTAGTTTGGAAATTATGTACAAGAAGTGTACTACGCCACAGAATTCACAAGCTTATTGAATAACTACTTTTGTGACTGAAGTCCATAAATGCTATTATGGCAAAGTCACATATCGTTTTGATTAAAAATTGAGTTTGTGTTGAATTAACCTTTCTTGTTTACACAAATCAACACAGATTTTTCTAAACCTGCTTTGCATCAGCTTGCATATTTTTGAATATAGTGCTGTTTATTCATTTTACTTCGAAGAACATATTTGAAATACCAGATTATTTATTATGGAAAGAACAATTACTTGGATTGTTCACATAATTGTTTTGGAAGAAATGGACGAAGATATACAAATATATTTGCATGCTTTATAGTATCGACAAAATTAGAATATCGTAATTATACTTGTTGAGATAGGTACCATAATTGTTATCCTGCAAACAACTGTACATGACTGCATTCAGTTTTAGGTCGATTTATATTAATAAACTTAGCACAAGTTTATTGACGTTTCACTATGAAACTTTTTCGTTTACCCACATAGTAGATTTTTGGTGGGAAATTATTTATTTGTTTTGAATTATTTTGCGTTGATTGAAAACATATATTGTGATTTTCGTTTTCTTTGATTTATGCAACAACGAAATGCCTTTTTGTTTTGTTTCTTTGTAATGAATAAATATTTGTTTTATCATCGCTCAGGCTTGCTTTCGATTCGTTTGTTTTGAAAGGAAACCTTTCAAGGCCGGAGGCATGGATCCGCCAGGATTTAAGTACTTACTTCGCGTTGTTTAGAAATCTTAATATAATATTCAAAATTTGATTGTTCTTTCACACAAGATTTGAACTCTATTTGACCCCTTGAAAAAACAATACTTCAGTGACAAATTCGCTTTCGTGTCGCTCATACCGTCTGTCAAAATTAGTTAATCTTCATCTTGTCGGACTATTTCGTGGCAGATAATAGTGTTATATAGTGACAATCTACACCTTGGTTCGCTCCTATCGTTGTCGTAGTAATTACCTAAATAATAGTTTTGTGTTTTTTGATTTTAAATATTACACTTTGTTTGTGTTTGATCTGTTTTGTGTTAAACATTTTATTTCCCTGGTGATGATATGATCATATCTTAAACATTATTGTGAACATTATCGGACTAACATATAGAACTTCCACCGTGGGATAAAAGGTTTGTCGTAGATATTCTTTTCTTGTGTGACCTTTTTCCCATATAAATTCTTATTTTTCTTAAATTATTCTGTCGGGCAAAATTTCGTTGAACCAGCCACCTTTTCGATCTTTACGCTGGATAGCTGGCGTTTTCCAAAACCATTGGTAAATTAAATCCTGGTGCTTCACTACCGACAATGTCAGTTGAAAATCGAGTAGACATATGGAAAAGTAAATCTCTTCATGGCCGTTTTCACCAAGTTCTGACATCTACAAATGTATGTTTTGAAGACTCAATCAATTGGTTAAGGTTTGGTGATCTATTTGGTGAAACCGAAGGTTTTGTTTGTGCAATACAGGATCAAGTCATTGTAACAAATAACTATGCAAAATTCATTATGAAACAACCAAATATAATTGATAAATGTAGGGCTTGTGGTCAGATGGGAGAGACATTACGACATATTATGTCGGGGTGTTCTCTTTTGTGTGGCACTGAATATTTGCAGAGACATGACCAGGTTGCCAAAATAGTTCACCAAAGATTGGCTTTAAAATACGGTTTACTCGATGAAGAAACTGAATATTACAAATATCAACCATTGTCGGTGCTTGAAAATAGCATTGTTAAGTTGTACTGGGATCGACCAATACAAACCGATCGTACAATTCCAGCTAATCGACCGGATATTGTATTGGTTGATCGTAGGGAAAAAAAGACCTATATTGTGGATATCACTATACCACATGATGAAAATCTCCATAAGGCTGAGCAAGACAAGATTACCAAATATCTTGATCTTGCTCATGAAATTATGGAGATGTGGAGAACACCTTCCACTGTCATCATTCCTATAGTGATGTCCACAAATGGTGTCATTCCTAAGAGTCTCAAAGTGAATCTTGAGAAGCTTGGATTGCATGGTGGGCTTCAATACGCCATGCAGAAGGCTGTCCTACTATCATCTTGCAGGATTGTTAGAAGGTTCCTCTCTCTATAGCTCTTAAAAACTCTCTCATGATAAGTGCATTCTAGTGCACATCGTGGGAGAGGGGGAGATCCATTAGTATGGTAAAATGTTTTTAGTTCTATGTGATGTGTTTGTTTATTTAAAATTTTGTATTAATATTATTACCTATTATTTATTTTATATTTTTGTAATTTTTTATTTTAACATGTTTTTATATATTATTTGGTTTAAACGAATGTATTATATAGAGCTGAAAAATTATGTATACTATTGTGTTAATAAAGTTGATTTGGAAATAATAATATATTATTAGTATGCATATCGACATTTTAAAAATTTCTAAAAACGAGAGACCTTATATCTCGACAACCGTTACTAAATATGCTTTGGAACAAAATAGGTTAGATGTATTGAACCTTTATCTAGGAAATAACCGTAAAAGATTTTTAATGTCTTGTATAGATTTCTCAAAAAAAAAATTAAAAACAATTCTGATCTTTTTTCCGAAAGACGGAAACTCGTTTCCCAAAAGTCGCGGAGTAATTTTTTTTCTACTGATAATATGCATTTAAATCTAGGGAATAACCGTAAAAGTTTTTTGACAGACCCAAAATTAACCTCAAAAAATGGAAAAAACGCAATTTTTACCATTTTATCATACGATTGTTCACGCGATTTTGAACCTTAATGCCGTGGGAAATGTCTGTGACGTCATTCTTAGTGCCAAGCCTTTAAGGATCATTTCTTTCTTTTTGTTTATTATTCTTGTTCCATATTTCTGAGAAAGCAGACCTTTTCTCATCAAAATAATATTTCATATAGAATATTGAAAGCATCACAGGGCCGAACTCTTCATATACTAAAAAGTTTTCTCATTCGATGGGAGGTTGGGGTGGGCCGCTCCAAAATATAATAAATTTGAAAAACTTTCATGAATTCATTAGATATTCTTATTTGCGTGTTATTTATTTGTATTATTTTTGGAAGACCTCGAGGCCATACCTAATTAAAAAATTTCTCATCACGGCATAGGAATATTGAAAACATTATTTTTTAGTAAACATGATTTTCTCAAACAAATGTCCGTTTTGTAACGAAATTTTGTGCACAAATTTCGTTACAAAACGGACATTTGCATTGGAAAGAAGTGGAAAATGAAATAAAAATTACAGCTTTTTAAAAAATCTTTTATATATTGTGCATTTTTAAAGATAAATTTTGAAATTGTTAATTTTATGTGTAAGAAATAGAACATATATCTCAAAAAATTGTGACCATTTCCATAAAAAAGGGTTTATTTAATCATCAAAAACAATTAATTTAAAGCCAGAGCACAGCCTTTATTTTAAGACGTACAGAAGATTTTGCAATGTCCGAAGTCAGGCACAAGACAATATTTCTAATCAAAATGTATTTCTGATAATTCATCCTATTTTTCGTGAAATTTACGTCAGTATTATAATTATGTAGTATAAAAAATACTACCTGATACAGCTTTCATGCAGAGCTTTCAATATAAGCTTATTTTTTCATAATAACGTAATTAGTTTATTGTTTAGGTGAAATAATTAATGATTCAAACCAAACATTTCAGAATTTCATGGAAGCAATTACCTTTACATACACGAATTACTGAAAACATGAATGCTGAAACATGTAGGTTATACCGATGAAGAAAAAGTCGATACAGTACCATTGACCTGAAGTGAACGTGTAGTATATTGAAATATTGAATAATGTTCAAGTCTTGTGAAACCATATACTACCCCTCATATCACTTATAGTACCTAAACTTACATACGGGGGTTGTTATATGTTTATGTATGCTTCGCATATTTAAAAATCATACGTAGAATATGCCTTAGTAGGCAAATTCAGCCTAAACAATTCACTATATTTTCAAATTAAATTTATGCCGAAAACTTTCTTCGTGTTTGCTGGTTCCAACGAGGTAAGATATGTCTCATAAATTTGAAGAACAATTGTTAAAATTTGGGTATAAATGCAGCAATGTAAACATTCTCCATACATTTTTAATTCTCACAATTTAAAACAATACGAAAATTTGGCAATTTTTTTAAGCTTGACAGCTTCGTAGCTACTTTTATTTCATTAAAAAAACAAGAATAGTGCGATTTTTTTAGACTAAGTAAAGAGAGTCTGATAACGTTAGATTTATGTTCTTCAAAGAAACAAATGCATTAAAAAAAGTAGCGCCACAGGCGAAAATGTTTTAAATATTTAATTTGGTTTATTATCTTATAAGAACGTACATAAAAATAGCGCCGTAGGCGAAGTTTTTTTGTTAATCAATTGTATTTCAATGGATTTTCATACTAATTATAGAAAATTTTGTTATGATGGTAAAACGTGTGGTAATAATATGATTTTTCGGATGATAGTTGTTCAAATACCAGTGTGCGGATGCTATAAACGCGCTTCCCAGAGAGTTAAAACCGCTGGATGATACGGCCTTCCGCGGAGGGATGAAGAAGTACCTCATTGATAAAGTATTTTACTCCATTGACGATATGTTGAATAATTGATTTTTATGTATGACGAAATGTCAATCAGAGCCCTTTACACTCTGATTGGCATTGATCTGATAATGATTTTTGTCTTAGTAATTGTTAATTGTAAAATTGCATATTATCTGTAAAAGTTGACGAGTCCAGGTGCCCGAATGGGCGATAGAAAACAATAAAACGATATATAAAATACTGTCTCTCATGGTTCCGCTAGTGAATACAATATCCGGTCGATTAGCTGGAATTGTACAGATTGTACTATTATTGTTATTAACAACACCAAACCTAGCATTACCGATTTTCTATTCGAATTGGAGGGTAAGGCGAAGCAAGCCAAGACAAAGGTAAGCAAACTTGGAACATTCACACGCGAATCAATACCAAGACAAAGCAATACCTATACCTGTATACTGTATGTATAGTAGAACTGTTAAGTAAGCATATTGTATATCAGAATGAGAGCGATGACCAGTAAGCCACGTGGTGACCTACACGACCACACCATTGCAGGTTCTTCGATTGTTTTCCACCCTCCTAACTTAATACATACTAACTAGTACTAACTACTCACTTCTCTAACCAAATTATCAATTAACTTAACATACGTTTATATGGGAACATAATACCTACATTACATCACGTAAGGTTTGTATGGTAAATTGACCTGAACTTAATACATTCATTAAATCGATTTTAGCTTATTGTATTATTTTTTGTTTTATTTTTTTCTTATAAAAGGATCTGGGCTTGCATACACAAACCCTAATTATTTCCTGCACACTTTGCTCTAGGCTAGTATCACAAAATGTGGAATACATCGCCAGCGCTGGGGTTTGAAACTGGCACCTCCCGTTTGAGAGACTGCCACCTCAACCAACTGAGCCAATCATGTACTTCTTAAAGGGGACGGAAATAAAAAATTAATATAGGTATGCTAGATTCACTGCGTCTTACCTTAAACATTTTGTCAACCAAATTGCTGCATTATATCTAACAAACTACGAGAATAATCACAAGTCTCAGTAAATTTCACATTATTGAGAATTTCGTTTGAATTTGAAAATTTTTCAGTCTATTTTGTCATATCTGGATTCCTTCATTCCAATCGCTCCTCCCACCAAGAATTGACAGAATCAAAATTTGTAAAAAGATATGAGTTCTACTCATGAAACACTTTTGTGAGATACCAAACACGGCGGTATGCGGTGACTGGATCCTCTCGATCACTCGATGTCTCCCGAGGCTTGAGCTGGACAACCTCTGACAAACGATTTGGATTTCACTTTCAACGCCCTTTTATACGATACCATACATGACCACACATGACCCTTGGATCATCCTGAAACGTTTTACATCTTTGTTATCTCTGGAGTAGGATGATCCAATTTGACACAAAATCGTATTGTCACCGAGTTTATGTACGTTTGAAAAGTTTCAGGTCTCTAAGTAGTCAGAAAAAACGATGACAAGATTTGCAAACAAATAAAAAAATAAACAACGGAGCGAAGTTAAGCAAAATCTTTCAATAAAATTTTCTATCAGAGATAACAAAACAAACAGACTGATTTCAGTCAACAAAACCTTGAAAACTGTGGAGAAAATATTTCAACAAACTCCCTATAGATAATAGATGTTTCTAGAAAGTTTTCCAATATAGATAAAAGTATATAGGTACATAAGATCTATTATAGCTTATTCCATCTCCAATATCTGATATGGTTGCTAATCCACGTGATGTTCATATCGATATTCCATTATCACCCTTGTCTGCTCCAGCCGATATTATGGCTCTATTGGCTCCTAGACATATTATTATATAACACAGTATATAATGTACATACATTTGTTAATCTCGTTGTTTGCCGAGTGCAAACCATATTATTATGATGTAGAAAGGTGAACGTAACATTATCATTCATGATTGATATATAAACCCATCAGCCTAATAATACTGGGAAACATTCACCTATCCAGATATCACGGATATCACAGGATTAGGCTCAGATATACTGCTCTATATAGAAGCATTGTGCCTGAAATATCACTATTTAGAAATCTTTTTGCAAAATTGCACGTATTGATAATTACCGACTTTTGCATTTTTATGTATCTACATAACATATTGACCGGTAATTGCGATATCCATAAATATGGTTATAATACGATATATTCGATAAATATAGTAGGTAAATATGGAATTGGTAAACATAATTCGTGTATTTTCCATATATAGGATGTTGCAGTATACAAAGTAAATAATATCACACATCGATGCACAAAGGAAACATTAGTTACGAAAGGAAATCAATGATAACCACTGTATGTAGTGTATGTAGGCACTAGGCAACTACATCGTACCATCACTGATTATTATTTTAAACCTTATAAACGCAAAAATAGTCTACAATAATAGACTTAACTGATGGTCCATCAGTTAAGTCTATTATTGTAGACTATTTTTGCGTTTATAAGGTTTAAAATAATAATATGTGCATGAAAGACTATCTTTTCTGAGGTCTTCAGACGCCTATCTTATTTTTCCAAAGTCTCCATTTTTAAATGTTAGGGGTTCATCTTGTGGGGTCTTGTCTTGCAACGTCTTGTCCCGCCCATTGCCATTTCAGACTTGCTACTTTGGTTCTGTTCCTTATTTCTAATTCTGTCTCTTAGGTATACATGGATCTTTCCACGGATCGCTGTGTGCATTTGAGCTTTACACCCAGAAGGCTACATTTGGTTTATCACACCATAACGTTTTCATTAAGAACCACGCTTATATTTTTATTTTACTACAATTAGAAGCAGAAAACAGGCAGCAACTATAGATATAAGTAATAACATGAAGATTAGTCCATTCATAATTCAGCTGTCACCCACAAGCATGCGCCACAGTTAAATTAAAACATATAGGTTCATTCCGGTCGTCTCACACACCCATACTCAATCTCGCTTACACGTACGCACACCTCAGATTTTACAATTTTATTAAACAGAAAAAAGAGAAAATAAACAAGAATACAAAAAATAAGAAGGAAGATTTAGGTATAAGAGGATGAGGAGGGGGGAAGGGGGAGGGATGCTCTGCATGTCAGGGAGGTAATTACAACATGGGGTAAAATTTACCAATTGAGTATTTTAAATCGTCACCTAAGGCAAATATGTGTCCAAAATTTTAAGGGTCTGGGTCTGGGACATTGCGATATTATTATAAAATTGTTTCATGACCGATGTCGTGGTGCATCCCATATTGCATAACGAAATCATAAGACATAGATATTATTTTCTGTCATATAAGTGCTACTTGAGTTGAAGAAAGTGTTTTATCTTACATTTACCTACAAAGCATTATCGTGTAGTTATTGTAGATAAGTCTTATCAAACTATTCGAATAAGTGTTTTTATTAATATTGTGAAATAAACAGTTTATATTACACGCACTGTGCAGTGTGCATGTGCATAATATGCAATATGCAATGGGAAACACGTGTATTAGTACTCAAAACATATTATATATGTAACATGTTGCACTTTAGTTGCACATATTATTATGAGGTATTTTCATGTAGCAAAATAACAATAAAAAATTATAAACACGTCATTTCAAGGAAAAGACTTGAGGTCACCGTTTCGGTAAGAAGACAACGATATGCAGAGAGAGATGAAAAATATGTTTCGGATACATTAAAATACTAACATAAGGATGGTTACTAAAGGAATTCGATACGTACGTAAACTCAGTGATAATACGATTCTGTGCCAAAATGCAAAGATGTCAAGCATTTCAGGGGGATCCAAGGATTGTGAGGGGTCATGTGTAGTATCGTATGAAAGGGTGTTGGAAAAGAAATCGCGATCGTACATCAGATTTTGTCCAGTTCAAGCCTCGGAAGACACCGAACGATCGAGAAGATTCAGTCACCGCATACCGCCGTGTTTGGTATCCCACAAAAGTGCTTCACGAGTAGAACTCGTATCTTTTTGCAAAATTTAATTCTGTCTATTCTTGGTGGGAGGCGCCATTGGAATGAAGGAATCCATGCGCCCAGGCGGGGCGTGCGAGGAATCGTTTGGAAGACCGTGAAAAACGGATCTAGGATGTGACGTCACAAAATCTTGGTTTTAAAAAATATTTTTTCGATTACTTATTTTTATAATTTTTTCTTGAGAAAATAACGCAGTTATTTGCGTATCTCACTGAGAGCTTCTACGCAGTTATATCAGAATATATAAGTTTACTATCAACCCTGTAATATGTCTTTGTGAAATATTGAGGGCAAAGTAAAATACGTCACTAATTTATGAGTCAAAACAAAACATAAATTTCATTATACGAGGAACAAAGTGTTAAGAAAAATAAAGTAAGGGACAAAACAGAGGGTAGACTCTTATTTATATTACTAGCTGTAATCCGTCAAAAGTGACGCGGTTTGCAGGGTGAGGCAGAGAGAACAGAATGACAGACCCTGTCCTTACACATGTAGTTCTTGTACGTTTATTCTAATGGTAAATTAAATTATGTACAGATTTTTCCTCAGTAGAAGCGAGAGGTACCTATCTACATTCGCGTAATGTAACATTGTGTGAACTCACTTAGTAAGGAAGCAGGATGGATGTTCCGACGCTTACGAGTCGGCTTTGGCTGGCTTTAGTGATCACTTTGTGCCCGGGGCAACGCTCACCAATTCCACCACATCCTGCTGTCAATTGTGTACTTTTGGAAGTTGTATAATAGAGGTATAACTTTTATTTGTATTTTCAATTCTGTACTAGAATATTAACCTATTCAATATATAAATCAAATGCGCAAATTTAATATAAAGGAGCTCGACATCTATCGCTCTTAAAAAAGTTGTGAACAACGATATGTTTCATACTACGCAATATTATTCAATCTCGTAAACGAGTTGCTGGATGCAGAAGGCGCAAGACAGAGATATATGGAGGAGACGGGGGAGGCCTACGTACAGAGATGGCTGGTTAAGTGAATAATTATTGAATGAAAAGTAGTATTAACTAAACACATTTGGACCGTAGCTGAGACATTGCGATCGTAAAGTGTTTTAAATTCTGTACATACTCGAACAACTTGCAAAAGTTGCCACACAGGGCCTGCGTTACATTGTTACCCGATTTCCACCACAATTATGTAAGTTGATTTACATTATCCTAGAAGGAACTAGGATAAACTCAAGTACTAGAGAAGAGAAGGTAGTGTTAGTATTAGTTTTATTATGATGTTTACAAATGGGATGAAGTAACATCCTTTGGGATGATAAATAGTCCAACTTCCTAACTTTATAACACGATTATAGGATGTTGTTGTCATCCTATTATAGGATGGTGTTGTCTATCCCATTATAGGATGATCTGGTGGAGGATGGAATGGGGGATAAACGGATAATAGAAAGTATGTGGAAACTATACGATAAATGTAGAAGTAACTATGAATTTGTTTAATCAAAAATGACGCCTAGTCAGAAATTATTATAAAGAGGACCATAGAAAAGATGGACCCTATTAATAATGTATAACTTTGGAACCATTCATGTTAAGGCTCGCAACCCACCTATAATGTCACAGTCATTTCCCGCGGCATTAAAGGTCAAAATCCCGTTAGCAATCGCATGATAAAATGGTAAAAATAGCGTTTTTTTCCATTTTTTGGAGGTTAATTTCGCTTCAATCAAAAATCTTTTAAGATCATTCCCTAGTTCAATGTATCTACGAAATTTTTAAAATGTCAATATGCATATTCTTAAATGAGTGATTCCTTCACTCTATGGTAACTGATGAATCAACACTATATTGGGAGGTGGTAGATGAATAGCTTCGATTGTCTTTGTCGACCGTGCAGATAGTCTGTGTATGCGTTGTTGCATTGTATTGTTCATCAAACAAGACTTACATTTATCAGTTACCACACAGTGAAAGAATCACTCATTTAATGAATGGTTTCAAAGTTATACCTTTTTAAAATAGGATCCATCTTTTCGATGATCCTTTTATAAGTTTACAATAATAATAAGTTATGCTCACTAGGGCGAGCTTCTTGTCACTTCCGGGTGACCCAAAGTTATTTCTAAGGCAATTTAAGTGGCCTAGCATGATACCTTGTGTATTTCTCGTTTCCTTTAATATTTCCTTCCACTTTGCCTCCCATAAATTATGTAAGAAAAAACATAAATGTCTTCATTTTTATTCGCTATAGAGCAGACATAGTAATACTCGTAGCCATGGGTATCGTCAGGGGGGGCAGGGAGGTAAAGGGGAGGAAGGGGTGCAGCTCCCCCCCTCCATAGATTGGAATAGGTGTATATTTTTTCATACTAAATGATAAAACCTCACAAAAAATCACATTACTACCACAAATTTTCTCATCATATCATAGTTTTTCTAAAATTAGTATGAAAATCCATCAGTTTCTACAAAATAATTGCCTGCGGCGCTATTATTAATTAATTACTTATGTATAAAAACTTTTTTCATACATATTATTGTGCAAAGTATTATGCCTATACGTTTTCAAATAATCAAACCACATCACGACCTTCTTCACTATGTCTCACAAAAAAAAATATTTACGCGTTTTTTATGCTATATATTTTTTTAAATTTTGTGCCCCCCCTCTTAGCTCCGAGGCTGACGCCCATACTCGTAGATAAAATGTCTTATGGAGATATAGTCGTCCAAGTATGAGTATTTTTGTTACGTCAAATTGTATGGCTTGTTCCACCAACGCACATTATTTTATTCACAATGTAGGTACGAGAATATATTTTTAAAGCAATCCTCCATAACATAACGTGCTTGGTGTTTGTGGATCGTGGGCTCCGAGGGTTTATGTGTACTCCTATACTCCCTCGTGTGTTGAATATTGTATAAAGTATGGAAGATGAACAAGAATAATATACTTAGGTGAAGCCTCCGAGGACTCGCTGCGGAATGGGATGAGACTATATTAAGATTCCTGTTCCCTTTAAAGCCTTTTACTTGTTACTTGTATGACCTCTTCGACTATTCGTGGTCCCGTATGAAAATAATTGGATTACGTACTTCGACAATCAAAGGTGGTCCCATTTCATGTGTACTTGTACACTGAACAATTATATATTTAAGGGCAAGAATAACGTCACAGTCATTTCCCACGGCATTAAGGTTCAAAATCGCGTGAACAATAGCATGATAAAATGGTAAAAATAGCATTTTTCCATTTTTTGGGGTTAATTTTGCGTCTATCAATAAAACTTTTACGGTTATCCCCTAAATTTATTGCATATTATCAGTACAAAAAAATTACTTCGCGGAAAAGAGATCAGAGGTGTTTTACATATTATTTTTTTGAGAAATCTATACAAGATATAAAAAATCTTTTACGGTTATTCCCTAGATAAATGTTCAATGCATAGAATACCCTATTTTGTTCCAAAGTATATTTAGTAACGGTTGTCGAGATATAAGGTCTCCCGTTTTTAGAAAATTTTTGAAATGTCGGTATGCATACTCTTAACCGATTTGTACGCAAAATGAACTTTTCCTAAAAATTTTATCCCTAATCCATTCTGCTTGACATTATTTCTTTTCATGTTGATCTCTATAACATTTATTAACCAAGCCATATAATATGCTATGCTATGGAGCATCTAATGTATGTAGTGATACCAGTCACCAGGACAATGTCATAAAACCAGGACATTGTTGAGATACCTAGTATTATCTCTGTACTAGAATCTAGAATTACATAGGAGTATTATATTACACGTATTCTCAAGTATTTCCAGTTCTTTTTCGTATGTGGCACCACGTACAGTATAAGGGTGGTCTTACACGAGCAATTTTCCGAGCAATAATTGCGGCGAATCGTACAAATCGTATTGATTAAAATTATTTAGCAATACATAGCAATTACAAGATTATTTTGAAAATTTCAAATTTTTGTGAGACTATCGTAATTTTCTACATGTCGTAGTTGCATATAGCAAGTAGTTATACCTCAACAGATACACAGCAAAGGATGGACCTTCCATCAGGCTTATGACTTCCATCAGGCTTATGAGGAATTGGTAAATGTTACGTAAGTGTAAAGTGATCACATTAAGCCAGCCGACGATCAGTCATAAGCCTGATGGAAGGTCCATCCTTTGCTGTGTATCTGTTGAGATATAACTACTTGTTATATAGCAATTATTTCACCAATATTTAAAGCGAGACAACAATATTGCGAGAAAGAGAATTATCGTGATGTCGCGAATTGCTGAATATCCAATCGGTTCAGTAATTTTAGACAATTCTCTTTCTCGTTTGTAAGCAGTATCGTTCTTCTTCTTCTCCTTTTTCAGCCGTTTTCATTCCAATGGCCTCCCCTTTGACTTTCCACAGATCCCTATCTTGGGCATGCTGCATCCACTTGCTTCCTGCGATTCGCCTCACATCGTCAGACCATCTTGTCTGAGGCCTTCCTACGCTCCTTTTGCTTGTTCTTGGTTGCCACTCGTTGTCTCGCTTTAAATATTGCTCAAATAATTGCTATATATTACGAAATAATATTAATCAATACGATTTGTACGAGTTGTCGCAATTATTGCTCGCGTAAGAGCACCTTGAAAAAGCATACTGTAAGAAACTGGTGTATAGATTCAGCTAGGTATATCTCCTACCATATTTCATACATGTTACGAGAGAAAAATGTCAAGGTGAACAGGGGAAGAATAATAAACGTAAACTGTTCATAATTTCAGGCTGAAAAATACGATGTAAGTACGGCTATTAAAATGTCTCGAATATCCTAATCTTTATAACAGGACTATGTTGTAGAATTTTACAAGTACTACAATTTTCTTGTAGTTTTTTTAATATACGAGAAATCTTGTTGAAGTCGTACGTTACAAAAGAAAATTATGGCAGTACGATGAAAATACAAACGGCGAAAATGCTTACTAAATATGCTTTGTATAAAAACATGGTAATTCGTTGACTCTTCCAGAAGTGAGTGACCGTAACAATCTTTCATATCTTGTACAGGTTCCTCAAAAAAAATGTGAAAAATACTTCTAAAATTTTTATTCTCGTTTCTTGAAAGTCGCGATAATTTTTTTTTAGTATTGATAATATGCGTTATAATCTAGTGAATGACCGTATTTTTTTTAATAAAGTGAAATTATCCCCAAAAAATAAAGAGTTAACGCATCAAGCGATTTTGAACCTTAAAGTCGTGAATGTTTTCGGGATACTCGTCCTCTTAACTAACCTTGTTATGAGACATTTCAAAGAAAGTTAATAATACTTACCTAGCATAGAATCTAACGTGAGAGAAGCAGAAAGTGTTTTAAAGGTTATGAAGGTCGTGCGTTGTGTTCTCTCTGCCTACCCTGCAAAAGATGCGGCGAAAGGGAATAGAATATAATGCTCAGTAGGGCGAGCTAATCGCTATGCAGCTATCTCTTCCAACTAACCGAACCTTCCAATGCCTGTTTTTATTAGTTTCACCTCATACCTTCATGGGTTTATTTATATATCCAAAAAGTATACGACTGAACACATAAATAAACTACTTAATTAATTATAAAAAAAACGCATATAATTTGTCAATTGAGAATATATAAATATTTTTTTAAAGGCTTGTAACTATTTTGCAACACCGAGAGACATTTTAGTTTTTTAACATTTCAAAGTCCCAATATCTCTACTAATAGTGGTAAAAAAATTGGCTGCCGATAGGCGCCTAAACGAGGGTTTTTGTAATTTGTGCTGAGCGAAGTCGCGCTATAAATCGCCTAGAAATGGTTACGTTTCTTAGGCAAAGCGGCGATCTTCAATCGTTGTTCTATCATTCTCAATTTTTAAGAGCATACATTCATAATAAATTAGGTTTATCTGATTGAGGACTGTATAACACATTAAATAAGTGAACAATATTTTCATTTTGTACACATTTACGGAGGAAATTGTATAAATCAAATCGCACCTCGAAATTATTTGTAGAGTAATTTTGTACATTGCATGCATTTGGGTATTCATTATATATTTTTGTTAATTAATAAATAAAAAGTATTGGGTATTAACTTTTTTATTAGTAAAATAAATAGTTTTAGGGAGTATTCTGGGTAGTTTTTTATAATAATAATAATAATTTTGGCACACTTAAGTATTATTTTATAAGGATAGACATACTCGAACGTGTTTACATCATATGGGCATTATATAATAGGTAGTATTATGTGGAAAATGAATCGGGAATAAAAAAATGTGCAATAACAATGTTAAATGGTTATGTTTCAAAGTTTTCTGCACAATGTTATTGCATTTTTTGTATGGTGAATATCCGTGATTATTGCGAGAGATTTTTGACCCTAGGCCTTACCTAAAAGTGATGTTATGTTCATGTACAGGTGTTAAACAAATAAAGGATGATAATATTGAATAATAAATCGAAAATTGGATCATTTTCCAGTTCCGGAACCAGGTTTTATGAAAGCTGCCATTCACCGTATTTTTCCCATTACATAAGCCTACGGTTATATGTGCATAGCATGTACCGCAAGCATGCTTGTTGAGTGTAATTACGTAATATCTATAAAATAATGTCTATTTGATCATCGTACATCAAAAAATATATAAATTTATTGATAGTTCGACTGTTATGATTTTCTGATTTCTAAATCCTCGAAAGTAACTATTGTGCGACGTCTCTAAAATTTCCCCGGCCGGTTTTAGGTCCTAGTCCGGTCCTGGTCTGAATTTCTCACTCAAAATTATTTGCATCATACGAATGTTAAAACAGTTAACCTATTTTAAGATTAACGATTAACATTCTCGTAAAATTAATGTATATAGTAATTTAACATCTGTATGTTTATTGTTTGAGTTATTGAGTACTGATTGCAAACAAAGCGATAATCGTAAAATATCAATCGCAATCTATTCTCGAAGGCAATTAAGACCGCTTCACACGTAAATTTGAGAAAATGACGTAAAACTGGTTTACTGTTGTTTATTGTTCATTATCGTCCTTGGGCCCCAATTTTGGGCACTTGGACTCGTCAAATTTACATCGTTACAGTTTTTTAACAATCAAGAGGAGCAATAAGAAAAGATAAGCACATCAATGCTAAAAGAGTATAGAACGTCTGCTAGCATTTCCTAGGGAACACATAATCCAATTTGAACAATAAGCAATATTGAACAACAAATTCGATGCTGAGATGTTCCAATAGTCTCATGCCAACATCTCGTATTTTGTAGGTTTTACATTTCTACACTTTTGAAGCTAGATGGAATATAACAAATAGTTTTATATTTCAAATTATGACAATTATTAACATTTATAATTTCTTAAATTTGTAGTTGGGCTGGGCTAAGAAAGACGTGTGATTACGCTCGATCGAAATATGATTCCCCATAGATACATTTGCATTAATTTACAAAAAAAAGTGATGACGTCACAAGTCTAAGATGCTCGGTCGTTACGTACGCTCTTAAAGTCAAATTCAAATCATGGAACACTTTCTCATTTCACTTCTCAGATAGGTTAATTTGGAGAGGTAAGATCACTACATAAAAACGCAATTTCATTCATTTAGGAGTCCTCGGTGAAAAATTTCGTTCATTTAGAAGTCCTCGGTGAAAAATTTCATTCATTAGGGAGTCCTCAGTGAAAAATTTCGTTCACTTATTAGTGCTCAGTAAAATATTTCGTTTATTTAGGAGTCCTTAGTGAAAAATCTCGTTCATTTGGGGGTCCTCAGTGAAAAATTTCGTTCATTTAGGAGTCCTCAGTGAATAAATGTCGTTCATTTAGGAGTCCTCAATGTTGGCCAAAGTAGTTAATTAGAGTAAACTAACCTAGGTTAGGTCTTTCCAAAACTTCATTAAAGGGATTCAAATTTAAAACTTGGGACTTGGGTGCATCAGTTTCCCGGATACGAAGATCTGTTCACAGTTACTGCTAGAATGGTTCTAACTTGGTACTCTCACATTAGTTGCATCATGATTTACTATCGTAAGTAGTATAATTAGATCAGTACCTAAATACTTTCATGTAGGTATTTAAAATCGTCTCTTAATTAGTTATTAGTCCAAGAGCTCGCTGCTTAATTTATGACGTATCTGTTTTTTGATCGAAATGTGGTATAAATGATAGCTTACCAATAGGGTATTACATCGCACTAGGGTTGCCTATCAAAATCTTGCCGCAACCCCCCCTGCCCCCCCCCCCGAAAAGGTCCCTCTTCGCGGTTTTTCGCATTTTATAGGAATATGGTAAGAGATAGGAGAAAGTAGTCAATGACAGAAATAATCCTTGCTAAATTCTCTATAAAAAATGCTAAGACAATTTCTTCATAAGACTAGTAGTTTACCCGTAATGGCCGGTCAAAAAACAGAGATGAAAATTCTTAAAATTTCGTTTTTCATAAAATAATCAGCGATATAGCGCCGCAGGCCAAATTTTTTTTCCATAAAATGTTAGTGATGATGGGTGGAAGAATGTGAAAGAAAAAAAATAAAATTGTTTTTTTTTTTTTTTCAAAAAATATCCTGTTTTTTGACCGGCCATTACGGGTAAACTACTAGTCTTATGAAGAAATTGTCTTAGCATTTTTTATAGAGAATTTAGCAAGGATTATTTTTGTCATTGACTACTTTCTCCTATCTCTTACCATATTCCTATAAAATGCGAAAAACCGCGAAGAGGGACCTTTTCGGGGGGGGGCAGGGGGGGGGGCAGGGGGGGTTGCGGCAAGATTTTGATAGGCAACCGTAGTGTGATGTAAAACCCTATTGTTAAGCTATCATTTGTACCACATTTCGATCGAAAAACAGATACGTCATAAATTAAGCAGCGGGCTCTCGGACTATATGTGAACGTATGGAAGTGTATACCTGCAGTGTACACTGTACATGGGCGTCGCCAGCTTCGGAGCTAGACGGGGGGTAACCAAAATGTAAGTATTCATATAGTACGAAAAATGCGTAAATAGCGCCGCCGGTGATTTTTTTTTTGGTGACTTAATAAAGAAGGTCAAGATGTAGTTTGGTTTCAAATACAGAAATCATAGTAAGTAGTGCCGCGGGCAATTTTTTTTTAATAAAAATTGTTGAAGTGAATGTTTTTTACGTGAATCAATTGCATTTTAATAGATTTTCATACTGAAAAATTATGATACGATGTGAAAATGTTATTTTTATCGTTTATGTAGTATGAAGAAGTATATACCCATTCCAATATCTAGGGGGGCAGCTGATCCTCCCTGCCGCCCCTTGACGACGCCCATGACATTGTGCAGGCATGTATTAATTTGACAGAGTTATTTAGTTAATGATGCAGTACTATTCTAGTGAACAGAATAGAATAGAATAGAATAGGTGAGAAGTGATTAGAAACAGATACGCTGTAATAATACACACCCTTGACATCAATGTACATATAATACATACATATTCCAAAATACACATCCTCTTGTTTCATGCATTATGGTATCTGTTAATTGTACGCCTATTAATGATGTTCGCCACCCATTCTGAACGTCACACTAATTTAACTCAGAGATAATTTTTTACCTATTTAATACATTGAATTTTTACATTTATTGAATAATTTTATATTAGTGTTTATGTATGTAATTTTTAAAAATGTGTTTTCTGTTGTTTTTTTTTTCTACGTTGTGTAGTATTACATTTTTTGTATTGACCTATTTGTGAAAATATATTTAAAAGGCTTTTGCCGTTTGTAATTTAATTAATAAATAAATGTGTGAATTTTGTGTCACCCGGTAGTATAAAACAGTAATGATTTTGCTTTAATTTTATTTGGAAATGTACAAATTTTTAAACAAGTAATCACAAAAAACTTGGTAAGAACCACGATAACCAATATTTCTCCATTTAAAATTAAATAAATTAAGAATTACCAATTTATGGTAAAACACAATTATAAACTCTCATCTAAAAGCAAATATGTGTTTGCATAATTTCAATGTGCTGGGACATTGGAAAGAAACGTCAAAATTTGAAGAGGAAAATGTAGACGCAGACAACACCAACAACAACGACAGATGAAGTTAAAAAAGAGCGAGGTAAAAATAATACAGTTAAATAATTTCGACGAACTTACCTGTCACTGCAGTGAGTTGCACTTGTCATGTTTATTGTTATTGTTGTGAATAAATAAGTAAACTTTAAAATAAAAATAAATAAACTTAAAACAACAATGTCACACTTGTAAATAAATAAACAAACACTACGTAACTATAAATAAATAAAAACGTTGTCACAAATTTGTTTTGCACACTTTCAGGTTGTCAAAATTTTGCACAAATACGTAAAATATTATTTCGCACGAAATACGAAATCTTTTTTGTGAGAGAAATTCTAGTTATTTGACTTGATTTCTTATGATTTTTATTCATAACGCGTATTTGCAATGTAAGCGTAAAATAATATTTATTATTTTCTATGTGTATGTAAGAATATTGTTTTTATTTTCAATACATAGCGCACGGCTGAAACAACCGACCACACTTGCAAAGTTCAGCACTCGACTGAACTCAAGTGACAGCGGAGTAAAGAGTGGAGAGGTGGGAGAGTAAAGGCGCACTTGTTTGAAGTAGACCGTTCGGACATCGTAGTTTATGTACGTATTACTTCAAAAGTACACCATTTCACGTAGATTTTTACAAATATGTGATATTCGGCGTAATTTTTTTACGCGTTTAATGCAAAATGTCGGATAGTTTTCATTCTTTGTTATGCTTTTAGTAATGGGACTGCACTGGAAAATTCTAATTTGTGACCTTTTCAGCCAAAAACAAATGTTTCAATTTAAAAATTCTGGCTAAACGGTTGATTTTACAGTAAAAAATCAAACTTAAGTTATGAATTCTCAGCTAATAATAAAACATGGATAATGAGAACATGTTTTAGTGGCTCTAGCCGGATATATTTTACTTTTGAATTTTCTCGACAAAAAATAATGCTAATAGTGACAAAATTACCTCTGAAACAAACTTGACACTATTCCCGTAGTTTGTTAGATATACATACATATAATGCTGTAATTTGGTTGATAAAATGTCTGGGTATAGCCCAAATTTCTACGGCTAAAAAATACCTATCTGTTATATCCACCACACATCGCCACAGGGTTGCCTAACAAAATCTTGTCTCGTCACCCCCCTGACCCCTAAATACCCCCTGCGCGGTTTTTTTTTTCATTTTTTAAATGTATATTTTAAAAATGGTAAGAGCCTATCTCTTACCATTACCACAGAAAGCTGTCAATGAAAAAAATAATCCTTACTAAATTGTCTACAAAAAAATTTCATCCATTTTTCATAGGACTAGCAGATAACCCTCAATGGCCGGTCAAAATAGCGATTTTTTTGGAAAACAAAAAAAGTTGAAGCGATAATGGAACGATTTTTACTCACAGCATATAGTGGAAGTTTGTGGAGGTTGACTGTTGAAGTTTCCAGTTGGTAGTGGACCATTCATTGAATTATTTTCCAGAGATATTGTATCCAATATTAAACATGTTTTAACTCCTTCCAACATGCAAACTTTTAGAAGGAATTTAATTCCGTTCCAAACTTACACAGAGAGTTTGAAGAATTTCATTTTGAATTCAGAATTTAGAACGTTTTAAATTGTTTCACTACTTATAATAAACTTGGCTGCCCGTTTCGAAAACAATAGAACCGGGGGGAAATGGAGGAGGTACGCCATACTATAAAATGTACGTACTAGTTTTTACCTGCTAAAACAAGCAAAAATATTGGCGTAATAGCTTGCGTATTGTTCACATTTGTCAGTCCATCCGACGATCAGTCATAAATTCATCCTTTGCTCTACATCCGTTGGTATAACTACTTGTTATTTCAACTGCGATATACAGGGTGTCTGATAGATGGATACAGATATCTTCAGGGGTGATAGTGGAGGTCATTTAGGATCTTTTGAGCCACTCTAACTTAGTCCAAAGTCGAACGGTTCTTGGACTAAGCTAAGTTTGGCTCAAAAGATCCTAAATGACCTCTACTATCACCCCTGAAGATATCTGTATCCATATATCAATCACCCTGTATATCATTTAATTTCATTTTATCTAATTTATTATTTATCTATAGATATGTTTTTCGCTTGTGACTAGTTTTTAAAATTTAATTTGTTTTTCGGTGTTGTCTTAGTAATATTTTTCTGGTAAAATCGACGGGCCTTCACTGGTTTGCTATCTGTTTTCGTTGAATTGTTTGATACGTGCTTTTATAACTGTTTTTGCCCATGTGACTAAATAAATAAATAAATATAGAAAATCCGACGTTTCTCACAAAATAAAAATTGTTACATTCAAAAATATTATACATAGTTTTGTTTTGTATTTCGGTTTCGCTTCTATTTTAAATGTACCTGTCTATAAATAAATGTAAGAAATATATATATTTTCTAGATTTCTTGAGTGGGTAAGAATAAGAACCCAGATAGTGCGAATCCCACTGGGGGCTCCTAGTAAGGGAATAATGGAGTGTATTATTGCGTCATGTTTCAGTTTACTGAAGCATGAAACTGTATTTTATAAATTCACGAGGTAACATAAACAAGGATGTCACATAAACGGTATTACATTATACCGGTCTGAAAATTTTACCGGAATATTAAATGATGTCATTTTTTCTTCATTTTCATTTCATCCATTCCCTAAAAGCGGGCAAAGCTGCGGGCGCTGATGGTGTGTTCCCAGAATTCCTGAGGTTCTGTGGAAAGAGTACTATCACCTGGTTAACAAGGTTCTACTCCAACATCCTGGACACGGGGAAACTCCCAAGGGAGTTTAAAAGAACTAAAATAATAGCCTTGTTAAAGCCTGGGAAGCCACCTGAGGATCCCGCTAGCTACCGGCCGATCGCTTTGCTTGGTGTCTGCTACAAACTACTTGAGCGCCTAATCTTAAACAGAATAGAGCCCATCATAAACTCTCACATTCCCATAGAACAGGCTGGATTCAGAGCCGGAAGAAGCTGCTGCGACAAAGTAATGGCCATCACCACCCAATCGAAAATGGTTGCCAGAGGAAACAAAAAACTGGAGCAGCATATATCGACCTCTCAGCTGCATACGATACGGTGTGAAGTTAAATAGAAGCGTGGTGGGATAATAGGATAACTGAACCTTTTCTGTACCGGTTAGGTTCGTTACGCTACCACCCCTATCAGATCCACCTACACCATCACGATTCTGTTGTAGAGTAAACAATCCCTTTTCAATTTCTCCTCCCTATAATCCGCAATCCACATAGCGCTATGCAGATGTACTCGCAGCCGAGTGGGAGGACAATCCGCAGGGACCATTTCAATTTAAAATTCAAGTCCATTTTAATTCAGTCCTATACGCTCCATCAAATCTATTTACTTATTGTTTTGAAATTCATCCATTCATAAAAATGCGGGGGAACTTGACGTATTCGTGTTTGCGCAAACAGATTGTTTTGTGTTTTTATATTTATGCAAACATACAACATTCAATGGTTGTCTTGTCATCTACCCACATATTTTTACATTTTTTAACAAGGCGCGCCGGAACCAGCTACCTCCAATGCCCCATTGAGGCTGAGATTAGAGGGGGAAAAGGAGAGAATATATTTTTAAAACATAATCTGAGGCGGTAAATAAACTGCCACTACCACGTCATAGAAAATAATATTTTGGGTTAGCTTGGGTGCGATTCTCTATCTTCCTTCCTTAAGTTAAGGCAACCATTTAAGGATAAAATCCCTTAGTTAGGACAGTTGAATTCCTTAGCGAAGGATATTGTTCTTAAAGTTAACCTTAAGTTAACGCCGGGCGTTGCCTTAAAGATATATTCGGGTGAGCGAAGTGGTGTGAGGAAATGCGGCTGTCAGAAGCTGACCTGGACCGATCATATCGACGTCCTCGCACGGTTTGAGTAAAAGGAATCGGAGAGCGTGTATGACAAATTGCATGAATATGACGGAGGCTACGAGTGTGTGTTAGGATCGGGCAGTCTGGCACTCTGTTCTCTCCGCCTATCCTGCAAAGGGACGCGGCGTGATGGTATAGATAGATAGATAGATTAAAATACTTTCCACAACAACAATGTGGATATTTGGCAAACTATCCTGCACTTTTCCATTATGTCTGATTACATATTACAACTCAATTCCATGATCAAGGTTATGCTGGTATCTACTCGTAACAACAAGATTACTATTCCTTCCGGATGCTTGGCAAGGTGCCAACATCAATAACTCATACAATTTATGGATAAATCTTCTGACATGTAGATTGTAGGTATACAGAAATGTAATATAGTCATCGTTAATTCCTGTTTCCTTATGACTGGAAAATATCGGTGTTATTTTTCAGAATTTCAGAGCTGAAAGAGATGATGTAAGGAAACGCGGTTGTCCTGAACATGGAGCGAATATATTGACCAAATACTCAAGGATGGACTCGTTTTGAGTGAAAGAAATTGCATTAATACAACCGAAGTTGGGCTGGCCAGATTGCGCGAACGAAAGTGGTCGGACGACATAAGGAAGATTGCTGGAGGCGAATGGATGCGGTCGGCACAAGATAAGGAGCAGTGGAAGTCTAAGGGGGAGACCTATGTCCAAGACTGAACGCGAGAAGGCAGAGAAGAAGAAGAAAAACGGAAGCAAGGAGTGTGTGTAAGGATGATAGACAGACTTTTCTAAAGAAGCATTCAACTTCTTATTTCACGTGAATTTTATTGTCTCTATTGTGCACATTTCAATTCACCTGTCGAAACAAATATTTATGTCTATTTGCATAATTTGTCAATGATGTCAACAGTTGGCGTTGTTTTCCGGTATTAAATTGATAAGACAATGAGTAATCCAGTATATTAGGTAGTGAATGTTTACTCACAATAATAAAAGGAGTTGGTAGTGATAATAATATGACAGAAACCAAATAAAATAAAACACCGCATACTCGTACGTTTCCTGGAACGGAAATTCATGATGTAAACATCAGCTTGTGCGTACGCGATACTAATCCTATGCAGTGTGATGCATTTGGATAACTAATCGTAAAAAAGTATTTAAAACCAAGATTTTATTACTTCACACCCTAGAACTGTTTAGAAGAACTGCCAAACGATACCAAACACGCCCTTCGAGGCACATGGATTCCTTCATTCCAATGGCGCCCTCCGCCAAGAATTGACAGAATCAAAATTTGTAAAAAGATATATGAGTTCTACTCGTGAAGCACTTTCGTGAGATACCAAACACGGCGGTATGCAGAGACTAAATTCTCTCGATTGCTCGGCCCGAGGCTTGAGACAACATCTGACTTACGATCTGGATTTCTTTTCCGACGCCCTTTCATACGATACCACACATGACTTCACACGACCCTTGGACCCGCCTGAAACACTGTACATTTTAAAGCTAATCCATTTTTCCACAGAATCGTATTGTCACCGAGTGTACGCACATTTGCAAAGTTTCAGCTCTTTAAATCACAGGCAAAAAAAAGAAGAAAAAAACACCACAGTGAAGTTAAATAAAATTTTCTAACAATTAATAATGGTGCAAAACTATAAAACTTATTGACCTTATTGTATAAATTTTTTAAAAGGCTTTTGGCCGTTTGTAATGTAATAAATAAATAAATAATAAAAAAACTGGCTGCAATAAAATAACATAAATACTCTAACAAGCGACTTTTATGTAGGACATTCACTTACCAGTATTGACGCACTGGAGCAGACAGTTGACCAGCTTCCTAGCAGCACTCCTATGGGGTCTACTTCTTGCCTTGTTCACACCACCCGAAGATTTCACAGGTCTACGTTTTCTCCGCACTTTTTTCTTCCTTCTTTCTGCTCGACCAATCTCAACATCACCGTCATCAACAGTCTCCACATTGATTTCAATATTTGAACTGGGATAATAATCTTCATCGTGATTCAAATTTATTTCGATATTTTCATCGCGTTTCATTTCATCGAAAGGTTTCGCCACAAGCGTTTCAAAATTTTGCAGTTCAATCGGCGGAAGGAACGCTTTTAATCTGAAATTATTTCTTTGATGCTCAACATCAAGCCATCGCTTGTACGTGGAATCTTCTCCACAAATTTTGACAGGTCGATCGATTGGTGGCAGAATGTTTTTCTGATGTTGTTTACTGCCATATTCATCTAAAACTTTGGTGCCATGCTTTTTAGGGCGAATCATACTGCGTCCTTTATTGAAAAGATGAGTCTCTCCGCAGCACGTGAGATTTTTGCATTCTAGTTTCTTTTTGTCAAACGGTCTTGGAAGATCTGCTTCCTGCGTTAATTGTTCGTCACTTATTGTTTTACAATCATTTGTTTTTATATTATCATCTGTATTGACACATTTGTTACATATTCTCCCATTATGATCTTCTTTTTCTCCTTTAGTCGCATATCGTTTTTGATTATGAATAATTTGACATTTTGCTTTCTTTACTTTTAAATTGGGTTTAGTGCTCAATGTTTGCTGAACTTTTCTAGCAGCAGGCTGTCGATTTTCTGGATTCCTTTCGTAGCAAGGAAGGTTTCCAGTTGAAAAGGGCCAGGGTTGTGCCTGAATCCTTTGCATCCAAGACGGCTGTTGGAAGCAGACATCTGCTGCGTTGCTGACTTTTGGTGGGTCTGGTGATAATATTCCGAATGGGTGTGAGAAGTAGAATAAGCAGAGAGGAGGCATCTGGAATTAAAGAGAAAATATGTTATAAAGGAACTTTCACATAATATGTATGTGTTGCTTACCTCAATAGGATCAGGGCGGGGGTCGGTCGCACAAGGAAGAATCTCCAGAGATGGGGAATGGCAGAGGACGCGGCGTGCGACTGCGGACAAATACAGGACACCGACCATCTCCTAGCATGCCCAATGGCTCCTGGACGGTGTGCTTGGGAGAAGTTCGCAGATCGCACCCACCTTGACGATGACGTGAGGGAGATTGTGGCTTTCTGGGAGCGGATGGGACTTTAGTCTCTATATGTTGACCGACACGAAAAGAAGAAGCTTCAATATAATTTAACAATTATTTTTTCGTCATTTCAACAAGTTTGTGAAGATCCCTTGAACATGCGGGTTGGTTACAAGAGGTTGCCTTTGGCAATAAACCACGAGATGGTCTTTTGAAGTGTTTGAAAAAAATAATAATGCATGTATTCTGTGTAGCTACGTATTTTTTATGAGACGTTTATATTGAACTAGCTGGTACCTACCTACCCGTGAAAATCCTCAGAGGGCTAAGCAGTTTTTTTTTACTAAATAAATACGTTGGAATTGAGTGATATCTTACGAAAATGTGTAAAAATATATTTAAAACATTTACTTTGTAAAAAAATACTGTTTCTGTTGTAAATCATCTAGAACCATGAGTTTCAAATGTCATTACAATAAATTTTCCTGTCCTTTTTTTATGTATCCCTATACCCCAATTTTTTTTCTGCACACTCCACACTCCACAGTCAGCAAAAAGCTTGCGTCGTGATTAGAGTCGAAACTATTTATTTTAATGAAACTTATATAAAACTTTGTGTTTGTAAACGAAACAAGTACCAAAACGAACATTTGCCTTTATTGTAATTGATAAGTACATTAGTTCTTACCTACCCACGTGTGTGGCAGTGTTTATATTATAGGCAGGATGCATATACATATATGAAGATTATATCAATCTATATACGTATATTAAGTATATATGTATAGGTGAAACCGTCAATAAAAGTAAAACAAAAGAAATCCCAGCAGTGCGTTGATCTGCTATAATCTAATTTTGGCCCTCTTTCTCCCGCTTGGGTGAAACTCCCAACAATAATACATTAAATAATATACCCATCTACCATATTTGTACAAAATCATGTGATACCTACTATATTCGTATCATGATGACTGATATCATGATATACCGTCACGGAAATATAATAAGAAAACTTCATAAACCGTAAAAAACAAGTTTTTTCTCAAAAATATGGCATTTTGGACGATGCATAACCTTCTTAATAATAACATTACGAAAAAACTCAATAAAGTAAAGTTATAGGAAATTTAGTATTCTATATTTCATGTCGTTTTTCTCTAGGACGCACCTGTAAAAAGTTATAATCATTAAACTGAAAAATGACCGAAATTTCGACGGCTTTTGGCTTGTCCTAGTGAACGCACAAGGGTGGGAAGGTCGCAAACTTGGATTTTGAACCACAAGACTGACCTATATAACATATTCAAAAATCAGAAGCATCATTTTCATTCTTAAGTCAATGGACTATTAGTAATAATAGTCCATTCTAACCCTGCCAGTGGGAGATTTTTTGGCTCAATTTTTTTTTTTCAAGAATTCAAGAAAATTAACGTTTTTATTGTTTATGATGACTGTCTGAGGGATCAACTGTCGGAGACGAGCTGTCAGGGGACCAATAACTGTCGGTAAATTGTACCGCCGAGGTGTCATGCGTTAATCACTCTAGGAAATCATTATTTATAGTATGTAAGTAATACCGATATATAAAAATACACATATATTAATAGCTAGACACATCCATTAGATAATTCTATCTTTATTAGGTACTGTTTTTGTATTACACGGATTGTTGTGCGTATTGGTCGCGTGGATAGATCACCGGAATTTGTGCTTCGTTTCCTGTTGTGTTTAGAGTCTGATAATGTAGTGAAGTGCGTCAGAAACTAATATGTATACGTAGTGTATCCACACAGGAAACCCTACCATCTTCAGCCGAGCCGGAAAAGCAACCCTCATAACTGTTACACAGTGGTAAAATTATTATCTTAATATTGTATGCCTAAACTTTTTGTGTAATATTTTTCAAAGATAGCTGAATTTTTTCTTTAAATAATCAAATGAAAATTTATTTGAACAAGTAATCTTGAACATTTTTTATATAAGTATTTATAAAAATTGTGTTAATTAAAATTTACCAATAGAATAATAATAAAATTTACCAATTGAAACGTGTTTATGATAAAAATTATCTTCTTTCTTTCTTTTTATAAAAAACTTAATCTGGGTTTATCGAAATAAACCCAAATACATCTTTGTATACCTCACAGTAAGCTTGAAAAGCTCGTGTCGTGAAGTGGAGGAAGTCGGTAAAACAGTACTTCAATTGTTAACTGTCACCGAGCAATATTTTAAGGTATTTTTTTTTTTAATTTATTTATTTATTTCAAGGTAGGTACAGATACAGTCAATACAAAGATGAGGGTAAAAATTATTATCGAAGCAGACCAATTACATCTGTACACATTGAAACATTGAAAAATTTGAACAGGAAAATGTAAACTCAGACAACAACGAAGGATAAAGATAAAAGTGTAGTAAAAATTACTGACATTTTAATTTCAAAAACAACGGTAGAAGGGAATTTTCTCACACGAGCATAAATATTAAACAGATGTAAATAAACTAGTATTTATAAACATACTCGTATTCTCACTATAAATCTATTAAGTAATTATGTTAATCACTTATGTAAATATACAATAGAGAAATATATGTTATCACAATTAATTTCAATTTAATGGATTACCTGCATATCATCCGTAGTGGTAGAGGCGTCAGATTTTTCACTCATTTTGTCTCATTAAATCTTCACAATAGTAACATTATCACTACACAACACACAACACAACACATAAGTTGTTAAACACACGTATTAAAAGTATTTACAACAATTAACATACTGTAATTACATGTTTACACATGCAGCCTGCTTAATATGCAAAATTAATCCGACTAGATTATCATACACTTAATAATTATGGTTTTACTTTCTTTGTAAATAATCTATGAATAACACGTCGATATTTATTCATCAATCATAATCTAATTGTATTATTAGGTACATGAATTCCCGCAATATGCGGTAACCACTAACCAGCCATGGGGGTCGTCGGGGGAACAGATATATACTTTTTCATACTAAATGTTAAAATTTCACAAAAATTTCATTACCAATCATCATTATCTTTTTTTTTTAATTTGTGTGAAAATCGATTACAATGCAATTGTTTCATAAAAAAATCCGGATCCGGACCGCCGGGAAAATTTGTTTGGACCTTAAAAGAAAGCAGTACTGAGTACCTGAGGCATTCGGTTTCCCTGCATACCCTTAATTCATTTTTTATGTCCACAGTTCCGCAAATATTTACGCTCTAAAACTAACTAAGAACTTTTCCACGATATGTGTGCCTTGTTTAAATGATTGTCCACGTCTGTTTTCTATCCCACTCCTTCCACTCGTTTACGAGTCATTTCAGAAAACGTCTCGGCATGGTTTGGTATATTCTTTGTTCAGGATACCACTTTTCTTAAATAATTCCACAGAGCTCTGGGAAATGGGAAGTGGTGCCTATAAATATTAAACATAACACCTCCACAATATCACTTCATAATTCTTATCAGGGATGTTACGAATATATTCATCCGCATCCGCATTTATACGGAACTTCCGCATCTTTTCCAACATCCGCATCCACGTAAATAGTTGGGGATGACAGATTGCACGGTGCAATTTGAAAATTAATGAATGAAGTAAGTTGATGAAAGTATGGACTACAGATTGGTTGTTTTAGAATTACAATATTTGTAAATTCCTTGAACAAAACAATATTCCGAAAGTACAATTTTCCGTTCAGTTTTTTAGATATAAAACTATAAAAGTATAATTTAGCCAAAATACTGGTAATTATAATCTTAACAGATTGGCTGTTTTAGATTTTTTAATTTGTTCCCAGGCTCTTCTTTAAGGGTAAAATTCACATTATCGCTTACGTTATTCTTGTTTCGCGCTAACATTCTTATATAAAATTTGAAAAAGTTGAAGCGAAAATAGAACGATTTTTGCTCAGTGCATATAATAATAATGTTTTTAGTTCTATGTGATGTGTTTGTTTATTTAAAATTTTGTATTAATATTATTACCTATTATTTATTTTATATTTTTGTAATTTTTTATTTAAACATGTTTTTATATATTATTTGGTTTAAACGAATGTATTATATAGAGCTGAAAAATTTTGTATACTATTGTGTTAATAAAGTTGATTTGGAAATAATAATAATAAATTTTATTTACCGTAAATATCTATGTACAATATAATTAAAATATAATCAATATGATATTTTGCACAATATGTTCTAGTCCCCAGACAGCAACTATCGTGCTGGTATAAGGGGACACACAAATATATACGAGTACATATAAGTAGCACTAACACTTTACTTTATTTTCACTATAACATTTTACTTCTCATGTGATGTCTCTTTTTGTAAAAACATATAAGCCCTTAATTAAGATCACTCGCAAACGAGTGGAGGGCCTTAAATAGAATAAATAAAAATAAGCCCTTAATATACTGTGACGTTTACAAGCAAAATAAATAAAATAAAATTTCGAAACACTTTTTTTTTCACATCCGCGGACGTGAAAAAAATGGCATCCTTATCAATGTTAACATCCCTGATGGCTACAATTTACAGTAGCAATAAGCATTACTAAGTACACCCCATCATTTAGTAGCAAACACAGTACAGCACAGCATAGCACAGCACAGCACAGCACAGCATCATAACATAACGAAGTAATGTCGGAGGTCTAACCACTCTCACATTTCCCTCATAAATAATAACATACATTTTATTTATGGATTCTTAAGGCTCTCTACATTCTACAACACGAAATTAAGGGCTTGGTACCAAGAATGACGTCACAGTCATTTCCCACGGCATTAAGGTTCAAAATCGCGTGTCAATCGCATGATAAAATGGTAAAAAAGCGTTTTTTCCATTTTTTGGGGGCTAATTTTTTGTCTATCAAAAAACTTTTACGGTTATTCCCTAGATTTTCATGCATGCTATCACAACAAAAAAAAATTACTCCGCGACTTTCGGGAAACGAGTTTCCATCTTTCGGAAAAAAGATCAGAGATGTTTTTCAAAATTTATTTTGGGAAATCTATAGAAGTTATTACAAATATTTTTCGGTCATTCCCTAGATAAAGGTTCAATATATCTACCCTATTTCTTCCAAAGCATATTCAATAAGGTTGTCAAGGTCTACGATCTCCCTTTTTTCTTTTTTTTTGAAATGTCAATATTTTTACTCAGTATTCTCAAAAACACATTAATGCAACAGATAATCGCAAAATGAACAACAAAATCACAATAAAACACACAACACTTATAATATCACCATTTGGAGGCGGGGTTTTTATTATAATTAATCAAAAACTCAACACAAGGCACAACCTATACTTATAAAAACACTATTGTTACTGAAGTTCCCTTTATTTATAGAAACTATAACACAGTATATAAACACTGTCCTTTTATTTTCGATACAACTCTTTTAAAAAGCGCAGTAAAAACGTATTTCCATTTTCTATTCGTTTTTCACACTTAGACCATCCATTGGTGTACTAGTGCTCCAGTACAATTCAAGGTTCACAATTTCAATTGAGAATGAACGAAATTCAACGTCGGATTTTCTACATGTAGTTGAATTAATAACAAGTAGTTATCTCAACGGATGTACAGCAAAGGATGGACTGTCCATTAGGCTTATGACTGATCGTCGGCTGGTTTGATGTTAACTAAGTTACATATCAGTCATCAGCCTGATGGAAAGTCCATCCTTTGCTGTACATCCATTGAGATAACTACTTATTGTTAACTATTTATTTATTTATTTAAAGCGTTCAAGCCTAAAGTGCACACAGGACAACTTATACAAACAAAAACAGAAGAGTCAAAACAATATAACAAATTGAAAAGACTATGTAACCCTGGCGATCATAATCACATTAAAATTTCAGGGTTATGACTGATCGTCGGCTGGTTTAATGTGATCACTTTACACTTTGAAAACTTTGACTTTTACACTTGACAAAAGTCCGTCCTTTGCTGTACATCCGTTGACATTACTACTTGTTAACTATTTATTTATTTACAGCCTTCAAGCCGAGAGTGTACGTTAGGGTGTCCCAACAATGTATGGAGAAAATAATCGAAATCAGATATGCATAATACGTGTACACAGAACAAGTTACCTACAAACAGTAATATTAACCGGTGACGTTTTCATAGCACCCAAGATACGACGTAGGCATTTAGATTGGATTCTATTCAATTTTACAAACAGTAACAAACACGGTATAAACGATGTAACAAATCGAAGAGATTAATTAGCAATGAAACCCTGGCGATCACGATTACATTTCATTAATAACACAATGAATACCGTTGCAATGAACTAAAAAGAGAGTGCTTGTATCGCAGAGCTTCAGAGGTATATCTGAGCATGTCTCCGGCATCACTAGCTAGCTGCTAGATGGATAGAGCATTGTACCTAAATATATTATAAGGTAGTTGTGTGACTAGAAGGAATATTTTCATTTCGTGTATCGGCATTCCGACAGATGGGAACCTATTACATCCATTATATATTATACTATCATTGTACTAGTGTTCAAAAATATGTGCTAATAGGAGACAATGCTGATGTAATCTCTATAAACTTTTATTTATTTTAATTTTATTTTATTACAAATACAAGCGCAAAACAGGCTTTTAGCCTAGTGCAAGGTGTGCAAGAAAGTATTTGGGTATGTGTATGCAAGTCCAGATCCTTTTTATAGTATACAGGGTGTTTGATAGATGGATACAGATATCTTCAGGAGTGATAGTAGAGGTCATTTAGCATCTTTTGAGCCAAACTTAGCTTAGTCAAAAGTCGCACGGTTCTCGAGATATTCGAGATTTTAACTTTTTTTCGAAATACCCCGAATTACTCAAGTTTTAGCCCGATAGCATCGTAAGTAAAGGTACCTACTTAGTTCTATCATTCTTTTTTGTTACCTGAATATGTGTTTAGTCTATTTAAATCATAAGTTTCAATCTTATAAACAATCATGTTAAAAAAATATCGGATTAAAGTTTCGAGAAAGAGATATTTCAAAAACACGTTACGACTTTGGAGAGGATTTTAGATGAGAAAAAAAATGTTCAAAGATTCTGAAATCTGGAAAAAACTTCTCTGGTTTATGCTCTTTCAAATGATATACAAAACATTATAAAAAACATTAGTTTCATAAATCTATGAAACAATTACTTAAATAGATCACCTCTAATTTAAGCAAATTTCCATACAAATTCGGAAACAGTAAATTGAAAGGAAATGTGTTTTTCACTATACAATTTCACCTATAGTAAATTTGTATGGAAATTTGCTTAAATTAGAGGTGATCTATTTAAGTAATTGTTTCATAGATTTATGAAACTAATGTTTTTTATAATGTTTTGTATATCATTTGAAAGAGCATAAACCAGATAAGTTTTTTCCAGATTTCAGAATCTTTGAACATTTTTTTTCTTATCTAAAATCCTCTCCAAAGTCGTAACGTGTTTTTGAAATATCTCTTTCTCGAAACTTTAATCCGATATTTTTTTAACATGATTGTTCATAAGATTAAAACTTATGATTTAAATAGACTAAACACATATTCAGGTAACAAAAAAGAATGATAGAACTAAGTAGGTACCTTTACTTACGATGCTATCGGGCTAAAACTTGAGTAATTCGGGGTATTTCGAAAAAAAGTTAAAATCTCGAATATCTCGAGAACCATGCGACTTTTGACTAAGCTAAGTTTGGCTCAAAAGATGCTGAATGACCTCTACTATCACTCCTGAAGATATCTGTATCCATCTATCAAACACCCTGTATAAAAAAAAAACAGACAACAAATATATAATAAGTAAAAACGTTAAGATAAAACGTCACCCACAAGCATTCGCCACAGTTAAATTAAAACATATAAGTTCATTCCGCTCGTCTCACACACCCACACTCAATCTCTCTCACACAGAGACATTTGAAATTTTGCACACATATTTGCTTTAGGTGACAGTTTTAAATTATGGACTGTTTTGTCATAAACTGGTTTCAATTGGTAAATTTTAATTAATTTAATTATTTTTTAGATTTTATAATCAACGAAAACTCCTCTATAGCCTGCAATGCCGCGCTCCGATTGGTTGTTAGCTAGCTAGTTTGCCCCCTTGTTAGTTTGTTTTTCAATGTGCCTAACTAGATTGTTATAATATTTTTTTAAAAATGGATCTAGATATGGAAAACGACATCTATTGAAGATTTTCACAACAGGACGTATGCATACGCTAAAAATTTAATGTATTAGATACCTAATGGCACAGAATAGCTAATAATATTATTATATAGGTAATATGGCGGCACAGAGCGGAAATAGGAAGTGATGATATAACACAACAAAGAATTTTTGTATCATTGCACCAATAATTAATTCACCATGCAGATATTGCAGAGTTATTCAAATCAAATTCTTGTAACATTCTCCAATAATTCTTGCATCTCTGACTTGCACTACAACCTCATGATACCAATCGCAGGCCCCTTTCTTCCATTAGCCACAGTGGGCACTTGCTCAGGGCCCCGCGACTCAAGTGGCCCCTAGTTCCTGGATAGATTACCAATTGATAACCGAACCGATATTACCGATAAATTTTACGAAAATCAACAACGTGGTTTTTCCCCTCAACCATTCCCTCTATTAATTGATGTAGGAGAAGCTCGTGGCTCATGACGTGGCCAATCCAGGGGGAACGTCTTTCGGAGATGGTTTTAAGTAAATTGACCTAAAAAGATAATATTTCAAAAATGGATATGTTTTTATCACTTCTATGTTTCCATACGTCTCTAACTTCTATCACGTTCATAACTTTCGTCATAGACGCTCTGCAATTTCTTCCACTCAACACGAGTTCGTCCTTGAGTATCTGGTCAATATGGTCACTCCAGGTGACACTTGGACGGCCACGTTTCCTCACACCCTCTATTTCAGACTTATATTTTTCTCGGACATTTTCTCCGTAGGCTTTTTCTCTTCATACGCATATTTTTGTATTGTTAGGCCTCATGTATTACCTCATTGTTTACATGTAACCTTGAGGAGTCCAAGTGCCAGCACAAGCGTCAGGCCTAGGAACGATTTATAACAAAAAAAACATCTTAACCTGTTCAACTTGAAAGATGAATACATAGATGACAAAGCTCTTTCACCATTCTGAATTGTCCGATTCATCCCTGTATGTTGGAGAGGGTAGCAACTGTACTGAACTCTGGTGGTCCCGTGGTAGGCGGCGATATTCCCTAGTGAGTGGTCCTCCCCGCCCTCTGCCCTCTGACCTGCACCCTCCAACCCTCGCCCTGCCTCTACAGCAACCTACCAACCTAAATATTATACCTGTAGCAATAACTACCACCTATTACAATATACTTCTTAGTTCTTGCTACCAGCTGGTCCCATCATGCACAAATATTGTGTTTGATGCAGACTTATACATTGAAACTTACTCTATTTTATGCCAAATCCCTTACAAAGTATACAGTAAGAATTACTGCTAGCCACTATAGTTCCACTGCTGGACATAGGCCTCTTCTTCTCTACACTCTTCCAATGTCTTCTGTTTAAGATAGAATATGGGAAACTGTATTAGTATAAAAGGACATTTTGTTAACGTTGAGGGTTGTATTCAATCAGGGAGGTGATTGTCGAGGGAGCCCTTCTGGTGAAGCCTGAGACCTCTCTAGAACTGTTTTTGCATAATCATTGGATGTCATAGGAACTAGCATTCCTTTGTCATCCAGGGTAAGTGGGAGGGAGCAACCCTTAACGGGGAGTTTTACGAAAACCTGACATTTACAGGTGTCCTGAAAAGATATCAAAAAAGAGTAGGGGGTCAATTACACTGTAATGTGATTTGTCCATGAATTTGTAGGTCCATTTGTGGATTTAAATTCGAATTGAAATTTCACCTACATGTCATTGTATAACCTACATCTTATATTTTATACAAATTCACTCGTATATTTTTATTCAGCTCTGTGTTTCGAAATTATTGTGGTTTGTTTGTGGCCGAGTCCAATACGTATTCAAAATAATTGATTCAGATCGGATCGCATGACGAATAAAGAGTTGATATAAAACGTAAAACAAAACTCATAATATTTTGACAATACATCGTAAAGTCTATCTCAGGGATCACCAATTAGTTTCATTTGGGGTCCGTGTTTGAAAATTATAAGATTGTCGCGGTCCGTTTGCTATTTGTTGACAAGCAACCAAGGTCGTAGTCAGGAATTCACTTCGAGGGGGGTCGACTTGGTCGCCTTCTAGACCAGAGACAATGAGTAACAACAATTGGCGTCGCCAGCTACGAAGCTGGGTGGGCGACTGCAACTAAGATTATTATGATATTGCCAAATGCCATCAAAACTAATAAATAGCGCCGTACACGAAATATTTATGAAAAAATGGGTGAATTGATGAATCTGGTTGTCTATCAATAGTACATATCTCATCTGGATATATTTCTTCTATATTCTGAGTTATTTGCCATATTTTCCCAAAATTTTTAATGAAACAATTGTGATTTAAAGGATTTTCATAATAATTACTATTTACAATTCTGACACGATGAAAAATCGATGTTATTTTGTTTTAATTAAACTCCTTCTTCTAAATGAATAGTGATTTTTGAATACTATTTTATTTTGGTCAGAACAAAATATGCCGGCGGTCCGGAACCGGACCGCGGTCCTCCATTTGGTGACCCGTGGTCTAACCGAAAGCTAAAATGTTATGATTTAATGATATTATACGCTTTTAGTTTAAATAGTCGTATATCTAAATCTAACCACAATATTGTGAAGTATACGTAGGCTGACAAGCAAAAAGCTTTCAGGATTCATTATTGTAAAAGTTGTGTGAGCTTTTGAAGATTTAAAACAAAAACGAGCCAAACGAAACCACATCACGATCTTCTTCACTACGTCTCACAAAATTTTTTCGACTGCGGCGCTATTTACGCTTTTTTGGTGTTATATTATTTTTTTCATTTTTTCTTGACCCCCACCCTAACTTCGAGGCTGGGGACGCCCATGTCTTACGCGGTCGTGAAATTATTCTATACAACTTTCCTTTGATGGTTTTCGATCTTACTGATCGAATTGCATTATTCCCTTTTTATTAAAACAATTCTGGTAAGGGACATTTTTAAAATGTTATGTAAATTTATTCTAAATCCATAAAACTACCCCAAAGGACTACCCGAAATACTTCCGACAGGTAGGTCTTAGTCCTACAAGGAGTCCTACCAGTCACAAATCACAATCTAATTAGTATATTTACCCTATGAATTAGGTCAACATTAGTGAAGGGAAATGTATAATAGAGGAACCTGGCCTAAAATGACATACTAGGGTAAATTGAGACATTTTATTATTATTTTTTTTTAATGAATCTTGGTTTATCGAAATAAACCCAAATACATCTATGTACACTTCACAGAAAGCTTTAAAAGCTTGTATCGTGAAGTGGAGTAGGTCGGCATCGGGGATCGAACCCGCACTCACTGGATTAACAGTCGAGCGCGCTACCAACCAGGCTACCGACCACCTCAACTTAGCCACAGATCAAATATAAATAACAAATAAGTCTTATTAGACACAGTAGAATGCCAAAGGGCGGACTTATTGCAAAAGCAATGTCTAACAGTCAACCCGAGAAAAGAAAAGAAAACATAATGCGTGCTTCTCAAAAATAAATATTTAACAATGGGTAATTTTGCATTTCTGTGGAAAGGTAAATCTGTCGAACGGAAGCACAAGAAACAAGTTATCGAACCTGAAAAACATTAAGAAATAACAACATCGAACGCCATTACAGAATAAACGGTGTTTATCGTACAACATGCCATTTTGCTTATCCTATGCCATTTTAGGCCAGGTTCCCTTATACTTATAAAGCTAGTTGTCTAGGTATGTTCTTTCTTACCAATATATAGTATTAGGATGCCAGAAATTTCTAGAAATGGTAGGTTACATAATATGAGTATATGTAGGTAGGTAGGATATATACGTAATGCAAATAAAAGAGTAATGAAATAAATCTATGTGATCACGCTACCTTACAAAAATAATAAAACAGAAGGCATGGGCGTCGTCGGGGGGGCGGGGGGCAGCTTCCTTCCCTAGATATTGGAATTGGTATACAATTTTTTATACTAAATGATAAAACTCACAAAAAATCACATTATAACTACATACTAGGTCTGATTCTCTATCTTTTAAACACGAGCTAAACTAAAATTAGAACGCACTAACTTAGATAAGTTCATTTGCTATTCTGTAACTTTGATTTAAGTTTTTTACGTCTTAAAGTGTTCTCTTATTTGAAATAGTACGGCCACTAGTTCAACCTAAGCTCATATCGTATTCTGTAACTTAATTTTGGAATAGTTTTCTGTCAAAATGTGCTTATTTAAGTTAATTTTTAACTTATTTTAGCCGCACCTATGTTGCATGCGGCTTATTAATTCTACCTTCTGATACGTGTGTTTTAATACCGAATTTTATACGTTTCACATAAAATTATGCTAAGTACTTATGTGTTACGTTATGTTGAAGTTTAAAACCAAAAAATTGTAGCAAAATAAATATTCTACAGCTGCCTACGCCAAGACCTTCGTGGAAGAAGTTCATTTCATCCTCGTAACGTAAAAAGTAGCTATTCCAACTGTATATCTAAGCCGCGTCCCCTGAGAGGACAGAGCGCCAAACTGCCCTTTCCTTACACACACTTCTTGCTTCCGTCACATCCACGCAATTAGTCATACACGCTCTACGATCTCTTTTATTTAAAACGTGTCCGTCTTTGAGGATGTGGTCGATATGATCGGTCCAGGTCAGTCTCGGACGGCACCTTTTCCTCACCCCTCTTCTATCATCCATACCTATAGGTACCTAATATATATTTTAAGTCCTCCTGTTATCATTCATTCTTTCAACATACGCAATCATTGGTCCATCATAGTCCAATCATTGTAGTCACTACACCCGTCTTCCAATCACATTTTTTAATAGCCTCATGGCATTGAAAATGCGCTCAGACTAATTGTTAGTGTCTACAAAAGCAAAAGTTCCAACCCTAATTATTCTAGTGAGACGTGGACATGGCTGAAGAAGGACGAAACAGGGTTGAACGCAGTGGAATTGAGGTCGTTGAGAAGAATGTGTGCTTAGAGAAATGAGTGAATGTACTCGTAAAACTGGGGTAGTGAAAGTTAAGAAATTAGGGAATGTGGATAGAATGAATGAAGACAAGATGGCCAAAAAGTCAATAAAAGAAGAGAGCCGAGGAAGTGAGGCCACTCAAGACCGATCATGTTCTCAAGGAAGGATGCATTTTGAGTAAAAGCAGAAGTTGAAGGGTGTGCATGACAAATTGTATGAATGTTTCGGGAGTAAGAAGTGTGTGTGTAAGAACAAGGCGGTCTGGCATTCTGTTCTTTCTGCCTACCCCGCAAAAGATGCGGCGTGAGTGTATTGGTAGATGGATAGATACATAGATAGGTTTCAATTGTAAGTAAAATAAAGTGATTTAAAGAAAAACCTACAAAGGTATTCATTTATTCATAAGAAAATAAAGCAAAAACAAAGTAAAATATAATAAGTATTATTATGTAAATATTACCCACAATACAATTAACACAACAAACGTGTTATGTTCTAAATAGAAAATTCAACATGTAAATGATTCTGATAAGACTTCTTCTTCTTTCGTCTGCGAATACGACTATTGTGCAAGTGGTCTGACCCAAAGCATTAATAAAACTTTTTAACACGTGAAGAAGATGAAACTGATTGACCATCAGCTGTTTATATAATTTTATTTAGTCCAAGTCGCAATATTCTTCTCATCACCCTCTTTCTACCAACTGCCTAGCTACGGGTACAGCCGTTTTCCACATCACTCCACGACTCCGCATCTTCTCGTAAAATCTCAGGTTCACGTACAGTCGAGTAAAGCGTTTTTTTACCCGTGATTATCTAATATCTATCCCTCCGCGGAAATTTTACAATGATCCTATTTGAATTCCTCGAAATTGCTGGGAATTTTTTGAAGAGTTGCTTCCGATTAAATGTTTTATTTTGTAATATTGACAATACCATCTGTCAAGTCAAAATAACAATAATATTGTAACTAGTAGATACATAACAAAGCGCATGCCCGATGTACAGTAGACAATAATATTCAACTAAAATTGTTTCTGGTTAACTTATTTTAAAAATTGTTAAGAATTAAGTTGGGCCAACGATAGAGAATAGGGTATCAAACTAAAAATGACTTAAATTTAAAATTTTGGAACGACCTTATCTAAGTTAAAATACTTACAGAATCAGACCTATTTTCTCATCATACCATAAATTTTCTAAAATTAGTATAAAAATCCATTAAAATGCAATTGTTTAAAAAAAATTGCCTGCGGCGCTAATCACCTTTCCCTATTTTTGTGTTACTATTCTTTATACATAAGTAGTACATAAGATCATTTTCTATGTCCCAAAACAAATTCGCCTGCGCCGCTGTTTACGCGTTTTTATACTATGTTTAATTTTTCAATATTTGATGCCCCCCCCCCCCCTAGCTCCAAGGCTGGCGACACCCATGACAGTAGGTTTTACTGCCTAACCCTGCCTACCTAATTTGGGGGGAGAATTTGAGTCACCTAAATCTACCTCTAAATATAGTAAGTGTGGATATAGGTAAACTTATTTACACAGTTACAATTGCGATGACAAATCGATGGAAAATATTACGTATGTCTATCTGCGTCTCTAGCGGGGTAAAAAGAGAGGACAGAACTTCAGACAAGAGATGTCTGTAACACTCTTTTTTGCTAACAGACGATATTTAAAAGGACGATGTTTCATTTCCAATGATGTTAATGTTCATAATCGCATGATCAAATGTTAAAAATTGCGTTTTTTTTTTACTTTTTGGGGATATTTTCGCTCTTATCAAAAAAAACTATACGGTCATTTCCTAGATTTTAATGCATATTATCATTACCATAAAATATTTTTTGCGACTTTCAGGAAACGATTCAGAGGTGTTTTTCACTTTTTTTTGAGACAAGATATGAAAGATCTGTTACGGTCATTCACTAGACAAAGGTTCAATGTATTTACCCTATTTTTTAAAAAAATATTTAGTAAGGTTTTCGAGATCTAAGATCTGATTTTTTTTTTAAGGACAATAATTTTTAATTATTTAGCTATGTATTATTTCGTTTCTATTGAGTTCCGAAGACGGAAAATGTTGTTGGTATATTTTATCGATTAAAACTATTATATGTGCATATTTTCTTACACAAAACATTCAAAGTGAATGCAAACTATTTGTAGCATTTAATTTAATGAGTATTAATAATTAGTTGTTATCTATTTAGGTTAGGTTAGGTTGGAAAACTGTGGTTAGGTTAGGTGAATGCATCGGTAAGGCGTGATAAATGGCTATAAATATTGTTATTTCAGCATGGAATCTCTCATATAAAGTATAAAACAATACAGAATACAGTTCATGTACTTATTGTAATTATAACGATAAATTATCATGGCATCCATAATTTTTTTATTCATACGTCTCAATTAGTACCTTCCGTAATGAACCATAGAATTGTCTTACATTTAAATTTCCCCGCCAGTCACGATTTTCCCTCTCTTTTCCTCCGACTACTTCCTCTTCCCTGCACGCAGAATAGCCAACTTTACAAAACGACGTAAAATAAAACAATGGAAAATGAAAGAAGTGTTTACAATGGGATAGTTGATGGAAAAAAAAGCACTACTAAAATGAGTTCGATTCATTTTAATTATTAAAAAATAATACGAATATAGCAATCTCTACCTAGTTGTATTACTGCACTTAGTACTCGTTTATTTTTTTTATTTATTAAAAATTTTACAAAGAAAAATAAGGTACGTACCGAACCTAACAATAACTTTTATAATACATACTTGTTTTACTAGGGCGAGCGGGTTGGACAGCATTAATTTCATTAACACATAATAAAATAATATTTTAGAAAAATGCTAACCTAACCTAACCTTTTTTTATTATTAAAATAAGTACCAGTTGTTGTACTGCAGTTTTAAGTAGAAATTAATATTTTGAAACTAAGATGAATATTGTGATTCCATGACATAGGATCTACCTAGGCAATGCGTTATAATTTTTTTGAGTTGAATTATTTTAACACATTTTTGTTACGAAAATAGTTGCTGTGCTTATAAACTCTACCATTGTAAACAATACATTATATAGTTTCACCTATATATCTTGCTATTTGTCAGTGTCGCACCAATCGTTTATTACTCAATAATCTAAGAAAATAACAAACTTTTCTCAACTTACCAATGGCCTAGATATAATGGTTACTAAACTACGCCTGCGCATTAATATTTTTTGTGCAAGACGTTATGGAGGATTCAGTGCTACCAACATAATTTCCAAGAATCGCCAAATAAGGTGGTGGATTTGTCTCGCGGAGTGATGTTTTATAAAAGTATGTTTATATTTTATCATTAAATATTGTCATGACGACAAGCGAGATTAAATTTTACACTTTGATAAAACACGAGTGAATTCAAATTTATTATCAGTGTATTTTGTGGCGTGGGAATAATAAATCGGGGAGATAATAAGTCGTTACAAAGTGAAGGTGTCAAACAGCAAGAAGTAGTTGCAGATTGCAGATATTGGTATAATAATTGATTGGCGTGTGTAATGAGGAGAATCAAAGGCTTGTGCGGTATATTGATGTAGGTTAGAGTGTTTAGGTGTAGATATTGTGGTGATATTGCAGAATAGTGCCGTATGTACGCCGCGGGAATGACCATAATGGCAGTATCCGTGATGGAAATATGCGAGAACACCAAGTTGGCTCGCGAGATGGCCCTCACGGGGAACTACGAGAGTGCTGGAGTCTACTACCAAGGCGTGGTGCAGATGATACATCGGCTGCTCGCCACCATCTCTGATAAAACTAGGAAATCCAAGTGGCAGCTGGTAAGTCCACCCCATACTGTTCCATAAAAACCTTAACAATAGGTACATTATAGTTTTTAATTTAAGAATCATTCTTGTAAAGCGTTTGGTTTTCCATATTTCGTAGTATATACCATAATGCAGTATTCCTACAATAGTGTAGAAGAATTGAAGATGAACATTGTGGGGCTTACGACTGACCTCGACACTCGAGAAACATTTGCCATTTTAGTTCATCCCGGCTGGGAATATATACGGAATACGATGCTGCAGTTATAGCTCCTCATGGTGTAGTGGAGATAAGATACCTGTTAGGTGAGGCGAAGGTCTGGGCTCGATTCCCAACCAGGATGAACTTTGTGCAACAACAAGCTCCATACCATCCTCCATACATACGCAACTCTATTGGATAAGAAATGTTATCAGCCAGGCAGCTATGGTGATATGTCTGATCTCACAACAGTATTCACTCATTCAGTCTGTCAAGTCCATTGTTTAAATACATTCACACTTTGTGCAACAACAAGCTCCATACCATCCTCCATACATTCACAACTCTATTGGATAAGAAATGCTTCCATACATTCTGATTGAAACTGTGTTTGTTTAGCTACAAACTGTGACCTCTTAAATTGGTATTTTGGTTGAAGGCAGTCATAGTGTTGGTTTAATATTTTATGAGATAAGAACGCCTCTCTTTCTCCGATCTTCAAGAGTATGATATCTTTTGTTTGATGTATGATATAATCTACAAATATCTTATTATGTTAAGGTGACCATATTTTTAAAAATAAAAAGGAGGACAAAACATGCGTAAATAGCGCCGCAGGCGAAATTTTTTTGGGACAGTGAAGAAGGTCGCTATGTTGTTTGATTTATTTTCTTGAAAATGTTTTCCATAAAAGATGTATCAAAAAAATAGCGCCGCAGGTGAAATATTTGTCATAATACCAAATTACATATTCACAAAAGCTGGCAATTTTTTTTAGGGAACAATTGTATTTTAATGTATTTTTATACTATAAGTAGTACTAGTTAATTCATGGTATAATGAAAAATCGTGGTTTTGAGATTAACAGATTAGTTTTAAAATGTTAACAAGTAAAAAAGGAGGACAAAAAGGAGGACACTTTTGGAGGTAGGACAGAACTTAGAAAAGGAGGACTGTCCTTCCAAAAGGAGGACGGTTGGTCACCTTAATTATGTTGTATATTTTTTTATCAGTAAAATATCTATTAATAATCAGAATAATTATATAATTTTTAAAGCTAGGGACCAACTATGACATCACGGTCATTTCCCGCGACGTTAAGGTTCGAAATTGCATGATAAAATGTTGAAATTTTTTTATTACTTTTTGGGGTTAATTTCGCTTCATTCAAAATAACTTTTACAGTCATTCTCTAGATTTTAGTACATATTATACCTAAACACAAAAAAAAATTCACGCTATCGGGAAACGAGTTGCTGATGTCTTTCGTAAAAAAGATCAGAGGTGTTTTACACAATTTTTACTGAGAAATCTGTACAAGATATAAAAAACCTTGTACCGTCATTCATTAGATGAAGGTTCAATGTATCTATTCTATTTTTTCTTAAGCATACTTAGTAAGGTTGTCAAGATATTAGGTCTCTCATTTACCCGCCGACTCTCAAGATATGTAAAACTTCTCAGGTAGATAGGTTAGGTAGCAGTGTTGGTTATAATATCTTTCTCTGATAATAGATAGCATTATGATGTGATTACAATGATAGATACATGTAAATAGTGTACAATAATAATGATAATAACATGATATGTTGTTTTACTGAATGAACAGTAGATTCATTGAAGCGTGCACTACTCAATGTGTTGTACATAGCAAGCTGTATGTACAGAAGTAATATATGCAGGTATATTAGACATTATATTATTGGGGCCAGACTATCAATTTATCTGCATGATTTGTAGGGGTTTGACCTGCACACAGCGCTAGATTAAAAAAAATGATTCGTAAAATACCTAATAATATTATGGTCTAATTCTAAATTAAAGTAAATGAGTTGAGATGGTTAGGTCATTTGGAGAGGATGAATGAAACCGCTATTACATAATATTGCTTTGTGTAAATACATTTTTCTCTCTAACCGTAATAGGTATTTGAGTTTTTAATGGCCAATATAGACTGAGGAATAAATGTTCAAATTTTGTATGAGAGTGTTAGCGCAAAATATGAATAACATAAGTGACAGTGTGAATTATACCTTTTTAAAAAACAACCTGGAAGTAAATTCATAACGCTACGACAGTCAACTTGTTAAAAACTGTTGTGAAAAACTGAACGAATAATCTATAAGTCCCGTAAATTTTAGGGTACTTTTGAAATATTACTAATAATACTCAAGGAATTTCCAAATATTGTAATTCTAGGACAGTCAACTTGTAGTCAATACTTTTATCTATCACTGTCTTCAGTTTCAAGACGATGCTCTCAGTATTGGCTGAGAAAACAATATGACACCAAGAAACGGAATGACAGCATATAACCTCTTAATACTCAGAATTCTGCGCTCTATCAAAATGTGTAGTCTGAGAATTCTCCTATATGTAAAACTGATTCCTGGACGTAGAGGATTTAGTACCTATGCAACCTATAGTGATAATAATAATATTCATTAGTATTATAATGTCATCACACAGTGACCTAGTGTGGTAGACACACAAGACATTACCCGTGATAATGCTTTATCCTCAAGTACATCTACACTAGGCAGTCTTGCCTTGTATTGATTGTATGAATTCATTCAATATCTCATACAGAATGTCTTTGTATAAGGCCATCCTTTGTCTTTGTATTATATTATTATTGTCTCATTGTCCTATCACATCCTGGATGACATACACATTCATCTGAGACTTTTTTTCAATTCAAATTAGTCCACCCATTCAACCGTCTCGATGAGGATAATTCATACCTCTTAAATAATATGTATTTAGATGATTCATTATTTTTTCATTATGGTATCTCAGTCTAAACTGGTGAGTTGCAAGTCAGCATTATTGGTTTATTTTTGTATCATCTTTTGAACCGAACTGTCCCATCATATTGCATCTCTCGTAGGATAAGCAGAGAAGATAACATCACACAAACTCGAGGACATTTGTCCTATTTTCAGCTTCATCCGATAAAAATTGGTAGGCATATAATTTGACTATGTTTAAATTTAAATACTCTTCTTTTCGTGTCTTGAACACTAGTTATGTAGGTACATACAATACTACAATTGAATCATGTCGTAGGTTTGAAGCTAAGTTTTTTCTATTCTCTCCCCTCAGCTCGCGTCCCTTGCAGTATCGGCAGAGGGTATAGAAGTCGCACGAGTTTAAGAGTTTTTTTGTATTGTTCGTGAAAGGACGGATATACCTGGCTTAAACATTGAACACATCTGTGTGCATTCTTGTTCATTGTGCGCTCACTAATACTACTATAACTGCGTATACGGACTTGCTTGTAGTTACGCTGTCTCACACTTCAAAGAAGGCTCTTAATCTCCCACCACTAGTATACAGTACTCTAAACTTATCCTTCCACACATTTCTTACTTCCTTCACATTCATGCAATTGGTCTTTGCCTTATCTTTTTGTTTTGAATGTCATTCACGTCCTATCAATTGTAATAGTATTAAAGCATTCATATACATATGGTTTAATTGAAAACGTGAAGTTTATTTGAAATGTAATGGCCTGTTCAATTCAGATATGCATTACTAAAATAACTATAATTCCTAATATTTCTTGTCAAGTAAAATATTATATATAGGTATAGTAGTATAGCATAGTGCAGCTAACATTAATGTTATCAGAGAAATTATTACTTGGAATATAATTGCACAATAACTTAATGGCATTTTTATTTACTACTGTATTTGTATACATGTTTTCTCTCTATTATTGTGTAGTGTAGTGTTGTATGTAATGTTATGTTGTATTATTTCAGGTCCAACAACAGATGGTCAGAGAGTACGAACAATTCAAAGCCACCATGTCAATATTACAACTCTTCAAACACGATGGACACTCAAGTATGTCATCTCACTTATTACTATTATACCTAGGGTTGCCAGATGTCCGGTTTTGGACCAGACAGTCCGGTTTTTATGACATCTGTCCGGTGGAAAGAATGATGGAAAACCGGGCAAAGGGCTGTCCGGCTATTTTATCGATCGGACCATAACAAGTTTAACACGATCAAACGAGCATCGAGTACCTGTTTTTATAACGTCCTTCTTCCTTGATTTTTTTTTATAAAATGAATCTGGGTTTATTGAAATAAACCCAAATACATCTTTGCACACTTCACAGAAAGCTTAAAAGCTTGTGTTCTGTAGTGAAGTAGGTCGGGGATTGAACCCGCGCCCACTGGATTAACAGTCGAGCGCGTTACCAACCAGGCTACCGACCACCTCCTTATTTCCATCATGTTCTCATTTTTCATACTTAGTGCTCCTTATGAAAGCTTGAATATTTAATAATGCATTTTTCATAAAATGTAATTCTCCTACGGCGCTACTTAACACTATTTTGAACTACTTATGTAGGTATTTTTTTTTTACATTTCCTTGTGGGAAAATATCACTCTTCAGAGAGCACGTCATCGGGTAAAAAAATTTTGTACAGCACATCTGGCAACCCTAATTATATCTGTAGGTACACGACTACAGTAACTCCCATGCATGCATACAATTTGTGGTCTTATCTTATAGTGTATGTCGTTATAGCTGTATAGCATAACTTATGCAAGATTCTATTCTTACACCCATTTCCTGCTTCTGTAACATTCATGCAATTATTATTTCATATGGCTTCTGCCACCGATGGGCGGCAACGTCAGAAGATAAGAGAATTATACTATCTGCTACATACAAAAGACATGTACCCTACAGAGCAACATCCAGGCTTCCAAGCCATTCAAGGGCGTTGTGGATATCTGCAAATGGTCCAGGGAATGCTCTCCGAGGACAGTCTTCGGCAATGTGCTCGATGGATTGCGCTGCAATTCACACATGCAATTTGTCATACACACTATACGATTCCTTTGACTCAAAAAATGACTGTCTTTGAGTATCTGGTCGACATGGTCAAGCCATATGGTTTTTTGACAGTTATGATTCCTTACACATCTTCGTTCACCACTGTATATTTTCTTTGTTATCCTTTCATCATTCATCCTCTGTACATATCTAAGCCATCTCAACTTGTCTCCAATCACTTCATTTCTTATTCCATCTCAACGTTTTTCCACACATTCTTCTTAACAACCTCATTTTTTACTTTTTTTTTTAAATGAATCTGGATTTATCGAAATAAACCCAAATACATATTTTTGTACACTTCACAGAAAGCTTAAAAGCTTGTGTTGTGAAGTGGAGTAAGTCGGGGATTGAATCCGCGCCCACTGGATTAACAGTCGAGCGCGTTACCAACCAGGCTGCCGACCACCTCAACCGATAGTATTCAAACCTATTAATTATAAGATCCGGGAATTTAGGAATTTAATTCATTTGTTCCTCAGTTATACGACAGGTGTTATCAACGTATAATGTATTTTCTGGTGATTCTGGTATTCAGTATGTCATAAGTTGAGTTCCAGATGTATAGATATTTGTATGTAGTGTATGTTAGCTATGAAATATCAAGTATGTGACGTTGTGTAATATGCAAATTTAACCACTTGCCTTCAAACTTGATTCATAATCAAATACATCACACAATATTTGACAGCATCAGAAATACTGCCGCCTGTGTGGCAACTGTGTCATCTCCCCATTGTCGATATCTTGTATCATATTTAGCATATATTACTTGACATATGGACATTATAGAATGATGTATGCAAGAGAGGCATGGACATGGCTGAAGAAGGAAGAATCAGGTATAAATGCTGTCTAGGTGAGATCTCTGAGAAGAATGTGTGGAGAGATAGGATAAGAAATGAAGTGATTAGAGAGTTGAGTGAATGTAAAACGGATGTTGTGACTAAAATTAAAGTGAACAAATTGAGATGGTTGGGAAAGAAAATATACCTGGGAGAAAGAAGAGGCATAAGGAAGCGCGACCATCCAAAAGCCACATGGCTTGACCATGTAGTAAACCAGATTCTTAAGGAGGGACGTGTTCTGAGTAAAATCGTAGAGTGTGTATGACAAATTGTATGAATGTGACGGAAGTGTGTGTAAGGATATGAAAGTCCGGCTCACTGTTCTCTCTGCCTACCCAGCAGGGTACGTGGCGTGAGAGGATAGAATAGAATAGAATCTAGGTAATTGTTTGCATGTAGAGGAGTGAGTGTATTATATATCACATGACATGACACTTACATATTAATTAATACTCACCTGTACGTGAAGTACATCACATCTTAACATACTTTTTCTGTATAATTATTGATCTGTTAATGATCTGGTATTGCCATCTCATATATCTATCTGTATATAATATATCTGTAGTGTTTACTAGAGATGTGTCAATAATGGTCAACAGTTGTTCTTATTTAACACGTAATACTGTTGACATAAAAGTACATATATTGCCTGCTAACGTTAATCCACAAAAATGACTGGAGTGAGTATGTAAATATTCCAACCAAACGCACGACAAGAAAACTAAGCAAACTCCCGCTCGTACTAGCCCGTCAACAATAATATTAATATCAACAGAAAAATGAACGACTAGGTACTGCTATTAATCTCGCGATGTCATTGGTCACCGGTTAACAGTAGCGCCTGTTGATCAGTGACCAATGGCATCACGAGATTCATTAGCATTACGCGCTGGACATTAATGGGGAATCTTCCGAAATTGATCAGCAACGAGATGACCATTTTAACATTAGCGGTTAACAATAACTATTAATCGAGGTTGACATTAGCATCTGTTAAAGTTAACTTTAGTTAGCGTAAACGCCCACCACTAGTGTTTACCACACAATATAAGTAAGGCAATGACATACCTACCTATACAGCAGTCATTAAATGTAATTGACTGTTGAATACGGTTTACATATGAAATGAGATATTGATTTTATAACCACAAATACAGATTTTATCTGTCTATTATCCCCTTCACTGCTTGATGCTAGGGCATACATTCCGGAATTTTGAAACTCCAGAATCTCGGAAAGATTTCTGCCATATTCCAATTCCGGAATTAAGAGGTCCCATACCGGAATTTCAATATCGTATTAACTTCCCAAACTGTAGTTTAATTACGAATTGTACACGAACTGATAACTCCATCTTCGTAAGCTTGCATAGTTGTATGATCTCCTAATAAGTGTATGAAACTCGTTGATTTCATTTTCTTAGTTTTCAGCTCAAACAATTTATACTGATTCAGTATAATAAACAGCTAATGGCGACTATATTCCAGAACTGGTTCCGGAATTTGGGGATTTTGTCTCCAGTATCGAATTTGGAATTTGTATTTGTCACCTATATGAGGACCATAAATAAACTAATAATGTTTCCAGGAGGCTATGAAGAGTTACCAGTGAGAGACCCGGCCCCCCTGTGGCCCCCTGCACCGCACGAACTGGACCCCGATGTGTGGCCCCCGCCCCCCAACAGAGATCCCGACGTTTGGCCATCACCCACACCTGTAGAACACAAGTAAGATATAATAGTATATCTTCACCTAACTCCAACACATCCGTCCATGACCATCTGCCCGACATGGTCGTACCAATTGTTTCTTAAACGGCTGTGTAACACATCTTCTTTGGTCCATGTATATTTTCTGCGTACGACGCATGTTAATATGAATGCGATGGAGGTGTGAGATGTATGTAACGATAGAAGTCTGTAGTGCTCCGTACGTAGATAAAATGTGCATGAAGAATTTTTGAGACAGTCAATTAATATCGTGTTGTATTTCTAGGAGTGGCCCGCCTATAAAACCCCTACGCGGACAAGCCAACATATCTGGGGGCAAGCGGAGTCAGGCAGACACCAAGAGGAACTCGGCCGGGCAGAGGGGCAGTACGGCCAACCCCAGCACAGGGCGGAGACACAACGACAGTGCCAGGGGTAGCGGAGCTGGGAGGGGTGGAGGGGGTCGCCATCAAAACACCCATAGTAAGTTGTATAGGATTTTTTTTTTAAATTGACCAAACAGTTTATTATTTAAACCCCAGTTAGTATGTGTTTATATACACTTGTATTGTTGTATGTGCAGAGTTGGTGTTCAGTATTCAGATGGTAGGTACAACTGCCAGCTCTATTGGTTGTGTGGTGTGTTGGATGTGTAGGTATAATGTTGTCTATAGCTTCAGTTGATGTCCTCTCAGGTGCACATTAGAGCTCATGGTGAACATAGCTGGTAGTATCTCACAGGACTACCTAGTGCTCATACATACACAACACACACAGTATATCTCCTACAAATCCCAGTTAGTATGTGTTTATATCCCTTGTATTGTTGTATGTGCAGAGTTGGTGTATAGTATGGAGATGGTAGGTACAACTGCCAGCTCTATTGGTTGTGTGGTGTGTTGGATGTGTAGGTATAATGTTGTCTATAGCTTCAGTTGATGTCCTCTCAGGTGCACATTAGAGCTCATGGTGAACATAGCTGGTAGTATTTCACAGGACTAGTGCTCATACATACACACACAGTATATCTCCTACAAATCCCAGTTAGTATGTGTTTGTGGAGTTGGTGTATAGTATGGAGATGATAGGTACAACTGACTCTAGCAACTGATTTGTGGATTGTTAGTATATAAATTGTCATGCGATAATGTTTTATTTTGAATCCTCACATTGTGAAGACAATGTTTGTAAACATTGTTGCTTGTATTGTTTGTACAAGTCAATTGTATACAATATTTTTGTTTTCACAACATTTTTTGTTTACGCGGTATTTGGTGATGTGGTATATTCGATTACTAAGGTTCGCTACTGTGAATATCGGATTAACGGACCCTGACAATTTCTGCATAGTAATATAGAGATTGCACTTTGAATTATTTTTGTCCTCCATTCCCTTTATCTCCATGGCAGGGAGTATGTTAAGAATTTGTATTAGCCGCCTGAAAGAGTAGTATCAATGTTCCACGACAGACGGCGTAGTTGTCGCAGAAAACGAAGTTAGCACCAAAGATAATTTTGTACGACTGCTTGGCCTCTCTCTGCAAAGCCACCGTACTGTTAAGATATGTTTTAACTTGTGAAACTTTTATTAAGACATGAATAAAAATGTTGAAAATCAAATGAAGTTTTGAATCTACAATCAAGAAACCTGAAGAAGTTGGTATGTTAAATTTTATTTCTAACAATGTGAGAAGGAGTGATTCCTTGTATCACTCATGTGTTCCCACGAGGAACATCAAAAACCGAGGTTGCAGTGGTGATTTGTTAAGATATTCATTGTGAAAGATAACAATATAGAATTTTTTGATCCAGATTTCTACCATCTGCTGGTGTACATTAAGGAGCGATTGGTCCTAAATTGCTTGTGTTGTTTTTCCAGGCAGAAACAAAGACAAGGATATTCCAAACCACGCCAAGGATTCGGGCAACGCACCCAAAGAGAAGTCGGACAAGTACAACAACAATGGAGACGCAGACGACAAGGAGGAGACTAATAATGATAAGGAGGACGAGAGGAAGTTTGAGGCAGCCTGCCACGCTGATGGATACCTCGTTGATATGTTAGGTAATTAGATGCATATATTATTAATTCAATTCTATTCCCGGCCGCGACAGATGGATGGACTGGAATTTGTGAATGTTACTTAAGTGTAAAGTGATCACATTAAGCAAGCTGACGAACAGTCATAAGCCTGGTGGAATGTCCATCCTTTGCTATGTATCTGTTGAGATATGACTACAACTTGTAATATTAAAGAGTTTGTATGCCTATGCCTAAGGGCAAGCAGCCATTCTTTCTTCTTCTTTTCTTTGCCCGACTGAAGCTCAATGAACATAGATAGCCGCATCTAACAATAAATTTGTGACATTTATTTTAGAAATGTGTTTTAATCTGAAATGATAGCCAATTAAAAACATTTGTGTAATAATTTAGCTTGTTCAGTTTGAGTAGTTACAAATGACTGAGATGTATGTCATTATTTATTTATCGTATGGCATTTAACATCACATCTTAAAATTAGGACATAGAACAGTATTTTTTTTTTTTATCTTTCTAGCGGGGGCATAGCTTATGCTATTGTGGCATCTCGACCCTTGGGATCTATTATACCTTCCCCCTCCTTATCCAAAGATGGACCTTAGGTAGCCCACTGTGCAACCCTGTGTGAACGAGACCACTTCTTCTGGTCTTGGATATCTATTTCCCAGCATCATTAGTCTCTTCCTTGCCAGAGCGTTGCAGTCACATAGGAGGTGCTCCATTGACTCATCACTCTCGCCGCAGAAACGGCATCTTAGGTCCTCAGCAAGTCCCGTAGAACAGTAACAATAGCACAGGTAGATCTGTGTCATACATGACTGGGATAACAGTGATATGTAATAGTTTTAATGGTTGCCTCTGTGTGTATTTTCAGAAAGAGACATAGTACAAAAGAACCCAAATATCAGATGGGACGACATAGCGGACCTGCACGAAGCCAAGAGACTACTCGAAGAAGCTGTCGTACTCCCAATGTGGATGCCAGACTTCTTCAAGGTAAGATAAATTGATTAGTAAACATTTATATCCTTACACCACGTCCCTTGCGGGATAGACAGAGAGGACGGAGCATCAGACTGCCCTATCCTTACACACACTCCTAGCCTCTGTCACATTCATGCATTGGTCCTCTCCCATTCCTTTTACTCAAAACAGGTTCATCCTTGAAGATCTAGTCGACATGATCGGTCCAGGTCAGTAGTCTCCGGCGGCCGCGCTTTCTCACACCTCTTTGCTCACCGAAATATATCTTTTTTGTCATCCTGTCGCTATCCATTCTTTCCACATCCCCAAACCATCTTAATTTATTCATTTTCATTTTAGTCACAACACCTGTCTTGCAGTCACTCATTCCTTATCTTATCTCTCATCGTTTTCCCGCACATTCTTCTCACTTTCTCTTCTCATTTTTCCTACATGATTGATATGAATTTCTGTTACAATTGCAGGGTATCCGGAGACCATGGAAGGGCGTCCTTATGGTGGGTCCCCCTGGCACAGGCAAGACTATGTTGGCCAAGGCTGTGGCCACAGAGTGTGGCACCACCTTCTTCAATGTCTCATCCTCAACCCTAACCTCAAAATACAGAGGAGAGTCGGAGAAACTTGTCAGACTGCTCTTTGAAATGGTAAGCACTACATTATTATTACATTCTATAACAAGAAGGATGACAATTACTTTTTATCATCATCATTTGTTCCTCTAGCTCCTAGGGGAGGATAGGGCGGCAACAAGACTTCTCCATTGGTCTCTGTCCTGGGCCATGGTCTTGACATCCGGCATTGTAGATTGGCTCCCTTTATTCTGATGTCCATATCCAGTCTTGTACTCCCAGTCGTGGCGACCATGCACCCCAAGTAGCAGAAGCTTTCTACCTCCTCTAGTAGTGTTCAATTACTTTAACATTTGCGTATATTATTGGATAAATATCGGATAATTAACAGTGGATATAATTATCTTCTGATATTCTGATTGTTATGTTCCGTGTTTCCAGGCGAGGTTTTATGCCCCAAGTACAATATTCGTAGATGAAATAGATTCCTTATGTTCGAGGAGAGGCTCGGAAACAGAACATGAAGCTTCCAGACGTATCAAGTCTGAGCTCTTAGTGCAAATGGATGGCATCAGCTCCAACGCTGACGAACCACATAAGGTATGTTGTGTACTTCTCATTATTTTAATTATCCCAACAGTGGATGGATGGAGTTTCCATCAGACTTATGACTACAGCTCATTTCCGATTTTCCAAAATTGTATTGTTGGTAGCCTTGATTGATTATGGAACAATCTTCCACTTCTTATCAGACTAGCTCCAACTATTCCCTCTTTCAAGAGCAAACTGAAGCATCATTAACTTTCCATGAATAATCCATCCAACTCTCAACTCCCTTGATTCCTTCCTTGTCCTTCATCCCATCCTCCACAACCTATTTTTTTTTGTATGTATATATTACTTTTCTGCATGTTGTTTTGGTTTCCATACTGTTTTTTTTTTAACGCATATGGCAATAGACCCGGCAATTACAAATTCAGAGGTAAATCTCTCAGCCAATTGGCAGCGTCAGCAGTGACCCCGTGGATTTCAGTTAGACCGCGCTCGAAACCAAAAATTGGACACTCAACTATATGGCCCATCGTCTGGCGGCGACCACATTCACAGTCGGGGCTCGGGGAAAACCCCCATCGATGCATAAGGTCTGCGCATCTTCCGTGGCCTGTCCTGATTCTATTAAGCGCGGACCACTGTTTTCGGGGCAAGTCAAATCCGGGTACACGCTCATGAGGATTTTCTATTAGGTGTCTATTTGGGACATTAGCCTCATTCCAAAGGGAATGCCAATCCTCGTTGAGCGTAGGAAGCTGGGGAGAGGATGCCAGTTCCCTCCACAACACGCTCCTTGATGGTAATCTGAGTGGAGGGGGTGAGAAAATATCATTATAACCTGGCAGTTGTGGGTTCCGTTCCATTTTGGTTATCTCCCGTGACGTTATCTGCTTCCTGCGTAAATCAGGGGGAGCGATGTTAGAGAGGATCGGGAGCCAGGGTAGCGGAGTTGACCTGACCGTACCACTCACCATTCGCATTGAGTTGTTCAGTTGTGTGTTTACAGCAGCGACATGTGCGCTATGTGCCCATACTGGGGCGCAGTATTCTGCTGTGCTGTACACAAGAGCTAGAGTCGAGGTTCGCAGCACGTCCATACTGTCATAAGCATGTATACAATTTATCTCATTTTATTGTCACAAGTGGTTGGTTGGCAGACATTGCCTACAGCAATAAACCCGCCATTTGGTATAATGTTTTATATCCGATAAAGATTTTCTTATTATTGTTTTTATTTATTTTATAAGCCAAATGATTTGTTGTGCAGGTGGTGATGGTGTTAGCCGCAACCAACTTCCCTTGGGACATAGACGAGGCACTGCGGCGGCGTCTGGAGAAGCGCATCTACATCCCGCTCCCCAACAGGGAAGGCAGAGAGGCCCTGCTGAGGATAAGTTTGAGGGAAGTTACGCTGGACCCCTCAGTGGATCTCTCCTCCATAGCTCACTCATTGGACGGATACTCGGGGGCGGATATCACCAATGTCTGCAGGTAATAATTAGAAACAAACAAAGGAGAATGCTCAGTTAGTAAGGAAAATAACCAGGCCCGGTGCAAACTACACGTAAAAATTAGTAATTAAATACTGCATAGGGGGCATCATCTAATAGCCAAATGTGTGAAATATCTATTGGTTTATTGGTTTTAAATCATCCGTAGGCCTTATTTAAGGCACTTGGAATCGTCAGGTTTACATATTGAACAAAATTTATACATTGCAAACTTATGTATAAACTGGAAACTTATAAACAGTTACATCTATTCGAAGTTTTGCTCGATATGGGCCATAGAGCCATCGAAGAAGAAGTTGTCTAGAGCTATTGTGGTAACCCGTCTGTGTACTCGCTTAACTCTGTACATTTTGTACAATTTAATTTTGTTATGTTTCAGGGATGCATCCATGATGTCGATGAGACGTAAGATAGCCGGCCTGAAGCCAGAGCAGATCAAGCAACTTGCCAGAGAAGATTTGGATCTCCCGGTGTCAGCACAGGACTTTAGAGACGCCCTGTCTAAATGCAACAAGTCTGTGTCCAAAGCGGACTTGGATAAATATGTCAAGTGGATGGCGGAGTTTGGCTCATCTTGATTTACAGTCTAATCTTCTCATCTCATCATCATAATACATAATCCTATTAAACAATATAAATAATTAACATCTCGCATAATAGTTTGTAATAATATCTAAATCATTTTTATAACTCATTCGTTACTATCTCTTGACCAGTGGGTCCCGACTATTCCAGTACAGGATACTTTGGGGCGTTTGTTTGTTTTGGACCAATGTTTTATTAATTGTTGAAGATTTTCACAGTGATGACTTCGACACAATTGCTTTTAATTTTTGGGTCAACCGTGTGTAGTTTTATTTTATCGACGTTTCGAAACTCTTGCTGTTGGCATTTTCTTCAGAACAGATACTGCGACGTTTCGGCAAACCTACTGCCGCCTTTGTCACGGATTGTGATCAATCCACCAACTCAGTTAACCTGAAAAACAAATCCACATATGGATCATCGTGAAAACCTTAAAAAAACCCTTAATTTAGTTCAAAAACTGTGGAATTTGACCTAGTATTATAATTCAGCGTGCCCCAGACTTGTAGAGTTGTGAGCCCACTGCCTCATTGTTGTTATATATGTTTAGTAATGACTAGATAATATAATCATTCCCTCAGCGGTGTGATGAACATTTTATACTATGAATGTTTTTATATTACCCTATATTATATTTTATACTACTTAATACATTGTATAAATTTATATATTCTACTGTAATTTCACACAACTGTCTCTAAGTTAACTTTTGGAGAAGGTACAACATGGTTATTGAATCTACAACGTTTCGATTGACAAATGATGAGACAACTCTCATTTTTTGATATGTTCTTGGTATTGGGTTGGGAATAAGTAGTGAAAACCCTGGCTATCTGTTTTCCCTGCCTAGCCCGCAAGAGATGCAGCGTTAGGGGATGGAATAGATTAGTATTGGGTCCATAATGAGTCTGTAACCATCTCAAGCTCTGTGGCCCGATTTAAATACATACATACATACATTCAAATACATTTTTATAAGTCAAAAATTGGATACAGGACAAGCTATAGTGGTTTGCTAAAGGGCGGACTTATTGCATCTTACAGTCAACCCAATTTGTACTGAAATACAAAATAATTTTTAGTTTTTTTTTCAAAATTCTGCCTCAACGGCTGGTTTTACAGAAAAGTTTTTAAATTTACTTGGGTTAGCTGGAAAAGGTTGCTGTACAGTGATAAGCTCGCCCTGGTTATTAAGAAAAAGTGAATTCTTTCCATAGTTGTGTGAATATTACTGTAGTGTATGTATGTAGGTACTATTATATTATGTCCCATGTGATATTTATTTTATCATTTTAATATTTTTATTTAGCTTTATGTAGTCTGTGTTCATCCCAGTGTTTTACTCCTTTGTTCATTTTAAAGATGATCTGAGACACTTTGTATTTTCTTATCATAATCTCTGACTGCAGATGTATATTTCTGCAAAACATTGTTCTCAATATTGCGGGAACGCTTATATGCATGTAGTTATCTCAACGGATGTACAGCAAAGGATGGACTTATGATTCAGTGATAAGTACGACCCCTGCTTTCCGGTGTACATAAACCTTGATTTTGTTTTTTCCTTATTTTTTTTTTTTCCATATTTGTTTATATTTTTATTTTATTTGTATTCCATCTCTATTTATATATGTGTGTGTATGTGTGTGTGTGTGTATATGTATGTGTGTGTATGTATGTGCATATGTATGTGTGTATGTGTATACGTATGTGTGTGTGTTTATGTATGTATGTGTGTGTATGTGTATATGTATGTGTATATATGCATATAAATTTATTTTATTTTATCTATTTTTACTTTTATTTTACTTTATGTTTGTATTACACCTATGTACTTATCAAGAAAATAAATATTCATTCATTCATTCATTCATTCATTCATGACCGATCGTCGGCTGGTTTAATGTGATCACTTTACACTAAAGTAACATTCACCGATTTCGCTCCATCCATCTGCCGCGGCCGGAAATCGATCCCAGACCTACAACCTAACACACCAGTGGAATCCTGGTCGCGACAAATGAATGGTCAGTCATAAGCCTGATGGAAAGTCTATCCTTTGCTGTATATCTGTTGAGACAACTACTTGTTATTTCAACTACGACATGTAGAAAATCCGATGTTTCTCACAAAATAAAAATTGTCATAACTAAATTGATTTATGTAGGTGTTCTGCAATATTGTCGAAAATCATTAGGTCTCCAACATGTAACTTCATGTAATAACTGTTATAATATTGTAAATAGATCATGTAATATGTATTAACAACATTTAATCCAACATATCTGAAAGAATTTGTCTAATATTCTTTAGGTATGAACTAATTGAATCGTATATTGGGGGTGGTGAGTGAATAGGAAATCTAACACATAGGGGGTTGCCAAACGTGTCATATCCAATTGTCATTTTCCCATGATGTTTGCAACAAGGCCTTGTTGCCTTTCAGTGTTCTCTCAAGGAGTGTTAAAGAGTGAAGTAGTATTAGTTCTCCATTATAGTAGTATCACGAGGATAAAGGCCTTTTTTGTAGTGTGAGACAGTGTAACTACACGCAAGTCCGTACACGGAGTTATAGTAGTATTAGTGAGCGCACAATGAACAAGAATGCACACAGATGCGTTAGGCAGGTATGCCCGTCCTTTCACGAACACTACAAAAAAGGCCTTTATCCTCGCGATACTACTATACCAATAACTAGTTATTTAAAGGGAAAACTAGTATTTTTACAAGATATTACATAAGTTCACTGTGCTGTTTTTTTGTTGTTTTTTGTCTCTTACTTAAATTTTACAATCGATTTTTCAACCACTTCCTGACTGTTTAAAGACCTGAAACATTGCAAACATACGTAAACTCTGTGACAATATGATTCTGAACCACATTTGACCACCTTTCTCCATAGACAAAAAAGATCTAAAGCGTTTCAAGCGGATCCAAGGGCCGTGTGGGGTAATGTGCAGTATCGTATGAAAGGGCGTTGGAAAAGAAATTCAGATTGTAAGTCAGATGTTGACCAGCTCAAGCCTTGGAAGACACCGAGAGGATCCAGTCACCGCATACCGCCGTGTTTGGTATCTCATGAAAGAGCTCCACGAGCAGAATTTGAGGCGCCATTGGAATGAAGGAATCCGAGTGCCTCGGAAGGTCGTGTTTGGTATCATTTGGAAGACTGCGAAAAACAGTTCTAGGATGTAAAGTCTTAAAAAAAAACTAATTTTCCGCTGAAAGTAACAGTAAGAACTTTGGCAAACCCCGATCTAACACGAGTATTGATGGCGTTGTACTTAATGTAACTTTAAATCTACCTACCTATGCCTAAACGACATTATATTACATAGTATGTATTAGTTTAATGTTAACATTGATATAATTAAAATTGATTAAATGAAAAAGAAAGGGAAAAGATGAAATTAATTACAAGCGGTAATTTAAAATAAGTAAGCAAATTAATATTGTATTCAACTTAGTAATTTTTTATTCGAGAATTATAGTATCAAAAACAGTAATCTGATCTCACACTGATTCTGAGTAAATTGAAAAAGCATTTTATCTAAATTGCTGTTGTTGCCTCTCATATATTGCAGATTGGTGTATTTGAAACCAAGTGACTTGTTATATGAAATATTTATATGGGTTATGGCTGCTTTTGTTGCCATGATAATATCTTACAATGTGTAGTTTCACGGTAGGAACATTTCCACGTTCTCAACTCAATTTACGCAAAATCGACAGATTCCTGTTTTTGATACTAGATATGAACCATATTATCTATCACAGTGCCTTTGAAAATTTATATTCTTAGGTATGATGTAGTAAAATTACTCTGTATTTTCATACACGTAATGATAAAATGTAGAATACTGTTGACATAGGTAGACCATCTAGTTAATAATTAATCAATTTAATGCATAATGTAATGATTGTTAACTGTTTCTTACTTCCAAACAATTTGTAATTGATAAAAATGTTTTATCATTTTGAAATCTTTGATACCGAGAGATCTTGTTTTTTGATATGGCAAAAAATAACTTAACAGGTTAAATGCCATTGGGGGTCACTAGTGACCTCATCTTTTCTGCATTATTTCGCCGTGGGGGGCACCGGTGACCTCACGCAAAAAATATACTTCAAATGCTTTTTGGTGCCAACAGTCACGCTTCTCAATTATTTCGCATATAAGTGACCGTTGTGGCTCTCGAGAGTTGTCCTTTGCAGTGGGACATAGCTGCTCCATAAATTTTGGAAAATAGGTACCAAATTTCAGAAAGTTCCAAAAAATATTAAAAAAAATAGTTTTTTGTTGTAATTATGGAATCCTACGCCCGATTCATGTATAACTTATTTTGGATACGTTTCACATTGAATACTGAAAAAAGTTTTACGTGAATTTTCATATTTGTTCCATCGGCGTTTAACGTGTTAATAACTGGACATTAGATTATGGTTCCATTGGTGCATAGTTTTGTCATAACATGTCCAGTTGAATCCAAAATCCAGTTGTTGTTTTCATTATTATGAATAGACATTACTACAGTTGTTTCGGCTTTCTTATATTCCTGTCGTTGTGTCTTTGCATGTTTACATCTAGAAATACTATGTGATATAAATGAATGCCGTTGTTGTCTTCTAAAAGTAATGTGATAAATAATATTATGTATGTTTAATTGATGTATTGTTCACTAAACAGTATTAGATTGTCCATGCAGTAGCCATAAATACAAACTGTATTCAAAAATTGACAATGTGTATAGAGTGTTCTTAGACAAACTATAAGTTTGTATAGACTCTTTACAAACAATAAGACATCAGGCACTCTATGTCTTATCTGTTCTATCTTGAGTCAACATTGGTGAAGAAGATAGAAATTGCTTCACTATACGACTTACAAACAGATTGGTGTCGCCCAATTCTTCACATTGTAGAATAATCACGATGGAAATATCTATAGCAACACTTAACAATGTCCGTGAATATGCCAGCAAACAGTTTGTTGTTATTTGTCCATCAAAGTCGTACTCGTATCTCAACTTTACGCTTAAAATTGAGTAAAAATATTTTTAATCCGTGTAATAAAGATTTATTTATTTTCCTGTACATGTATCTGTATAGTACCATGTATAATAATTGGCAGGCAGAATAATTCAAAACGCAATCTCTATAACGTTATAACAATTTTATATAGGTTCCAATGCCCAACCTTCAAACTTTTTTCCTTTGAGGGATGTGATATGCTTCTTTTGACCATACGATAAATAAAAAATATATAGGTTCTTAACTTCAGGTTAATGAACTAGAAATCAAAATATCTTTCGCTAAAAATCATAGATGTAATCCTCCACAGAGCACAAATAGTTGGTCTTAGTAAATAATATTATAACGATACTACATACATCTGTAAATATATTTTAATACTTTTAAACCCTGAATAATGTTGTATTTTCTCACTTCTAATGTGTTATATTATTTTATTACAATTTATATTTCAACTTGTGATGTTGCCAGTGATTGTAATCTACAATAATGCACTAAAGAGTACATGGTTGGCGCAGTTGATTGAGGCTGCAGTCTCTCAAGCGGGAGGTGCTGGGATCAAACCCCGGCGCTGGCGATGTGTTCCACACTTTGCGATACAGGCTTTTAGCCTAGTGCAAGGTGTGCAGGAAAGTATTTGGGTTTGTGTATGCAAAACAATTTTATATGATTTTCTCGTATGTACAGCGGTCTCTCGATTCTCAAATGAAAAAATTGGTAGATTTATCGTCAAGTCACGGAAAAGTGGAAAAAGTTTTCACCTCGAGAAAAAGTATTGCTTTGGTCACCACTGGCAGATTAAGCGGTACGCAAAGTATGCAATTGCATAGGGCCCCCGAGATTTGGGGGGCCTCAAATTAGGTGTGACTTAATACGTACTTGAATATCTGGGATTTGTTTGAAAAAATTCAGACAAATTCGAATACAATAGAGTCCCACTAATCTGGTACTGTTAAAGACCAGAGGATGCCGGATTACTGGAAAGTTCGGATTACTGGATTGTCTAGGGAAATTATAGATGAATAAAATAAAGTATCACATATGTGTGTTGGAATAAGCAGATATGTGTTTATTCACTGCATACAACAATGTGACAATCGCCTTACTTAACAAATTTATCAAATAATATATAACCATTAATTGAGAGTAGGAAGCGGGGGTGGAGAGGGTGGTGGGATAGGTTGCCGGATTACTGGACCTGTCGATGTACTGAAGTGCCGGATTAGCGAGACTACTTACTGTATTTTGTACTTTTTTTTAATTGAATTTTAGTGCATTATTGGGATATATTATTTCAGTGTAACATATTACTATGTATCTATTTGTACTATTTAGACTACAATAATAAACGTAAAAGGCTCCACACACACGTCCGGAAGTTCAGTTAACTGAATCGACCGTTTGTAAAAAAGCTCTGACCGAAACCTCTTTCTGAATTTAAAATCAAGGTAACACTGAATTCAGAGAGAGGTTTTGGTCGGAGATTTTTTGCAACGGTCGATTCAGTTAACTGAACTTCCGGACGTGTGTGTGGAGCCATACTCCCCATCTCAGTTATAAAATATTACAACAGTGAACTGGCAACATCTTCCAGCTAATAAATGTTTTGTATGCAGTTAGGAGATGTTGCCAGTTGATTATGTATTATTATATTTTATTACATTTTGTACAATTAGGCTGTTTTTATTTTGTAAATACATAATTAATTACCTAATATATATTAATACTATAACATCCTATGCTGTCTTGTTTATTTCTCTACTACATTATCCCCCACGATCCTTCAACAATGTCACTGTGGTATAATCTGAATAGAATCAGAACGAGACAGGAAGGTGCGGCCTCCTCCTTCAAGGAAACACCCGTATTGCCCCTGTGGAGGGGTAGAGTCTGTCACCCACATCACCAGAGTGTCAGCTCACTTAGTGCAGCGATACCACGGAGGATATACACAACCTGTCTCTTGAAGCTCTCAATACCTGGGCTCACACTCTGACTAACGCTACACAATATCACTTCTCGGGTGTACCGTGTGTAGGTTGTCGAGCTTTCGGCCTACTTGCTGAGGCCATCTTCTGGACTAATGTAGTAAGCTCGACAACCTACACACGGTACACCCGAAAAGAATGGAGACGAGATTAACAAGGACCGTTGTTTATCTAATGTAGTGTAGCTAATTATTTGTCATCCTCCCTGTAGCAGGGATATTGAAGGTGTCATTCCGGACGGTGTTGCTGGGGGGTGCCCTTCTGGCTAACCCTGGGGCTGTCTGAGTAACTTTGGGCTGAAAGAGAGAATAAAAAGGCACCTGTGTTATTCGGGTGTGAGGAGGGACCTTCCCGTCTCAAAAGCTAGCTATACATATTATTATCCTGCTATCATTTGACAGCCGTAACCGAAGAGTGAGAAGGGATTTCAAGGTAGGGGAGGAATAGAATCATCGAACATAATTCGGTAGATGAAAAGAACTGGAGTCTAACCTCCTCCCCAATTTTTTAGATATGTGCAAAGAAGTCTTTCGAAGATGAAATCCAAATTCTTAAATAACTATCAACATTCATATTGTGTTCTTACTCATAGAGCGGATGATATATTTTGTACTAATGGACTAAAAAGCCTTATATGATTGAAAATAAATAAATAAATTCTGCTTCCGACTACATCAATAAACGCTTCACCTTCACTGGTACGTAATGGTTACATGGGATATTGGATGATATTTATGAAAAGGCGAATTTCATTTTCCTATAAGCTCAGAACGGTAATATAAACAGGTAATAAGGTTGATTAAATAATTGCGGAATATTACATTTAGGATTCTTCAATTTTCATCTAAGTTTATAATAATAAACTACTGATTTTTATCGGTTCCCATTGAATTTTTCTAATTACTGAAATCATTTTAAATTTCGTGGAAATCAATGCAGCCAACCAAAAGACATCAATCTAAAACTAATTATACAAAGCGATAGATGGCACTAGTAGTTAGACGCCGGATGTTATAATAACTTTCTTATTTAATGGTTATTGTAATTAAATTGTATTCTAATCAATGAATTCTTTGGTAATTTAATATGCAATATACATTCATTTTATAATTTACCTTCATCCTTTTACCAAAGACGTTAATGAAAATATTATTTGCCATCTTTTGCCTTTCTAGCTACATTTTCGCGCCATTTTCACACATACATTTTGTATGCCATATTAACCTATTACTTTTTCTTTTTAATGAGTAATATTTAAGAACGTTCTAGAGACAAATACACATTTAGTTGTATCTTTATGTGTTTGGAAAATAATAAAATAAAGATTTGAAAGGTATAATGCATTTATTTCAGAATACAAGTTGTATAGTCCTTTGACATTTCCCCCATTTCAGCAAATTTTAACAGTTTGTTCAACTTAACGGACAATTAACTCCACGAACAATGGGCATTTAACCATAGATATAGAAAATCCTTATCGCACATAATACTTTTTTAGATTAAAACGACCTTTATTTGAACAAATACCATTTATAAACATCAAAGGGCTAAAGATTATATATTATTATGATTATTAAATAAATTTATTGTTTTCTTAATATCCAAAAACTCTGGATTATGCCGCTGTAAAAAAAATAATTCAAATAAAATTATTGTGAACTTTCTGCAGAAAATGTTTTCTATGGTTGGTATACACGATGTGCAGTGAAGTTAGCTGCGAATGAGAACGCTAATGTTTAATGGCGGACCGAGTTGCTGGAGTCGTCGCGATTTTATTATTTTGTTGCCTGTGTTAGTTATTTCCATTAAAAAAGTTTATTAATATATCTAAAATGATAGCGAAATCGTTCTACTATGTCGATGAATCGCTAAAATATGGATATACGAGTGTTTTGTGGCAGAATAACGATATGTAACCTTTCCCCTAACCTCCTTTCATACAAATGGAGATACGCGAGTGTTAGTGATGTACGTCACCTAGTCCTAGTGTAATAGTGATACAGAGCGTCGTACGGGTCTCATGGGTGATTCAGGAGAGTGTAGTGACTAGTGAGAGACATCAGAGTGATAGATATAAGTGATGGAAGTTCTACCCAATACGGAGAGCGGAGTATTCGTATTAAATAGTTACGACGTCACGTAGAGATAGTTGGTAGAGCAGAGAGCAGTGTGTGTAGTGTATGTGAGTGAGTGTGTGTGTCGGTGTGTTGTACTCGTAGTTAGCTAGTCTAGCTGTAGCTGTTGGAATAGGCCTCAGCCGCAGTGTGGAGAGCTAGTGCGAAGATGGCCGCCACACAAGCAGAGACTCAAGGCACTCAGGAAGGCGGCGGGGACAGGCCGCCGAGCGAACACCACACGGACCCCAGGACTACGCTCATGCAAAACGGCACAGACAAGGGGGGCAAAGTGAGGCCTGGCGGGGAGGGGGGCGAGGAGAGACCGCCGGAGCCCTATCCCTATCGAGGTTACCCCGATCCTGGGGGGAAAGGACCTCGCGGCCCTCCGCAGAGATTCATGTCGGGGCAGAGCATATCGCAGCCGTCGGGACCCACTCCTACTTTGAATTCCTTGCTGCAGTCGGGAGGGGGGCCGCCGCATCCTCACGCGCCCCCGCATAGGTATCCCAACAACTATGAGCAGCCTCCTTCGCCGTCGCCATCCCCGTATTGGGGGGCGCCGCGCCCTATGCCCCCATACAGTCCGCAGCCCTATAGGAACCCATCTCCTGTAAGTATACTTCTCTATCTCCACTTTGTATCTGTCATGTTTTTATCTACCTAAGATCAGATGTAACTTATTATGAATAGGCTTAGAAAGATGTCTGAGGGAACTTGGGTTTTAGATCATTGGGTTGTTAATATGTAGGTGCATATATACATATTTATTTATTTATCTATCTATACAGTCACAAGGGCACAAACAGTTATAACAGCACATATCAAACAATTCAACAAAAACAGAAAGCAAACCAGTGAACGCCTGTCGATTTTACCAGAAAATCATTACCAAGAGAACACCGAAAAACAAATTAAATTTTAAAAACTATATGTAGAGAAAAAGTATTGTGCAAAAGCCGAAGAACTCGTTAATTTCGCAATATCTTCTGATCAACCTACCTGCCTAGTAAGTATGTCTTGATAAATTATTTATATGTTTGTTTATTTTGAATATGTTACAGTTGTTACCAATATTATTTTACCTCAATGAGACTGTACGTCTATATTCGTTCTGTTTACCTAGTGCTTTAAATTTATTCACAGCTTCCTAGGATCCACAGAAAACTGTGTGAATTGATGGAAATTTATTGTGAATGGTACCTACCTTGTTTCAAGACTGTGCCTCGCTGTGTTTGTTAGGTACTAGGTACATATTTTAGTTTGACATTTTAAGATTATCTCTCCTCATATATATATATATATATACGAAAGCGCCTGACTGACTGGCATATTCACTCGTCAACGCAGAGCCCAAACGGCTAATCCTATACAGAACTGAAAATTTGAAGACAGATAGGTTTTAATACAAAACTTTCCACTAAGAAGGGATTTTTGAAATTTCCGCCTCTAAGGGAGTGGAAAATAGTGTTGAAAGTTTTTTTTAATATACGAACATGAGATTCGGCTCATAGACTCTCCTATCAAAATTAGTAATAGGGTGTTTGGTCGTTTTTTCAATTTTTTTTTTGAAAGGGGTGAAAATGGGCCTACATGGAAAGGGGTGGTTTTTAGTTGTCTCACAGGTTTATATAAAAAAAATAGTTAAACGTAGATCTGCAGTGTGCCACAGTAAGTATGCAAGTCAAAGTCTTGATCATCTATAATAATCAAACTTAATGTCTATTCACTATATCTTGGCAGCCGGCAGACGTTAGTAGCAAGTGGAGTTCAAGATTGTATTGTTGGTAGCACTGATTGTCAAACTTTGTCATAAGAGCTGTCAAAGGTCCGCAATATTCTCACATTGTATCTCTTACAAGTAGCCTACAATGCCGAAAATATTACAGAGCAGCGCTGGAGAAATCATTTTAAAAGCAAGATAGTTTTGCGAGTTGGAAAAAGAAAAAAATACTCCGATAATCCCTTTAAACCGCCATCACATGTTTGAAAAACAAAGTTACCAGTTTAGCCTAACAATCTGAAGTTTGCAAGTTTTTTCTAAACAACAGTTCTGAAATATAATTTGAAAGTAGCGGCACCTTATTATCACACCAAGCAACACTAAACCAAGTTTGCTCCGTGAGACTTCTGAGTAAAAAATAGACTGTATCTATATTGGACATTATTTGTATGGAATGTGCCAACCTAAATGTTATGTAGGTTTGTGGTTCTTATTGGTCCCATTTATAAAGTTCACATAATGATTAATTATGCAGATTTATGTATATTACATGTTTATGTGTATTATTTATATCTTCTTATATTTCTCCCACCTTGTCAATGAACTTTTTGATTTATTCGAAACAGTGCGGAATGTATGAATCATAATACAAACATTTCAATCTGATGACAACAATATGTAGCTGACAGTGCTTGGAATCAGTTGCCAGAGTCAGTTGTACCTACCATCTCCATACTATACACCAGCTCCTTACATACAAAAGTACAAGGGATATAAGCATATAAACACATACTAACTGGGATTTGGGGCATTGTCAGTCAGAACTGGACACGGAAGATACGGTCTCCTCCTTCACAGATGTGGCAGTCGGGGATGCCCGTACTGCGCCTTTCAAGAGGTGGAGTCTATCATCCACATTGCTGGAGAGAGTGGAGAGTCACAAAACTTCAACACTACCATTGAAGACATAATTTGTCTCCTGAGACACTTCTATACCAGAGCTCCAACGATCTTCAACTCTCTGGTCATCAATGTATAGAAGTAATAAGAGTGTATGGGTTCGAAAGGAAGAAAACGTTCACCCACTTGCAATTGAGTACATGGTTGGCGCAGTTGGTTGAGGCCCCGTTCTCTCAAGCGGGAGGTGCTAGGTTCAAACCCCTGTGCTGACGATGTATTTCACTTTTTGAAATACAGGCTTTTAGCCTAGTGCAAGGTGTATAGGAAAGTGTTCGATTTGTGTATGCAAGCCCAGATCCCTTTTATGCGTAAAAAAATCTTCCGTTTACCTTCCAACAGATAAAGCAGTGAAATAATTGTAGGGTTCTTATCACGATCATTCATAAAATCATAACCATAACACAATGTCCCATATTATATTATGAGAGGCAAGGTACCTGTATAAATAATATATTTCTCCCTGAGGCGGGTAGGTAGGTAGGTACCCACTACATACATACCTCTCTCTAATCAGCTGATTTGCGGCCACGTGTCTACCCTCAGCCCACACTGTAGCTACCTACCTATTGTATTATACATACATCTACCATATCATCGCATCATTCAATACAATAAACCTAATATTATAATAATACTAATGGACCATTTTTTTTATCTCACCTCACGTGTTTGTGTCTCGTTTGTCCCCTCCTTCCCTCTCCCGACAACCTTCCCCTCGTCTCTCTATCTCTCGTGATGTGTCAATAACGTCTGAGTAGTATTCCTTTTTTTATTCATGAATTAATTGCTTATTTTAGCTTAGATTCTGTTTTACGTAAGCTAGTATTGTCATCGTAGGTGGCGCGAAGAAAACGTGTTCGTTATCGTTACTGAATGGATATATTCAAGAGTGTATTTTAGTACCTATTAATTACTGTAGTACTATCACGTTATATTTCAGTAATGGTGTACCATTTAACTATTAACATAAGAGGCCATACGCTGCAATTCTGCTTCGACGTTTACTCGTTTTCTCAGCCAATACTGAGAGCATCGTCTTGAAACTGAAGACAGTGATAGATGGAAGTATTGACTACAAGTTGACTGTCCTAGAATTACAATATTTGGAAATCGCTCGACCAAAAAATCATTCCGAAAGTACCCCTGAAATTTACGGGATGAATCCATTATCCGTGCAGTTTTTCAGATGTAGAAGTACAGTTTAGCCGAAATATTGGTAATTATAAGGTTAACAATTTGACTGTTGTACATTTATCAATTTGATATTATTCACATTGTCGCTTACGTTATTCATGTTTCGCGCTAACACTCTTATACAAAATATAAAAAAGTTAAAGCGATAATGAAACGTTTTTTTTCCTCAGTGCATATCCATTGCATTGCCATAAAAAAGGTAAGAATCTATCAACTTGTTACATTGTCCGTACCTCGATAAATCGATTGTACATCGCAGTAGTTTTATTATAGGTCCGAAAGATGATAATTCCGATCGATCGACTGCGATTATTTCGACTGTAAAATATTGTCCATCCCTACTAGTTCGAACTTCAATTCAATACAGCATTACCAAATTGTCTGTTGGCGATGTTACAATGGAGCTAACACATAGGATATTTTAGTGATTGCACAGTTGAAGTTTTAGTCGGTTATAGTTTAGTGTGAGACACTGTGAGATGGACCGGTTTGAGAGTTGAGTATCACACAACATACAGTCAGAGTCTATTCTATCAAACACACGGGTATAAAGTTTATTATTAACAATTCTTACATAGAGAGAATAGTTTTTATATTATACTAGCTGTAACGCCTCAAAAATGACGCGGTTTGCAGGGTAGGCAGAGAGAACAGATCGCCAGACCCTATTCTTACAGGCATAATTATTGTACTTACATTCTTATTGTAAATTAAGTTTTTATTTAGCATAGTATTTTCTATTCTTACTTGATTAATAATATTTCTACTACAATATTTACTGATTCAATTTATAAATCAAAATTTGCAAATTTGATTAAAGGATCTCGACATTTATCGATGACTGCCTAAAAGATTTTCTAGACTCGTATAATGTCAATGAATACCAAGGGTTGTGAATAACGATATGTCTTATATTGCACAATATTTGTCTAAAAATTCTCGACCGTAATTTGAGAGCGCTACGATCGCGAGCTGTTTTAAATTCCGTATGTATTCGAACAACTTGCAAAAGTTGTCACGGCGCTGCGTTACATTGTTACACGATTTCCACCAGAATTATGTAAGTTGATTCTCCCATAGAGAGAATAGTTTTGTATTATGATGGTATGGTACTAGGTGTGTTTGGATTTTTTGTGTACGAAGTATTATTTGGCGACCAGTTTCTCTAACACAAGTCCCCTTCACTGGATGATATGTTGTTAGACCACTATCTATCTTAGCTGTTGCTACACACACTATACAATATAGTTGGAGTGCTTTTTAGTATCTTGATGTGATGTGTAATCAACCACACATTGCTCCAAGACTCTCAGCATCCGTTGGCATTTCAGAATATTATATTATACACTCAACAATTTGATATTTAGTTTCTTTAGTTTATTTTTAATCTAACCGAGTATCTTATTAGACACGCAACAGCTACTATCGTTTGCTACTTTTACTGTGTACATCGATCTATTATTGTAATATATATTTTCGCCCTAAAACACGATTAATTCTGCGGTATATATTGTACCTATACATGTATTTATACACTGAAGGATATAAATTCTCAAAATGACTGGGAAAACGTGGTGGATGATCGCAAAAACTGGCAGAAGATCATAAATAACTACACTGGCCCGCAAAACAGAACCACCCGCAGACCCGTTACAAATGAGGAGCAGCCTTCTCCAAAGTGTGACAGAGTGTGCATGTCCAGAATTGGCCTTCATAGTCACCTTCAATGGCATCGTCGGCAGGACCAACAACAACGTGGCAGCTATATTTCTGAGTTAAAGACATGCTCGGTAATGGGCTCTCGGCATAATTATCATTACACATGCATATTTTTAAGTGATGTAGTAAAATATCTTGCGGTCGGATAGATAAGCGAATAGATGCGGGATGTTTCTTCGAAAAGGATAAACTGGAAAAGCGCTCAAGAGAGTTCGATCATTTATTACTTCAATTCAGGTGAAACGCACTCCCACAACGGCATTTAAAGAAATATAAATAAATTTTCTGCTACATACCACCCACTTATTTTGGTTAAGGATATTTTTATAAATCTTCTTCATGTTGGCATTATGAGGCGGGTTATTCTTTCTTCTTCTTTCTCTACTCCCTCTTCCCTTACTTATTTGGGGTCGGCTCTCCTTGTTTGTCTTCTCCAGGCTTCTTTGTCCTAAGTCGTCACATCGTCTAACTGGACATCTCTCATCTCCTTCCTCAGATTACCCCACCACGGGATTTGCCGGAGGGCTCCCTTAAGGCTAACCCTGGGCCCACCTCTTAATAATATTTTGCTAGAAATGCGGGTAAAGAGGTCGCTATTAATGCGCCTGAGCTACCCGGGGATGTGGAGGGCCTTAAGCCCGCGGGATTTTCCTTCAATACCCCACCACGTTGCCCTAGGTCGACCTGTGCCTCTCTTTCCTTACGGCAACTTAAGTGCCGTGTGCACTGATGACTTTCGTGCCTCATTATGTGGCCGTACCATCGCATTGTAGATTTTTCCAGTTGTTCATTTGTTGGAGCCACCTTAAAGGTACCTCTGATGTAATATTCATTTCTCACTTTATCCATACTTGTTAACATTTGACTTTATGTGTCTAAATGAAGCGGCGACGACATACCTAAGGACACTCGATGTCGAACTCTGACAAACAGTTTTCGTTGTGCAGTATACATGTAGTGTCTGTCTGATTATTATATTGTATTGTTATTATATTGATGTACTTTGTATGACTATAGATAAATAAATAACCCCCCCCCCCCCCTCCTGACCACATTAACATCTTCATCTCGTTTGTGTGTGTAGTTTTTGCTCGGATTATTTTATTTCTACGAATAAAATATTTTTATTGCTTTTTGATGTTCGTAATTGTGTTATCTTATTTGGGAATTGAGTTATTAATAGCTCCATACAATGCTAATACCATGGATTAGGTAGCTTCTCAGAGGTAGATGACATCAATACAATGTATCTATAGGTAGTACAATATATTGCTAGGTAGGTAGCTTGTAATCTGTTTAGTTTGTTTATGTGCTACGTACTTATATGTTAGTTAGTAGGCTTATATATATTTATATGTATTTATTATAATAACATTATCACGGTCAGGGTCACTTCAGTAATTATTACATAATAACATGTGTATGTATGTATATAGACGGACCACGTGGTTAGGTATAGTAGGTATAAACTATACTTATCTACGTATTGATAATATTATGTGTTAGTGCCATTAACCTCGGGTCTGTCCTCGCAAAGTACGTATTATAATATTTTACTTCAACTTGTGTATGCGTTACCGGAAACTTGTAAAATTTAGGAATTGTATACAATGCCGGGTCGATTTAGGAAATGTGTGAAATTGTTTGTCGCAGATTCTCTAATTCATACTTTTCTTATTATTTTTTCGGTTAATCTGTCATGCAGATAAAATCGAGAATTAAAACGTAATCAAATCTGGAGAACCCATTTATTTTTGTAGGTAAACTGGAGTTGCACTTAAGATTACATAATGTGATATATATTTCAGATTCCAGTTTTAATATTGTACATAATTCCTTGTAAGATGTGTATAGTGTATTACATTAATTAACACATAATTCATTAGGTTGATATATAAAATGTAACTTATAATACAAAAAAGTCTAAAAAAGAAATTTATTTCAGACATCTCCTGCCGATTTTAGAGATTGCTTACACGTCCTAGTAGTTGTATACGATGATGGATTTCATACATCTCCGGTAACCTACCTACTGTGTATAGTGTTTGCAAGTATGTAGTATATTGTAGCATTGTGTAATCACATTATGCGATTATTTCGCCAGTAGGTTATTACGTAATTCTCTGTCTGTGCATTGGGAATGAAAGTAAACAAAATGTATGTACAATTGTACAACGAATCATTCAGTATTCACTTATTCAGTGTCATCGCATCATCACTCCGCTGCGCCAGAGTTGGATGCGAGTGGGTGTGAATAATGAATCTCATTTCAGTATTCTGAATCAATAATTAACATCTTGTTTACAATGTGTTAACTGCAAACATACGCTACGAATGAATTACTCTGTAAAACAATGAATTCTTAATTTGGAATTAGACATGCAGGTAGGTTAGTGTACAATACAGACATGCGTTTTCAATACATAAGACTTCTTTCTTTTTTCTTCTTCAGCCCTCTGTCCTCCACCGCTGGATGTAGGCGTCTTCAATACCCTTCCATTTCTTTCTGTCGGTTGCTGTTTTCAGCCAATTTTTACCCCCCACAGCAGCTATGTCGTCGGACCATCTCTTCTGACGCCTCTCTTATTTTCCCAACTTCTCCATCTTATGATTTTAGGGGTCCATCTTATGGGGGTCTTGTTTTGAAACGTGTCCCATGACTTCAGACTACTAGGTAAATAATATTGTTTTGATTTGTTCCATCTTTATTGTACATACAGTGTTGGACAAATCACATTTGCTATGGCATAAGGAAGTAGTTATCTACAGCGAAGGATGGTCTTTCCATCATAGGCTTGTGACTGATCGTTCTACAGATCGATCGCACAGAAAATTCAATATGCTCACAGAAAAATCTATTTTGTATTAACTTAAATTCTTTTAGCTGGTACCAATTTTTTGACGCATTTATTAGAGGTCCTGGTTTAATTTCACAGATGATTTTCTTAATCGCTATTTATATGTATTCTGAGACTATTGTGGAAAGCAAATAGCAACCTTTGAAGAATGCTGTAATGTAGATTTGGTTTTCTTTGTAAGTTGTGCAACAAACTTCGAATTCGCCTTCCAATTCTTTAATGTATTATTGTATATGACTATTTCGTTTACATTACATTGCGACAACCTTTATTAATCACAGTAACGTGTAAGTAGGTGCCTATATTTTTATTATTATCCTTTAAATTGGCCCTCATCCAAACTGTGACGTCACTCGTGTGTGCAGAAAGGCGTCACATCCAAACTGCATCCATCTGATCTGACCGTCACCCAAATGCATACTTCTTAACTGAACGTTTATCAAAACAAAACTCAAGTACCTACTGCGGTATGTATTGTATACTGTCTGCATAGTGCATACTCGCCAGCCATACGCCATACAAGATAGTCTACTATTAGTACAAGTTCAATACCTAGCAGTGTGTTGTTGTTAATTGTAATTGGGTCACTCATTCGGTAACACTTACTCGCATGCAAACTGTATTATCTACTGTATAGCAACTATTCGACCCATCAAAACTGTTCTTTACTGTTTCGGGTGCCGTTAAGAACCTCGATTCTTATTTTTAAATCTCTGCTCGTTCGGCAATCGGCAGATGTGTGCATTATTGCCTGATTAAAGTATGCGCGACACTTGCAGTTTTGTGCCCACTCGACTGCCGCGTTGCGTACTGTATGAAGATATTCAGAATGATGTTATTAAGTAGAGAGATGAGTGACTGTAAGACTAGAATGAATGTGGAAAAAACTTAAGATGGTTTGAGCATGTTGAGAGAAAGAATGATATAAATGCCCCATAGCCACATTGACAGAGTATTAGAGGGTTACGTAAAGTAGTTTGGTAGAGATAAGTTTCGAGATTTAGTGCCCTTATATGGGTACCTTTATTTTCAGGGCATTGTAATGTAAATACAATTGGACATTATATAAGTACTCGACGTCTCGGAAATGTCTCGCCGAAGTGTTACCTACACCTCCTTAATATCAATTTATCAACTCATCCTTCCGCACCTGTGTAGGGTTTCTCTTCTTATATACTCTGGGAGTGACGTTGTATATAGAGGTAGAGGTACATGATGGTGAATATATTATATATTTCGGTCACATCTGTTCACCGAGGCAGAAGACGTTAGCTCGCTGACCTATCCTAAGCTCACCCCTTACCCTGCGGTCTGTTCCCTTCTTAACCTATTTAACGTCTGTCTCCCCGCCCGGCCACCCCGAGGGGCCTAATTGTAGTGAAGACCGTATTACGCAAACCGTGTTTGGGTTCGATTTTTATTGCCTTCCCCCTCCCCTTCCCCCGGCGACCTCTCACCATCGATGACAGTTGTATCCTTGAACGATGAGATGAGGGTAACACTATACTTTCTTACTTTCACACCATTTACTTGTATGTATATGGATGCATACAGTTATTATGTATCATACACTTAGTTCACTGAGAAAACGTGACGGTTAAAAACAACAATTTTTTTCTTGATTCCAACCCGTCAACATTGCTAATATAGAACTTGCAAACTTACTAGACCAATAGCTGAAACTTAGCAATTAATTCGGTTATACAAACTGAGTCATCTCGGTTATTTCAACTGAATGTTCTCGGTTGTAGTATCCGTTACTCGACTACAGTAACCGATCTACTTGGTTGCGGTAACCGATTCGCTCGGTTATAGTAACTGATCTACTCGGCTACTTGATACTTGAGATTATTTGAATCAATCTTCATTCAGATTTAATGATTACTGTAGGTATAGCTTGATTTTGATGTAAATAAAGTTGTAGATATTTGTATTATTAATTAGTGCGAAGTAGTACTTCTTTTATTTAAGAATCTAGGCTTGCTTACACAAACCCAAATACTTTTCTGCACACTTTGCACTAGACTGAAAGCCTGTATTGCAAAGTTGGGAATACATCGCCAGCGCCGGAGTTCGAACCTGGCACCTCCCGCTTGAGAGACCGCCCCCTTGAGAGACCAACTGCGCCAACCATGTAATCATTCGCAATTCATTATCAAGTTTCTTTAGATTACTTTATCTACCTATTGAGTGCAAAACAGATATCTACACGTCTAGTAATGAATATCTAATTGTTATTAACTAGAGATGAATAGATGAGTGTAATGTACCCAGTAATGCTCACTGTTGTTACATAATTAGTAGGTGAGTATCTATAATACAATAATAGTGTTATCCATTTCTATTATAGGCAGACCACTCGTCATCACGGTCGACTGAACGACCTTCGCAAACATTATTATGTCCGTGAATATTGTACCTATACAACTTACACTCGGTAGAAATCTAATAGATTATACACTTTGTACTACTTGTATACCTAGACAATATGCACAATACATTGTATGTAGGTAAATGGCATGCCAGACCGCCTAATGATAAACGTTTGTATCACCGTGACTAACCTCGTTATGAGCTGCGAAAATAATAATACTATTTTGTGTACTATACTCGGAGATAGTTAGTCTTCTAATGTTGCATTATTCAATGTTTATGTAATCAGTATGGTCAAACGTACGCCTACTACCAGATGATAAGATTTTCAAATTTATTTATCTTTTGGCAGCGTCAAGTATTGTCACGGAGTTTAAAGTCCGACATCCAATCCCGCCAACGGCATTGCATCTATAATATTTATTTTATGATTGGAATGAAAGAGTTAACAATTTTCGTAGGGCCTTCCTTGAGTATTTAGTTTGCGTTAATTTTAGTCAATATTACATACAGGACGCGATGTACAGAATTTATTCGGTGTGATGTCCGTTGTGGGTGAATTCGTGAATTAGATTTTCGTGTTGTACTTATACTATACATTTTTTTACTGTCGGAAACAAGTCTAATGCGATCTAAGTAGTGGTATCATCCTAGAACTCAAAACCTTCCATGAAGTCAAGTAAAACGTACCATTCTGCCCTTTAGTTCTGTATTATGAAATCTCAAATACGGCAGTCGAAATGTGCCGTTGTTTCGAACTTCACTATCTGATTGCCATCGATGAAACTCTCATTTCGAATCAATGTTTTATAATCTCCCATTCAAGAGACGTGGTCCACATGTATTATTATTATTTTAATGTGACTGCTTGCCCAATACAGAAGTTAATTCCGCATAGTAATATAATAATATGTAGTATAATGTTTACCTGTATAATATGTATAACAACACACACGTGTGCATACAATACTCAGTATAGGTAATGTGTATAACTAATATAGGTATACAAATATTACCGTTACACATTGCGGAGAGCAGAAAATCAAATAAATAACGAAACAATACGTAAGCGGTCATCTGTATACATATCCGAGTATATCTACAGAACATCACGTATGACCATACTGTATGTAGCTCATTATTATATTCTTGCTTGCTTCGGTTTATCGTACAAGAATGTGATGCATATTTACTGTCTCAGTTAGATATTCGCCACTAATTTATGATTAAGATACGTGTGTTACAGTGACGTCTTCATTCTCACATTTCCAGGATGTATTATTTATTTATTTATTCATCTCAACATATTATACTCAACATAAATAATACACACATTATTGCCAACCCCACTAGGTTATATAGGACCTGTATCGGGGTTGACAATTAATCAAATTGAAGACATCTTCATTCCACAAATGCACAACAAAAAACAAAATAAAATTTGATGGTCCTCATAATGACAAATTATGGGATTGTTAAATGTTTCGTTTCGCTAAAGTAGCCTGAAATAAATTCTATTAGTTCAGTGTCGAGTGAAATCTGTACTTAGTTTTTTTGTGCTACCAATTTATTTGTTAACACAAAACATGTTGCAGTAGGTATGTAGTTTGCCTACATATTACTGTGCCCTCATGTGGTGTATGTATGTAGGTATGTATTATTTATAAATTGTTATAATGTTATTGGTATTCATGGTTTGTAATACTTTGGCATTTTATGTGGGCTCCAACTCCAATCTACAGTTTCAAAATACATATTACTACATTGTATGCGGTTTATAATAACGTCGTTTCTTTGTTACGAACGGCTCGATTAGAAACTTGTGGTGTTGCTGTTGCCTGTCAGTCGCTGCTTCGTAACGAACAAATCCCATGAACGTCGATGTATCGAAACAGCGTTCCCTCTAATCGGAAGGTCTCGACTCACCTCTACGTTCGTCTCGCGCGAGAGAGTTATCTGAACGTCCACGTTGGCGAGGTGCCGTTTGTTGAGCAGCGGAGAATGTAGGAAGGTGGCTCCGTGTACGCGGGTCAACAACCGAGTTTCTCTTTGTCTCATCCACTCCATGTCGAGCTGATACTCAGATACTCTAGTGTAGACTGAGAAGTAAAGAATGGTATATAAAAAACTCGCTCGCCAGATCACATCCTCCAGCAGTTTCTATGATATTTCGGACATTGTCAAATTTTCTGTACCTCTGACAAAAAAAGCTGTGCACTGACTTTGAATTAATTGTTTATGATTAAATTAAACTTTTTGCGAGGAAAAGTCACACATTTTAGAAATATTTCCTATTACACATAAAAAGTACAATTTCATAATTTATCCTTAAAAGCTGTCATTTTTATTTCACAGTAAATTGACTGTACCACGCCTTTACTACATAAATGTCCGTTTGGTAATGAAATTGTGGATACAGATTTTGTTACTTACAAATCTGACATTTGTATGGGAATGAAATGGGACAGCCATTTTACTATGAAATAAAGATGACAGCCTTTTAAAAATTCTTTTATAGTTGTGATTTTTTAAAGATAAATTATGTAATTGAACTTTTTATGTGTAAGAAATAGTACATACATATATGTATTTAAAAAATGTGTGAGTATTTTCATGATAAAAGGTTTGTCGAATCGTGAAAAAAATAATTCAAGACAGTGCACGTCAGAGGTACAGAAAATTTGACAATGTCCGATTTAAGTTAGACCACATCATAATATTTCCAAACATTATTGCAGTGCAACTAATAGGTATTATGAAGTACAACATATTATACCAGCATAGTACATTAGTTTAATGAGAACGTGATGGCCTTTTAAGTTTTAATGTCGGGGAATTTTATCCGTCATCGTCAGTTGAAATTGTTGCTTTAGAATAAACTTTTAATAAAAATAATCTAATGTAGAGACTGCAAATTTTTAACAGGCGATCCATGTTTGTACTGTTTTGTCACAAGAATGTGTATATTCATTTTTGTACATTACAGTATAAAACTAGGTTAATTCAAACATACAATTATAATAAAGCTAACGGGAGGTAATGTACCCACATCTGTAAAGAGAAAATAAAAGTAAGTAGGTGAAAATAGTAATTAGGTACAAGATTGTTTTTATGCTAAGTTTAATAATGACAATTCAGACAGTGTAGTGGTGCGGAAGAATTATAAGAATTAGAGATTTTTCTTCTTTGGAAATTTAATAAACTTATGGGTGTTATGATCTCATTCATTGTTAATTTTTCAATGAAATGAAACAAAATGTCACAGTCAAATCAAATGGCTAAAGGAATTTGACGTAGGAATCGATCGGATCGGCCACGAGTGCTAGCCAGCCTACACAAGCCCCTATCCACACGTTTGAATTTGTGATGGCGCTTGTCGAAGTTTGGCAAGCGTGTATACTCGGATAAGATTTATCACAGTATAATAATTTCGCTAGGAATGCGATGCGGTACTAAGGAATGTGCGAGTAATTTGTCATTGTAAATTACCGGCCGGCAGTGCATAATAGAAATAGTACATATTATCTATGTAGTACCTAGTTGTACACTAATGGTCGGCTCGTCTATGATTTGAATATCGTTAGTTAGATTATAATGATGAGTGGAGGTCGCGTGCCTCTCTGTTGTTATATATTATATTATGTATAGTATACTATGTGTGTATATTGTAATAATCGGTTCAAGGTATCACGCTTCCGTATGTATTATTATTATACTTACACACTTAATATATACCTACCTACACACTCCTTTACATTATGTAGATATTATAAAATGGTGTTTGAATGTATTGGTGACCGTGAATTATTCATTCATTAACAAATTGACCGAGAAGATGTACCCACCTACCTACCTGTTTATATTATGTATACGTATTATATAACACATGATACTACAAGTCACATGTGATTATTTTATTATCGTATCTATACATGTGTGTGCTAGTACTCTTGCTTGTCATTTTGTTTAACTACTACTGTACTATCACAGTGTATCACTTTTCACGGTGAACGGTTGGCGTGATTGCTTGAATTTTGGGTAGATTTGACCGACGTCTGATGATGAAGACACCAGCGGGTGTGTCGAAAATCAATCTACACGCGGTTCCAAAGGATCTGGGCTTGCACGTGCACAAACCCAAATACCTACTTTCCTGCACACCTGGCACTACGCTAAAAGCCTGTATGTATCGCAAAGTGTGGAATACATGGCCAGCGCTGAGGTTTGATCCCGGCACCTTCCACTTGAGAGACTTCCACCTCAACCAACTGCGCCATTATTCTAATGTACCTACCTAGTTTTACAAATCCTAGCTGTGAAGAAAAGAGAATGCCTTTCTTACTTGACTGTGAGATTGGAACGAAGTTCATGTAGCGTAGCGCTGAATGGAGTTGGTTCAATGCAGATAACTGACGTGATAAATACAAATCTGAGAAAGCTGTACGTAAGTGAAGTAGGTCGGGTACTCTATCCGGCGTACTGTGAAAAATCTCTTTCATTCATAATGCGCTCTGCTCTCGAATCTCTCATTAAATACAGGCAGGTAGGTACTGTACTATAGCAAAAAGATATTCACAGACGGTATTGAGTGGGGCTTGCAGAGGAGATAATAAAATGTAGGTCAGATACAGTCACCCCTTAAATCTAAAAGCAGGTGGGGACGCCGCCCACTCATCCCAATGCTTCTAACCCGTTTTAATTCTCGCGGTCAGACTGATATCATCACGGTATACAATTATTTACCCTTCGTCTCAGCCTGGCACCCCCCCCCCCCTCCCCTCACCTCCTCCGTAAAGACTCCAGACACCCCGCCAGACCGTGTGACGTCACTCACCCAAGGAGATTTCCCTAAAAACATTTACTTACCTCCTATATATTATATAAGTACCTTGTGTACATAATATCAAGAGTAGACACCCAATTCCCATACCTTTCTTTATATTGTTATATACTACTTACATACGTAGTGAGTATCTCAGCCTCAGCACATACTCCCATATACTTGAGTTACGTAATGTTATTATTACCTACATATTGTATGAATATGGGACATACATCGACCGATATTTCTCTTCTACTGCCGAATGAGAAGGAATAACATGTTATGTAGATCGCTTTGTAGATTTTCACGGTCCTTGTTAATCTCTCCTCCATTTTTCTCGGGTGTACCGTGTGTAAATTGTCGATGTTGTCGAGCTTTTGGCCTACTTGCTGAGGCCATCTTCAGGACTAACGTAGTATCCTACATTACAATTACATTAGTTTTGAAGATGGGCTCAGCAAGTAGGCCGAAAACTCGACGACATCGACAATCTACACACGGTACACCCGAGATGAATGGAGAGGAGAATGTTATGTAGGTATTTATTTATTCATACACGGCGTAAGCCATTTACAAAACACAGACAAACATATCATTACAACAACTCCTGACCAACTCAATGACTTGATTGTTTTGTATGTAGCGTATTCCCTCTGACAATGATGGAAAAACATTCACATTTCCGCGAGATTCTTATTTTCAGTTGGCACCAGTTTTTTTTTTTCAAGTTTTAGATGTGGTGCTGATCCACATAGAAAGCTCGGTCTCTTAAATAACTTCGTCTCAGTAATCACCCATACTGTGTTCTTGTCATTTTATCGCCCATTCCTTGCATTGACCCATTGTTCGATTCACTGCCCAGTGCAGTGTTCATTCTTCTACTATCAACACAGGAATTAAAACCCAAAAATACAGTATCAACAAGGTTTTCCCCGTGAGATCCTCTGGTCACTGAATTGGCTTCAGTCTTTTGTCATATACTTTTTCAATTGTCCTGTGTTTGTAAAATTTTCATACGATGCTTGTCGTTTTCCGTCGCTCACTAGAGTTTTTTTTATGACTGCATTGTATTTTCATCTGTACAATATGTAATTGAAATATTCTTGTCTCGTGTGCCAAAAATAATAAACGTAGATAATGTATTTAAGTGCCTACATAATTATTTTCCGATACCTAATCTCTCGCGTCCACACCGCCTTGCTTACCTAACACTACCGCTGCTACTGACTATACAATGTGTTGTTGACATAATAATGTGACATATAATAATAATAATCAAATCGAGGTCGTTTTATATAAAAATACATATCTATGTGACAGCCAGATATGTGTAGCTCATATACCCACGCGTTTATCAAGAAGACATTGTAGATACGTTATGTAATAGTACATGCATGTCGTTATAATAATATTATATAGAAACCCAGATAAGCGGTTAGGTACACCAATACATTGAAATGTGTAAGTATATAAAGCCGTTAAAGTATACAAGAGGCCACGACTGCTAGGTAGGTATATGATGTTATGATATGTATGTGCCATGTGGTATACATATGTATGCCGCAGTATATAAGGCCCAAGGTTGGGGAACCCCGTCGGTGAAACAGCTGATTTCACTATCGTTCATTCGTGTGTCTCTATTTGTCTTTTTATTATGTTAGGAGAGCGATGCGGTTGTATATCTATAGGTACATAGTGTGTAGTATATTGTATCGTGTGCTATGCTCGGTAGCTCGAGTGACTATGTACTATTAGGGGCAGCCTATTCACACGTCGGTACCTACACCTACTACCTGTGAGAACTGACGATATATATCACTACCTATTGCATCACGATCCTCTCTATCTGTACGGTACCCATACGGTACCTACAATAATCCGATTCTGTTTCACTCAATAAAATTAACCCAGGCACAGTAGTAGCAGGCACCGACGATCTGCGAATGACGAGTAAGAGAAAACTTCATTCATTCATTCACCAATGTAGTATGTATTTCCTGCGGGATAGGCATTGATTGCACACATCGCATTATTTCCTTCAATGGCATAAATTTTCATCAAGCATACTCGAGTATTGTTTATTGTATTGCTTCCGAAACGAGGAGCGTTTATGCAAAGATATGATACTATTGCGTTCAGTCCTCTCTGCCTGCCACGGTACGGACGCGGATAGCCACATAGATATTTAGTAATTGTACAAAGTGCGAGTGTGACTGAAGCATGGAGTCAGTGTAGAGATAGGGACGCTCCGGCGTTCTCTCCTCTACCCTCTGCAAAGGATGCGGCGTGAGAGATAGATAAACAAAAAAATCTAGGAAAAAATAAGTTCCTTCGATAATCGTATTTTGACATTTTAACAGCGACTTACAGGCGATCTCTAAGGTAGATTTCATACTTATTTCGTCCCCTAGAGAACATAACTCATCTATTATCATAACTGCTTTTGACTGGATTATGTGAATTCTAGATTGGGATATTGAATATTTTGTGTCTCAAATGTGTCAACCAACGTAGTAGCAAAATAATCCGCATCAATGTAATAGATTGTATTGGACGTTTTATTCGCTCCAATAAACAGGTGGTACGATTAAAATATCCTATAATCGCTTTATCATTATTACGCCTAACTGACCTACGTCACCGAATGAAGGCTCACTCAATTAAAATGATTATTTTTATATCGTGATAAAACCATTTTACAGGCGACTACCTATCTACAGTACCGGCTAATATTATCGTGGAAATGACAATATTTTATCGTCATTTATTGCGGATAACAGAGAAGACAGTCTATTTTAAAGTAAAACGATTCACTATTATTATCTTTTTTCTTCTCTTTGTTGTCTTTTCCAGAACTGTCAGCTGCTTTCTTAATAGAATTATTCTCGTATCGCTTTATTTCCGTTTCTGGTGAACGTTTTTATTTTCAGCTCGCAATGTTTGAGGGATTTTCAAAGAAAACTCGTAAACCTATGATATTTTTTTCATTTCTTTTACAACTCTGCGTCTAAGAAAGTCTATTGTTCAATATTATTTTCATCTTAGACAAGTTAGACATCAAAACTCCCATATTGATGAACTATTTGAATCCGTCTAACTGTAACATTAATAAGTCAAGTAATTCAGAAGAAGATAGGCCTGTTATAATTTTGTTGATGTACTTATTTGCCACGTGGAGACATTTATCTAAGAGTATTATATTTTATGACATTGATAGATGCATCGCTTCCGATGGACAAGCCTCTTGATGGTAAGTTACGTGATTTGTAATCTGAATAAATAACAGTCATTCAAAAACATTGATTTTTAATGCCTAATAGAGATACAAAAATTGCCTCTATTTTCTCTGTGCCTTACTGATGTAAAACATTCATAACTTGTTTTCCTGAAGCACTTCTGACTGTGGTCTCTGTAATGCCATACAATATACTCTCTGGAACACGAAAGCTATGCAAAGCCCTTTTTTCTTTAATTAATTTATACTTGAGTAAATACCCAGTTAGTGTGAATCGTACTGGGGACTTCTACGTAACAATATTATATTATATAGATTGTAGGTACATATCCTGGATAATTTATACAGACATTGCACACTGCACACCACTCAGGTGGTGGTACATTAACGGATGTGCATTGTGCAATCAGTAAACGTATTTATTATATCACTCTGTACTTCCTGGACGTGCAAATTCAAAGTAACGTTATTATACATCTTAACAGCGACAATCGTAATTAAAATTCACTGGCTTTGTATAATTGTATTGCTGTGTATTATGTTGTAGATATCTTGTCCTTTATTAGGCAAACAGCTGACTGTAAAACGATGTCATGTCACATGCAACTGAATTTTGATAATATGTATCACATATCTAACCACACGTATTACGTAGTGTTATCTAGTGAACTAGGTACAATATATTTAGCTTTACAGTTTATTGTATTTATAATGACAGTGTTTAATTGCTACCTACTATGTGATGTCGTCAGAGATTAATATTTCACAGCGCAATGACCTCTACAATCGATAATAATAACAATAATACATGTACGTATATACATCGGACTAATGTTGATTAAGGTTTTACGTAAACACGATACGTATATCATATATGCCTAGGTGGAGTATAATATTTTTACATCGTTCGCTGATCTAAAGGTAAATAAAGGAGAATGCTCATTGTATGCTCGGTATTGAAAAAAACAGGGCCCGGCGCAAACGAAATGTAACTCAAATGATAGGTAAAAATGAGTTATTAAGTATTGCATAGGGGACATCATCCAAATCAATGGCTTAATGTGTGAAATACCTGTTTGAAATTCAAGAAACACAGAAATTCTATAAATTCATGAGTGCGTATTTTGCAATAATCCTTTAAAAATTATTATTTCTTCTCCAGTATCAGAAATATCGAAAAGTATTTATTGTTTACCCAGAAATTCGCAGTTGTTTGTAACTAGTAGTGATGGTACGTAACGTATTCAGTAAATATAAAAGTGCTATTTTTAGTACGTACCTATGACCTTTGTATTATCTGTTTTTTGTTGATAAAATATCTCGCAAATTACCTACGCGTTATGTTGCCTTCAAAAAGAGAAAAAAGTCGTAGATAAAAATATCGTTAAGTAAAAACTGTTGTCATGTAGGCGCTATGATGAAGTTTTTGTAGTATGTAGGATTCAATTTGTATTATCTGTATTCTATACATTGTGAAGTGCTGGGTTGTTCTGATATGTTGGTATTTTAGGCAGTTCTTACCATTTTGGTGGTCTGTAACCAAGTGGCTCTGCTCTGGTATGACTGGAACCTTCTGTCCTCATTACTACACTACGTGGTACAATAGTAGGCGGAGCCATTTTTATGAAATCAGCTCCAGTTCTGAGGGTTGTAGACTAGAGTAAGTACTTATACCTGATATAGTGCAGTCAATCTATATACTCTTGCCTTCCAATGCTGTAATGATTTGACACACTATACTATAGCACCAAAGGTTTCTTAAATAATATATATCGTACAGTTTAATCTTTTGATATTTGCGATGCTGTAGCTGGAGTTTGGAGCTCATTGAGTCTGCTTGACATCTGTTTCCTTTTGAAGTGAACATTATGAATAATAATATTACATACATATTATGAAAACTCGTTGTAAATGTTTCAAGTTTCCACCCAGTGAAGTCGAACTGAAGACCGAGTGTATTTTTGTAGTCGCTGCTTTTAATTGTTCACTCATGTGCACTGTCTTAATAATAATTATTCATTTAGATTGGTTGAGATGAGACGTGTGTGTTTTATATTATTTGTAGAGATGTACCGACTAGGCGGTAAAGCCGACTATCCGGCGAAAGATGACGACTGTATTGGCTACCTCATAGCTACAGGAATACAGGATATATAAAACAAATAAATCTCCAAGAAATGCATGGGGTAAAAATTATTACACTCGTAATTAAATTTCATTTAGTAGATATGTTCCGACTAATCGGGAAAGCCGACTATCCGGCTAAAATGCGGACTATTATAGTCGGCCGACTAATTGGTTATTTCTTCTTCTTATCGTGTCGGTCAGCACTCGATCAGATTCCCCTCCGCTCCCAGAAAGCTACAACCTCTCCCGCGTCATCGTCCAAGGGGGTGCGATCCGCGAGGCTCTCCCATGTGCACTGCCTAGGAACCATTGGGCAGGCCAGGAGGTGCTCAGTGTCCTGCAGCTGCCCGCAGTCGCACGTCGTGTCCTCAGTTATTCCCCATCTCTGGAGGTTCTTCTTAGTGCGGCCGACCCCGGATCTGATCCTGTTGAGGGTTTTCCACGAATATGTACTTGTAATATATATTGGTTATTTGAGTGCCGACTAGTCGGCCAAATCCATAGTCGGCCCATCATTAATAAAATTATTTGCTATCTCTTTGAATGCGTATAAATATTGATTGTAGGTAAATTACAACTTGTAAAATTATCTTGTAGCACAAACTTTGTACGAAAAATAATGATAAGTGGCTCCTATCTCCGCTTTTCCTCTCCTAATAAGTTGGTGAAATACAGCATAAGTGTTCAGTACAAGTACAGTACAATTCAGTACATATTCAAACAACTTGCAAAAGTTGCCACTGGCCCTCCGTTACAACCATACCCGATTTCCCACAGAATTATATATGTTGACGATTACTTACTTTGTACTTACGAGAATATTCATCTCGGTATAATCATTTGATTGTGTATGGTGTGAGTAGTGATGTCTCCGAGCAAAGTATTAGCGGTTATTGTTTTATGTATGGGAGACTTGTTTGAAGTGATAATTTATATGATTCCATACAAAACCCTCGGTAATTCTTGATGCTGCTGGAAATATCCTCTTCATAAAGTGTATTGTATGGCAGTAGATAGTATGTATTATATAGAGTCGGACCGTGTGTGGTGACTGTTGGTGGTGCGGCCAGGTGGGGAAGTGTGTGGGTGGGACGCGGCGGGGAGCGGGTGAGGTATAGCAGCAACTCTGCTAGCTTCTCTCTATCGATCGTTCTCGCCGGATTGGGCGCCTGCCTTCCACATGCTGCCCTCCCCCGCCCCCCCCTGCTCGCCTCCTCCTCCTCACCGCAGCCCCTCGCCCTAATGCCGCGTGCTTTTGTTCTATACTAATGCTAAATAATTAATATCAGTTAGAGGATGACTTGATGTGAATAATTGTATTATTATACTAATGTATTAGTATCTGTAATGGGGACTGGGGACTACCTGAATGCACACATCTGAAGACCTGTAATAATGATATGCAAACTATATGCATTCAATATATATGTACTTACCGTATCTTATTGTTCAGTTGGTACTTTGTAGCATACTCTTTAGAAAAATGGGGTTAACTGGAAGAAATCGCACATTTGCGATAAGTTTGCCCTAGTGAACAATGATGTCCAATATGATGAACAATAATCTTTGTCCACTTTTTTGTATACAGGTACTTTTTCACTTTAAGAGTAAATAAATAAATAGAGAATAGTTACAATAATTGTTTGCAAAGATGTCGATTACATTGGGCCCTAAATTATACCCATATGGCCATAAGCCCGCTATACAGAAAAAATAACATTTTTCCACAGTTCGTGTGATAATGAAATTAAAATGTTGATAATATCGTTAGAAGATGTACAGATCAGTTCTGAAGGCGTATTCTCGTGGTCTCCATATGTTCCTGAGAGTGACATTTAGGGGTGACGTAGCACCTAGTAATGCTACCTATTGATAAGTTCATCGTATGATTAGAGCGACGATTGTGTATAGCGTAATGTTATCTGTATGTCGTATCTATGTAGTTACTAAATGTATATCTGTAATATATTATGAGGGAGGTATTTGAATGTGAATTATTGAGGTCACTAACCCAATGATAATGGAATATTATTCTCGTACATTCTACACGCTATTTTTATTCTTCGTGCAACATTACATCGACGCTGATAACTTTCAGGATTGATCTTCATTCTTCTTGAGATAAATTCTTATAGGTACTTGTAATTATATGAGCTATACAAATTACTAAAAGTTTAAAAGTGTATTTGAATTTAAGTATGAAGTTATGATTCTTTAAAAAAACTTTCGCGTAGGTATGGGAAAGTCTTGACTCTAGTGGGGTGAAGTGAGGGATGAAGTGATAGTAATTAACTTCGATAATTCTCTCTCTCTATGATTGATTCGAAGGACGTCGACCTGTCTCCGGGGAATAACACTTGTAATCAATTTATTTATTTGTCCTCTCCCCTTTCCTTGACAACCTAGAGCCCTCGTTTTTATATATGCGGCACAAATTCCCACCCCTATGGCTTATCTTATTACTACCACTTCATTTATAGTGCTTTAATATACGATCATTCTGGCCTTCATACCTTTCTCAGATTTCTTTGTTAAAGAGACGTTGCGCGGTGTGAAGAGGTCTTACTATGTCTGGTTATTCGAAGACTGGAAAGAGGAATGTCTCAGTTTAAAAACACGAAAACGTGCATTCCTTTTATGACTAAAAACATCAAGTATGCCATAAATCCATAGCGCAGTAAAGATATTCTTGGGTAATGGAGTTTTGACACTGATAGATAGACTAAAGCGTTAAAAGAATCGCACAGGGCAGGGATGAGTGGAGAAGAAGACATGAGGCTTTGCTGCAAACCTATCGTAACGATTGAAACTGGAGAACCAGAAGTGTCTATGATAGGACTGTATAAGAATTGTCGAAACTTCGTGACACATGAGATGGTGTAAATTGCCTTGTTAAGACAACACTACACATTTATTTTATTAAAAGTCTCTGTGAAAGTGCTTTTTAATGTTAGCGACCACTCGTGTGCGAAATTCAATATTTTGCTGCTCAAAATATACTAGAACATCCCTTCGATGTCCGCAGTGGCAGCCAGAAAACACTTTATTACTGCTGTATGTAGCAAGTTATTTGCAAAAATGATGAGAAATATGTTTGTTCCAGAATTTGGGCAAAAATATGACTTATGCTCTCATTCTATGAATCGTAATTCATAAAGAATCGTAAAATCCGTTCCTGATTCCCCATATTGTGGAAAATTATCTCAATGAATAGACCTGAGAGGTAATAGTTGAACACATTCCACAATTATACATACAGATTCAGATGTTAATACAGTATTATCCCTTTCCTCTCGTTACGTATTTAATATACGGTATTCCTGTTATATTATACATGCATTGCATTGCGAGTTGCAGCGTGGTACTGTTTATGTATTGTATAGTGTGTTTGAGATTTAGTATTCGAGTATTGAATGGAGTGGAATGATGCAAGAACACGTTGTATAATACATAGTAGATATATGCGGTGTGCAATGTGCATCATTCCTATAACTATGTATTATGTAGGCACATCATACCTAGCTTCATTGTGTCTAATGTTTACACACTAGTTACCCGTACGCCGACTGAACGAGTTTAACATCATTTCTCTATATATCTACGTAATAATATCTCTACTACGTGATATATTATATGCACTCTCCAGTACAGCACTAGATGAAAATTGAAAGTGAAATCGCTCATGCAAAATACTTCAACTACAAGTGCAAACTACTACTACCTAACTAACCGATGACTCTATACGTAATGTGTGTCTCTCTCACTGCACTCAATCAAATACTGTGTTATGTTATGTTATGACATTCATACTATCAGATAATATTTCACGTCGATCACTACTTCCGTAATAACAAAACACACCCCTCATAGAATCTGCTGTGCTGTGGATGAAATAATAGTAATATTATCTATTGACATTGTTTCTTGGTTTTTCGGGTGAACCTGTATATGTTCGGGTGAACCGTGTGTATGTTCGGGTGAACCGTGTGTATGAACCGTGTGTGTGTAATCTACACACGGTTCATCATAAAAACCAAGAAACAATGTCAATGTCACAGTGAAAACGTTCAACATTTACTAATATTGTCTATGTCTCGAGCATACATTACATGTGCCTAGAGGTCGCTAATTCGTAATCAAGGTTTAGGTAAGACGTTCCAATAGAGACGTGTGTGTTGACGAGCCATTCACTGGATAAATGTGTATTCCACACTTTGTGTTTGTGAATTCATCGTGCAATGAATGCGGATTTACAAATTCATAAAATGGAGTGTTTACCATGGTTCTGCCTTGTTGCAGTGATGACAAGTATCTAATGTATCTTATTTAGTAATGACCAATTCCCCATCAAAATACTTCATAAGAGTCGAAGAATGTTGTACAACTTATTAGACGTACCTGTGTGTATGAGTGTCACATGTGTGTCAACAATATAACAATGTTGTGTTTGCATCACAAACTTCAGTGCTATGTATAATAATACGTACTATATTTCACTTGCACTTTGTGCAACGCGTCCTTGAAAGTTCAGAGTGAAAAGTCTACGTAGAAATGATAATATAATATAATCGTATATAGTAGATAATATACAAAATACTATTTGTGTCGGGCGTCTTTTATTGTATTACTTACTTTGTTTCAACGTAGGTACCGTGAAATATTAGTAAACACGAGAATAGTAGATATTATACATGTACGTAGAGACAAGTGATGCCTTTTGTTATAAATTCGTGGTAGAGGTGTCTCACAAGCACTGTGTTATATACTACGTAGATATACCCCTGTAATGTTTTGAGCATTTCACTCCTTACGTAAGAAGGTAGATGTATGTACATTATTGTAGGTAGGTATTCTTGTATATAAGAAGGGTCACTCACCCCCTCTGAAGGTATATTCATCAGCTGTTCTTGTGAACTTTATCGAATGAATATCTACATTCAACAACCCCATGAACCTACTTTATATTATGTGTGTGTTGTTACATCTACTACGCTGTAATTATTGTTGTGTATAAATCGATAGACGATTAAATGCTGAATCTTTATGTAGTTCCTCTTCTTAATGGTTGTTATATTTTTATCGCAGTGACGTAGGTCGTGCAAATATCTTGTTAGATGAAATGTTATGTTTATTTTATCATCTACGAGTATGATAAAATTATGGTATTTTTAGGGTTAGCTACCTATTTGATTTTTTATCTATGAACGTGCGAATTTACTTCAAAGCTGTAGTATATATTGTAGTATATATTGTATAATAATATATGTATATATATATATTGTATAATCAGAATATCTATTAGTTAAGTTGTTTTTGCTATGTATGTATAGGTCTAAGTTTGTGTTACTGTGTTTGTGTGTTGCTATTTGTGTACAAATGTAATTGGTCAGGTTTGTCAATACATATTCCTGTTTAATTGTACTGTTGTGACTGTATTTGTACCATAAATAAATAAATAAATAAATAAATAAATATAAACACCTAAACAGGTCAGACATTATAATTGATTTTAATCTAAACCATAATATCAGACAAAGTCGAGTCTTTTGAGACCTAGCAAGTATAGAATATCTTTGTGGACAGTATAATCGTGAATTATGAATCAACGAAATGATATGAGAATTGAAACTATAAGCGCAACAGACATGAATGGTACATAATATGTTGAATGATTGTATCATATATTCGGCTAATTATAATCATTCATATTACTCGTATCTACAGAACAAATCTCAATGTATATCAGTGTGTGGTATTAATTTTATATCACTGACCTTCCTCGATATATTTACACTTGACTCTACAAATAATAATAAGTGATTGTACCTAAGTGTACTGTAATACATATTATACTGTATTATGCGTAGGTATATAGTATAGTTTTGTATTTACTAACAATGTTCTGTGTTGAGGTCATGACCGCGTGCATAGAACTTATGTACACATATACTTGTGTATATAACGATAATAATTAATAATACATAACCGCATTATGTAACTGTTATAGTATGCACCAGCACCTACACGCTATAATAGGTGTGTTTGTTTGTGTGTCTAATGCAGATCTGTGTTTGTACATGTCGCATGTCCATAATATCGGTATTGACGTAATCCGCATACAGTAGTACCTAATGCATTACTACGTGTCCGATTTTGTTGTACCTATATTGCTTAGGGATTTTAGCGTAGCCAGAGCCTAGAGTCATCTCGTTCTCAGATACAACTGAGCATACGAAATACGAGAACACTTTTTTAAGATCGAGATTCTAGGACCCTACTGGATAAGACAGATCAGAGTGCATGTTTGGCGCATTTGGTTGGAGCGCTGGTCTCCTAAGCTTCACTTTACAACCCAAGCTTTTAAACTTACTTTGAAGTGTGCAGCAATGTATTTGGGTTTGTGTGCTTATACAAGTCCAGATTATTTTTATGTAAAACGTAGGAAAATTCTCTTGAAAAGTGAATTAGTTCTATGAACTGTATTATGTTCCACCAGACTTAAATCAAGGTTTTTTCTCATAATAACTCGCCTAAATGCTTGTAATTACTACAACCATCTCTTCTGTACCAAGGTGGTTACGAATAGCACATCGCATAGGCTGTCGTGTGATCTAATTTATAGTACCCACTTTGTTTCTTTATTAGCCTAGGATTATTGTCATTCATGTATTTGCAGTGTCATTTGACTAGGGAGGAATACACTTACATGGCTGTGTGCTGATAACTGTGAATTAGTGTCATCATTAGGTATTACTGTGTAAACATATTGAAGGTCCCTCCTCACACCCGAATAACACAGGCGCCAGTTAGGCGCCTTTTTATTCGCACTTACAGCCCAAAGTTACTCAGACGGCCCCAGGGTTAGCCAGAAGGGCACCCCCCAGCAACACCGTCCGGAATGACACCTTCAATATCCCTGCTACAAGGATGATAACAAATAATGAGCTACATTACATAATAACTTAGACTAATTACAAAACTATTCGACCGAGCCAGGGGCAGCAAAAATAAAGGACCCTGAGGACTTGACTAAAAAGACTGGTTTCAATGCCGTAGCGCCAGGCGCCACAACCCGGCGATTGTGTGGATCAAAACAAACAAACCTCCCCGCATGGGACAAATGTGTAAACAGTCTCCATCCATTACGTACTCCGCAGTGTGTGTGTATAATGTTATAATACGCTGCTTGTGATGCATTAGCCACTCCGTTTCTGGAGCTGGACTAATCTATATTCCATTGTACTCCTCCTTATGTGTGTAAGACTGTCTTCGCATTAATTACTTGAGATAGCGTCGTATTGTTACTGCTGTGTATTTAGGAACTAGCTATATTCGTGCTTACAATATCTAAATATGTACTATGTAGCTTAGAAGAAGTCCATTAAACTAAATTGTTCTTCTTTCTCAACTTTCTGTAGACTCGAGAGTCTGTTTTTGTAGGATTGTCTCCTGAGAAGGTCCTCTCTCTTGTCATTTTAGGGATCTCCCTGGTTCACGCCGTCCATCTAGTATTTCGTGCTGTGCTACCTAAGAGTTTTTTTTTTAAAAAAGGATCTGGGCTTGCATACACAAACCCGAATATTGCTTTGCACTAGGCTAAAAGCCTGTATCGCAAAGTGTGGAATACATCGCCAGCGCCGGAGTTTGAACATGGCACCTCCCGCTTGTGAGACTGCCGTCTCAACCAAATGTGCCAACCATGTATTCGTTTTCACTCACTACACATGTTTTCATTCACTACACATCAGTGACGTCGGAGCTATCGCCTCTGTCCACATCTTGAACCTAGTAGGTCTCTCAGATTGTGATATTCCCGATACTGCCACGTAGATAGAAAATATGTTTTGGGTCTTTAATAAAGCTTTGGACCATTTTGGTGAGTTGTGAGAGTGCAGTCCGTTGGTACGGCAAAAGATGCTTTTCGAATTCGTCCATTCAGCATAACTTGTGTTCAAAAAAGAACCTGTAAGTAGTAATAACGTAGTTACATGCAGTGAATAGAGGGCGCTTTGCTTACTTTTCCAATTGTTGCGTGAAATAAGAATTGAATATTGACATTGTTAGAGTAAATATACGAGAATTTGTTCCGTTAGACGCTCGGATACCGTCTCGATGTCGCCAGCTCCACACAAAGTATTGGACTCTGTCATCATGTGTATTGTAATGCAATGTGTATGTTAGATAATATGTTAAGGAAATATCAAGAAGACAGTTTGTAGTCTGCAGATACACCGAGAGTAGGTACCATGGACAAAGTTGCACTATACTTTATTACCATGTATATTGTTTATTGTTGTGAATCGTCCCTAGGCCATTTACAGGCACTTGGACTCGTCAAATTTACATGTTGATAGTAATATACAAAAATAGAGTTAAACAATAAATATACAGGGAAATTCAGTGCCAAATAGAGTGTAAAAGGCTCTAATGGCACTTCGTCATGGTCGTAAAACTAGGCATATTGCGTAGGCATATTGGATGTTACAAAAAAAGACAAAAAACGGGTGACCTTAGATCTCGACAACCTTGCTAAATATGCTTTGGAAAAAATATGGTAGATACATTGAACCTCTTTATCTAGGGAATGACCGTCAAAGATTTTTTTGTCGTGTATAGATTTCTTAGAAAAAAAAATGTGAGAAACACCTCTGATCTTTTTTCCGAGAGACAGCAACTCGTTTCTCGAATGTCGCGGAGATTTTTTTTTATTGATAATATGCATTAAAATCTAGATAGATACTTTATTCAGTCATTTTTAGTGCACATACAAACATAGATGGGTAGTACAATTCAAAATATAGCGACATTTATTAATATGTAAATAGTTTGTCTACGTTTAAGAGCATAACCGTGGGTGAACTAGAGCTGGTTGCCCTGTATCTCACTACACGGTATAAGATCTTCACAGAAATATACAATCACCGGGATAAGCAAACCACAATTCGATATCGTTACCTAAATAAAATAAAATAAATGATAAATTCAGTCACCAAAAATAATAAATCCAAAAGTTTACAGAATTTGCACTCGCATACATATACTAGGGAATGGGCGTAATAGTTTTTTTTGATGGAGCAAAATTAACCCCAAGCTATTTTTAACATTTTATCACGCGATTGTCCAGCTTTAAAGTTTGCGGTGTTTTGAGTTGCAACTTGCAAGTTTTTCCAAGACTTGGTTTTTATATAAACATATAACCTGAAATACACAAAGAAAGTAAAGGAAAGAACCCGAATTTTAAACAACACAAATTAAATTAGGAAAGGTAAATAAATGAGTCGACTTCATTCACGTGTGTATTTGTTATGTATAGGTATAGGTACGTAAAGTTGAATCACCTCACGTGAGTACCAAGAGTATATTAGGCACCTGTATTCTATTATTATACATACTAATATCGGAATTCATACTACATACCTACACCCACTCAAATTTATTTTACTCTATTCAATGAAAAAAAAACATGTGATGTTATTTTTTTCCTAAGAACTCTTAACAGTAATATGATTTCGAGAAATTATTAGGTACCTACCTAACGTATTTATGAATTTCTCTTTGAAGTAATAATATGTAGGTGCTTTATTGTGTCTTGCTAAAGGAAGGTTGTAGTATTTTGTATTCATATTGAACGATGTTACATAAGAATGGATAATATTAAATTAACGTTACCTCTTGCATGAAGGTAGAAAGGATAAAGAGGAGTTAGTTTGAGTGGATTGGTCAGTTGGAGAGTTTCCTTGGATACGTGAATAGTTTGTAGTAAGGCAAGGGAAGGTAAGGAAGGATGTAGATAATAGGAATAGGAATGCACCTAGGCGCTAGCAGTAGAGTATGTGAGAGTATGTGACGGAGGATAGTCGAGGGCGTGTAGTGTACACTGTACAGAGGGTGAGAGGAAGGGATGTGCGCAGATCGATGGTGTTCCGTCCAATGGCGGCGCTGCAGCCTCCCGCCCACCCTGGGGGTGATTGATGACGCGGAACCGCCCCCCACCCTGCGAGAGATTTACAGTGAGGATGCTTTATTATCATTATTATACACCATGGGGCGGTGCGATGGCGACATTTTGCAAATTTAACACAAACCACAATGTTTCAGATCAGCGCCAGGGGTTTAAGAGAGGTCTGTGGACTAACTATGGAACCTGGATCCTTTCAAACTGTGCTCCGGGACCTCTCCCCATCAACGCCCAAATACTGAATAATCCATTAATTTCCTCCCATTCCCTCTTGTCCCGTCTTATTTATGTGCCTAGACTATTTCACCACTAGATTTGTCCCATTTGTCTATGATCTATATAATGTGGATTGATTTCCCAGACATTCAGACAATGAACAAGGATCCTTGTCTCGTTGTTACTTATTCGGTCTAAATTGCAATTATCTGGACCTAGAACAATATTACCTCATGAAGAATAGCAGAAGTTCCCCCTACAACCCCGTGCGTCGTTGCTAAAGTGATCAGACGTCGTTGTTTTGCAGACTGCTGAAGTAAAGCACACTCGATAGATTTAGGAATCACCGAATCCTTACTCGTGTGATTTCATGTTCGTTTCGCTCGTGAAACATCACAGCTATTTGTTAAATTTGTTGGAAAGGGTAGAACCTGTCCAGCATTCCAACTCTACAACATATCCCTCATTTTACTCATGACTTCGTTTTTGAAATGCGTCACAAATCAAGACGACTTGTGTACCTAATAATGAGTGATGAATTTTCCGTTAATTGACGGCTGACTCCCAGGTTTTGGGACAAAAATAAATGGTTTCAAATTGTGACGAAATTCTGCTGGAAGATGCAGTACGTATATATTTGGTGGTTCAGTACAGAATGAAATAGTAGCAGAAACTGTGGAAACACTTTATAATAATGTAGATAGTTACTGTACGTAGTATTTAACTACTGTACTAATGTGTTGTTATTATTTCACATAATATTATCCTATACAAAGTTACTTTGAATACTCTGTCACTTGATACTTCGTATGGAAATAAAGTCTCTCTTCATATTATGTTATGACACTTTATATTGTTATAGTGACACTTTATTACTAGCTGTAACGCGTCAAAAATAACGCAGTTTGTAAGGTAAGCAGAGAGAACAGATGGCCAGACTTCCCTACCCTTACACGTATAATTATTGTGCGTACATTCTTATGGTAAATTATTTTTTTATTTAGCGTAGTATTTTTTATTTTATAGTACGATTTTTACGATCTAAATGTGCAAATTTAATCTAAAAGAGCTCGACATCTATCGATGACTGGTCAAAATATTTCGTGTACTCGTATGATGTTAAGGAATGCAATGGGTTGTGAACGATGATATGTATCATATTACGCCATATTATTCAGTGAAAAGTAGTATTAACGAAACACATTTCGACCGCAGCTGAAGGCACAATGCTGGATTTCACCAACTTCTTAGGTGAGGAAAAGCGGAGATAGGAACCAATTATCATTATTTATCATACAAAATTTATGCTAGCTGGCTCCTATCTCCGCTATTCCTCACCTAGAAGGTTGGTGTAATCCAGCATAAGTTTTTTTTTAATTTGGTACGTATTCAAACAACTTGCAAAAGTTGCCACAGGGCCTGCGTTACATTATTACTCGATTTCCACCAGAATTATGTAAGTTTATTTAATTATGATTTGGTGAAACTCTACTCGGGATATTAATCACATAGAGAATTTACGCATAAAATGTTACAATTCTTAGTATTCTTTATTTGTGTAGAGATATCGTATATATTTCGTCTCATATTTTGTAACGTTTAGACTTTTCTCAGAATGCCTACAGATCCATGAATCAAAGAGCGGACAACAATAACAACATCTATTCCTAACTCGTTTGTGAATATATTTTCTGTTATAAAGATAGTTTGTTATTTAGTAAATATGTAGTAAGTTAAAGTTTGCATGTCAACAAACTGATTGAAATCATAAATTGTAACAATTAAAACAACGTTGTACCTAGAATTCTGGGATACTAAACTAAAAATAGGGCGGGAGGTTTTAGAAATGAAAAAGAAGTCACACTCCTCCACATCGTCTTCACTCTTCAGAAAATAACAATGTTATCTAGAGAATTTTTTAATATTGTAATTTAAGTGAAGGTGTTTCTAATCAATTAATAAAAACACCCCAGTGTGCGCCCTGTGGGTTAGTTTTGTAAATAACGATACAAATGATTCTTCTTCTGTGTGTTAAAGATACGAGTGTTATAGAGTGTTTGAAACTTTATTCTCATTTTTTCAACATTTTGGCTAGTCAGATTATTCTATAGATACCTAATTGAAATTTCTAATTTGTCTTCCTTTATAACTCTGTTCTCATGGAGTTTTTGACAGTATCTTTCATCGTATCGCAATTTTCCTATAATAATCAGTTGTACGTCTAGTCTCTGGTCCTTGTTCCTTATATTATATTTTTATACTCACCATTATGTAGGTATATTAGTTCAGTGGTCCCCTACCTTTTTGTCGCCGCGGACCGGTCAGCGTTTGATAATTTCACCGCGGCCCACTGAGGGTAGGGGGGTTACATTGGGGGGGGGGGGGGGGATACACTACAAAAAAAAAAGTAAAAGCGCCGCAGGCGAAATATTTTAGTGAAGGTGCACTCAGAAAGGTTGAGTTTTTGGTTGGCATTATAATTGATGGGTTAAAAGTGCAACAAAAAAGAAGCGCCGCAGGCGAAATTTTTTTGAAAAACGGGTGAAGTGATGAACTTGGGATCATTCTATAGCAGATGGCACATCATCGTTTGACATTTCACTGATAGATATATTACATTTTAATTGGAGCAATGTGCATCGGCTACATAACACAGGGAAGGAAAGGTTTTAAACGCGAGAAAGTAGGTACCGGCAGGCGGCGCGGCCCAGTACCATTTGCTCCACGGCCCAGTACTGGGCCGCGGACCATAGGTTGGGGACCACTGTATTAGTTAATACCAGTGGTGTGTTGAGTGTAAACGTCAATAACTTGTTGCATTTCACAAACACTTTGTGTGTTGGATCCGGAAGTATATTGTATTCGGAACTTAGCATTAGATATCCCATCGTATATATGTTCCGACGCGACGGTAGTTCGCGAATAATACTCTGTACGTACACAGTACACATATCTATCGAATGAAACTTTCACAACATAGTGTTAATACTGTTAAATACATGATAATATTGTTCGTGTGCTCTATAAAAAAATGTAGAATTGAATTTGTTCATTTTCATACGTGCAAAATTGTAAATTTGTTTTTTTTTTATTGTTTCAGAGCGGTGGTTCCCGAATAGGCGGCGCACCTTATGGCGCTCCTCCGGGCGGCTACCCCGGAGGTCCGCCCCCGCAGAACTCTGGCCCCGGGCCGGGTCCCGGTCCTGGCCCCGGTCCCGGCCACCAGCAGCCCTATTCGCCTTACCCGCCTCACCAGAGGTACCCACCCCCAGCGCCGCATCCCAGACCGCCCTATTCACCTCACCAGGTAAATTTCAATTTCCTAATTACACAAAAACACAGTCTATTGTATGCACAATTTCTTTATAGCAAGCAAAATACCAGTATTATGCATGCCTAATATATATATACCAGTACTGGAAAATATCTGTGTTATTTTTCGGGAAAAGTGGTGTTATTTTTTGCAAAACGGGATATCATTTTTCACATTCAAGTTATCGAATGTAAGGTCTCCCGTTTTTTTTTTATTTTTTGATACTTCAATGTGTACTTCTTACACAAAAACTTTAAAATTATTTATATTAGTATGAAATAGTTCAGCCAGCAAATTGAGAATGTGGAGATACACAGTAAGAAATCTACATATTGTACTATTATAATGTATTCTACTTGGATAGGTGTGTACATATACATATACAATATACATACATATGTATAGATAAATAGGTAAGATTTCATTCACAGTCATGCCAGACCACCGCACAGTACACACTACACACCCCTCATATGATATTCTTGTGGGATGCCGCGATATCACGCTGGATTTTACTTTCGTTTGCCGGTAGATAAGCCACACACACATACCTACTTATCTATCATCCAACCGTACTAAGTAATATTATACATACAACAAGTATTATCACTACTTGTATACACACTATGCAAGATTGAGATGATCTCCTTTATATACAAACAAGTAGTCTCTTTTCGCCTCAGTTCGTCTTACGTTCTTCCAAGCAGTGTAATTAAGATACACTTCCGTGACATTCGTGCAATTCGTCATGAACGCTCTACGATTCATTTCACTTTTGCGAGCAATTGTTGCACCCGATGAATTATATTAATTAATTGAGTGATCTGTTTTATGTACTCCCTTCACACAGCGTGCGGACTCTTAGACCAGCAAGTCATTCATTTTATCAAAATAAAAAAGTGTCTCTAAATCCATAGGTGCCCTATAATTTCTGCAATCATCCTCCACGACACTACGAGAAAGCATAGAGTTGTACCCACTAGGTCATGTTTTGAGAATGTGTGAAATAATTAGCTATGTTCTAACTTTGTCGGTAACCTGGATGATATGTGATTCACATCTTCTACCCTCCCTGTATTTCCAAGAGGATGTTTGAAGGGTACATGAATATGGATATTGGTTGTGATTAAACCTGTTCTGCGATGTCCTTCAAAGTATGTAACGCAACGTGATCAGCATTTCTTCTCATGCTGTGTGGTATTATTGTGTAGGTAGTGATTGTACTATGCGTTCTAATACACAAGGGTCTCTTCGTGGCGAAACACGAGATCGCAATCGTAATTCGTCGGAAGCAGATTAATCCATCATTTGTTCATCATTCAATGTAAGAATAATGCCATCCAAAAATATTAATGTGATACGTCGTCTTTTTTTCATATAGTCTCACGAGATGCACGGACCAACCGCGGAAAAATCCAAGAATAAGTACATTTGCCATCGAGTTACCTTTTGATTTAAGATGATAAAATTGATGAAACTATATCTGACATATTAATACAGTAAAAAATGTTGGCCCCGGCTTTCCTGCTACAAATCCTCTCGTAACCACTGTTTTACGGGGCACCAGACTTTTGTATAATACTGTCAATTCGCGTATTGGCATCAAAATCAACTTACATCGTTTTGGTTTCATCGTTGGTAGGCCCTAGGCAAGGTGGTCGGATGACAAGGAAGGTTGCCGGGGGCAGATGGATGCGGTCGGCACAAAATAGGGAGCAGTGGAAGTCTAAGGGGGAGGTCTTTGTCCAACACTGGACGCGAGAAGGCTGAGAAGACGAAGTAAATACTCTTTTTCTCTTTTATTATATTTCCTTGAGCACGTACTTGGTGCGAATCGCAATGGGGCCCACTAGTAGGTACAATATAATGTGTCACTGGGAGATGATTTAAAGTGTCCCGATACAATACAAGTCTGGGAGAGACTAACCCTCTTTATTACTATTATTATTATTACTTTATCATATGTGTATAATGTATATGTAGATATATACTATATAGATAGGTAGATATATAATGTAATGTTGTTATTATTATTATTACTCCCTTTTGTGTGTCAAGGTCAACTCAATGGACCGCTTATCGTTTATTGCTCTCTTTTCATTCTGTATACATTATAATGCTCGTATAATGACAATAGTGCTTTTGTTGTGTTATTGTATTAGGTTCCTACTTATTGTACAATATAAGACCGCTATTTTATTCCAATAATGCGATATTCTCTACCTATTGTAGACACCTGCATTCAGACATAGTTGTACCTAGTTCCTGTCTGACGGATTGTGTGTCCTTTCTACTGGTCTACTTATCATCAATCTTCTTCTTCATTAGCCTTTTTCCCGCCACTGCTGGATATAGGCCTCTTCCAACTGTTTCCACTCGTCTCTGTTCTGACCCTTTCGCATCCAGGTTCCTCCAACGATTTGGACAATGTCGTCGGTCCGTCTCTTTGGTGGCCTTCCGACGCTCCTTCTATCCGTCCAAGGCCTCCACTTCAATATTAGTGGCGCCCATCTGGTGTCACCCTGCCTGGCCATATGTCCTGCCCATTGCCACTTGAGTTTTGATACACAGCTCATGATATCGGTAACTTTGATTCTCCGTCTAATTTCTTCGTTTTTGTATACATCGCATCTTAAAATCATAGAATAAGGACATAAAACAGTAATAATAGCACAGGTAGGTCTGATTGTCAAAGGTTTAGGTCAATGTTTAAAATATATTCAGTCGCTGTATCCGTTAGTGTGAAGAAGTCTTTGAAATTCCCCGCATACGTTCTAAGGCCGCATTCGGATACAATATGGTGTATGGTCTGTTTCTCCGTCCCGCAGTCGCATCCAGGGTAATCCATCCAGCCACGCTATCAATAGTAAAATAATCCCAGAATTTGAGTTCATATTCCAATCATTGGAAAATTTACGTTTAGAAATTCAGTAGGTTCGTAGCCAAGTGTGTGAGCCTGTCATTGTTGAACTCTAGTCCAGATTCATACATGCATTGCATATATGATCACTCTCTAAAATCTTCTCATCGTATTGACATCATCTACTTGTGATACAATCCTAGAATAAGCTGTAGTGATAATTGTTGTATTAGTAGCTGTATTGATATTGTTGTATTATCTTTCTTTATTTTTCTTTTTCTTTCGTGTGTGAATTCGCTTTCTGTCATTAGTATTAATACATAGAGGATAATTGCCATTGTAGTAAGATTGATAACAAACATCTATTGGTATACTTAACTAGTTACTATTTTTTAAGATTTAAGATTTTTTGTATTACTGTCTGTTTGTTTAATGAATAAAATAAAATAACTATTAGCTTATCATATTTCTTTTTGTTAACGAGAAACTCTGTGAATCAACGATGATGTGTAATATGAAACTATTCATTAGTCATGTAGTTGCTTAATGCACAAGAATGTAAGAGTTGTCCATCTCCTCTACAGTCCACACAGAGATAATCGTGATGTGTGTGTGTGGACTATGGATAGGTAAAAAGGTCTGACCAACAATGTTGTGTTGTGGAAGAGAGTTATGTGATAGGTATCATTAGTCACGGACCACGTGACTTGCATTGCATCTACATCGTGCACCCTTCGACCGAGTTGTGTGTTGTGTGGGTACATCAAGCATAGTAAATAGTAAATACATACACCTCTATCCTATCTACTTTCGTTTTCACTCATCCGGGGTCGCGGGGTGAAGGAGGCTCGCGCGGTTTTGTTTGCAGTGACTTTTTTTTTATATTCTCGACAACAGACAGACTATGGGAAAACTAGTGGTGAAATCTAAAGTGAGCCGAGAAGGGGCGAGGCGGTGGGACGTGGCGGGGGGTGGAGGGGGATTGTATCAGCTGTAGTGTGGATGGAATATATTATTATATGGGACGGGTACAAGGGAAGAATGTTAGGCAGTAGGCACTACTCTATATACTTGTGTATGAAGCCTACACACACTTCGTATGGAAATCGGCCGCATGAATGAAAGGTACCTGTAAAAAAGCAGCAACTACCTGTCTACCTGTCTGTCTACACTTCTATATAATATATTATGTAGGTGAAGTACATACCCACATACCTCAATAGTCAACCACCCTCTTTTCATATCAGATTAGCCTACTACTGCTCTGCTCCTAGCGATACATCCCTCATGTATTTGTATGTGTTTGACTCTGTGAGAGAGAACTGCGATCCGTTTACCGTTTCGTCATTTTTACACAACGAATTACAAATTGATTGATGAAAGACTACATTAGTACAAAATGGACTGTCTTATACCCCACAAGTCTGTAGATTTTTCTGAGAATAGCGAAACACATGATTTTGAATGAGATTGCCCAACAGCGAGCGCGATGCATAGGCCACAACATCAGGCATGATGCTCATAACATCACCATAGCAGAAGGACTGGTAGAGGGCAGTAATGTGAGAGGTCGCCCAAGAAGCAGTTATATGGACCAGATTATTGATGCGCTGTAGCACCTACACGGAAATGAAGAGATTGACGAGTGACAGGACGGCATGGAGAGAATGAAGGAAAATGCAAACTAATCTACACAATTGTAACCATACCATCATCATTTAGAAATGTAGTTTGGAGAGAAAAATTTATATACGTAATTAGAAATTGAAAATCAAATCGATTGAAATTTATAGTGAAAGATTGCATATATAAAAACATACAAAGGGCGGGCTTATTGCCAAATGGCAATTTCTGCCAGCCAACCCAATATATGTTATCTAGCAGTATTCGATAATTTGTTACGAAATGACTTCACAGATAATGTGTGTATAATGTCTTCTAATGTGTAGCTGATAAGTTATTTAGCGATATTAATAACTAATAAATACCTACTCTATACATACATACATAGTACATATATGGATGTTGCCAATGTTGATTTTATGAATGAAATTATTATTACGATTATGTTATGTTATGTATAATATGTACTGTAGGCAGGTATACATAGGTGGGTACTAGAAGCACATGGTGTGTGCTATACATACATACATAGTTGTTATAATAATAATAGGAGTAATAAGTTTAGCACCTATTATACCCAGAGAGGTACCTGCTAACTTACACTTTCATTATAAACACGATTACCCGTTTCTAGATTACTATGTACCCGTCCACTGCTGTACCTATGTGTTACTGGAAATGTATGAAATTTAGTAATTGTATACAAATCCTGATGGGAAAAATGCCGGTTCAATTTAAGAAACTTGTGAAAATCGACGATGAAGGTATTGTAAAACGGTAATTATGACTGAAGGACTATGGACGTTATCTTTTGTAGTATTTAATTTCCACAAGCCTAGAAGTAAATAGATTTTTTCCATCTTGCAGTAAGCGACAGAGAATGCGAACGTCTTTCGACCTTTGAGATGTGGTGCTACAGACGCATGCTCAAGATTCACTGGACAGATCGCATCACAAACAGCGAGGTGTTGAGCAAGATCGGAGAGACAAGACAAATCTTGAATAAGATTGTCCAGCAGCCAGCGCGATGGATTGGCCATAATATCAGGCACCGGAATGGTAAAGCAGAAGGAATGGTAGAGAGGTCGCCCGAGAAACATCTGTGCGCTGTAGCATTACACGGAAGTTAAGAGATTGGTGAGCGACAGGACAGCGTAGAGAGAAAAAACTAAAATGCTTGGTACAAAAACCAATCTGCGTGACTGTGACCACATCATCATCACATGTGTTTGTACTTTGTATAGTTAGAATTAATTAATCTTGAACAATCTGCAAATATAAATCATTTTCAAGTTCCTGTCGAAGAGACCCTATGTATTTATCAAAAAATAAATAATTGGGTTTATTCAATAAAGTTCCTATTTATCGTGTTAATACAATTGAAGGGATGAAGGATTTCTTTCAGATGAATAGTATTTTGTTTAATGAATTCATTGTTCCGTGAATGAAACCTGTCATCTCATTGTTACTATGTACCGCCGCCTGCCCACTCTCGGTTGTATTACTCAACGTTCCTTCGGAGGAAAATCATAGTAAAAGTATCGGATATAAATAAACTTGTCACAATCTGCTGGGTGTAGGGTCGTGCGGCGTGATGGTACACGAGATTATTATTTCATTGAAGTCCATTGATTACTTCCCACTGTGTGCCTGCGCCTCTAAGGGCCGATCTTATAAACTCCCGTTAGTTAAACTTCAGACCAAATAAACCGAAATTTTGCTCTTTTTTATTATACTGCCAGGCCTTACTGTGGTGGTCGGATCACCAGTTAACCATCCGTTAGTTGGTTTTAGATATTGTTGTCTCATTCTCTTATTATCACTCAAGCGGGAGGTGCCAGGTTCAAGACCTAGCACTGGCGATGTATTCCACACTTTGCGATACAGGCTTTTAGCCTAAACGACTTAAAAACGGCAAATCACAAAGCGATATCTGTCGCTGCACATTGGAGTGGCAAGGTCTAGAGTCCGGACCCGTAAAGTAAAGTAAGTAAGCCTAGTGCAAGGTGTGCAGGAAAGTATGTGGATTTGTGTATGCAAGCCCAGATCCTTAAAAAAACTGTATACCGTGGACCATGAAGTGTACCCAACTTGTCCCTTTCTATTGTTTTAAACATAGGATTGTTTGAAGCATCGAGGGTAGGGCATTGTTAAAATTTTGGATGCTTTGTCAACAGGTGTTGATCAAAATCTTTAGAAATTGGGTTACCCGGAAGTAAAATCTACACGTTATTTACGGATTGGTATAAAAATGTTTTATAATACCATCATCAGTATAATTAGAATTACCTTACGGACGACCATCCGTTAGTTAACCAGCGATATCCTTAGGGATATTTGGTCTCTCTTTTATAAGATCGGCTCTAAGTAAGTCTTATTCAGTATTGTTCCGCTGTAATGATTTATTTATTTATTTATTTAATCACATGGGCACAAACAGTTATAACAGCACATATCAACAATTAAACAAAAACAGAAAGCAAACCAGTGAAGGCCCGTCAATTTTACCAGAAAAACATTTCTAAGTTAAAACAAATTAAATTTAAGAAACTAGTTATAAGTAAAGAAATATTATATGTATGTATAGACAAAAAGAACAAATCAGGTAAAATGATATTCAATGATGCATGTACGATAAATTAATAAGGGATGCACACAGATACTCCCTCCCTCACACACACAATCCACACACAGACACACACACACAAACATACACACAGAACATGGACACAACATTAAAAGACAATTTGACCCTGCAAGAATGCAAATGGGGAAGGGGTGAACGAAACAGATCCGAGAAAAGGAAAAAGGGGAAAAGGTGAAAAGGGGAACGGTCATCATAGTCGTTCAGGGAACGGTGGAGGAGCAAAGTGCTCGCATGACCTTGGTCCTGAAATCGGCCTAGTCAAAACGAACATATCGAGACTCCGAAAAAATACGTTGTATAGAGAACATGTGCGCTGCAGAAACGAGTTCTGCACATAGTTAGTACTACACCGTGGCAAGCGGAACAAGTGCTTTACCCTAGAATTACGGGTGGGGCAGTGAAATGGTATTTTCTCCAAAAGCCTAGTCGAGTTAACTTCATTGTTTATAATCTTAAAGAGGTAGACCATATCGCATTGGGTTCTCCTGTTCTCAAGAGAAGGAATTCCGTGATGACGAATCGCTCGCTTATAGTCGTCGATGTCCAGGCCACGTGATTGAATCACGTTTATCCACTGTGCTGTACACTGCCTATTCGTACTGTCATACTCGTCACGTGAATGATACAACAGCACAGCACAGGTCGGTCACCGCACGAGATGTTTATTTTGAGATTGTATCATTTTTTGGCGTGTCTCGTCTTCTTCGGCCGTGACGTAAATCCTCATGAATGGGGGCTGCGAATGAAATATAGTATTTATTGGTTTACAATAAGGGGATAAGATTTAGAATGGGTTTGCACTCGGACAACGGCGGAGTATCTCATTATTTACCCTCTTCCTGTCAGCTGACATTTAGAGGAATTTATAATACTACTATTATTCATTGGCCCGTATGTCATTCATATTATTATTATTTCTGGAGGTTTATATTGGCCCGTATGTCATTCATATTATTATTATTTCTGGAGGTTTATATTTAAGTAAATATACATTTCGGTTTAATATTAAATTGTGTAGGCAGACGGAGGGACTTAATAATAAATCAACAACAATAAATAACGAGATTATAATTTGAATCGTTATCCTACTTAGTGATTAAGGCTCGGATAGCTCATGTTCAACTCGAAATTAGACTTAAGAAAATTGCTTTGTACCTACTTCTCATATTGTACGTTACTGTGTTATTAAAGATCAATATTGCTCGCTCGTAAACAGTGGACTTTTGGAAGCTCATTTCGTGAAAAAATGTACTGTTTTTTTTTTTTGTTGAATGTGTGTGAGTGTGGATAAGAAATGCAGTGATTAGAGAGTCGAGTGAATGTAAAACGGATGTTGTGACTGAAATAAAAGTGAACAAGTTGAGATGGTTGGGACATGTGGAGAAAATGAACGATGAAAGGATAACAAAATATACATGGGTGAAAGAAGAGGTGTATGGAAGCGTGGCCGTCCAAGAACCACATTGGTGGACGGTGTAGACCAGATTCTCAAGGACGGACGTGTTCTGAGTAAAAAGGAAGAAGCACAAAGTGTGTGTAAGGTTAGGAAAGTCTCTGCCTAGCCCGCAAGGAATGCGGCCTGAGGGGATAGAATAGAATAGAAAAAAAATGTACCAAATTCAAAACGGAAAAGATCGTGAACTAGACCTTTTCTTAGGGCCAATCTTATAAACATCCGTAAGTTAAATGTCAGACCAAATAAACCGAAATTTGGTCCATTTGCTCTTTATTTCGTCTTATAAAAATCCGTTAGTCAAATTTCCGTAACATTATACCGATAGAAGTTACCGACCGCCGGACCACCGGTTAACCATTCGTTAGCTGTCAGTTTGTTTGGTTTGACAAGGTTTGAGTTGACCAGTTCTCTGTTTTCGTGCCGCGATTTTATTTTCCCCCGACGATTATTAATTTTTAATCGAACAATGTCTTCATCTAGTGATATGGAGTATTTATTGGAACAAAGTAGTTCTTCCGACGAAGAAACCCAAGAGAGAAGACCGAGACAATTCAGAATACGTACCGATTTTTTCAACATTCTGGATGATATTGATTTCGTCTTCAGGCTCACAAAAGGATCGGCGCAAGCTTTGCTTGAAGACATTGGTCACCTGTTGGCTAGGAAGACACGCAGAAACCATCCGTTACAACCTTCGACACAGCTGCTCATGGTTTTGCGGTTTTATGCGCTAGGTGCGGTGAAAGCAGATGAAAGTAGTTTAGGTGAAGATGATGGTGATGAAGAGAATTATTCCATGACTGAAGATGAGAATTATAGACGAGACCTCATTGACAATTATTTTGGAAATTTACGTACTATACAATAATAATTTGTCAATCATAACACTAGTTGCTGCATTGAATTCAAGTGATATGAGTAATTTATACCTGTATGTGTATATTTATTCATAAATGTATGAATATTAATTATTTATTCGAGGGGCAATATGATGTTATGTTACTAAACTAAACAAATATGGAAAATATTTATCATGTCTAACGTTTTGATCACATTTGTACCTACATTAAGAACTTCTTTGTTAATTTTTTTTTTATTCTTTGCAAACATGTTATGTGCAGTTCATATTGACAATTAATTGATAACAAATTGTCTTAAAATATACATATGTAGTAGTAAGTATTTTATTTCATCACATTCTACGATATAAGTTTACTTGAAAATAAATACAATCCTTTATTATATCAGTGTCTTTCGCTTTAAACATAATAATAAAATTCCCTAAAACCAAGTTGGCAACTCTGAAAAAACCTATCGTCTTCTATCCTATGGAGAAGGCAGACCACTAATCGCTATCTTCTTTCAGATTCTTGTCATTCAATATTTTTATTTTGTATTCATAATAACGCGCAATAGCATTTTAGACTTTTGAGTTACGCGCGGTTATGTTTTGACAACAAACAATGGCGTCGCCATAGCGTCGCTGTCATCGCGCTGTTATAATCCATAGAAATGCTTCAAAACCATAGACACCAACAGTAAAATAATATTTTTTTAACTGATGGTTAAAAATGTTTTATAATACCATCGTCGGTATAATTTACTTACGGACGGCCATCCGTTAGTTAACCATCGATATACTAACGGAAATTTGGTCTCCCTTTTATAAGATTGGCCCTTAGGGCCAATCTTATAAAAGGGAGACTCCCTTGGGGCCAATCTTATAGTTAGACATGATAAATATTTTCCATATTTGTTTAGTTTAGTAACATAACATCATATTGCCCCTCGAATAAATCATTAATATTCATACATTTATGAATAAATATACACATACAGATTATAAATTACTCATACTTATCACTTAAATTCAATGCACCAACTAGGGTTATGATTGACAAATTATTATTGTATAGTAGGTAAATTTCCAAAATAATTGTCGATGAGGTCTCGTCTATAATTCTCATCTTCAGTCATGGAATAATTCTCTTCATCACCATCATCTTCACCTAAACTACTTTCATCTGCTTTCACCGCACCTAGCGCATAAAACCGCAAAACCATGAGCAGCTGTGTCGAAGGTTGTAACGCATGGTTTCTGCGTGTCTTCCTAGCCAACAGGTGACCAATGTCTTCAAGCAAAGCTTGCGCCGATCCCTTTGTGAGCCTGAATCGAATCACGAAATCAATATCATCCAGAATGTTGAAAAAATCGGTACGTATTCTGAATTGTCTCGGTCTTCTCTCTTGGGTTTCTTCGTCGGAAGAACTACTTTGTTCCAATAAATACTCCATATCACTAGATGAAGACATTGTTCGATTAAAAATTAATAATCGTCGGGGGAAAATAAAATCGCGGCACGAAAACAGAGAACTGGTTAACTCAAACCTTGTCAAAACAAACAAACTGACAGCTAACGAATGGTTAACCGGTGATCCGGCGGTCGGTAACTTCTATCGGTATAATGTTACGGAAATTTGACTAACGGATTTTTATAAGACGAAATAAAGAGCAAATGGACCAAATTTCGGTTTATTTGGTCTGACGTTTAACTTACGGATGTTTATAAGATTGGCCCTTAATGTACCTATTATCGTTATGTAATGTAAGCAAATATCTACGTCTTACACACACGGTGAGAAAAATGCGTTGTATAAGTATATTTTAAGAATATCTTATAGATTTTTTTTAAGAATCCAGCCTACTTAGAAAAAATCCAGACAGATCATGTATTGGATAAAGGTTTAAAGTATCCTCTATTTTTTTCCACAGCGTACTAAGTACCTTTCTGCTGAAATATTATCTTGAAAGAAAAAGATTAATTCGGGATGTAGGACCCTTAAAAAAGGTCAAAAGAAATATTTAACTTTGTATAAAAATATATAGATATCTAATGGACAATAGTCTATATTGGTAATAGTATTTTAGTCTGAATTATTTTATCTTCACGAGTTGTATTTTCACGACCAGATATTGTGATTAGCGAATAAAATATATTAATCAAAAGCGCTTAGAGGTTTCTAGGTCAGATGTATATCAGATCGTGAAATACTAAGCAATTAGTATTATCAATATTGCATCATAAATCGTTATATCATTATTCATTAGGTTATTTCTATCAATCGATTGGTTAAAAAGAAAACATAACAAAATTATTTTTAGACACCAACCGGCTATCGAACACCTCAATATATTGCAGAGGTTGATAATAAGAGCTTGTCGCCTTTGAGCCAACCAATGCTCGATCATCAGTGTTCAAGGTGGTCTTACACAAGCAATTTTTCGAGCAATAATTGCGGCAACTCGTACAAATCGTATTGATTAACATTATTTCGCAATATATATAGCAATTATTTCGGCAATATTTAAAGCGAGCGTCCAATCGGTTTGGACATTTTAGTCAAATCCTTTCTCGTTTGCACGCAATATCGTTGTCTTCCTTTAAATATTGCCGAAATTATGAACTGATCTTTATTAAATTTGGCTATTTTGTATATTGTCTCAATGAAGAAGGTGCTCAATAAAATCTATATTCTCACATGTGATGTCTTTTGTTGCAGATGGAACAAGGTCCCAGTCCACAGCCGAGTCCTGGGGGGGCTCCTTCGAGTCCTGGACACCCCCCTTCGGCCTCACCGCAACCTCCACATTCTCCACATCAGGTAATTGATTTTATACCACACACTATCCCTACAATAAATAGGTGGGATAACTCCTATTTCGTTTTTATTAATAGGGAGTAGACGTGTGCGCCGGCTGCAAAAAAGCCGGCGGCGGCGCCCATGTCTAAAATTGCCGGCGGCGGCGCCACGCCGGCGGCGTGGATACAAAGTGGGGGGAGCATTAGATTTTTTTTGCCCTATTGTTTTAAATGATTAAATACGTATATGTGAAAAGGACAATGATAAAATAGATTTATTTATTTTGAAAACTATAATTATTTCAATGACAAAGTAAAATAAAAGCTCATATTTGCACTATTTAGTGGAAAATTTCATTATTGCTTTTTCATGGTACTGGAGGGCATGTTAAAATAAACTAAGCCATAAAGTCAAACGCATCAGAATGAGCCTCACTATGGGCAGTGGTCAGTCGAACAGGTTTCTCATTTGGCAATATTTGGGCTGTTAGCTAAACGGTGAGTAAAATTGAAACTCTGAAATAAAGTATAGAATTGCGATGACGAGGTCGACCTTCCACAAAATCCAAAACTCCTTTAGCATAAGCTGTAAAAACATATGTTTTGTTTGTACTGTTGTTTGTAGTTGAAGGGTAATTTAATAAAATCATGTAATTTAATTAAACTATCTTATTTGCGATGTTATTTTAGGAGTAAAAATAAGGATAATTAATGAATAAACATAAATTATGTCGTTTTTCGTCCAAAGGTGCATAAATTCATAATGATATCAACCAAAATACGTAATGCTTTCCGGTGGAAAGATAAATTACAATTTGAGAGTAGTCTGTAATCACAGTCTGAGAAACCACGTTAGGGGATAGTATCTTTTTTATTATTAAAATGCAGCCTTTGGTGAGCGAAATAATTGGATTTTAACGTTAAAATATCTAATTATATTCACATTTTGACACTTTGAAGATAGAAAACGTCAAAAATAACCAAATGAATATCGTTTTTTGTCAAGAGAAAAGGAGTCATTATCCTTTTCACAGTGTTGTATTGAAACAAATGAAGTATAGCGAATCTAGTCAAGTGGAATAAAAATAATTTTGATTAGGTACTTCGATAATCAAAGGTTAAACTATTGAAAAGAGAGAACGGTTGACCGAAAAGACGAAAGCCCGCATATTTTGGTCAGATATTCTGCCAAAATTCACGTGGTTTAAAAATTTCAGCGTGGTAAAATCGACTGGTGTTCTAAAAATCGATCAGAAAAACATAAAGTTACTTATGTACATAAAAAAACGTTTGTTTTTCATTAAATTTCCACCACGAAGAACCAAACTATTAATATCCCATCCCATCCTATTTCTTGTTTTCGAATCGAATAAGTAAGACACAGAAAATTCCCCGATTTTTTTTATGCAAAACCAAATGAACGAAATATTTGAGAAAATTTCATTATTGCTTTTTCATGGTACTGGAGAGCAGGTCAAAATAAACTAAGCCATAAAGTCAAACGCGTCAGAATGAGCCTCACTATGGGCAGTGGTGCAGTCGAACATGTTTATCATTTGGCAATATTCGGGCTGTTAGCTAAACGGTGAGTGAAATTGAAACTCTGAAATAAAGTCTTGAATTGCGATGACGAGGTCGACCTTCCACGAAATCCAAAACTCCAATGTAACCAAGAACTACGGTTGAGAATAAGCTGTAAAAACATTTGTGTTATATGTGCTGTTGTTTGTAGTGGAAGGGTAATTTAATAAAATAATGTAATTTAATAAAACCACCTTATTTGTGATGTTATTTTAGGTGTAAAAATAAGGATAATTAATGAATAAACATAAATTATGGCGTTTTTCGTCGAAAGGTGCATAAATTCATAATGATATCAACCAAAATATGTAATGCTTACCGGTGGAAAGATAAATTACAATTTGAGAGTAGTCTGTAATCACAGTCTGAGAAACCACGTTTGGGGATAGTATTTTTTTTATTATTAAAATGCAGCCTTGGGTGAGCGAAATAATTGGATTTTAACGTTAAAATATCTAATTATATTCACATTTTGACATTTTGAACATCGTAAACGTCAAAAATTACCAAATGAAAATCGTTTTTTGTCAAGAGAAAAGGAGTCATTATCCTTTTCACAGTGTTGTATTGAAACAAATGAAGTATAGCGAATCTAGTCAAGTGGAATAAAAATAATTTTGATTAGGTACTTCGATAATCAAAGGTTAAACTATTGAAAAGAGAGAACGGTTGACCGAAAAGACGAAAGCCCGCATATTTTGGTCAGATATTCTGCCAAAATTCACGTGGTTTAAATATTTCAGCGTGGTAAAATCGACTGGTGTTCTAAAAATCGATCAGAAAAACATAAAGTTACTTATGTACATAAAAAAACGTTTGTTTTTCATTTAATTTCCACCACGAAGAACCAAACTATTAATATCCCATCCCATCCTATTTCTTGTTTTAGTATCGAATAAATAAGACACAGAAAATTCCCCGATTTTTTTTTATGCAAAACCTAATGAACGTAATTCAGACGACGGAATGGGTCTGGAACGGAACTGCATTAGTTATTATTCGATATCTTATGTAATTACTGAATACTAGCGTCGCCACAGCTGAATACTTATTTTTTTTTACCTGGTAAAGTACTTATTTCGATTTTTGTCTTAAGAAACAAAGGATAAATACTTTTAGTTACACGGATCCCACGCCGCCGGCGTGAGCGTTTTGCCGGCGGCGGCGCGCCGACCGTGATCAGCGGCGGCGCGCCGGCGTGGCGCTCATGTCTAATAGGGAGTCACTTGTGTTCATTGTCCACAAAATATTACAGAAAATTTTACGAAAAAAATTAAAAGCAGTGCGTAGATTTTAATGCTTATTATTAGAGACCGACCGAAGGTTCGGTTTCGGTTTCGGCCAGTTTCGGCCAAAATTGCCGGTTTCGGCCCTAGTTTCGGTTTCGGCCAAAAAACGGCCGAATCTTCGGCCAAACCGAAACTAGCATCCGTATTATGTCGGGCATTGTCGGGAATCTTCGGAACAGATTCACACAGTGTGTCATGTATTGTACACTAGAGTCCTTTTTAATTTCACAAAAGTGAAGTAGATTTATATGACTACTAACTTGCATTTTCAAAAAAAAATCCCTGCGGCGCTACTTCTTAGTGATTTTTTGTTAAAGTACTCATAATTATTATTGTAGTCTATATTATTCCGTTACTTAACTTCCCGAAAAAAAATTGCATTTTTTATGACCCTTCCTAGTTTTAACGATGCCCATGTATACATAACTGAGAAGGCTGATGCATGGGCGTCATCCCCCTCCTATAATTGGAATAGGTAAACATTTTTTCATACTAAATGATAAACCCTCACAAAAAATCACATTATTACCACACGTTTTCTCATCATATCATAAATGTTCGTGAATATTCATCAAAATACAATTATTTTTTTAAAAAATAGTTGCCTGCGGCGCTATACTTTGTTACTTTTTTATAAAAGATATTTCTCATCCATATTGTCGTGTAAAGTATTTTACACATTTTCAAATAAACCAAACCTCATCACGACCTTCTTCACTATGTATCACGAAAAAATTTCGCCTGCGGCGCTGTTTAGGTACGCTTATTTCACGCTATGTCCAATTTTTCAATTTTTGTTGCCCCCCCCCGTAGCTCCGAGGCTGGCGACGCCCATGAGCTGATGTGCTCGTACATAAGTTGTAGTTGGTACCTTTCTTTTGTGCTTAGATTGAGTTCCAAAAATGAAGTAATTTCCTAATAAATCTCTTAGGAAAACACTAAATATCAGGGTACCTACCTATAATGATTTTTTTAAAAATTATAACTGAAATTCCTAAGTTTCGGTTTCGGTTTCGGCCGAAACTAGAAGGGGAGCCGAATATTCGGTTACGGTTTCGGTTTCGGCTAAAAATCCAGTTTCGGTCGGACACTACTTATTATCAATACAAAAAAAAAATTCCCCGCGACTTTCGAGAAACGAGTTTCTGTCTTTCGGAAAAAAGAACAGAGGTGTTTTTGAAAAATTATTTTGAGAGATCTATACGAGATATAAAAAGTCTTTTACGGTTATTCCATACATAAAGGTTCAATGTATCTATCCTATTTTTGACCAAAGCATATTTAGTAAGGTTGTTGAGATCAAAGGTCCCCCGTTTTTAGAAATTTTTCAAATGTCAATATGCATACTTTTAAGAATAGCTTCCTAAACTAAATTTGTGGTATCTGTGTCCATCCGTTGTAGTGTGCCGTGCTTTGAATTGAATAACTTATTGATTGTTCAATGTTTCTAGTTTTTGTCATAGTACAATAGTTACATTCTTATGTAACCTACAAACCTACGTTCTATGTAGATCCTACATAGTATTATTTCCAACAATGTCATTAACACATAAACTATACAAACACAGTTTCGTAGAGAGACGAGATGTGGTGTTGTGTGACGTATTGCTATTACAATATTTTGCATAATACCACCAAACTATACGTAGTTATTAAATACCTACATAATCTAATACTACAAGTACGGGGGGCATTATCTTGGAAACCGAAAGTTTGACACACAGCATGGCAGTAAGTTGTGCCGAGTTTAAAACTTTACGTATTGTATGTACGACTATATACTTGTAGGTATATTATGTTATTATTATTATGTATGTAGGTATGATATGCCTCGCAAGAACTAGTTCACAACCACCATCCCCATACCACTCGGAGAATATTATTCCAAAATAATATATACCTACCATAGAATAATCCTTTTCTTCTATTCCAACTTTCTCTTCTTGGAATAATAATGTACCTAACCTACTATATTATGTAGGTACTATTTTAAACGTCTCTCCTCTTCATCCTTTTCGCATTGTTTTGCCACGTGGTTTCGAGGTTTCGGTTTATCTTGTTTCCTACCGCAACATTTTTCTCTTGAGGTAAATCTGACAATGTTAAGGAAAAAAATGAAAAACTAAATATTCAGATTGTGAATGACACAATGTGTATGAAACTTTATCCACAATCGCCTGATGATGAGAGTGCAAATCGTCGAATACTAGTCGCGAAATCTTATGTGATTTTTGTGGATTTTAATCTAAAAATTTAGTTTTTCATTTTTTTATTAAAAATAGACTTCCACCAAGTACCGACGGTCAAAAACATCGAGACTGACAATATTAGCACCTCCTATATTATTTTCTATTCTATCCCCTCACGCCACGTCCTTTTTAGGGTAGGCAGAGAGAGCAGATCGCCAGACTTTCCTATCCTTACACGCACTTCGTGCTTTCGTCACATTCATGCAATTCCTCACACACACTACGATTCCTTTTACTCAGAACACGTCCCTCCTCGAGAGTCTGATCTACATGGTCGAGCCATGTGGTTCATCTTCTTTCTGGTACCTCTTCTTTCTCCCAGGTATATTTTCTTTGTTGTCTTTCATCATTCATTCTCTCTGCATCTCCCAATAATAATATAATTTCCTCATTCCTGTTTTTGTTATTAATAGACAATCAACTTTAGTCGCGAGCTTAATTTTTTGTTTCTACGCATATCTTATGGCGTTGGAGAGACCGGAGTCAGAGATTACGTGTTGAAGCGCTTCAGGAGACGAGTTTTGAATGTCTTCCATTATGCCGTTGAACCTTATGAAATATTTGGTCTTTCTATCTGTCTGATGTCAGCTCTTTATTCATTCGAGTCACAGCAACCATCTCACAGTCACTCATCTCTTTAATGACCTCATTGCTTATCCTATCTCTCATGTTTCCCACATATCCTTCTCTACGGTATCATATCTACTGATGCATTCAACCCTGATTCGTCCTTCAACCTTGTCAAAGTTTCACTAGCTTTCATAAGAGTTCACAACACGTTCCTTTCTTTATTATTTCTTACTGTATTTTGCTTACTTTTTAAGTAAGTACATATTTCCCAACATCCAGTATATCGCTGACCACAGATACTGCATTGTAGTTAAACGTGTCTTTGCTTCAGATATCTGTTTCTGTTGTAAAGTCTGATTGCATTGTATTACTGGTCCCTACGTGATTAACTATCGCAGCTCCGGATTAGTAGTCTGACTTGTAGATATGTTTTACAAGAAAACCAGACAATTTTAATTTTTATTGACCCCCCCCCCCCCTCCTCACTATAAAAATATTTAAGCGAAATTTTTGGTTTGATAAGGAATGTAGGCGCCTACTACGACAAATAAGTACATGATTGCATTCCCTTGAATGATTTTATAAATAACAAAATTGATAAGCCTATACAATTGATCGTCTTGAACTTATTGTCATCTGATCGAAAATCTGGACAGCCCTTTGTCTGGTTTTCCAAGATTTTTTCTACCAGATAGATGTCATAAAAACCGGACTGTCCGATCCAAAACCGGACATCTGGCAACTGTGGCAACCCTAATTGTACTGTCGGGATTAAAGATCTACATGCTTTGTTTTTTTTTTGTTGTACTTTTTCGATAGATCTATAGATATTCCTTCGATATTTCTAAATATTTTCAGTAGCCCCTGTCGTATCAATAGAAGGCATAAATAAAATATCCACCACCATCACCCAATACGGCTGAGTGTTGCTGATATATGTAATTATGTTCCATGCTGGCTGCTGGCATAGTATGATACCGTATTCCTAGAACCAATGCGCGTCGCATAGTTGCCTCGCCTGCCTGCCTTGTGTACTGTACTGTACTGTACTGTAGTCTACAGACTGTAGAGCACGGGGCACCAAATGGGGGACCGCGGTCCGGATCCGGGCCTCCGGCATATTTTGTATTATAACGTTGCTTTTTCATCATGTTAGAATTTTCAATTATTATTGTGAAAATCTATTAAATCACCATTGATTCATTAAAAAAAATTAAGCCTGCGGCGTTAATCAAAATGAGGATTTGTTGTGCGTTGCATTTTCCATTAGCATTTTTGTATTTTCATCTACCTTATGTTGTGTGACAACATTTTTGTGCGAAATAACCGAGAAATATATCCAGATAAGTAATTGGACTATTTTGGGCGCCGTTTAGATACTATTGATGGACAACCAGATTCATCAATTCGCCCGCCTTACAAAAAAAAATTAGCCTGCGGCGCTTTTTATTCGTTTTTACTGCATTTGGCAACATCATAAGCTTTGTTGCAATTCCGCCCCCTGAAGTTTATTCCTGGCTACGACCTCGGTTGCTTGTCATCTCATCACCCACCAAACTTACCGCGACTCTTACCAATCGTACAATTTTCAAAAACGGACCCCCAATGTAGCCATTTGGTGATCCCTGCTGTAGAGTATAGTCTCAGGATCGATGCTCCCGACTTGCTGGTTGTGTGAGTGTCTATGCTAGATGGGAAGAAAACAGTCTTCACTCTATACCTCTCCCTCTCTGTCTCACACGTCCCCCTTTATTCCGCTAAGTATCTTAGTGTATAGCGCTGTCTCGCTCACATTTACCCCTCCCCATCTGCCTCCCCCCTTGCCATAATACTGCCCCTCATCCTCTCCAAGTCTCCTCGTCCGACTACGCTCTCTCTCTCTCTCTACTGCAAACTGTATATCGTTTTATATGTAACATCTTGACTTTTAGAGTAATGTACCTAATTGTTCTGAAATATCTACAAAATTATGTACGTGGGCTGTTTGAGAAGTATGGATAAAACGATAAAAAGTATCTTTGAATTAAATAAATTTATATTTGAAATTCGTCATATAAGTATGTATGAAAAGAAATGTGTGTATGTAGTTGGAATTGGACACATTCATTCCTATACAAAAATAAATGTAAACTAGGATTAGGTACAGAAACACATAATAGTCTCTGCTAATATTATTCACAAATTCGATTATACATACACCCATTAGTATTATCAGCTGCAATATCAGCAATTTAAATAAATTAGATTTACCTGAAAATTTGTGCATAAAAATGCAAAAATCAGTAATTATTAATACTTGCAATATTGTAAGACGATTTCTAAATACTGATGTTTCAGGCACAATGCTTGTATTTTAGGCCCCTCACTGAGCCTAATCCTGTGATATCCGTGATATCTGGATAGGTGAATGTTTCCCAGTGTTAGGTTACTGAGTTTATATGTCAATCATGAATGATAATATGTACTCTTCTGGCTGGTAATACTTAGAAGTGTGTTGGCAAATCGTGCCTCTGCGTAAAACGCTACTCCGGTGGTCTGATCATATAGATTGTTCAATGTACACTGTACAGTCCTGTATGAACTCTGTTTCTAATCGGTCTCGACGTAATATTTAATTTCCGAGAAGACACTGTGGTACCCGACGAATATTATGTCGTCAACACTCAGATTTGAACTGGAGACTTGATGCAGTTAAGACTGTGCGTCAACCAATTTACCGAACTGTCTTTAGGATTGAGATAAGTCCTAATTATAGCTTGACACTATGTAGTATGTATGTTTCTAGAGTCTAATAAATTAGCATTATGCTCTGGTCCAGTACTGCAGTAGATTATACCTATTACATAGGGCTGATAGTATAACTAGCTGTGTCAGTCAGTCATGGTAACTAAATCACTCTAATGGATAATTTATGTATTACTATATACGCATACAGTCCATACTTACTTATGTGTATGTCTGTTTGTTCTAGCATTATCCTCCAAGACCTGGACAATCTACCACCCCCAATACACATGATCCAGATGCTGTAAGTAACACTCTACTTGAAATATCTTTCAGGGATATAGGTACAATAATTGTTGTCGACGGGAGTATTAACTATGTCTCTGTTCACACGGCAGTTTAACTTAAAAGTTCACGATTCATGTAGGTGAATATTGAGAAATGCGTAGTATAGGTATACGTATTTCGAAGAAGACAATTCTTGTAGAATTAACGTATTGATAACAAATTGCAAATTCGACAAATACGTACAGCAAAGGAAGAACTTTCCACCATGCTTATTGCTGTCCATTGTAAAATCGAGACATTTTAAAAATAAAGAACGCATTGATTTTTTTATGATATACTAATTCAATCAGCATACTGGATGCAACACGATATTTGCAAATAATTGAAATTCTCCAACCAAAACTAATAATTCTTTTGATTAGCCAAAGGTTCCTGCCTCATGCTGTCCGTATGACGATTGTTTAAAATGCCTATGTCTGAAGTCTAACAATCCGAAGATGTTTGCAAAATCCGTAAGATTGATCATACAATTTCAGCAAAGACTTCGGACTTAGGTCTCCTAACTTAGAAATGTCACTGATGTGGTATCGATATAATACAATGTTCTCTCAATATTCCCAGGAGTATGTTATGCAGTATTATGTATAGTTGTATTGTAGTTGTATATCACGCTTGATTATGTCTGATAATTCGTCTTATGTAGAATGTAGTATGCAGTGTGTAGTGTAGGTATTATTACATTACATGATGCGTATTGCACTGCACGTACATGATATAATGTACATAGGTACAGAGTGCGTGCATACATTACTGAATTATATTATACTGTACCTATACTGCCTACTAACTGACAATCACCAGTAATCACCCTCTGCTCTGTACTGCTGTACAATTCCTATTATATTACATTCCCTGTGCACTGCACTGAACTCGCATTGCATAGTATATTCAATATTGCGTACATTACCTACGTACACCAGGGAAATTCAAGTCAGGTTAAAAATAAATAAAATAAAATAATCTTTATTGGAAATAAAACATTATACCAAATGTTTATTGCCGTAGGCAGTGTCTGCCAACCAACCACTTGTGACAATGAAATGAGATAAATTGTACACATACTTATGAAAGTATGGAAACCAAAACAAGATGCTGATAAAAAAAATATATACACATTACACATACATACATGCAAAAAAATATATTCATGGAAATGTATTGAATATTGATGCTTCAGTTTACTCTTGAAAGAGATAATATAATAAGCTAATCGAATAGAGGTTTGTACCTCTTTTGAGTGATTCGTTCAAAGTACAAAGTTTGCAGAGAATACAGCATACATCAGAATTTAGTCATATCTTATCAATGTCACCTATCCTCTGTCTTCGTATTCATGTTTCTATCAATCACCAGACTGCCATTCTTCTCCAGTTTCAATCCTGCGGATTGGTTTGCAGCAACTTCTTACATCTTGATCTCCGTTCCTCTCTGTCTTCTGCAGCTCTCTTCAGATCCACGTATGTGGCGCAGCTCATGTCCTCGTACACCTGGTCCAGGTACTGCCGTCGGGGGTGTGCCCCCTGTGGTTTGTCCCCTCAACCATTCCCTCTATTCAACACGAGGAGACTGGCCTATATCTCGTTTCGTTGTATTATTCAATTTTCGTATCCTATGTCAACATTGTCGAGCCACATTAGTCTCGGACGATCACGTTTCCGACTCTTTTCGTCGTCTTATTCTGCGTCATTTTTGAAGAAATCTATTTTCGATTGCAGTTCACGAAATCATAAGAATGTCAGGTGATTTTGACTCCCCTACAAGATATTTTTTTATTGTTTCCTGGGATGTTGACGAACTTTGAATACCCCTGGTCCTGTACTGCTGTATGATAGTACAGCTGCTCTATCTCTATCTCTACTACTCTCTGCACGTCGTATTATATTGTACATTGTGTAATGCTGCGTCAGGGGTACTCTGTGTGTGGCCTGCGTACTTACATTATTACAGCGGTTCGGAACATTGTTGTATTGAATTTATTTTATCATGCTTTCTATCAGATTGAATATGAATTCTATTGTTTTTAGTATCAACCTTTTTTTACTTTAGGCACGGTTATCCCAAAGTACCGCTAAAGCAAAATAATGGGGCAACCAATAAATTGTATTTTGTTTCTGTATAAATTGATTATTTATATTTCAAACTGAGAAGGCTAATCCAAAGTGATACAGAAATTTATTATCAAAGTTTCAGATTTCCAAGTAGTCAGGAAGTGGTTGAAAAAACAATGGCAAGATTTGCTCACAGACAAAAAATGAATAAAAAACGTCACAGTGAAGTTAAGTAATATCTTGTAAAAAAAGTGGAGGCGTATGCAATACCCTGAGATCTGTGATTATGTTAAAGCTCGTGACTCAACGATGACGTCACGGTCATTTTCCGCTGCATTAAGGTTCAAAATCGCGGGAACATTCGCATGATAAAATGGTAAAAATAGCGTTTTTTCCATTTTTTGGGGTTAATTTAGCTTCAATCAAAAAACTTTTACGGTCATTACCAAATAAAGGTTCAATGTACCTATTTACTCATTTTTTTTCCCAAAGCGTGTTTAGTATGGTTGTCGAGATCTAAGGTCTCCCGTTTTTAGAATTTTTGAATTGTCAATATGCATACTCATGTTGTATTTTTATATCGCACGATTCTGTTTTCTCCATATTCCAACCTCTGAAAATATTAAACCTGTGTAGTACTAAACTTACTTTCGTACCGTAACTACTCCGTAAACAGCTGATTTCCAACATTACCATTATTTCTTTCTATCCTCCCCTATTACCTCTACCTTACACACCAGCGTTACTATTATCTGGGTCTGTATGTTTACTATTACGTGGTGAATAATTTCAACTTCAACATGGAAAAAGTAATAGTCCATTAAAGTAATGTATCTGTATAATATTGTATAGTAGTTATAGGAGGGACCGCATCGTTAAATCCAACGACTTTGAATACTTTCCCTCTCTAGGACTTTACGATAGTAAAGGTATTAATTATTTATTTATCATATTGTAACTAAGTGTTTGTATCATTACATTATGTTACAGATATTTCCTATCTATGCATATAAAAATAAGTCGTTTTTTTTTTTAAGTGTTCGCATAACTCCCGCATACAGATTTATAAAAATGAAATACTTTTAATAATAAAATACATAAATTAAATACTGATGTTACATAATACGCGCACTGATTGGTCTTGTCTCGACACCGCGCTGTCGGTTGATGGAGCCGTTTCGTGTTTTTACAATATTTTAAATGACATAATTAGCGACACGGTCCCAAGGCGAGCTGTGACCAAGATGCATTATCCACCCTGGTATTCGCCAGCTCTCATTAGGGTCATCAAAGAAAAGCACAAATATCACAGACGTTATGTTATCTACAAACGACCGAGCGACTGGGAATCCTTTATTATCCTCAGAAAGAGACAGAAACGTCTGGCGAAGGGGTGTCACGACGACTATGTTCGTAACTCCGAAATCAACATCTCCAAAGATCCAAAAAACTTCTGGTCCTATGTGAAATCTAAAAAGGCGTCGAGCACTATTCCTAGTGTTGTACATTTGGATACTAAGAGAGCGGAGTCGGGCCAGGAAATTTGCGACCTGTTTGCTGATTTCTTCCATTCGGTTTACGAGTCTGGCGATGGAAACTCTGAACGCGATACCCCACCTGCTAGATCGCTCGAAGAAATTGGTTCAATATCCTTTACCAACGAACTGACTCTCAAATGCTTACGCTCACTCGATTCCAAAAAGGGGGCGGGTCCGGACGGAATACCCTCAGTCTTTGTCTGTAATTGTGCTGTTAATCTGGCTATTCCACTAACAAAAATATTTCATAGATCCCTCAAGGCTGGCATATTTCCTGCTGAATGGAAAAAAGCCTACATCACCCCTATATTCAAGTCGGGTTCTAGGGGTGAGGTAAATAACTACAGGCCCATATCGAAGCTCCCAGTGTTTTCTAAGGTCTTTGAAACCCTTGTACTTGATCAATTGTTCCCCGTTCTAAAAAAATCAATTACTGAGGTTCAACATGGGTTTTTCCCGGGAAGATCTACAGTCACTAATCTCGGCGTATTTACTAACATACTGTCAAATTATATGGACAATCAAATACAGGTTGACGTTATCTACACTGACTACAGTAAAGCATTTGATAAGATTGACCATAGCATCCTGCGTGATAAATTAGAGGACTGTGGAATACATGGGAACCTATTTCGTTGGCTTTCGTCCTACATAGAAAATAGATCTTTGGCAGTTGCGCTCTCAGGCTATACATCTGTCTGGAAGTCTGTGACCTCTGGTGTTCCTCAGGGATCTATCTTGGGGCCCCTGCTGTTTTCACTTTACATAAATGACATTCCTGCATGCTTCAGAAACTCCCAAATATTATTATTCGCTGACGATATGAAAATCTTTAAACCCATCATTGGCCCGGAGTGTTGCCAGGGGTTGCAGAGCGATTTGAATGCACTCGCTACCTATTGTACGCAGAATAAACTATTTATGAATACGTCCAAATGTCATACCGTCACATTCACTCGCAACCGAAATAAAATTATTTACAATTACAAATTTGATGACACACTAATTACAAGGAAGGATCATATACGCGACCTGGGAGTATTACTGGACAGTAAACTGACATACGAAAAACACGTAGATAATATTGTATCCAAGGCAACTAAGTGCCTCGGCTTCATTCTGAGAACATGTAAATTCTTTAACAATTTCAATACTTTTGTTCTCCTCTACAACTCTTTCGTCCGTCCTCACCTTGAGTATTGTTCTCAGGTGTGGAATCCGCGGTATATCGTGTATGTTAACAGGATTGAGAGGGTACAAGAGAAGTTTATGAACTTTATTAACTTTAGGTCATACTATACATTCAAATCTTACGATGAGATCGAACGACATTTTCACCTGCCAAAGCTTATGAATCGTAGATTAATTGCTGATCAGATGTTCCTGTATAGAATTGTAAATTCCTTAGTCGACTCATCCTACTTACTACGTCAATTAAATTTCCATGTTCCCAGTAGAATTGGCAGACACTACACCCTGTTCTATGTCCATGATTCTAACACCAACTCCAATCAAAATGAATTTGTTAACAGGTCTTGTACATATTACAATCGTAAACTCTCGGGAAATATTAATCACGCAGATTTATTTAATGCGTCTCCTTCAACATACAAGAGTTCATTGAGAAGATATTGCACCTAGTGTGTATGTATGTGTGCGTATTTATATAATATGTGTATAATATGTGTATATAAATATATTTTTGCATTGTATTCCATTTCATAACGATAATAATTTGATCTAATATAAACTTGAGTGGAATTGTACCTCACGGGGTATTTCCTCCCCAATCCAATCCCTCTCCTCCTCCTCATTCCATTCCATTCCCATCCTATCCTTTCATATATTCATATATTGTATAATCAGAATATCTATTAGTTAAGTTGTTTTTGCTATGTATGTATAGGTCTAAGTTTGTGTTACTGTGTTTGTGTGTTGCTATTTGTGTACAAATGTAATTGGTCAGGTTTGTCAATACATATTCCTGTTTAATTGTACTGTTGTGACTGTATTTGTACCATAGATAAATAAATAAATAAATAAATAAATAAATAATACGGAAATGAGCCACATTAGTACGGGCTTTGCCTAGTTAGGTAGCAAAATTGTGGTTGTATTAATTATGTAAGTTTGAGAAATAAAGTTATTATTACTATTTTAAGATGGCTTTCTGTGAAAATTCACACAAACTTTCGAACCGATCTGCTTTAGGTTTTAAAGTCGCCATTATTAAGCTTTGACTAGGAGGTGCCGTGATGATGAGGGGATCCAAGGGTTGTGTGGGGTCATGTGTGGTATCATATGAAAGGGCGTTGGAAAAGGAGTTAAGATCTTATTTCACATTTTGTCCAGCTCGAGCCATTGGGAGACACCGAGAGTCGTACTGTCGATATACTTCACTATGTTTGCCGTTACGAAGCATGGGTAACTCTAGTACTACATATTGTATAGTTATTGTCGTTGATGACTAAGTAATGAATTCGCATTAATGTTCCTGCTGATCATGTGTTATTATATTCTTATTATGGATGCCATATTATAATTATCTATTATATTAAAAGGCAAATGTCTGTTCGTTTTGTTTAGTACTTGTTTTCTGTAGAATTAGAAGGATTCGTGGTTTTACTTTTAAAATAGAACAAGTTTCCATAAGACATTTAGCAATTAGGTTCAAGAATTTCATGTAAATGTTCGCTTTTTTACACGCTGCGCTTTGGATATGCCATGGGGGCGTGGTAATAGTAAGAACATTTTTTTGTACAGGCTGTTCAGCGTTAAATGACGCACGGGTCACCGTGACTACGAGATTTTTCAATAGAACTGCTACTAGTACAATCAAGTGCCCAACTGAAAACTTGTGATAAATATAGAATAGTAAAGCTTTCGAAATATCGTGATAATAGACAATTTACAACAGATGACGATGTCAAAATAAAAGTTCTATTAATAAATAGAATATTTTTACACACTTGCGTCAGTATCACTTGTTTTCAACAGGTTTATATTAAAAATACAAAACCGAGTTTAACCTTCCGTGAATTTTCACGGATAGTATACCAGGCTAACTAGTATTCACATTGGATGATTCTATGAATTAAGAAAATATAATTAACGATTGGTAGCGCGAACACTTCCACGAAACATAAACGTGTCCTATTTATTACTACGTGGAAATAAACCGTGTATGTTTGTCAGTAATATTTTGTATACAATATATAAATGCGTATTATACTAGCATTTAAAAAAAATACCAAATACGTATTGGATACAAAAACACTGAGAATTAGGCCATCATTAAAATTGTTGATTATAAATGATACAAAATTCTTATTGAGTTCGTCTCATGACTGTGTGTCACTTAGATGTGCTTGCGATTGACTCTCAAACCGTATTTTGCGTGAATGTTCCGATTGGATTAAAATTTAAAGGAAAATAATATCCAATTTATTGTAACAAAAAAGTTGAAATGAGAGTCATTAAGTATATGAATTGGAGTGTGTGACATCTCCGCTGACATCCCTCGCTGTAGCTGTCATCCCAAGATACTTTACTATACGTTGAATATAGTAGTAATATGAATGTAGCTAAAATATGAAATGAAGAGTTGAGTTTGTATAGAAACAGCAGCGGCAGCGATATTATTATATTTTATCATCACAGCTAGAGCCACCGTGTCGGGGTCCTATAACAATATTATTTTATCCCGCTCAGCAAGCAAGCTCTCTCTACATTCTCTACCCTTACACTACACACTGTGCGACCAAGTCGCCGTGTCGTTAGGGGAACGATGAAAAAACGAAACGCATGCAAAGGGGAACTTGCTGGGATATTATTAATACTGTAGTACGTAATAAAAGGCACGGAATCGCTCTGGGCTTTCGGCTTCCCCCAGGTTTTAGTTCTTTGAAGTTTTCATCCTCAGAGTCCCCTTTTAATATAATATAATATTTCAGATACATAGTGTACAGTACTATTGTGTTGTATTGCGATATCTCATTTATATAAAATGCTTTGTCGTCGACAATCATTATTATTGTCGCTGTTGATCGTCTGGCCTTCGCGTCTGTCTTAATTTCTCGGAATTAAATTAACAATTTCAGCACCAGTGATCAGCTAGTTTGCTGTTTGTTGTATGTGTGTAATGTAATTACGACCGACTAGTTTTAACATCCCGAATCATGATGTTACCAAAATAAATGTTAAAATATTGCAAATGTTTAGAAACATTCATCCTGTATTGAATTCTAATTGCTTTTAGATATGAATTTATAATATTCTGCATGTTTATGTATTTTTTTCTGCATTCCCTGCATATGTAAATAGTAAGCATTAAAATGGACGAAAGCAATTCAAATATAGTTAGTTGAAATATTGTTTTTTTATCAAAATGTTAAATACGAACGTTAGATTTGTTTTTACCTCGATTTTATTTTATGTATTTTTTCTAGTTCGTTGTGGAATTCTGTAACGTTGAACCGTCTATGCCTATGTACCGGAAATTTAGGAAATGTCTGCAGTGCCGGGTCAATTTAGAAAATGTGTGAAATAATTCATCCCAGGTTCTTTAATTCATACTTACGAAATATGTTTTTAATATTTTTGCGGCCAAGCTAGCACATAGATAAAACCGAGGATAAAAACGTATTCAAAATGAAGAAAGAACCTATGTACTTATTTTTGCAGGTGAACTGGAGTCGCGCTTAAAATTACATAATTTATAATATTTGAGATTCCTGTTTAGCAAATGTATGAAATTCCTAGTAAAATCTGTATAATATATTACACTAATACATAATCTGTTAACACTAATATATTATAGAATACGACTTACGAAATATGAAAAAAAGAAACGAAATTTATTTCACACATTTCCTGACTAGTTTAGGCATTGTAGGTATACATTTCCTAGTAGTTGTATACAGTGACAGATTTCACACATTTCCGGTAACATATATATTTGTTCAGATGTATATCGTTATCTACTTGAATTTTTTTATAAAAAATCTCTATTATTTTTTTCGTGATGAATTTATTTCACCCTGCAATGATTTATGTATCTTTCGAACCTAAACTTGAATCATAATATAATATGCAGTGCAATTACTATGGCATACCTGATAATAATAATTGCATTAAAGTAAATCCGGTTTTAGTCATTATATGAATAACTTGACCTATCGTTACTATTGCATTATGTCACATTCACTCGCATACCTAGTGAGGGTAATAATGTTAATGTCATATCACGATTATACTCTTACCTATATTATACTAGGTATGGGTGTACAACAACATATCATATCTACTGTCATAGTGACGTGTGTAATTGTAATTATTATTTACTGGGGTTTAAGAGTATGCATATTGATATTTCAAAAATTTCTAAAAACGGGAGGCCTTATATCTCGACAACCTTACTAAATGCTCTGGAAAATATAGAGTAGATACATTGAACCTTTATCTAGGAAATAACCGTGAAAGATTTTAGATTGAAGCGAAATTAACGTAAAAAATGAAAAAAAAAACGCTATTTTTACCATTTTATCATGCGATTGATTGTTCATGGGTTTTTTAACCTTAATGCCGTGGGAAATTTGGGTTGAGAGCCTTAAAAAAGCCCTTTGACAAAAATGGTGTTGTGGAGTCTGCGTTGTAATTGGACTGCGGTTTCCATCATGGTTCTTTTCGAAAATTTGGGCTTCATATAGTCAAAAAATATTCAACAGAGTACAGGCAAAACTATATAACTGATTAATTAATTGAATGGTTAAATAATATATGTAAAATAGAAGAAACGACAATCTATGGATATTACGAAGTTATTTTTATATGGGTAGGTGATCTTGGGAGATGGTTATAAATTTGGATTAAAAAAAATTGCATGCTAGGTGTTTATTTTCCCAATTCGATGTCTTACGATTTTACGAAGTTCACAAAAATCGGTTTAGAAAACTAAACTTATACACACGCTTCCTGACTATTCAAGTACTTTGAATAAAAATGTATGCACACCTGTCGCTGGTTACTCCACCGTATAGGAAATGTCGTGACGGTATGGATTGACATTGTCGTTTCTGTAATTGTGATTTGTTGTATCCTAGGAGGTCGTAAGTGCGTGCATTACTGGAGTACAATACATCTTGTCATTCTGATAGGTATGTGTGCGTACGATATACATAATGTATGTGTGTATGTATGAGGTATTAATTAGATATGTAGGATGTCGGGCGAGGGGTGCGGAGGGCGGGGGAGGGTGGCACGGCGCGCGCTTCGCCGTCAGATCGATAGAGTGGCCAATGTACCGCCGTCGTGCCGGCGGAGTCCCGGGGCCTGGGACCCCGACATCCAAGCATTCTCCACTTTCCACTACATTCACCCATTGGAATAATACCTCACTCGGGCGGAGTCATGGTGCATGATTGTAGATGATGATTATACTTATAGCATGCAGGCATCCGACACGACACATCCCTTGCGTGATGAACATCGAGACTCGGTTGTCATGTTAGTCACGTTCATACGATCTGCTCTGTGGTTGGTTAATAAGACATTACATGCAATATGTTGTAAATTTAATGTATCTTGTGTGTTTGTTTCATCCTCCAATACATCCAGGTAGGTAGGTATATTATCTTGTATTCTCTCTAATGTTACGATTATCGTACTGGACCAAAAAGACCAATGCATAACATTATTTACTTTAATGTTCTATCTATTTTCCAACTCTGACTACCCTTGCGGGGCAGACTTAGAAGACTGAACATCGGACTGCCCTATCTCTATACACACTCATGCAATGTGTCATAGATACTGCTTTTCTTTTTTCCCTCCCTGAAAATGTTCGTTCAGGCCAGTCCTGGACAGCCCCCTCTCTTCTTTCACCCACAATCATTCATTCTGATTCTCTCAACAGTCAACATGTCCAAATTCTAAATTTATCCACATTAATTCTAGTCACAACACCGGTCTTGTGCACTGATGTTTTTAACAATTTCACTGCAAACTCTAGAAGCTTTCTGATCCTTTGTAAAACTATCTGGAGAAGGCTTACGTAGACTGTGAAAGATTGTGGTGATTGGTGGCGGAAAAAATACTTTAAAGTTTACGTTAATTAATTTAACACAATGTGTACGTCGGTGAAAGAACTTCAAATTTGTTGTGACTTACCCAATATCGCATTGTAGGTATTGCATTGAATTGATAAGTGAGTAAGTAAGTTGAATGTTGACGAGGAAGAACAAGTGAAAGAGTGGGTGAGAGATTGTGTCGAGTATTATTTGTGTAATGAAGCAACAGGTTGTGGTGGATACTTCACCAAGTACCATCTAATAATAACAGCTAATCATTATGGCATTAACATAATGGCCCGCGGCCGCCTCCCTGCCACCCCGCCCCCGCCTATAGAGAGTTGGAGAATAAAGAATTAATCGCCGCGCCGAGGGGAGGCATGGAATACGACTTAAGGTCACACAGACATACAATATTATTAGGTACAATGTTCGTGAAATGTATTCTGCAAAGAGGATGGTAAATGTACCTATTATGTAAGGTAGATACCTAACAGTGAAATAATTAGGGATAAATTTCGTTTTTCGTAGGCAAAATAATCAATCTACATCGAGGTAAATTAGGTTCGGACGAACAAATTTTGGGTTTTTAACTGTTTGCGTGAAAATGCTTATAGCCCACATAATCTACGAGTACGATAAATTTACATAAATATCGTAAAGATGGGGTAGTTTTGTAAATAACGAATAATTTTGCTCACAATAGAAATTGTGAGCAAAAGATACCTACTCGTGTTTGAAATTTTAATCTCATTTTTCTCAACATTTTGGCCTTGGCAGTCAAAACTTGCTATTCTCGAGTGACGTTTTTTCACCATGGCGAAAAGTTGTTTAGTTACAGTGAAATACTATCATACCTTAATGCATTATTCAGTATGGCATAAATCCCTCGACAGTTTGTTTCTTGTTTATAAAGAAGATATGATCTTGCGTTGGATGGAGGGTTATGTTAGTAATTAGTGTGTATGCTACAACATGTATTTATTTTACAACAGCTGTTTGTTTAATTGACCGTAAGTTGCAAAGGTCACGTGTATGTTAATGTCTTGGATTACCAGTCGGCACATAAGAATTTACCTTTGGAATTTTGATAGTATGTATCTAGTAATAATTATTGCAGCGTATCTTAGTGAATAGTGGATACAGGCACACAGTAATGGTGCCAGCTGGTTAGGGAATTAACAAGGAAGTTGAAGGGTTGAATGCAGCGGCACCATTAAATATACATTAACAATATTCGACATGACGACGGTTTCGGGTAGATTCGACCAGTTGCTAATTCTGCTAATAACCTATTCGACTAATGGCCACTTCTACTAATTTCTATGTTATTTTAAGATTTAGTGAATGAACTGGAGTGCCTTGGTGTTTATTTTATTTGTTTTTCACACAATATATGTAATTTGACGAGTCACAGCTATAATAGTAACAAGTATCACTAGGGCGAACCTTTAGTTTTACAGTGATCTCTTCCAGCTGACCCATGTTGAATAAAGAATGCTATTATTACGTTTTTTTTGTATAAAAATTGATGAGAATTCTGTAGCTATAAACTGAATTTTAAAATGATATACAAATATTAAGAGTATGCATACCGACATTTCAAAAATTTGTAAAAACGGGAGACCTTCTATCCTATCTCGACAACCGTTACTAAATATGTATTGGAACAAAATAGGGTAGATGCATTGAACCTTTATCTAGGGAATAACCGTAAAAGATTTTTTATATCTAGTATAGTTTTCTCAAAAAATAATTTTAAAAACACCTCTGATCTTTTTTCCGAAAGACGGAAACTCGTTTCCCGAAAGTCGCGGAGTGATAATTCTTTTTTGTACTGATAATATGCATCAAAATCTAGGGAATAACCGTAAAAGTTTTTTGATAGACGCAAAATTAACCCCAAAAATGGAAAAAACGCTATTTTTATCATTTTTTCATGCGATTGTCACTCGATTTTGAACCTTAATGCCGTGGGAAAATACTGTGACGTCATTCCTGGTGCCATGCCCTTAATCAGTCAATTTTACTCTGAATCGGCTGTCTAAGAATTGACACCTAACGTGTCGAGTTCCAGAAAAATCTAGGTGCCATTTCACTTGTGTCTTTTATTACTCGCTAAAAAAAAATTGGGCGTGTAATAGTTTTCATGATTAGTATTCGCTAACAATTCATTCCACGTTTGGTGTCTAGTTTTGGACCATACATGTGTATAATGTTAATAATGTAACGCTTAATATTATTTTTAGACCGGTATACTTATACCTTGGAACAACGACAGGTGTAACTCAGACAACATATTACTCGTGCAGGTGGTACAGTAAGACTTAAGGGTACGAGAGGCCTCTGTGTTACTGTAAAGTCGGTGTGTATGTTAAATATTAATATGAAATTTGTCTTTAAATCTAAAAGTAATAAGTCTCTCTGTGCTCACACCGCAAGGCATGGAGCTGAAGTGATTGAACAGAAAAAATATTCGTAGGTATTGGTCTTTTGTGAAACTGATATGTAGAAGCTAAATATTTTTATCACGTGGGGATATCTATTCTTAGTATTCGCTAGTCGTAGTGTTGATACATACAATACTCAGGTGGTAAATAAATAACGTATGTATGTAGGTATGGGAATAGATTTCTACGCTCGTCGTGGCGATTTGCATATCGATGTGGTTGAGTTGGCTGGTTAGGTTGGTAGGTATTACTTATATAATATGCATGTAGGGTATGTGGTACATGTCCCTGACCTCTGTCAACACACCACACATATTATTATTATCATCCAGATCCACCACACTAGTAGTACGAACCCTTTTTTGGGTGGGTGATGTGACGAACAGCTGTTCCTTTTACTTGCGGCGACCCCCTTCCACCCCATCGGACCTACTACCTAACCTAGTTGGTATCTGCCAATCCTACATAATATAATATGTATATCATTAACAGTACCTACCCGATACTCCACCCCTAACTTAATAGATAAATCTCATTGCCTTGCCTACACACAATTCTTCCTTCTAACCCTGCCACCCTCATCCGCCACCTACATAATTTGTTTACTGTGCCAATGAACCTTCAAATATCGTCTTTGCTTATAATTTTATCTACTTCTCTCAGACGTATTTGCGTAACTAAATAACGATACAAGTATTTCAAATGTCACGTTCATCAAAAATGTAAATCTTAGGCATTATTGTGCGTCAGACTCCGACAAATTCTGCTCTTTCAATTCCTTTGAGACTAACTACGAAAGACGTCGAATTTCTTCGAAATTCTTCAAATCTCTCAACAATGTACATTCAAAATAATTGATGGGGCAAGCTGGACAACCCTAAGTGCCCCTGTGGTGGAGTCGAGGACGTTAATCACATTGTTGAAGAATTGTCAGTTCACATGGTTCAATTGTACAACGGAAGACATTCACAACTTGTCTCCTGAAGCACATCATTACCTGAGCTCTCACGATGTTAATCTCTGACTTTGGTCTGAAGAGTTTATTTTCACCGGGTTCTATGTTGAGTACATGGTTGGAGCAGTTGGTTGAGGCGGCAGTCTTTCAAACGGGAGGTGCCAGGTTCGAACCCCGGCGCTGGCGATGTATTCCACACTTTGCGATACAGGATTTTAGCCTAGTGCAAGGTGTGCAGGAAAGTATTTGGGTTTGTGTATGCAAACCCAGATCCTTTGAATTAAAAAAAAAATGTATAAAAATATGTAGCTGAGAAGTGAGATGTTCCGACGTTTCGGCGAACCTACAGCCTCCTTGGTCACGGATTGTGAGTTGAGAATTATCTGGCCTTGGTTTTTCCGACGCCATACGATGTACCTACAATATACGAGATAACTGTCGCCATGTTGAGTGACGTTTGGTAACAGTATTCAAATCCAGCAAATATACCTAGTGAGTATATATTTTTGTGCAATGTTTCTGTACTTACTTTACTCTGTTTGTATTATGAATGAAACTCCCACTTGCCGAAAGATGTTATTCCCGGAAAAAAATCAGGGTACATAGGTACTTATTATACAAGATGTAGTTGGTAAAGTTCTGTAAAAGTATTATTACTGGTCCGTGTCACGTGCCTTGTACTGATATTGTAATATTCAATTCATTCAAGTTATATAAATACTTATTCTATTCTATCCTCACCCACGCCGTGCAACCTTGCGGAGCAGGTAGGGAGAACAAAGCGCCAGCCTTTCCTATCCTGAGACACGTCTTGTTCCAGTCGCATTCATACAATTCGTCATACACACTATTTGCAGATTTGTAATACTCTGCTCCCAGGAGGAATCTAACACCTATTTGTAAAGATTCCATTTACTCAAAACACGTCCGTCCTTGAGAATTTTGTCGAGACGATCGAGCCCACGATTCTTTATACTCACCTCTTCTTCGGCCGTGTATATTTTGATTTTCTGTATCATGTTTTCTTCAAATGCCTTCATTCCTCTCCAAATGACCCGACCATCTCAACTTTCGTTCTGATTACAACGGTTCCTGTCCTATAATAATTGCTCGTTGTTTTCGGCAACGATATTTTGTTGAAAGTGTGTGTTAGTATTGTAACAATATTGTTTTTTCTACGATTTCAATGATAAGAACTGTCAGGCAGTATGTCAGTCGCCACACTGAATGTTATTACCGATGTGTTGGGTATTTATATAATATATTTTTAATCATCGGATGAATGAGTGCCTACCTATTTGTTGTATATAATGTAACATTATTATTATCGTATTTATATATCTACGTATGTATATTACAAGTTAACATATCGAGACAATGACTGGCACGCGCCTTGTGGAATCCCCTGTAGTATATATGGTAGGTACCTAGGTGTTATGTATTACATAATATATATTGAGTTTATCTACATCATATAATAATGAATGACCTACAGATACCTGATTTCATATGTAGCTAACCGTTAATTAACATTATTATCAATACGGGATTATTAATCGTTTTTTTATTATAATTTTACTTATACCTGCGCTCGGTTCATACGCATCACGGCTTTTGGAATTGTATCCAAACGATCCACGATTTTTTTTTACAAGATTTTTTGAAGATATTGGTCATTGGGCATATCTGGGTTAATTTCACCCCGTTGGTTTTTTAATCTTTTATTTGTCTGTAAATTTTATAATCGTTGTTTAAACCACTTCCAGAGTACTTAAGAGACCTAAAACTTACGTAAACTCGCTAACAATAGTGACAATACAACATCGGATCATCCTTCTCCAGAGACACAAAAGTTGTAAGGCGTTTCAAGGGATCCGAGGGTCGTGTGGGGTCATGTGTGGTATCTTATGAAAGGGCGTTAAAAAAGAAATGCAGATCGTAAGTCAGATGTTGTCCAGCTCAGCCTCGGAAGACACCGAGTGATCGAGAGGATCCAGTCACCGCATACCGTCGTGTTTGATATCTCACGAAAGTGCTTCTCGAGTAGAACTCATATCTTTTCACAAATTTTGATTCTTTCAATCCTGGTGGGAGGCACTATTGGAATGAGGGAATCCAAGCGCCGCGGAAGGGCGTGTTTGGTATCGTTTGGAAGACCGCGAAAAACGCTTTTAGGATAGTCATAAAATTTTGTTTATGCACGTAGGTATTGCCATATCACCGACTTTTGTCACACTTTTTTTAACGTCGTCTACATATCGGGATTCGAACTCTGGACAGCAGATCGCAACTGTCTTTTGATAAATTGCTTTGTATTTATTAGGCAGACCTTTATTTTGATCCATAACGTCCATGCCTATATATAGTTATCTATCTATAAATATTATGATTGTATGTATTTTGCATATCATTTACATGATTCTAACACATTATGTTGTGTTTTCATTCGACTGTATATACAATCTATTAACTTAGTAGGAGGTATATAATAGAACGAATAGAACAGAGATTTTAGACAAGCAACCAGACATTATCTACCTTGGCGTTTGTTTACATAATATTATGTGGGGCGATGAATCCAATAATAATGGTATAATTGCCTATATACAATGTACATAATACATATCAATATAATAGCTTGCTTTACCCGAGTATGTGTTATACATACTATTATGTTACGGTATGACGATATATTATGTATAGTGTGTAGTATATAGGTACCTACCTAATAATATTATTATTATTACCGTTTAGGCATTTCATTATTACGGAAGGACGTCTGGCGTTGCGGGAGAAAGAGAGGCAGGGCGGAGGGGAGGGGCAAGGTCGTCTGTCTGATCTCTTTCTCTCTTCTCACTGTATAAATAATAATATGTAATAATAATAATAATAATGGGTATATAGGAGCCATGCAGTATAATGGAAACAATGTGTATTTATTGTGTTATGTTATGTTATGTGTTTGTCGTACCTGATTGTGAGAGACATATCATTGTTCTCCATTGCACCTGTACATCTCTCATATAAATACTAACTACCCTATTTTATACATACCTATAGCAATAATGTCCTTGTAGTCTTCGCGACATTGTGTAACTTTGTTTGTGTTATACTTATTATTATGTAGATGCTGTGTGTAAACTTTGTAAACTTCATAGCAATATGCAAGTTTAGAGTTGGCGTGCTTTCGGCCTATTTGCTGAGGCCATCTTCAGGACTAACTGAAGGTGGCCTCAGCGAGTAGGCCAAAAGCTCGATAACATCGGCAATCCACACACGGTACTCCCGAGAAGATTGGAGAAGAGATTAACAAGGACCGTGAAAATCTACAAAGCTACTTGTTCACTTTGTGTTGTGTCAGTAATTGCAATGAAACTCTCGTCCAAGTTCCTAACCTTCACGCGTTTTAATTAATTGGATCTATTTATTTACATATTTACACTTTCTGTGAACAAAATACAAAAATGTGTTAACATTACAAGTCATTTTTCTTTCACTAGGACGAGCGTATCGCATTGGTGGTATCTCCGCCAGCCAACCCCATAGAATGAATGAATGAATGAATGAATGAATATTTATTTTCTTGATAAGTACATAGGTATAATACAAACATAGAGTAAAATAAAGGTAAAAATAGATAAATAAAATAAATTTATATGCATACACACACATACACACACACACATACATACACACACACATACATACACACACACACACACACACACACACACATACATACACACACATATATAAATAGAGATGGAATACAAATAAAATTAAAAGTAGAAATAAAAATATAAATAAATATGGAAAAAAAAAATGGGATGGATGTATACATTTTACTGGAGCATCTCGTTTTTCTATTTCTCCATTGCCCGATCCAATCTGTTAATCGCCTGGATTTCCTGAACGTCGCAATGTCAGCGATGTTTCTTCATCTCGTTTATGATGTTCTAGCTAGAAAAACTTCATATAATTGTACGCACGCAGTGTGGTATTCAATGTCCATTCTATTGGTATATGCTTTCCAGAATCAATATACTGCTCCATCGTACGATACCTAGGAACAGTGACATTCTTCCATCGGATATCTTCATTCCACATTCTACTCGTTTGATTACTTCTTCTTCAGTTTCAATCTTGCGGACTGGTTTGCAGCAAATTCTTACATCTTGATGATCTCCATTCTTTTCCGTCTTCTACAGTTCTCTTCAGCTCGACATCTGTGGTGCAGTTCATGTCCTCGTATACCTGGTCCTCGGATTTTTACCGTCCTGTAATCGTCTGACAATATTAGGAGCAATTTTAAACTGGCTTCACGTTTTGGTTATTGAATTATTTCTTCGTAAATTCGTCCATCACTATATGATGATCTCACTCGTATGATATGTAGATTTATTAAAAACTTGGCAATGACATCTGCTGATGTATTTTAATTAAACAGCATCATACATATTGTTATTGCATCACACATCAATTTATTATTGTACCTTGCCTACCTACTAAATGTAGTCTTATAGTGTATGGCCGTGTGACGGAAGCACATCGGTTATAGGTATAGGTGTGTGTATTGCACATATCATGTATGTTACGTACTACATATTAGAAACAGACTTATTATGTAATCAAATAGCTCTACCTATAATAATGTTCTATATCCGTCAGGTCATTAACCGACGTGTGCCTTAACTTAATCCAGAGTGTGTTATATTGTGTGACCGTGGCCTCTATCTCGCGCTACATATTATATCATCATACATAATTCTATTATACATATGTACATATGACACTCGGGAAGAAATACTTCCTATCCGTGTTGTCCCACCTATACTCACTTACTACGTAGGTAATATAAAACTCTGCTACTGTTCCTGGGTACTAGGTAGTAAGTAGGAGGTACTGTACTCTTGTTAGTGGCGTGTATACATAATATTATGAAGTATATATAGATGGCGACCTTGCGGAATTCCCTTTGAATCCCAACAGTTCCCCCCACCCCGCGCCCCGGCACCCCTATCATATTATTATTATTATTCTTGGTGTTCCCACTGCCTACTTTATACAGTAATACTATGTACTACATAACTTCCTTCTTCCTTTTCACGTTATATATTACTGCTATATACCCACCTACCTACCTATATATATTATGTACTACATCTACCCACCTACCCCCGCTAGACACATAATTCTTATTATACCTATCCCAAGTTGAATGAACTTTATTTTATTTACTTCGGTGTTTTTTTGTCGAATGATTGATCGATGTCACGTGACTTATGTAGTGATTAATAAATAATAATCGGTAGCGCGTCAAGAGGTCTCCTGTTTGAATTGATTGAAGGAATGAACGAGGGGACAAACTACAGAGGACGGCCAAGGAAAGAATACCTGGACGACCTGTGCCAGGATGTACTGGGCTTCGACTCATATAAAGAGTCAAAAAGAACCGCACAGGACGGGGATGAGTGGAGAAGGAGACATGGGGTTTTGTTGCGAACCAATCAAAATGATTGAAACTGGAAAGAAAGAATCGACCATCCAAAAGTATGATATCATTGATGTCACTCTTAGATGCATACTTTTTCATGGATTCAGTTGCAATTGCAATCCTGAATGTCGATTGAATCCTGCATCTCATCCTCCACTCTATGCGATCTTGAGTCATCCTCTTCAGGTAGTTACACCTATGTAACTACTGCATATCTGCTCCAGATACTCCCGATCAGTCTCACGATTTTGAGCATGTGGTCAACGTAGTCAAGCCAAAAGGTTCTGGTACGGCCGCGTTTCCTTCATAGAGCAAAATTCATAAGATATTGAATACTGCAATCATACATTCAGATTTAATATATTTTATTTGTTGACTTTGTTTTGATCTTATTCGCTTGTTATTGTGCACATTTGACATAATAATTGTTTGTTGTGGGAATGTTTTCATTAAAAACTGCTGATGTTGTGTGATTACTATTTCACCACACGGTGGTGATTCATTTGAAATTCTAGATATTATTTTCAGAACCTTTCCCACAGCGTAATCAAAGCGCGCGCATGTATAGTGTAATATGAGTACCTACGAATGAAAAAGATTTGATAACATAATAAAACTCTGGATACTAACCGCTTCTTCTTCTTCAGCCTGTAATCATCCACTTCTGAACGTAGGCTTCCTCCATTTTTGTCCATGATGTACTATATTGGGCTCTCTGTTTCCATGGTGTTTCAGCATGTTCCGTTTGTATTATGCTATTTGTTTCGCTTTTGGGGTTTTTTTTACCATAGTTCTAGGACGTCAGCACACATGAGCACGCATTCCGCCCCTAAACTCCTGCGGGTACCAGGAGTTTCACTGTTCATCTGATCGAAACCAAAAACTATGGACTTGAACTAATATCGATTTTTGCATTCCGCCATCTGCACTTTCTCCCCCTGCCTCTCCCTTGTGACGGGAGTGTCACTATTCATCTCACCAATACCAAAAACTATAGATTCAACATTAATGTCGTGAGTTGCGGGCGACATGATTATAGCTCAACGCAACTCTTTCAACAATGCCCCAAGACTCCTGTCCTTGTTCTAATTACATATATCACATTGCACGTAAACCCCTTATTATTCATTCCATGGTCAGCTGGTTAGGTTAGGTTCTTCTCCAGTTTCAATCGTGCAGCGGTCTTGCATCTCAATTTCCATTCTTCTCTGTCTTCTGCGGCTTTCTTCAGCTCGACATAATATGTGGCGCAGTTCATGTCCTCGTACCACCTACACCAGAATAAAAAAATACGTACAGTGCAAGTCTGATAATTCAATAGGTTGTAGTAGTAGTTAAATTTTTACCATTATGGCTTAGTGTTGACTTAAGGAAATCTGTTCTCATAGTCCGGGTGGCAGTGGGTGGTACATAAGGAGCTGGGTGGCAGGGTGCAGCAGTGGTACAAATAAGTAAGTGAGTATATAAGAGATAAAGTAAGTGAGTAGTTATAGTAATGTGGGGTATATTATGTACCGCGGCTGTGGGGGGGAATTGATTTGCAGCATTGCCTTGACTTTGAAAGTAACATCACTGCCAATGTGCTGTGCATATTGTTATTATGTATATACTATGTAAGTATACTAGTACATACATACATTAACCTATATAGTAATATCCTATATGATATGATAACACGTTGTCTAGGTACATTGTTTGTTATGTCTATGTGCTGAAGTATGCTGTAAATGTAAGTTTAGTTTGACACAGTGTACCTCCATAGTTGACACTGTTGCATTACTTACACTACGAGTATCTCTACACTTTTATAATCTTTTAGCAAACGGTGCATCTAATCTATCACTTCGTCCTTTCACTTGCGGGTTAGCTGCTAGTCCTACGAAAAAAATGCATATACCATGTTTTGTAGAGAATTTAGTAAGGATTATTTTTCTCCTTGAACATTTTCTCCTATCTCTTACGATATTCTAGTCCGAGAGCCCGCTGCTTAATTTATGACGTATCTGTTTTTTGATCGAAATGTGGTACAAATGATAGCTTACCAATAGGGTATTACATCGCACTAGGGTTGCCTATCAAAATCTTGCCGCAACCCCCCCTGCCCCCCCCCGAAAAGGTCCCTCTTCGCGGTTTTTCGCATTTTGTAGGAATATGGTAAGAGATAGAAGAAAGTTGTCAATGACAAAAATAATCCTTACTAAATTCTCTACAAAAAATGTCAAGTCAATTTTTTCATAGGACTTTAGTTTACCCGTAATGGCCGGTCGAAAAACAGGATATTTTTTGAAAAAAAAAAAAAACTTTTTGATTTTTTTTCTTAAACTTTCTTCCACCCATTATCACTAACATTTTATGGAAAAAAATATTTGACCTGCGGCGCTATATCGCTGGTTATTTTATGAAAAACTAAATTTTAAGAATTTTCGTCACTGAGTTTTATTGCAATAACTCCTAAATTAATTGATGTATGAAAATAAGTTATAGCTCATTTTGTAGCTAAGACTATGGTAATTAATTCGTTCTATGATTATTTTCCTGTAGCTCTTATCAATTTTCAACCAATTTAGTTTAAATTTCTTTTTTTAGTTTTTTAAATGAATTTTGGTTTTGGACCGGCTATTGCGGGTAAACTGTTAGTTTTACGAAAAAATTGATATAACATTTTTTGTAGAGAATTTAGCAAGGATTATTTTTGTCATTGACTACTTTCTCCTATCTCTTACCATATTCCTATAAAAGGCGAAAAACCGCGAAGAGGGACCTTTTCGGGGGGGGGGGGCAGGGGGGGTTGCGGCAAGATTTTGATAGGCAACCCTAGTGCGATGTAATACCCTATTGGTAAGCTATCATTTATACCACATTTCGATCAAAAAACAGATACGTCATAAATTAAGCAGCGGGCTCTTGGACTATTCCTAAAAAATGAAAAACCTCGTGGGGGGACTTTGATAGGGAGCCCTAGTGCGATGTGTGGTCATATTATGTGTACACGTTCCTGAAATCTCATCTCGATTAAAAAAACAGACATGTGATATTTTGAGCGGCCGGAACTTAGAATTACAGAATAGGTACATAACTGAGATAAAGGCTGAGATTCGAATTCACTTCTGGAGGCAGAATTGTGTTTCGATCGTAAACGTGAGAAACCTATAGGTATATTGATACTATTTGTTGAAGTTTTCCACAATGTTCCATTATATCTCCAATGTGACCCCATCCCCATCTCTCTCCATTGTCCATAAAGTTGTCCTCTTAACAGTGCCAGGACTTAACCTTTAGTTTGAATGTTATTCATATTCTACCAATTATTGTAATACCTAACATTTATAGCATTCATTCCGACAACTGTGCCAAACGTATACTGATTTAATTTATTGTCAATCCATCTTACATAGTATTTTACATTCCTACCTGCATCTACCTATATGTACAGACATTACATTGTAATTAATTATTATTATTCTCTCTCACCTCTCTTCAAGTGAAATTTATTATCATAATAACAATAATAATAATCAATGTACTTACCTATATGTACCTACTGTAAGTATAGGTTAGTAATACATACTACATAGTAACTACATTGTAAATCATATTCATAATATAAATCTTCGATCCTATAAAACATTGTTACCTCAATAACACAATACACGATGCATGACTCATATGCGGCTTTACTTCAATCGAATCCTTCTAGGTATATATCTCTTATCAAAGTACAATTCCTATGGTGTTTACTGTTTTACCTGTGCTGTGTACCTTACTAATCACTGATTTCTATGTTAGCTGATGGGTTTAAGAGTACCTAGCAGTGGCGAAGAGTGGATTTCTGCAGAGGGAAGGCGGGGCTAACATTTCTTTTTGGATTACGTCAGATTAGACACTATTATAACTATCATTTTATACAAAAGGTAACTCGATGGGAATCGTGTTCTTAAATAGCTTCTCGCCTGGTACCTAGGCATATTGACATATTAAAAATTTCTAAAAACGGGAGACCTTAGATCTCGACAACCTCACTAAATATTCTTTGAAAAAAAATAGAGTGGATACATTATTGAACCTGTATCTAAGAATGACCGTAAAAGATTTTTTATATCTTGTATAGATTTCTCAAAAAAATATGTGAGGTAAATACTTACCTCTGATCTTTTTTCCGAAAGACAGCAATTCTTTTCCCGAAGTCGCATGGATTGATAATATGACCGTAAAAGTTTTATTGAATGAAGCGTAATTAATCCCTAAAAGTTAAATAAAGCGCTATTTTTAACATTTTATTATGCGATTTTGAACCTTAGAGCCGCGGTAAATTACCGTGACGTCATAGTTGGAATAGGAACATACATTTAGGTACCTACTTACTAAGTACTTCGTAATGAAATAAAACATTCGCTCATTCATAATCTGCATGTACATTACTGCATACATTATTAGGTACAGATGCACTCACAGTAACTAATGCAATATTTCATTATAGTTCTTACAAATTCCACTCCTGTGAGCTTTCCTTTTTATAGGGGGCCCTTCCAACAAGGTCCGGTCTATCAGTTCGGCCTGACTCATCGTGCGACGACTGCGAACCTTTTTACCCGGTGGCTCGTGCTCTGCGATGTGCCGCATTGGGCCGCCGACTCGATCTCCCCTCGTTGCCCTCCTACTCCGGTACAAAGCCGCTCTACACAGCCGTCCCGATGTGTGTTGCTTGAACAGCAGCAACCGACGTTAGCAGCCGCTCGCTCCACCCCATAATGCTGACACAACTCTATATTATTTCCTCACATACTCCGCAATCAGTAGTACAGTACGTGTGAAGGTTTGACCTAGTTTAGCCATTCAATTATCATTTATGCAAGAACGCTGACCGTGTTTTATTAAGGACTATTATTTCATGAATGTCGAATGTTTTTTGTCGTAAAATATAGCACCGCTCTGGTTTTATGACGATATTTTATTGCCGAGTAGGTACTCGGACAATAATGCACAAATAATTCATCGCAATAGATGAAATAGTAATAGCAATATTGATCTATTTCTCTATGTAATACAATTAGTTCATGATCTATGGAACTGGAGGTTGAACGGGAAGACAGTGGCGTCCAGAGTTCCGCTAGAAGCGTGTGTGTAATCGGCTGATTGCTTTACAAATGTGACACTTAACAGGCAAACAAATGTATAGATTCTCAGCCTACCCCGCAAGGGAGGGCGATAGGTAGATTTCTAACCGTCACAATGTTCCTTTTTTTGTGTGTGATGTTCTAGTTACAGTTTGACTCCTTCTCAAGGTGTAATTTCTTAATTACTACTTGATAGATAAGCTGGACTATGTAAGGTCACGTGGCTAGCAAAATTCGACCTAAGCAAGATGTTAAGCAAAGATTACCCATATCGTTTTGAAAAACGAATGGAATTTTGACTGTGTAACAAAACTTATGTTCATTGAAAACATGAATACCTACTTAAGGTCTTTTTTGTTAACAAGACTGTAATTTCGCATTTAATTAACATATATGTTACAAAAACAGTTTTTTGAGAAAAAAATACTGTGTTTTTGTGACTTACTTTTTTTATAAATATTGTACATATTAACTCTAACTTGAGCGTGTTTCTATATAAATGGTGTCGTGAGCTATGTCATCTTTCGAGGATGCTCGATAACTATTTTTTTTGCCTAGTGGGTTGTTCAACGATCGGGAAGATCGTTTCTCGTGATTATTTGACCGAAGCCCGAAGGTACCTAATAAAAATGTTTCATGGAATCCAGTTTCAGTTTGTGATGACCGTTTTTTCTAAAATTGTTTATGTAGAAAATACGAGCGCCAATAGAACGTAATTGGACTGTAAAACAAACGAAACAAAAGTAGGAGAAACGCGCTACGGGACTGTTTAATAATTATTGTGAGTTGTAACAGTGTGTTGCGGTAGTGCGTTGATATAATAATAAAGTTTAGTGTTACCCGTATATGCCGTTGGCGCTGTTGGTTGTGTTGTAGTATTTGTATCCAACTAGAGAAGAGAAATCGTCGTTCTCTTGTATGTGTATTGTGCTGTTCCCTTATGCCTGCTCGCTCGCCATACACCATACTGTGTGGTGTGGTGTGTGTATAGCGCTGACGTAATGCCTTATGCCCCTTTATACCGAAGCCAAAGAGAATGTATGTATACTTATATGTAGTAGGTATACTGTACCCTCGTTTCGTTCTATTGCAGCTACAGCTATTCACCGCACACCACTACAGCTCTATAGTACCGCGTACAGCCGCGCTGTTGGCTGAACATACAGTCGCAGTACACACGGCAGTGAGCCCCTCTAGCCTAGCAGGCCGACCTCGACTCGAGTGATGTGAATTTAGTCGTGAATTATTCTGCTTCGGAATATTATGCTCCTATAGAGCTGCTACGGCGCGAACATAACCTACAATTTAAATCATATTATATCTTGTTATTATTTTATTATTATTTACTTATTATATAGTGTGTTATTTGATTAAAAAGTGAGTATATTTTATCGTTATTATTAATTTTAATTAATGTGACATGTGTATTGGTGAGATAGTTTGGTGCTGTTTAGTTAAAGTTGCTGCGGGCGTGTGCTTATTGAATTGTTCAGGATAAAGGTCCCCCGTCAGCCGGCAAAATTGCGGTGCTGGTAGCCTCACACCATAGGGACATCTCATCCCTATCGACAGTAAGTTGGATTCTAGTATTTTTATTTATTACTAAAATTGCTTGTACTCTTGATGATGGTCCACTACTGTGGACGAGAACGTTCGAGTCAATTTAACAACAGATTTATGTAATTGCTTCTATATAATATTAGGTCCTAGTTTCAGAATGGACAAATAACATGTGCAGCTCGCAAAATACATCTGGTTATACCATGGCATGTGCATTTTGCTTCTTCATATGTGTGTGGTCGTAGATATGCATGTTACAGTGAGTATGTGGAATCGTTTGCCTCGCTTGGACATGGTGAAAGAATGTCAGGATTGAGAGACTTTCTGAAACAGACGAAATTATCGTGATAGTCTTGTAAATCGTTTAAATTATCGTACAAGTATATTTTACTCTGTAAAACATCAATCAATTCGCTATGTTATGCAGAAAGGCCATTATTTTAATATTAAGCTCTTCAGAATGATGTACAAAATACAAAAAAGTTATATTATTTCATCAATTTAGACAAACTAACTGGTATCTTTGCTTTCGCGAATCGAAAATGTATTGCATTGGGTCAATAATACATTTCTCATTTTTCAAACTCTGAAACGTACATTTTTATAACAGAGTGATTTAACCAATCTAAATAGTTCTTACATCGTTAGCTGGTATGTACAATACGTTATCCCGCCCAAATATCTGTCAAAACGCATTGAAGTACAAACTATATGCAATGCAGTGATATATGGATATAGTACCTACATCTAGGAAGGACGAATTCTTCAGTCATTTATGTCAGTCAGCTAGCGAACAATTTGTAAAGTGTGACGACTCCAATATCCTGAAAATGTCCAATATTTGATAACATTACTGTTTTCTTAGTTGGTCTTAGGGCTAGCTATATCTGGGCAGGCGGTCATCTTGGATTCGAATATCGTATCTATTACCTCAAGCCTTGTTCCTTGCGCGGCAGCCAGGGAGGAAAGAATGCCAGAATATCCTATCCTTACCTTACCGCATAGTATACCTACTCCTAACTTCCGTCATATTCGTGCAAATCGTCATACGAATTCTCCGATTCCTTTTACTCGTAACGTGTTTTTGAGGATATGGTCGACGCAATCGATTTAGGTCGCGCTTTCACTGATCTCTGCCTGAATTCAAATCTTCAACACACGACGCAAGCGATTCGCTAACTATAAATTGTGCAGAAAACATTGGATTGCGTAAAATTTGACAGATAGCACATAAACAAGCGAAACTTTTGAAGCACACATTATTATTATGCAACAGTAAACAGATTAAAATATAACATATGTAATAATAATTTAATAATAATAATAACAATGACAGATCCATTCATTAGCGTACATTCTCACCTTATCAAAACAAAATAACAATAATACATAAGATAGGTAGGTACCTAATGATTCGCATTGTTTACATCCACATAGTTTAGTATATTGAAATCGTCTGTAGGTAAAATTAAAAACAGCTGTTGATTAAATACATAGATAATATTATTATCTACCTACATAACATACATAGTAATAAATGCAAGTACATATTACTATACCTATCATATATAGAAATTATATTTGTATGTATACATACCTGCTTAGCTTACTATGTAGTATATAATGTTGTTATATATTATGTAATATTATGTACCTAGCCCAATAAAACACACGCGACGATAAAATCAATCTGTCATAAATAATAACAAAACCACGTGGCCTCCTCCGCCTTATCCTGCATTACATTATATACATCTATATTACTATATACATATAGTAGGTAGGTATATAGGTACAATACTATATTATGTATAATAGTCGTGTGTGTGTTACTTAATTATCATATTATTAAGTATTATTTTCTTTCTCGGCCTCGCTTGAAACATCGACAATGTCCACGTTGTTTGAGATTTAATTGTTGAGATGTTTACTGGATTTACGTAATCGGTTGGAACTGCCGGAAGAAATTGCAGAACTGCAATGAGTAAACTCCCTCTAAATAAGCTGATGACAATCTAAGGCTGATCACTATAATACATATTATACAGAGAGAACAGAGCGCCACACTGCCCCATCTTACACACACACTTCTTGCTTCCGTCTTCTACTTCATCAGCTTTGTTCCCTTCACTTCGGGATATAGGCCTCTTGCAAGAGTTCCCTTTCAGCCCATCTCTTCTGGGGCCTTCCGACACCTTCCGTTTTCCCAATTTTTTTGCTTCCGTCAACTATGATTAATTCTGTTTTCGGATGACGTTTATGGATTGCTCTGTCTTTCAGAATGGCCTATTCGAGATTGCCTTCGAATACCACTCCTCTTGATGACTGTCTGATTCTGAGGAGAATATTTTTTAGCTAGTCACAGTATTATACGCGAATCTATAGTCGGGTTGGCTGGTAGAAATTGCCACCAGGCATTTTATTTTATTAATTCACTCATTTCCGGGTCCGAGCTTCTCCCCACTAGGCCACCCACTCCAGAAATTTGGGTGTTTGTGTGTTTTTCACGCTGTTTCTGCTAATAATGAAGGTGAAACTCCACAGAAGATAGGCCAAGTGTTGTATGGCCAACACCTATGACCTATACTCCTAGTGGCTTGTGGACTTTGTATGATTTGCACAAGGCTGCATAATAATATACGGTTGATTTACTTACGTATGTGCAACGTATTATAATACATAAGAATAATATGTCATACATGATGATGTGTTTGTAACTCGTAAGAAGGACCTGGAGTGGAGGGTCGGGGGGTTGGGGGGTCGTGTCACGTAACAGGTGGTCCATAAAGACATTCAATAAAAGGCTTTTGGGAAGAGAGGGGTGTGGGGTCGACCTACCTACCTAGTAAATGGTATATAACAACATTATATATCTACATACATAGTAAATACACGACTATGTAGTATATATTGTATTGTATGTGGCGCCAACGTCTATTTATTAGGTATCCCTGGAGAATGTAGAGTAATGTATTACGTTGTTGTATCATACATAGTTGTCTGATAACTGATGTTATCCAAGTATTCCACAATACCCTCCTAACCCCGATGCAATTACTACTATGTATGGTATTGATTGAGTATTGACATTTTCAGTACGTGAGAGTGAAACTATGTATCACAATTTGGCACTCGATCTCTGTAATACCGATCGATATTTTTATGACTAGGATTATTAAAACAAGACAGACAAATATGACAACGTAGCCCATCTTGATTTAATGGTAGATCACTTTTTTAGAGTTTACTGCTTAGAAATTGCAAATTTGCGCCAAGAGTATGGATATTGACATTTCTAAAATTTCCAAAAATGGGAGACCTTAGATCTCGACAACGTTACTAAATACGTTTCGGAAAAAAAATTGAGTAGATACATGAAACTTTAGATTTCTCAAAAAAAAGTTGTGAATAACACCTCTGATCTTTTTTCCGAAAGACAGAAACTCGTTTCCCGAAAGTCACGTTTTTTTTGTACTGATGATATGATATGCATTAAAATTTAGAGCTAGGCTAGGGAATAACTCTAAAAGTTTATTGATTCAAGCGAAATTAGCTCAAAAAAATTGAAAAAACGATATTTTTACCATTATATCATGCGATTTTGAACCTCAATGCCGTGGAAAATTACCATGACATCATAGTTGGATCGAGAGCCTTAGGTTCGCCCCAGTGAATGTTTTCTTACTGTTGTTATTGCGTTTTTATGTAATCCTTCGATTGAAGTGTCCAGTACAAATAAGTAAGTGTTCAACTCAAGAATCGAGAAGTATTCGTGTCTGTGTCTAGAGACGCGATTGAATCAGTTCTCTGTGCTTAGCCTGCAAGGTAAAACGTATAAAGTAAAACTCGATACTATGAAATAGTTTTTAAGTGACAGTTTTTCAGTGGAATTGTACTCATACCTAATAGGTACTATAGTATTTTACACATGTCTAAAAAATTAATGTGTTTACAACGATGTTTCCTACGTTATTCGTTTGTAGAAAATGCGCTGATTTCTCGTGTAGAAAATTGTTTTGTTTACCTCGTATTAATATTGCTTCACGATTCCTAGAAGCAGTCGACTATTTGGATTTTCCCCACTGACTATCACTTCTAGTTAAAATAATAATGATCACTTGCACAATCTTACTTTCTAGACCCACCCGGGGTTGTCATTGGCATTCGCAGCATAGTGAATCTGTCGTTGTTAGTCTGTAGTGCCAAAAAGTTTTAGTAGCTTTCGACGCCGAACCTGGCATTTAGTCTGGCATCATTTTTGGCGTGTAAATCGACGTGGAAAGCTTATATGTACAATCACTAGACGTGGCAGATCACCCGATAGAACGAATACATACCTCTGCTGTGTGGTCGTAAGGGGTTTAATATCATTGCTCACCTCTTGTGGTGTGACTTGAACCTTATGCTAATCATTCTGTGTTTACTTTTATCCGTAGTGTGATGTTGTACTATGTACTGTGCCCTAGGTGTATGGTAGTACATGGCAGTCAGCTGTGTGACGTATGTACTACATGATATATATAAACAATACCTGATTCCTGCTCTCGAGAGAATTCCATTCATCTTTTCCCCCTTCACACTCTATAGGTATGTAGTGTATAAAATGTATGTCGATATTATGCAGTATGCACTACACACACCTAACTAAACTTGCATCGCATCATATTATACCTACATAGTAGATGAGTTCAGTTAGGCATGCCTATACGTGCCCGTGAATTATAATGTGCATACCTATCACTGTGTGGTCTGTATTATACAAACCACCACACTTCACTATGTCAAATCCCAATATATTATTGTACAAGTCAATGCGGCATTGTATTGACGACGTGTATGTAGTATGTAGGTTAGTTATACATATAACAGAGAGAGAATTTCATTCCAGCGATTGTTTTTTTAATGTTTTTTTTTTGCCAATTCCACGGATTCCGCGTACGGTCGTCTGTCACAGTGAATCACTTTTGCGGGTACACATAATATACTGGCCGATATAACCACATGCCTACTTTGAATCGTATTGATGTCTTGATATTGTAAACACGCGTATGATGTGATTACAATCTTGTAGATTGGTTTGTACTGCAAATCATTTTCGTTCTTTCTCTCCACGCCGTCCTGTCACTCGCCAATCTCTTCACTTCCGTGTAGGTGGTACAGAACAAGCTCTCAATAATCTGGTCCATATAACTCGGGCGACCTCTCACATTACTGCCCTCTACCATTCCTTCTGCTATTGTGATGAGCAGGCCGGGGTGTTGCCTGATGTTACGGCCTATCCATCGCGTTTACTGTTGGGGAAATCTTATTCAAAATTTGACTTGTTGAATTATACAAAAGGATGTTGATTCATAATTTTCATAGCGTTTAGCTTTGTAGGTTTTCACGGTCCTTGTTAATCTCTTTTCATTCTTCTCGAGTGTAACGTGTGTAGGTTGTCGAGCTTTCGGCCCACTTGCTGAGGCCCTTCACTACATTAGTCCTGAAGATGGCCTCAGCAATTAGGCCGAAAGCTCTACAACCTACACACGGCACACCCGAGAAGAATGGAGAAGAGATTCGTAATGTTTGAATGTAGTTTACATTGTAATGTAGTACAGTTAGTATGCCTATGTAAGGCCCTGATGTATAGAGTCTACTACCGTCTAGTGATTTCATATTGCATAGTAGTAGAAGATCTTCAATACGAAATGACTAGGTGAGAGTGGTCACGACATTATTACCATTACATTATCAACACAATCACTTACATTACCCACTATTATATTATACCCATTACTTGTACTCTCCTCTGATACTTAGTACCTACTACCTACATAGCGTTGCAATGTTGCACACAGTGAGTCAGTACACCACACCACCACTAGGTATACTGGTATACATGACTCTATGCTGTTTCGTGTTGTTACATTCCTTGACACTGACATAACATTAGCATTACTACACTACATAACACAACATTACATACTGTTTCTAATCTCACTGCATATTGGTAATGGTATGTACTAGTTGGTTATATACACGATTATGATAATTGCATTTCAACCTACTAAGTGATGCTTGATTTGGTATTGAATAATAAGCAATGTTACGTTATTATACCTACATGTTTTCAATTATCTAATCCTACGTGCTTTTTGGTTTAAAATTAGAGATAATAATCGGACTATTTAGGGCGCCGTTTAGATCCAAGTGCACCTTACATTTTTCTTTACCACCACATAGGATCGTCATAAACAGTAAAAACAATAGATTAAATCATCTCATATGATCGTCACAAACAAAACAATAAAAATAAATTCAATCAGTTTCGGCTAACTCCCGTCCTTGGCTGACCAGTGACCGACCCGTAGGTATGCACAAAGAGGTGAGTCTTCAGCAACCTCCTGAACTCCTCCAGGCTACTACACTGTACACCTAACATCGAGTGTAAGGGCATTCCATAGGCTTGGACCCGCTCCACAGAATGCACGGTCACCATAACCCGTAGAGACGTAACGAATGTTCGGTTACTATTCGGTTTTCGGCCCCTTTTGGGAGTATTCTGTATTCGGCCGAATACCGAATGCCTAAAAACGGGAGAAAGAAATGATAAAAACACACAAAATTAATATTGTGTACCAGTAAATTCATGTTCGCGACGTAATAGATTTTGTAAAAAATGTAATGTATCTAAATATATGGTCGTGTATTTGTGTCTAAGTATTATCAAAGACCAATTATTTTATTACCGATATAAATTTCAGTTTTTAACGGTCAAATATTGGCAAGTTTTAGGCGATTTATTTCAGCGGGCCAGTCAGAGATAGGGTTGCCACCTTTGTAAGAGCGTAGACCCGGAGATTCGGAAAAAACGAATTTGTGACCATAGTTGACTTTTTTTTTTTTTTGGTCGACACCATGATTCCAAACCCGGGGATTTACTATGCTGACCCGGAGACCCAGTTTTTCTATGGGAGGGGGGGGACCGGGACCCCGAGTATTTTCCTTTTTTTTTTTTAGTCCTGACAAAAATTTCAGACCTGGAGATACACTATGCTAACCCGGAGCCCGGAGAACACCACTCAAACCCGTAGACTCCGGGTCAAACCCGGAGAGGTAGCAACCCTAGTCAGAGAGCAGGATGTGCGATACTTGGAATAATGTTGTTTGCGCGTCAAAATACTTACGTGCGTTAATCAGGCCGAATAATATTCGGTATTCGACTAAGGCCATTTGTTTGATGTTTGACTGGAATTGTTTGATACACAGTCGATGTTATTTGCGTTGAGCCATTATCGCAACAGCAAGAAGAAAACAAGCAGTGACGTCGGCCAATAGTAGATATCTTGTTTACAATGTCACCACATTAAAATCTGCTACGACAAATTTCATTATTGCGTATTCAATTATATGTACAAATTTATAGAGATAATAATTTACCGCGATATTACTTACGATTCTAGTACAAATACAATAGACACTTAGAGGTAAAACATGAATACCGTCCGCTCCATGTAACATTCGATGCCAGAATGATGTGATGTAGTACCTATATTATAATTAGCCCACATTGATAATACATAATATTAGTTAGTCAGTAGTTAGATAGATTGTGTAGATACCAGATAATGATATAATGAAGATGTTGTTTAGAGTTAGATAGTGTAGAGGAGGGAGGGCGAGGTGAGGTGTGTGATTGATGAGATGACTCAGCTGGTAATTGCTTTGTTTATTATTATTATCGTTATTATTATTTGTTTCCGAACAGCTGATGATGATTAGTGGGCGGGTCTCTCACTCCAATAATAATAATACAATCTTTCACACGTGTGCCGTATACCTGTACTGTATATAATATACAGATTCCTTAACATTATAATATTATGTATTATGTATGTATAAATAGTATACCCCACCCGGTAATTATTGTAATGTAGTGCGGTACCTACTTGCATCGTGTCGAACCTAGAATAAGAATAATAATAATAATATAATCAGCTGATGGACCTATATTGAGGAAGGTCAGTAATCTCAGTCTACTACTACTACTGCTACTCTACATAATACAATACCTATCTACCTACCCACCTTATGTATCGCCCCCTTTTCCCATTGTTATGTACCTACCTATCCCTGCTATGTACATAGTATATAAGACCAGCTTCCTATTATATAATAATAATAGTATGTATTGTGTAAACGACCCTTCTCACTCTCTCTCTCTCTCTGGTTTTTTTATTGCCTCCTTTATATTATTTCCACAAAAGTGAACCACCACTTGAACGATCAGCTGATTGTAATAATTACCCTCAATGAGTGACTGTGATTTAAGGAATTAAAGGAATACGTAATGATTGTAATGAAACGACTGCAACCTGTAATATGCTTTCATTGTATGACTTGTATTGTGACAAATTATTTGCAGTATTACACTGACTTCAACTATATGCTCTTCGTTCAATCTATTCTTTTCTTACGTACAATTCTACAGTTTTTCTTTTGTTTACCATATCCAGAGACAAGAATTTCGTGAACTTAAAAACTTGAAACCTTTTATGATCTTGAAAACCACAAAATGTGACATAGACAAAACTTTAGTAGTATTGGCTTTTTACCTACACAACACTTTCTTAATACGGTTGATAGGGTAAAATAGGGTCATAAATAACCAGAGAAGGGAATTTTGTGATCTTAAAAACTCGGAAACATGCGTATGTTTATATGTATGACACGGACACAACCCCGGTAGGAGTAGAGTAGGTAACTAAATCTGGGGTTTGCGTAGCTTTGCTAGAAACTTCTTTACAGTAATCTAGACGGTAAACTGTGAAGGAATCAAGGTTTTGGCTCGAAAGAACCAAAGGGTCACTAGAAACCTTCTTCAGTCGTCTAGTTAGAATGTACACCTTCGTGCGATAGTACTTTTGTTGTTCATTTACACTAGACATGAGCGCCACGCCGGCGCGCCGCCGCTGATCACGGTCGGCGCGCCGCCGCCGGCAAAACGCTTACGCCGGCGGCGTGGGATCCGTGTAACTAAAAGTATTTATCCTGCGTTTCTTTAGACAAAAATCGAAATAAGTACTTTACCAGTTAAAAAAAATTAAGTATTCAGCTGTGGCGACGCTAGTATTCAGTAATTATATAAGATATCGAATAATGACTAATGCAGTGTTAACCCATTCCGTCGTCTCAATTTCGTTCATTTGGTTTTGTATAAAAAAAAAATCGGGGAATTTTCTGTGTCTTATTTATTCAATACTAAAACAAGAAATAGGATGAGATGGAGGTATTAATAGTTTGGTTCTTCGTGGTGGAAATTAAATGAAAAACAAACGTTTTTTTATGTAAGTAATTTTATGTTTTTCTGATCGATTTTTAGGACAACAGTCGATTTTACCACGCTGAAATTTCTAAACCACGTGAATTTTGGCAGAATATCTGACCAAAATATGCGGCTTTTCGGTCAACCGTTCTCTCTTTTCAATAGTTTAACCTTTGATTATCGAAGTACCTAATCAAAATTATTTTTATTCCACTTGACTAGATTCGCTATACTTTATTCAATACAACACTGTGGAAATAATAGTGACTCCTTTTCTCTTGACACAAAACGATATTCATTTGGTAATTTTTGACGTTTACGATCTTCAAAGTGTCAAAATGTGAATATAATTAGATATTTTAACGTTAAAATCCAATTATTTCGCTCACCCAAGGCTGCATCTTAATAATAAAAAAAAATACTATCCCCTAACGTGGTTTCTCAGAATGTGATTACAGACTACTCTCAAATTGTAATTTATCTTTCCACCGGTAAGCATTACGTATTTTGGTTGATATCATTATTAATTTATGCACTTTTCGACGAAAAACACCACAATTTATGTTTATTTATTAATTATCCTTTTTTTACACACAATAAGATAGTTTTATTAAATTACCCATCCACTACAAACAATAGCACATATAACACAAATGTTTTTACAGCTTACCTATGCTCAACCGTAGTTCTTGGATACATTGGAGTTTAGGATTTCGTGGAAGGTCGACCTCGTCATCGCAATTCAAGACTTTATTTCAGAGTTTCAATTCACTCACCGTTTAACTCACCGCCCAAATACTGCCAAATGAGAAACCTGTTCGACTGCACTACTGCCCATAATGAGGCTCATTCTGACGCGTTTGACTTTATGGCTTAGTTTATTTTAATCTGTCCTCCAGTACCATGAAAAAGCAATAATGAAATTTTCTCAAATATTTCATTCATTTGGTTTTCTAATATTTCGTTCATTTGGTTTTGCATAAAAAAATCGGGGAACTTTCTGTGTCTTACTTATTCGATTCTAAAACAAGAAATAGGATGGGATGGGGGCATTAATTATTTGGTTCTTCGTTGTGGAAATTAAATGAAAAACCAACGGTTTTTTTATGTAAGTAACTTTATGTTTTTTTGATCGATTTTTAGGACACCGGTCGATTTTACCACGCTGAAATTTTTAAACCACGTGAATTTTGGCAGAATATCTGACCAAAATATGCGGCCTTTCGTCTTTTCGGTCAACCGTTCTCTCTTTTCATTAGTTTAACCTTTGATTATCGAAGTACCTAATCAAAATTATTTTTATTCCACTTAACTAGATTCGCTATACTTCATTTGTTTCAATACACCACTGTGGAAATGATATAACGACTCCTTTTCTCTTGACAAAACGATATTCATTTGGTAATTTTTGAGGTTTACGACCTTCAAAGTGACAAAATGTGAATATAATTAAATATTTTAACGTTAAAATCCAATTATTTCGCTCACTCAAGGCTGCATTTCAATAATGAACGGTGCCCTTGGGGCGATTTGTTCGCTAAACGGCGCCTAAAGTTGTCCGATTATTATTATTATTATTATTAATAAAAAAAATACTATCACCTAACGTGGTTTCTCAGACTGTGATTACAGACTACTCTCAAATTGTAATTTATCTTTCCACCGGTAAGCATTACGTATTTCGGTTGATATTACTATGAATTTTTGCACCTTTCGACGAAAAACGCCATAATTTATGTTCATTCATTAATTATCCTTATTTTTACACCTAAAGTAACATCACAAAATAGAAATTACATAATTTTATTAAATTATCCTTCAACTACAATCAACAGTACATAAAACACATGTTTTTACAGCTTTTGCTCAAGGAGTTTTGGATTTTGTGGAAGGTCGACCTCGTCATCGCAATTCTAGACTTTATTTCAGAGTTTCAATTTCACTCATCGTTTAGCTAACAGCCCAAATATTGCCAAATGAGAAACCTGTTCGACTGCACCACTGCCCATAGTGAGGCTCATTCTGACACGTTTGACTTTATGGCTTAGTTTATTTTAATCTGCCCTCCAGTACCATGAAAAAGCAATAATGAAGTTCTCCATTATTTTTCAAATATGGGCTTTTATTTTACTTCGTTATTGAAATAATCATAGTTTTTCAAAATTAATAAATCGATTTTATCATTATCCTTTTCACATATGCGTATTTAATCATTTAAAACAATAATGCCAAAAAATCGAATGCTCCCCCCCACTTTGTATTCACGCCGCCGGCGTGGCGCCGCCGCCGGCAATTTTAGACATGGGCGCCGCCGCCGGCTTTTTTGCAGCCGGCGCACATGTCTAATTTACACTAACTGAATGGTAAAATGATAGACTCAGATAACTTCAACTCGGGTGTTAGTATCCTTTCGCATAACATAATATGTAATACCACGAGACTATTAAGTTTATTGAAGAGAAGATGTGTATGGTAAAGTAGAATGTACAGGTGGTTGTGATGGGTACATAGTATTGTATGTATAACTATGTAGGACTGTATGTTTTGTTATGATTTGTTTGGCACGTGCATCCGTGTCCCTTAGTTGGATGTTGTCATGTGGATTGTTCAATCATCTCCATGTATCTATTATATATCTACTATACTATATAGTGATGTGTGATACATGTCCTACTAATATACCTTGTTATTGTACACCATTTATTAACCACACGTTTCATTATTAACTACGCACAGTTCAATACCCTTTAAATACTTAATGTTGTTATTTGCACTATTGTGGATGTGACGTACCTATAGATTAATGTAGTACATGCTGCATATTATATGTATTTACAAATATTTTTTTAATAATATGTGTAATACAAATTATTCTTCTTCTTCTCTATGTGTCCTGTCGGGTTCCCCTGATGTTGACGACCACTTGGGAGAACGCCTCTCTATGCGAAACAGCTCCTCCACAGTCCTGATTCCGGTCCACTCCCGAATGTTTCGAAGCCAGGATAGCTGCTTCCTTCCGACCACTCTACGGCCTTCTATCTTTCCTTTCATAACGAGCTGGAGAATGAAGTAACTTTCTCTTAGGATATGGCCAAAATATGATTAGGCATCCCAAACTTTACACAGGTGAATGTAAGCGCTACCATCGTCGATCAGTTTGATCATAAAATGTACGGACGATCATACATTATCTTCTTCTCCAGTCTCAATCCTGCGGATTGGTTTGCAGCAAATTCTTACATCTTGATCTCCATATCTTATGGATTGTTATCTCAATTCAATCAATAGCTGTAATTACATGAGTACTTCATTCCTCTATAAAACTCACAAAAGTATTCCACACAATTTCCTCAAAGATCTCGTTTGCTAGAAATTGCAGCATTGCGATAAGCTCGACCCAGTGAACGAAAGTCATGGTATCTATTACATGTAATGTTATGTATGTATTTCCGTATTTTGTTCACAAAAAATGTGAATAAATAAGCAAACTAGCACTATAGTATTCATTTCAGATTCTTTCCACTTCAGCCTCATGTCTAGGGCCCACGTTTTGTTAGTAATCAATCTAGCGTACGATTTTCTTCAGTTGGTTATACTTAATCCGAATCATCTGTAGGTTCATTTCAAATCTTTCTCACGACTGTAAATAAGTGAAACCTCTATTTTTGTAAGTTTAACAAAAAATAGCTGATTTTTTGACGACGACGCTGCATGAAGAGCATTTTGGCAGTCATATAGTGACAACACCTGTAGTATTTCGAGAGAAATGTCATTATTGCTAGCAAGTAAAATTGTAGTTCCAAATTCTTTCTTATTCCAGTGTGTATTGTGCTAGTAATTAGCTTATATAGTATTCTAGTAGATATTAGATAAGTGTGCAGTATACATGTACTCGTATGTATTATAGAACACCCCCTCCCTGGTGTTGGCATAATAATCATTAAACTATAGTAATTACCAACTTGTTGCTTCTATTCGACACACAATCGTATTATGATTAGTTATTTATTATTAGTACTTATAATAATAATAATAATACATTTAGTATACGTAATCTCTAATTACATAGTTGAGTCTATTCCTGTGATATCCGTAATATCTGGATAGGTAAATTTTTCCCAGTATTATTAGGCTGATGAGTTTATATGTCAATTGTCAATCATGATTCATGAATGATAATATGTAGACTCTTCTGGCTGATAATGGGTACTGAGAAGTGTGTTGGCCGTGACTCCGCGTAAAAAAATAGTTATGATGGCAAAGTTCTTTTTTCTTCCTCAATACAGCATTCTTCACCTCGTCATCCCACCATGCATCACCTTTCTTTCTTCCTACCACCGCTTCTCCACATACTTCTCTTGCACTCTCTACTAGCACCTCCTTCATAACATTCCATAGTTCACTCGTCGAGCGTTCCTCATCATCATGTATTTCAAGCCTTTCATCCCTAACATTCTTCTCTTCCAGTTTTTCAACTCTGATTCTCCGGACAGGTTCCAACTTCCGTACCCTCGAGCGCCAACCGGCGAACAAATCAACCCTTGTTATCACAAGGAAGTGATCCGTCCACAGTCCGGCATCCCGAAATGCTCGGATGTTCTTTGTCGCCTTCCGGAGTTCAGAGTCCACACATACAAAATCAATCATTGACCTTTCAATACGGTCAACTTTCTTTCTATGCCAGGTGTACTGGTTAATCCCCTTGCGATCTCTCTCCGAATTAATCCAAAAAACTGTAAACGCGTTTCAATTTCTGTACATCTGGGTTTTTCGACGCACTTTATCCGCTTTACACTGTCCTCTTAACGTTAAATGTTCTTCAGAATTATCTTCCCATCGTCTATGGATCCCATACCATCACACGGCTTCGGGGCAAACAAATAAATCTACATTATTTTCACATTAATTCTATTTCAATCACCCGTGCTATTTATAAATTACCGCAATTACATTTTCTGTACATAACATAATACATACAATAAGATGATGTAAGTATATGTATGAACTTACTATGTATATTGTATGTAGTCCTTTCTCCACCTCTCGTCTTGTAATTTATTATTTGTTTACCTCCACAAAGTAGGTACTTGCAAAGTCTTACTGTGTTATATGTTATGTGGTTATGTATACTACACTGAATACATAACAAGTTATACTATTTGTCAGTGACATACTGCACTAATCAATTATTATCAGATATGCTCTGTCTATCTATACCCTCACGCCACGTCCCTTGCAGGGTATGCAGAGAGAGGACAGAGCGCCAGACACCCCTATCCTTACACACACTCCTAGCCTCCGTCACATTCATGCATGAAGTCATACACGCTCTCCGATTCCCTTTACTCAAAACGCGTCCATCCTTGAGGATCTGGTCGACATGATCGGACCAGGTCAGTCTCGAGCGGCCGTGCTTCCTCACCCCTCTGCGCTCACTCAAATAATGCAACTAGTAATTACAATATAATAGATAGGTAGGTATGTAAAATCAAAGAAATACATAATAGGCAGTAAGTACCTAACAACCATAAACTGCAGTAAGTATCAAATATATATCTACTAGGTATGTTAAAAGTTAAAATCAACAATAGTACTTACGATGTTTTGTTGATGCGTGTTTCATTTCATACAAAATTATGTAGATAGATGGTCGTTTAATGCTAATATCGGAGGGAACTCTGAAGGAAAATGCGTTGATAAAATATCAATGTTCTCAATAATAATGAATTAGTTTGCCAGTCTCTCGACTCTATACAAAATGTAACTAGAATCTCCAGTTCCTATCTGTATTCAGTGTTGTGTATTATTCTACCAAACATCGCTTCTCTCTATGCCCCATGGCCTATAATACTCTACTCACCATACTTTAGTCTTTCCTCTCTACATTAGTCGTCTTTTGGTAAACAACTCTGTCCGCTCGGTTTGAAATTTGGAACGTGGCGCTAAACTAATATCTGATGATAACGGCCGCTCCATACAAAATGTATGGGGCTCGTTGCCGCAACGGGCGGGCGGCCGACTCGCGTACCCCAGCCGTGGCGAGGTTAGCTACGGACGAGTCCATGTTACCCCAGCGAGGGGCGACCAACGCAAAGTACGATCGGAACAAAGTCTCAAGGGGCACTGAACAAAAAGGTTCAAATTATATTCAAATGTTCGTTTACGAGAACGTTGTATAGAGTGAAACTTTTTTGTTCTGCGCCTTCCGTTTTGTCGTACATCGCTATAATGTTATCTGTCAATGTATGCGCGACTGAGTCGCTGTTGTTCGGTGCTTGATGTTGTTTTTCTACGTTGGTTGGTATTTTATTGCGATTGCGATTAAGGCCGGAGTCTTATAGCGAGATAGAGCAAAACAACCGTATAAAAAATATGATAAACAACTTGATAAAGACATCGCTACGGCGGCCCTGTGTAGCTTAGTTGTTTCATTTTGTAGTTAGATATAGGTAGGTACTATATTATATTATGCGGCCGGTTAATATATTATTGCCATTATCATTAGTGACACTTGTCGAACTTTTACTCAGAATTGGAGGGAAAAACAAAATAACGTGGGGATAGAAAGAACGTCAGGTTTTGTTTCGATTTTCGAATGAGAGTTTCGTATGGAATGTTGTTTTGTTATCAATACTGAATACATACCTACAATATATGTAGAAGGGTTCCGTGATGATAATGTTACGAATAAAGTGTGGAATTGTTTGCGTTAGTATTGGTTTTGGTGTACTTCTCTCATTCTTTACGACTCGTGAATACGATAACTGAAGGTATTGCCGAAATGTTTGCACAATTAATAGCATTCTACTCTGAAACTTGTGAGTAGGTACTTATACTGTACTTTACTTATAACAATTTTATTCATATGATGTATAAATTTCTATTTAGATGTGGAATTATTGTGACCGGGGTCTTTTCACGAGTAGTAAGTCCCGTAAAAGTCATGTGATGGGAAAAACCTCACCACACGATGTTATGTTACATACCTACAGATGTGACGTCACTAGGGTTTCCAGACAATTTTAATCCCCCCCATACAATTTTACTCTTTCCAAAAATACATACTTACACAATTTGCGCCACAGGCGAAGTTTTTGATAATGAGTTCAGAAGAGCGATATTTTCCCGGAACGAAATTTACTTGCATAAGTAGTTCAAAACAGTATACAGGGTGTTTGATAGATGGATGTATATATCTTCAGAGGAGATAGTAGAGGTCATTTGGGATCTTTTGAGCCAAACTTAGTTTAGTCGAAAGTCGCACGGTTCTCGAGTTATTCGAGATTTTAACTTTTTATCGAAAAACCCCGAATTACTCAAGATTTACCCCAATAGTTTCGTAAGTATAGGTACCTACTCAGTTCTGTAATTATTTTTTGTTTCTTGAATATGTGTTTGGTCTACTAAAATTATTAGTTTCAATCTAAAGAAACTATAATGATAAAAAAATATCGGATTAAAGTTTCGATAAATAATTATTTCAAAAACGAGTCACGATTTTAGATGAGATTTTCCTTAGGAAGGAAATTGCCTTAAGTTTAACAAATTTGGAAAAAACTTCTCTGATTTATGCTCTTTCAAATGATGTACAAAACATGATAATAAAACATTAGTTTCATAAAGATATGATACAATAACTTCATGAGATCACTGCTAATTTAAGAGAATTTCCATACAAGTTTGAAAACATGAAATCGAAAGAAATGTATTGTTCAGTATGCAACCTGTTCCTATCAGTGGCGTATATAAGATTTCATTTCGGGGGGGGCCCGATCTAATATTTGTACAGTATAAAAATTATAATAGCGCCGCAGGCAAATTTTTTTCGTGAATGTAAGTGAAAAAGGTCGTGTTTTAGGTTGGTATCAACATTTTGTGCACAAAATACAAAGAAAAATAGCGCAATTGAATAATGTAAACTTGAGTAACTTTCATGTTTTATAGTAACGTTTTTTAAAGAATTGTCCAACATTTCGGGGGGGGGGGCCCGGGCCCCCTCGGCCCCCCCTTATATACGCCACTGGTTCCTATGGTAAATATCAAAGGACTGTTCGGTTTTTTCAATCGGACCTCAAGAAGTTCAACACGATCATATAGGCTTATCAATCACTTGCTTTTTTTTCATTAAGTCCTTCAAGGGACTATAATCCTTGATTATTTTCGTTTTTACGTTACCGTCTACTTTTTGTTTTTTTGGTTTTCATGGAATTCTCTTCGAAATTTGTACCCTCGCCGCTCTACGATTTTTCTTTGCCAAGGTCAACAGTTTTAGTCTTTGTAACTTTTCCTAGGGACCCCCCAGAAATTACATCAACAATTTTTTTCATCAAGGGGGGGGGTATTAATTTTGTCGAGTTTTTTTGTCCAACGTATCTGGCAACTCTACGTGCACAGTACACTACACAATGTGTAGGTAACTTCATTGAGGTTTAGTTTAGTTAACTAAGTAAACATTATCATTGTTTTCTCACTTCACGCACGTGGTGTCTGATTGAGTTTGTTTTCATTTGGCATCATCATAACATAATACTAATAGTAATTATATACCTACCTATCTAGTACCTATTGAACATTCTCCTCTATAGAAATGTGTCGATATAACTAGTAACTACCTACACTGTCCTACACTCTACAGACTAGGTAACAATACTAAAGACAACAGCTGATTTCTATTTATAGTGCATCAGATAATCAATTACTGTAGGCAATTGATAATCCGCAGTGTTTGTTACCTACTGCTGAAAGTATATCGTATGACAGGGACTGCCAATCTTTTCAGCAGCCGGGCCAGATTCTAAAAATGAGATTGCCTAACAGGCCGCACAACTATTTTTTTAATGTAAATTTTCCGGGGGGGTGAGTCTCACCGGGCTTGCGGCTATGCCGAGTCCCCCTCGATGATCCTCCGCATAGCTGCGTGTACCTACTTAATGTGCTGGCACCGTGTCATCTTCGTCTCTTAGGCCGGGTTTCCACCTACAAGAAGTGTCCGACAGTCTGTCAGACAGTATCTTGCAGGTGTAAATTACGGAGTTTCTTGCAGGTGTAAATTGCAGGTCAGACAGTATCTTGCAGGTGTAAATTACGGAGTTTACACCTGCAAGATACTGTCTGACAGACTGTCGGACCAGGCCTTACACTAGAATGTCCATCACTAGGGTCTCCGACTTGCATATTCCATCCTTCAAGAGTAAGTTTACCGCCTCACCATCATATGAATAGTTGAATACACTTATTATAGAGTTTGTTAATGCTAATAGGAAGTTATGTTAGCGCCGGTAGTTGGTACCTATAGTAGGTAGTGTGTATTACTATTTGCAACAGACGACCTTGAACGAGGTGACAACATTACTTATAGTATTTAAGAGTAGGTAAATGGTATATTAATATAAATAGTACATTGTTATATAAGTAAGTAATATACCTATGTAGTCAGATAATTCACATATAGTGTAGGTATATGTATTACCGCGTTATCTCGACCTATTAACTTATATATTATTGTTGTTACGAGTTTATAAATAGCTCGGTATTATATATTATTACATAACACGGGTTAATTTATTGTTTTGTATATTATGTATGTATATGTACTGCATATATATAGGTAGGTGTAATGTGTATAATTAGTTTGGCGCCATCGAGTCTGTGAGAGCTTCCTATTCGTTAGTGTATCGTCATCTCTCATATACAATATTGTAATGCATTACACAAATTATACTACCGACAGGTATATATATGGGAGACTAGCCTAATAGACCGGTGAAGTTACAATAAAAAAGGGGGTATAGCGTAGATAATTGTCGGAAAGCTGGAAACTATTTTAATCCCTTCATTAACATGCAAAGAAGGTTTCTTGAAGTTTGCACCAATTTTCTGGTTGTGCTAAGTACAGGGTGACCCATAAACCGAAAAAATTATGTATTCTTTTCAGTTTTTCAGTAATAACTTCTAAACAATGCTTTCGAGGAAAATGGTGTCTGTTTATAAATTAAAGTACATAATATTCCGTGTCGTTTGAGCATAAATACTTCTTTGTACTTCAAAAATTATTGTGATACGGACACTGCCAAGTACATATTAATTTTCTTAACAAATTGAAATATTCGTATTTTTCACTTTTGTTGTTGAATAACTCCCCAACTCAGGTATTTACGGTAATATTTTACTAAAAAAAATTAATTGTGAGTCAATTTTCTCTAACTTGTGATTAAAAGTTTAGACCTTCAACACATAGTTTATGATGCACAGGTGTTTAAAGAGAGACGAGTGAAAATAAGATATTTACTAAATGATAGATTTAGATATGTCAAAGGTAAGCTAATTTAAATTTTACGATTCCATTTTAATAAAGTATAGTTTTGTCAAGTAAAATTCAAATTTTCAATACTGTTACGCCACTGCCTAATATTTTATATCGAAAAGAGTATTTTTTTATATTCATTGGTTTTATTAAAATATCTACTAAACAGTTAGTGTTATGAAAAAATATTTATCTCATAATTTATCTAAAAAAGGTTCTCTATATTATACTTGAAAAATAATTTATCTAATTTAAATACTAAGTGAGGTAGAATTGATTAAAAATGGTATATAAAAAATAAGTTCATACATGCCGTCACTTTTTGTTAAATTACTTCTAAACCAAGCGGTGTAGCGTAAATCCATTAAATTGCATTTAAAGCGAAATAAATTTCCTATAAAATAAGTGCAATAAAATTAATTTGGGAGTTGTAATAAAAAAGTACTAGATGATCAATATCAATATTTTGTAAAATAATTCCACGCTTCCCATACAAAATGTTCCAGCATAGCAACGTGCCTCTAAACAAAATCAACTTTGATAATCTAGTACTTTTTTATTATAAATCACAAATTAATTTTATTATACTCATTTTATAGAAAATTTATTTAGCTTTAAATTTAATTTAATGAATTTATACTGCACCGCTTGGTTTTGGAGTAATTTAACAAAAAGTGATGACATGTATGAATTTATTTTTTATATACAATTTTTAATCAATTCTACCTCACTTAGTATTTAAGTCAAGAAATTATTTTGCAATTATAATATAGAGAAATTATTTTAGATAAATTTCGATACAAATATTTTTTTCCTAACACTAACCGTTTAGGAGATATTTTAATAAAACCAATGAATGTAAAAAAAATACTCTTTTCGATATAAAATATTAGGCAGTGGCGTAACAGTATTAAAAATCAGATTTTAATTAACAAAACTATACTTTAATGAAATGGAATAGTAAAATTTAAATTAGCTTATCTTTGACATATCTAAATCTATCATTTAATAAATTTCTTTATTTCACTCGTCTCTCTTTAAACACCTGTGCATCATAAACTATGTGTTGTAACTTTTAATCACAAGTTAGAGAAAATTGACTCACAATTAATTTTTTTTAGTAAAATATTACCGTAAATACCTGAGTTGGGGAGTTATTCAACAACAAAAGTGAAAAATACGAATATTTCAATTTGTTAAGAAAATTAATATGTACTTGGCAGTGTCCGTATCACAATAATTTTTGAGATACAAAGAAGTATTTATGCTCAAACGATGCAGAATATTATGTTCTTTAGTTTATAAACAGACACCATTTTCCTAGAAAGTATCGTTTAGAAGTTATTTCTGAAAAACTGAAAAAAGTTCATAATTTTTTCGATTTATGGGTCACCCTGTACTTAGCACAAGCGGAAAATTGGTGCAAACTTCAAGAAACCTTCTTTGTATGTTAATGAAGGGATTAAAACAGTTTCCAGCTTTCCGACAATTATCTACGCTACAAAGCTAAATTTCCTGGGCTATAAAATCACACAGGGTAAGCGAATGTTGTACGATTGTTCTTGCATGCATGTCAAATATGTATAAATTGGTAATTTTTGAGCCTTTACTGGTCCACTTGTTGTTAATGTTCTACTGTATATGATTTTTGTGAGACTGTCTGTGCTTTAGAAAATAAAATAAAATAAATAAAAAACAAAGAATTGAAAATATTTATTGAAAAATTATAATACAGTGACATGTTTTAAAAAAAAAAAAAAAAAAAAAAAAAAAAAAAAAAAAAAAAAAAAAAAAAAAAATGGACGTCTTCAAATATCTGAATGTCTCCTTTACCCAATTTCACTTTAAATGATGTAGGTACATACATGTGTCATTCTACTCCCTCTGATACTACTTATGTTTGCAAAAATCACAAATGTACATTTTTGGCATAGGTACATTAATTTAGTAGGTATGTCATTTTACCCTCTTGGTTCACAATCTTTTCGGAATAACTTTTCACCACAGGCACGTCACACGGTATAACTTCTTACAACCGTTTAACGGAGTTACCTTTCTACAAAAGTTCAAAATTACCCTCTGTCAAATCTGTGCTCTCTATTTTTTGAGGAACACACAGTATGTCAGATTACACTAGTATGTCATTTTAGGCCAGGTTCCCCAACATAAGGTATTATTATTATTGATTGTTATCGTGTAGGTACCTAATATGTAAATTAGGGTCTGACATAATAATATAATCGATCGATTACCCGATATTGTAGGTATTGAATTAATTATTATATATTCTGCTCCTTGGATTTATTTGTATCTCTCTGTCTGAAGACTCTAAAGTCAGGATCACTCGTTATTGTATCTATATTATTGGGTTGCATTCCTGCGCGTGACATTCATTGTTTTGGTATCTTTCACTTATCAAAACACTACAGCTGATCAGATGTATCTCCATTCTCTATACATATTCCACGTATTCATCTTTGTTAGTTGATCTTTCTTTGACTTCGCAATGTAGGTACTTAGGCTGGAGTTCACCAACTTCTTGGGTGAGGAATAGCGGAGATAGGAGCCACATTATTTTTCATACAAAATTTGCGCTATGTGGCTCCTATCCCCGCTATTCCACACCTAAAAAGTTGGTGGAATCCAGCCTTAGTCTCCATGTATTTTCTTATGTGGACAGGTTTTATGATATCTCAAATTCTTTCTGATATTTTAATATTAGTTTTTTGCAAAAAGTGTGTTGGTTCTTTTAAAAACTGCCTAAGGAGCTGACGTGTAGTGGACGATATAGAATTCTTCACGATTATCACCAGAAAGTCCCTAATAATATTGTGTTTTATTATCTGCAGTTCTATGTGCAATATGCATAATATCTGTCATAATCATCAAGTTTTTTATTAATGTTGTAATTTGTCTTGTTTCAGGAATTGTCGGGTCAAAATAGTAATGACAGCAGTAGCGGCGGCGGCGGTGGCGGGGGCAGCCGCGAGGCGCTCCTGAGACCCTCGCCCAGCCCCACGGGCTCCACTGGCTCCAGGTCCATGTCACCTGCTGTCGGTAAGTTCATCTCATAGTATTGCAGTGTAATGTATTCCTAGAGATAAGATATGAGAGAGTTGTGATGGATAGGTGAGGAATAGCGAAGACAGAAGCCACCTAGCACAAAGTTATCTCCGCTATTCCTCACCTGAGAAGTTGGTGAAATCCATCATATGTGTGTGAGAAGAATTATGAGTTGAGAAGTTGTGTGGGATAATACGGAGCTAGGCTAGGTGTAGTACATGGTAGGTACATGGTATTTAATGAATGTGATGTGGTATATAATATACTTGCTAGGTATATGGTACATAATGTGGGGTGGAGGGGTGATGGTACCACCCCCTAGGTACAGGGTAGGTAGACATTGTCTAGGATGCTGGTGTTAAAGCAGACGGGATTCCCTGGCATTGACCCATATATTCCCAGAGCCGTGGGGGTGACAGGGGGCAGGGGGCATCCATCCAGCCCTGCTTTCAAAGGGTAGTTTTTATTTTTTCCCCTCCGGTTTTGTGTGTGAATGGGAAATCGGCGGCTGAAGGGGGAAGGAAGGAGAGAGTAATGGGTGATGGGGTGGTGAGGTGGGATCACCCCAGGGTGGCATCCGATTGTTGGTCGGTCTGTAGGTGTGTCGGGGTGGCTCAGATTGGATAGATTGTATGCCGACAGTTTGCTAATGTGACCCACCATGTACTCTTGCAGCCAGCCACCTTATTATGTACTCACTACAGTACTCACCTAGTACATACCTACTTTATATGTTTCTTCACCCACTAACTTGGTTTCACAACAAACTCTCCGAATGAATGAACCCTATGTATGTACTATGTATGTATATAGTGGTACACCTTGTGTAGTATATACTTACCTAATGTAATACATAACCACGAGTATGTCTCATCTCATCCACTCGGGTTATATTATTATTACGTATTCTGTCTATCCATCCCTACATTTCCTACTGTACATACTTCATTCGTATTCCTATAATACATCTTACTCTACCATCTACTGTTTGTTTTGAACGACAGAAAAAAATTACAATCTAAATTATGCGAAAGAAAAAGATGAATGAGAAGCGTGTTACGGAAATTTTGCGAACACCTGCCGTGCCGGACTGTCGAAAAAATGTGTTGATAAAAAGAGTGGAGCGGGGGTCGTATAATTCTCATGATCTTATTTCACTTAGAACTGTCTTCGCGAAGTCCGAAAGTTTTCATAAAAAAGTCTATACGTATCTACTAAGTTGCTTGGGTTTTCTACAGTACTTGAGAGAAATTCGAATCTTACAACCCGATCGTCTGAAGTTAACATTCTTGTATGTCTGTTATAATGTAGCTTGAGTGAATTCGGAGTTATCTACATGTCTCAGTTTAATATATAAAGTAGTTAGATATACAGCAAAGGGTGGACTTTCCATCAGGCTTATGACTGATAGTCGGCTGGCTTTTAATGTAATCACTTTACACTTGATTAACATTCACCAGTCCATCCATTTGCCGTGGCCGAGAATCGAACCCAGACCTCCATCAAAGCGTTCACATGAAGCCAGCCGACGATCAGTCATAAGCCTGATGGGAAGTCCATCCTTTGTTGTATATGTGTTGAGATAAATACTTGTAATACTTACTATGATGAGTATCTCACTCTGTAGACAAGTCTGCCCTGTAAATTGTTACTTATTTCTCAGAATCATAAGTTTTCTATAAATAATTATAGACAATCTTTGGTAGACTACATTTATACAGAATTTTTCCTTATGTCTTATACATAGTGATGATGATGTGGTTACAAGATTAGTTTGCACCGAGCATTTTCGTTCTTTCTGTCCACGCCCCTCTCTTCACTTGCGTGTAGGTTCTACAGCGCACGCTCTCAATAACCTGGTCCATATGACTGGGGCGACCTCTCACATTACTGCCCTCTACCATTCCTTTTGCTATAGTACTCGTATGTAAAGTGTCTGAAATACTTATTTTTCTTCTTCTTTCTCAGCTGTTTTAATTCCAATGCTGGACATAGGCCGCCTCCCCTTTGACTTTTCACAGATCCCTATCCTGGGCATGCTCCATCCACTTGCTTCCTGCGATTCGCCTCACATCGTCAGACCATCTTGCCTGAGGTCTTCCTACGCTCCTTTTGCTTGTTCTGCTTGCCACTCGAGAATCTTTACTTGAATGTAAAAATACTTACATGGAACAAATTCTATAAGCAACCAGGCTGACCCTTGGCACTAAATATTATTACTACTGTTCCTCTGTGTATTATATTTTTATAATTTCAAATCGTATTGTAATGATAAACATGATAGGAATACAAAAATATAATTTGGTTGAATATTACAATAATTTCCTGTATTATCATTTGTCATGCTAACATTGATGTCATGACACGGAAACTTCTCTGTAATACTAGCTGTAACCGGCAAAAATGACGCGGTTTTAGGGGTAGGCGGAGAGAACAGATTAGCAGACCTTCCTATCCTTACACGTGTGTATATATATAAATAAATTAAATATATTTTTTATTTAGCGTAGTATTTTCTACTCTACTTAGTTTTGTTATATTTCCCAATTCATTTAATAAAATAAAACGTACAAATCAAACATTAACAGAACTCGTTCACCTGGTAAACTCAATATATCCCAAAAAATTTAACCGACATCAATAATTGATGACTGCTCAAAACACCTACCTACGCTCGTATGCTCACAATCCCAATGAATACAAAAGGTTGTGAACAACGATATGTATTATATTGCGCCATATTATTAGGTATATCAAAAATGTAGTAGGTATTGACCGAAAAATTCTTTACCAAAATTGAGATCGCAGCGATCACGATGTTTTTTTAATTTTTCGTATATACTTGAACAACAGGGCCTATTTCCACCAGAATTATGTGAGTTGATGAATAGTTACAGAACAGACATATCCAGTCATGCAATGTTGAGTCTCACTCATATCAAACATACCTGTTGTGTTTGTGTTGACTAATTAGTGATACTGTATCGGATGTTTACTAATAAGATGCGAAATGATTCACCGTACGTTTAATTATATACCACATGGGTAGGTAGTGTACCTGTATCTCTACCTAACATATACATACATACATAGCATTATGTACTACATATATTGTAATGTACAATGAAAAACACGTGCTTCGGTATATAGATATGTAGCTACCCAGGTATATAGTATAATGTATATCGATACGTTATATAGACTAAATCAGCTGTTTTATTATTGTTATGTATATTATATACCTAGATAGGTAAATAATATATAGTAACGACAATGATAATTATCAATTGTTGGTGGATACCTAATGACTATGTATATTGAAGCAGAGGTCATTCACCCTGAATGATCTTGATTAGTAGTATTATTATTGCTAGGTAGTAGGTATATCTATATTTAGAATTGGCTTATATAGATTATTCGCTATAAATATAATATCTTATATCTACCTACTAATAATGTAATCAACGCTAGGTATTCGATCTAATGAGAGATTTCAAGGTTACCTGACCCAGCTTGTTAGAGATATAGAGATGATTATGTAAATTTATAAATTACTAAAGTCTCCAGTGCGGTTTTTACTAACTGGGTAACTCTTGAGAAATAATGAAAGAAGGAAAAAGAATATTTAAAATGAGGTCGCTGAAAAGAATGTGTGGGGAAACGTTGGCAGATATAGTCCGAGAGTCCGCTGCTTAATTTATGACGTATCTGTTTTTTGATCGAAATGTGTTACAAATGATAGCTTACCAATAGGGTTTTACATCGCACTAGGGTTGCCTATCAAAATCTTGCCGCAACCCCCCCTGCCCCCCCGAAAAGGTCCCTCTTCGCGGTTTTTCGCATTTTGTAGGAATATGGTAAGAGATAGAAGAAAGTAGTCAGTGACAAAAATAATCCTTGCTAAATTCTCTACAAAAAATATTAAGTCAATTTTTTTATAGGACAAGTAGTTTACCCGTAATGGCCGGTCGAAAAACAGGATATTTTTTGAAAAAAAAAAAAAAAAAAATTGTTTTTTTTTCTTTAATTTTCTTCCACCCATTATCACTAACATTTTATGGAAAAAAATATTTGGCCTGCGACGCTATATCGCTGGTTATTTTATGAAAAACTAAATTTTAAGAATTTTTGTCACTTAGTTTTATTGCAATAACTCCTAAATTAATTGATCTATGAAAATAAGTTATAGCTCGTTTTGTAGCTAAGACTATGGTAATTAATTCGTTCTTTGACTATTTTCATGTGGCTCTTATCAATTTTCAACCAATTTAGTTTAAATTCATTTTTTTAGTTTTTTAAATGAATTTCGGTTTTGGACCGCTATTGCGGGTAAACTGCTAGTTCTACGAAAAAATTGACTTAACATTTTTTGTAGATAATTTAGCAAGGATTATTTTTGTCATTGACTACTTTCTCCTATCTCTTACCATATTCCTACAAAATGCGAAAAACCGCGAAGAGGGGGCCAGGGGGGGGTTGCGGCAAGATTTTGATAGGCAACCCTAGTGCGATGTAAAACCCTATTGGTAAGCTATCATTTGTACCACATTTCGATCAAAAAACAGATACGTCATATATTAAGCAGCGGGCTCTTGGACTAATAGGATAAGAAATGAAGTAATTAGAGAGTTGAGTGCAAATATAAAACGGCTGTTGTGAGTTTGTGACTAAAATGAAAGTGCTCAAGTTGAGATGGTTGGGACGTGTAGAGAGAATTAATGATAAAGGATAACAAAGAAAATATACGTGGGAAGTTTGTTTTACAATATATGAAATGACTTATGAATTGTGATGTATTTTATGATTTCAGGTCAACAAAACATTCCTATGCCACCAAGGCCATCCAGTAGTCAGTCGGAGGGCGGAGGCAGCAACAATAGTAACACTAATAGCGGGGTGGGGGGAGGGGCGAGAGGCGGCGCCCCGGGCCTCCCTCCCGGCGTGCCCCCGGGGGCTCCGGGACCATACCCGCCGCCCCCTCATCACCAGCCCTACAAAATGCCCCCGCATCACCAACCCTACCCCCCGCCACAGCATCAATATCCTCCACAAGGTAACATACAATATTTCTACTAATTCTTTGTAAACAAATATGGCAGCAACTGTGCAAGACTGTTATTACAACTAGTGTTTTTTTATACTTTTTCCAGGTAATTATTCTCCTAGACCGCCTTATCCTAATGCTGGGTACGGAGGTCCAGTGGCGGGAGCAGGACAATACGGCGCCCCCGGCCGGCCGCCCCCTCCAGGCCCGGTGGGAGGCCCTCCCGGTGGCCCCGCACCCCAGGGCTACCCGGGGTGGGGCGGAGCGCGGGGTCCACCCCCTCCACCACCGCACTACCTCAAACAACATCTGCAACATAAAATGGGACCTCCGGCCCCTCATGTGATGGGCCCTCCCGGGGACCCCTCGCAGCAGGACAATGGACCCCCTGCCACGGCGCTGGTCACCACAGGGCCGGATGGGGCACCACTGGATGATGGGTCACAGCAGAGTACACTTTCCAATGCTTCAGCTGGTGAGTACTCGATTTATTTATTTGTAATTTCTCAGCTTGCCCTGATCTGAAACTTTTACACTCCCACTTGTTCTCAATTTCATCTATTCAGTTCTGAAAATGAATCACTAATTGATGAAATGCTGATTGGAGACGCTTTTTATAAGCAAAATTTCGTGGTCATCAATTGAGTTATTGTTTTCTGCATTTGGATATTATTTTCATTATTGTATAAATTATAATTATCTGAAAAGTAAACTGCCAATTCAAAGTGTCCAGGTGGACCCAATGCCCGATTCACACTAGGCCAGTAGTTTAGTCGAGCTAAGTGTTTATCTAGCATTGTTACTAATTCACTACTTATATGACTAAACTACTAGCCTAGTGTAAATCGGGCATAAGTTTGATAACTAACGATTGAACGTAATGGGTTCGAAAGATTTGTAATAGTTTTCTTTGCCAAATGAATCAATGGTATTATTTCTGCCATCAAACAGTTCTTTGTTGGTCCATTGTTTCAAGGTATTCTCTTTTCTATCAATCAGTCTCTATATTATTGCGTCTTGTTTGTTCCAGCGTCAGGTGAAGAGAACATAAGTCGGAGAGGAGTGGGAGGAGCTCCCTCTCCGGGGGCCGCCTCCCACGCCAGCGGACACGACGACTACGATGCCAGCCCTTCCAGTTGGCCGAGAACCCAGCCCTCTAGTCCTGTAAGTCTCATTCATTTGTATTTCTTCTACTCGGAACAGTCAGACTTCCTAGTCAATGATGCTGTCATTTGGGTTTGGCGTTTACTCTTTTTCCCAGCCAATACTGAGAGCATCGTCTCGAAACTGAAGACAGTGATAAATAAATAAAAACTTTATTGCACATAAATTTACACACAAAGGGCGGATTTATCGCCTGTTGGCGATTTCTGCCAATCAACCCATAGATGGAAGTATTGACTACAATTTGACTACCCTAGAATTACAGTATTTTGAAATTACGTAAACAGAAAAATATTTCGAAAGCACCCCTGAAATTTAGGGGAAATATCCATTATCCGTCCAGTTTTTCAGAAGCAGAAGTAAAATTTAGCAAAAATATTGGTATTTATAAGGTTAACAAGTTCACTGTCATAGATTCATCAATTTGTTTTCCAGTTTTTTTCACATTTTCATATTTCGCGCTAACACTCTAATACAAAATTTGAACTAGATTTATTTTGATCCACAGCTAATTATCTAATGGCGTTTGTTTTATTTTTTCCAGGTATTCAATAGTCATGTACCACAAGAAAACTATAGGACCAAGGTTAGTTACAATTCTTATTCTTCCAAAGTCATTTAGTGATCTGAAAATCTATCCATCCCCTCAAAGTTTTTCTGGCTAATAAAAATTAATTTATTTTACGATACATTGTTAGAATAACTAAGTTAACAATCGTGTTCTCTATTTTTCCAGCAAAAATCCGACTCCCTGGGCAAACTGTACGAGATGGATTCCTGCCCAGACAGGCGAGGCTGGGTGGAGCGTCTGTTGGCGTTCATGGAAGAACGCAGGACCCCCATAGCGGCGTGTCCCACGATCAGCAAGCAGCCTCTGGATCTGTACCGCCTGTACCTGTATGTGCGCGAGCGAGGAGGCTTCGTGGAGGTATGCAAGGTGCTGTCTTATAGGGAATGGCCACAGCTCGCATCTCTAGATCTTATATTACATAGAGGCTATCTGATATCTCATCCTGTGTAGCAACACACCTCGTGCTTGCCTGCACCATCCATACAACTTAACCTACAAATATACAATGTGAATGGATGTTGTAAGCAGCTCTGTGCAGTAAAACATCAATTGGTTCTTTCTGTTGGGAATAGACATTTCAGAACTTAAAACGTTTGAGCAATAATCGCGGCATCTCGTACAAATCGTATTGATTAACATTATTTTGCAATATTTAAATCGAGACAATGATATTGTGTGCAAACGAGAAGGAAATTTGTTTTACCTCTTTATATGAGTCGAAGCCCATATCCTGGCGCAGGTCGTCCAGGTATTATTTCCTCTGTAGTTTGTCCCCTCGTTCATTCCTTTAATTAATTCAAATAGGAGACCCTCTTGACACACTATGTGGCGATCCATCTGGCACGTCTTTCTGCTATTGCATTGAGCAGGTGTCTTCCTCCTTTGATTTTGTTGAGAACTTTGTTCGTTGGTTATGTGATCCCACCAAGAGATTCCTCAAATTCCCTTTAGAACCAGGAGGTTTGAGGGCACAAACCCAAATATTTTTCTGTACATTAAGTTGACAATTTCTTCTGATCAGCCCCTTTTCCTCCACTGCTCTTCCTGTGTCTTCCACAATTCTCTATTTTGGGAGATTTGTCTCCACCCATGCCCCTCTGACTCGATGATATCATCGGCCCATCTCTGTTGTGGACTCTCCCTACACTTCGTTTGCTTTCGTAGGGTCTCCAGCTCAGTACTCTGGGGTCCATCTGCCGTCCTTCTGCCTTGCCACATGACCCGCCCACTGCCATTTCAGTGTCCCTACTTTGACAACACTGATGTTTAATCCTATACGATTACTGCTCATTTAAATTCAGATAGTCATCAACTAGAAATTGATGTTTTACTGAGTGTGAACCAGCTTAAATTTTACAAAACATTTTAGTAATAGTAGATTAAATTAGGTTCAGAGCGTTCGCGCTTGAAACACAAGATGAGAACTGATGAGATTTCATATAGCCCTGCCATATATATAACTGCCTACATAGTTTAGTTTCTGTATAACATTATTTATTATATATTATGTATATTACTATATACTACATATTACTATACATATATAACAGCATGAGTGATATTGTCAAGTTGTGTTATATACGTCGCTCCGTCTAAATACTGTGCCACTGTCAACATAGCGTCCAGCGATAGCTTACCACGTATTCTGTAGTATATTTTATGTCTGTCGTGTTCCTACTGTATTAAATACAACCCTTCGATTTTGTTTAGCCTGTTAGTGACAGAAAAAGAACACTGTTTTTACAGTATACTATATTTATTTTTTGAGAAACACCGGATTTTCTACATGTCGTAGTTGAAATAACAAAGTCTGGGTTCGATATCCGGCTGCCGCAGATGGTTAGACTGGATGTGGTGAATGTTACTTAAGTATGAAATGATGACATTAAACCAGCCGACGGTCAGTTGTAAGCCCGATGGAAAGTCCATCCTTTGCTGTATGTCTGTTGAGATAACTATTTGACACTTTTTTTCGTATGCCATACCATTTAGCCTAGAGTCTTTTGTCGTGAATTATAGTTTAATTTCTGTAACACAATCATTCATAATGTCACAAAGTTTCCCAACCCAAAATTATATATTGTTTTATATAAAATTATGCTGGCTTGCATAATACACAAACCCAAAAACTTTTTCTGCACACCTTGCACTAGGCTAAAACCCTGTATCGCAAAGTGTGGAATACATCGCCATCGCCGAGGTTTGAACCTGGCACCTCCCGCTCGAGAGACTGCCTCCTCAACCAACTGCACCAACCATGTACTCTAGCCAGTAACAGTGCTAGACTGCATAATTCTTCCATATTCTGTACCTATTCTAGCATCTTGTTTTGTCTCATTTTAAATAGTTATAACTTTTGGAATGGGTGGTGAACCTATTTGATTGTATTTTTCTTGGACTTGGACTGGATTTTTTAGAATGAGCGATGTTTTATGACACGACAAACATAATTGAATATATAATTGTACTAATGTAACCAGCAAATCTACTGTGTTGCCAGAATGTTACTATAATATTATATACCTACCTCTAGTGCTTTCTATATTATATACTATACATATATGTACTTAGCTGCAATATTAAAATACTTCTACCTTATATATATTACTATATACTACCCTACAAATATTAGCTCTGTAGTGATGTGCACATAATATTACCTATTTAGTTTTTAGTCCACCTATATTTTATTGTCCCCCAATCAATTAGAATATTCCATAACTTAAAACCTAATTACAATATTCCATAACTTAAAACCGGCTTATAATATTCCACAACTTAAAACTAAATTACATGGTATATCAGGTGTGTATCACCAATGTAATTGGATTCAAATACAAACTTAGACAATTCTAAAATATTTCAATGCTTTCAATTTGTTGATACTCGATACAACCGTTGCATTTTGAGCCTTTTCTTTGAGGTGTGTTGTTTAGTTGTCCGAAAAATGCTGAAACGATCATTTAGTGATGCCATATTGCATAGTGAGAAAATCGTAAAAAAGGTAAATGAGTAAATTATGGGGTTGTGAGTTCTCTATCATTAGATTTGTAATCTACTGTTGATTTTCTTTTTTATTCCATTATTTATAATGTTTGATTGGACCAAGGCTATGGAGAATCTCAACATATAACCGTATTCAATTTAATGTGTTTGCGAAATAATACCCACACATACTGATGACTGATCTCTCTCAAGTTTTCTAGTTAAATCCTTGAAATTACCTGTCAGGAAATGTCTACTATACTTAATGTGACATCTTTGCATGTTTTCTACATCACACATAGAAACGCAAGCCCTTGAATGTTAGTGCATTAGATGAAAAATAAACTGTATATACAAAAGCAAATACACTTATAATTGAATTGCATGGTAGAACAATACATGAGTAGTACTTGTACATAGAATGATGAATTGCACATGTCAATCTCCTACAAATCACTATGTTTATTCATCATACAAATATCAAGTGAGAAATATATTACCATGAATTCACACTGTGACTGATGAACAGTTTTTCAATGGAACATAAATATTGGTTTTGAAGTCTCACATACAGTATTCACGTTTCTATCTTCGTAATGTCGGAAAGTAGAACAGAGTACTGACTAGTGTTTGCATACACATTTAGTTTTTTTTTACCATCGCTGGTTATGATACGTATCTTAATGATGAAAAAAATGCAAATGAAAACCTAGAATTTGGAAATAAAATTTAAGAATGAAAATCTAGCGCATAATTAGTTAGTTAAAATAAAAAAATTAATCTGTATGTGCAAAAAAACATGCAGAGTTTCAAAACATGTCAATGTTACAGTGTAAAAAGGCAGACTTATTGCAACAGCAATATCTTACAGTCAACCCGATCCAACCCGTAGGATTACGATTACTAAAATTTTAATGAATGATGACCCATTGAAATGCTTCAATTTGAGGCAATAGTGCGAACAGGGCGGGCTTATTAAGCAATATTGTACAACCAACACAATTTTTTTCTAATGTGACTTTTTCTCCTCAAATAATGTTGCGTCTAGGGTTGGGCGCCATTTGTCTTATCACTGTTGCGGCCCTGTATATACTAACGCAATCACACCTATAAGAATATTGATACTTGATGTATGTCTCAGTATCTAATCTATGAAACTCAATATTCCTCCTTCCAATAGTAATACATACACAAGCCCCCCTATCTCTTCAGTTAGATAAGATGTCACACAGCTCAGCTAGTAGGTACGACATCTATATTACCTACATGGCTCTCTTATCACTAAGATATCATATTGGATTTCTTCAACAACACACTGATATACATTCATTAGTCCTATCTCTTTACTCAAATTATTATTTATCTATGCATTTTTTTTTAATATTCTCCCTGCCATATTCTTTTTTACAATCTCTCATTTCAAGTATTATTTTTATGTAAATAATTTTTTGTATGTACCTGCTTTCAAAAGCAGTGTGTCTAGACAATCTACAATAGATGGCCAGTAATTAATTTATCTGATTTATCATAAAATAAAATGTTCGACTGTGCATTTTTTTTTTACGTACATTTTTGTTAGATGTCATTTATTTTCAATGGGGCTATTTATTAAAAAAAATAGAAATTTTTCAGATATAAAAAAGCTTAATCTATAGGAATTAAAAACACCTCTCCTAGTTAGCATACATAATTTTTTAAAATTTATCTTACGATATTGTTATTTAAAATGAAATAATGTCATTTTTTCTTACTCAATGATGAGCTTATCTTCTCTATAACCTGTCTGACTCTTTTTGCCTTGTTTTTTCGTTTTTTTCTTTACTTTTAATCGTCCTGATAATCAAAGGTCTACTGTAGTTTTACATTAAAACAAATAAGCTATAATTTATCTCCCATACAACACATTTTAACAATTAATTTTTATTTTAACTTAGTGAGTCATTTAGTTTTAAAGTATAAAATATAAATATAAAAAATATAATAATCAACTATGGCATGACTATACGAAGCTTAGTATTACTTGGTACAGTGGACGTCGTTTTTAAAAAGAACCTGGGAATGAATTAAAAAATCTACGACAGTCAACTTATTAATTTTATATTACCAATATTTTGGCTAAATTATACTTTTACATCTGAAAAATTGAACAGATAATCCTTAAGTCCCGTAAATTTCAGGGGTACTTTCGGAATATTTTTTTATTCAAGGAATTTCCAAATACTGTAATTCTAGGACAGTCAACTTGTAGTCAATACTTTCATCTATCACTGTCTTCAGTTTCAAGACGATGCAGTATTGGCTGAGAAAAATTCACAGCGATTGCATTAAGCGACTACCACTGTATTCTACTATTTATTGTTTTCTATTACCTACTATTTATATAAACATGCTTATTTCTTTCAAACATTAACACGGAATAGCCGTCCTCTCTTGTGAAGGAATTAACAATATTAGTTATAGTATTAATTGATTGATTTGTTTTAGCATTAGTCTCATACAATACTGCTAGTTATAAGATATTGTTATTATTTGTTTTACTGTTTTTTACTTTTCATTTTCTCAGCATGATGTACATAACATATTGTAACCAAAACACTTATTATTAGATGTAATTGTTGTATCCCCATCAAAGAGATCTTAATCCACATGTTAAATTGCAATAGATTTTGAATACACGGTTGGAGTAAGAGTCTCCCAAATGGGCAGTGCCAAGTTCAAATCCTGCTGCTCACAACGCAGGGGTCGCTTTTATTGTATTTATTGGATTTTAACTAACCCTGTCAGAATATATTCCACTTCACGACACAAGCCTTTAGTTTAATGTGAAGAGCGCAGGAAAGTATTTGGGTTTAAAAGAATTTTTAGTTGGCAACTAGTTGGCAAAGGACGCCGACTATGGTCGGTACCTAATAGCTACAGGAATACAGGAAATAAATAAAGCGCCAGTATTTACGATACGTTTTATATTTTTGAGAATCGAATTCACTGTAATATGGGAAATACAAGAGCTAAAATTTACTACACTCGTAATTAAATTTCATTTTTAGTAGAGATGTACCGACTATCCGGCAAATATGCTGACTATTTTAGTCAGCCGACTAATCCGACATTTGAGTGCTGACTGGTCGTCCAGTCGGCCAAATCCATAGTCGACCCATCACTACTTTTATAACGATGAAAAAAATCCAAGTGAGAATATATTATTATTTTATTCAAAATTTTAAAAGGTTGTTACGGTGATTCCTCATACATTGTTTATCATCATTTTACTGAATGTTATCTCTCCGGACATGTGGGTTAACTTCTCTCTATCAACAATACAATGTGACATCTATTATATTCTATACTACATAATGTAAAGCTTTCTCTGAAACTGTCTAGAGTATGTCTAGTTGCTATGTGAAAAGGTACTTTCAAATACACAGCGCTCTAGGTGAAAATAAAACAGAAGCTTCTAGAATCTAGTGGCATATATTTCAGTCACAATGCTTGTATTTTAAGCTCGGCATATCTGAGCCTAATCCTTTGATATCCGTGATATCTGGATAGGTGAATGTTTCCCAGTATTATTGGGCTGATGAGTTTATATGTCAATATGTAGACACTTCTGGCTGACAATACTGAGAAAGTGTGCTGCCTCATGCAAGTTTCTGATTAAAACCTGACTGTGTATTTAAAGTCCCTTATGCTTTCTTAGTTTTAGACTGATAGATATAGTTGCAACTAATTAATAACAGACAAAACGTACGAGAAATAACTTAACATTATTATAAATTGATTCCGAGGTTCCAGGCTCGAATCCCAGCGCTGACAATGTATTCTGCACGTCACGACACAGACTTTTAGCCTATAGTGTGAAGTGTACACAAAAGTATTTGGGTTCGTGTATACACAAGCCCAGATCATTTTGTCACATTGTTGTGTCGTCATGTTTGATTACGTCTTGTACGTCGTGTCGAATTTTCAGCTCACAGGTAGTGTATGCTAGTTGAATAGTTTTAATATTATTATTTTTTTAATCGATTCGGTATAACTGCTCTATAAAAATGTATATTTTACTCATTGTAACGTAACTCAGACACAAGGTTCGTTATAAATGAAAAATTTAGGTATATGGTAGAGTCTCACTAATCTGGCACTATTAAAAACCAGAGGGTGCCGGATTATTGGAACGTTCATAGGGAGTGGTGGCGTAGGGTACCGGATTGCTGGCTGTGTCGATGTACTGAATGCCGGATTGGCAAGACTCTACTGTATATTTGAGCCCAATTTTGATGAAAAAGTTTTAAATAACAGTCGAAAGTATAAGTTATTCATAAATTTGTTTTCAATGGATTTTCTTTATGTAGTTTTTCACACAATTTTTTTCTAGATTCTATTTGTTTTACCCACTCTGGACTATAAAAGTGTGAATTTAATATGTGGTCATATTTTGTCAGTTTTTAATACATAAAATTGGTAAATTAAATATGAATGAATTGAAAAAAGGCGGGCCTATTAATTTTACGTTATTACGTTTACGTTGTTACATAATTTTTTTACAGTAAAGAATTGTAAGTTAAAGTCTTAAAGTATGTAATATTTATCTATGGTTGATAATTTTTTATGGGAATTTCATGTCTGAAGGAATTATGATATAATAATAACATACAGTTGTATTGTATTATTAAAACTAGGTGGTTTACTGTGTGTAGAGTTTATCTACTCCATACTGGGGATATCAGTGAACGTGTATGACATAAACCACAGCCAATCGTGTATGCGCTACAGTTAAAGTGTTCATTTATCACTAACTAGTCAATGTATACATTAACTCGCTCAGTTAATGTGTGCAAATCAATCTTTAACTAGCGTACATTTGCACGGGAGATTCAGTCAAAGCATGCAGGCCGCTATTTGTGAACTATACACACTGTTGTCAGCTGTCAGTGAGAGTTGTAATTGGTCGATTTCATATTTCTTAGCGGAATTGCCTCAACAAATATACATTTTTTTAACACAACTCATATCAATCTAGAATTCTCTGCGAAAATGCATCGTAAAACTTAAAAAAAAAAACACCTTGCTTTAACGAATTCACAGTGGTTAATGCATACATTGGCTAGTGAATGCATACATTGACGGCTGTTTTAAGCGTTGACTGTAACGTATACACATTCACTCATACATTCATAGGGAGTTATCATGCTCGCTATACACCGCCAGGCCCATAAGCTAATCTCTCGGTGTGATAAACCTCATTATTGTGTACTATGCGTGTGTAGATTGTATAGCCTGCCAGTATTACAATGAGACTCCTATACAACACTTGTGTCTGAGTTATTTTTTAATGTTTTTTCGTTGTTGTAAAGAGCGGTTATGCTGTGAAGATGTTGCAATTTCATGCCGAGCGTATTATTACACGTGTGTATTGAATATCTATAGTGCGTGGTCGACAGAAAATAGTATTTTTTTAAATATTCGTGTGCCTTTTAAAGTTTCTACAACGCTGGGAATTTTGTGTCATTGAATTCACCAGGTACTATTATGGTATGTCAATGTTTTGTTGATAATATGTAATTCTATTCTATCCCCTCACGCTGCATCCCTTGCAGGGTAGGCAGAGAGAACAGATCGGCAGACTTTCCTTCGCACTTTGTGCTTCCATCACGTTTATACGATTCGTCGTACATTTCTTTTACTCAAAACACATCCGTCCTTGAGAATCTGGTCTACATGGTCAAGCCATGTGGTTCTTGACGGTCATGTTTGTTTCTCCCAGGTATATTTTCTTTGTTATCGTTCATTCTCCCTACATGTCCCAACCATCTTGTTTACTTTCATTTTAGTCACAACATCCATTTTGCATTCACTCAACTCTCTATAATCACTTGATTTCTTATCCTATCTCCCCACACATTCTTCTCAGCGATCTCGACAGCATTTATACCTGATTCTTCCTTCTTCAGCCATGTCCTTGCCTCACTCGCATACATCAGTGTTGGCACCAGGACGGTATCGTGCACCAGTATTTTCGCATTGGTAGATACGTAGTATTCGAACATGCTCTCAGTCACAATGCATTTGCAACATCTCCTTCATTCAATTCTCTTGCGAATAAACTACAATATCGCGTCGGTGTTTTTTTAATTTGCAGGTGACGAAAAACAAGACATGGAAGGACATTGCGGGCTTGCTGGGCATCGGAGCGTCGTCTAGCGCGGCGTACACTCTCCGCAAGCACTACACTAAGAATTTGCTGGCGTTTGAGTGTCACTACGATAGAGGCGGTATCGACCCGCAGCCCATCATCAACCAAGTCGAGGCCACCACTAAGAAGAAGAGTAACAAGAACAACAGTGTGCCCAGTCCAGGTGAGAAAATGTGACTTATTTAAGGTGGCTTCAAAACTCAAGCTTTTCTGTGAAAGTAATTTTATGTGTTGTGTCACAAGAATGAAAGTGAATAAAATGAGATGGTTTGGGCATGTTGAGAGAATGAAAGATGACAGGGTGACAAAAAATATATATTTGAGTGAACGAAGAGGGGTGAGAAAGCGCGGCCGCCTGAGACTGACCTGGTCCGATCATGTTGACCAGATCCTCAAGGATGGTTGCGTTTTGAGTAAAAGGAATTGGAGAGCGTGTATGACAAATTGCATGAATGTGACGGGAACAACCAGTGTTTGTGTGGCTAAGGAAGTCTAGTGTTCTGTTCTCTCTGCCTGCTATTATTATTATAATGATATTTTGTTTATGTATAATGTGATATGTTACGCTGTGGGACTCTGAGAATTTTCTGTTTCTCATAAGTTGCAGTTCTTCCCGTGTTTGTTTGTTTATATTAATCCTTATCTCTCGTACATTCCTAATCCTGTACCACGTACGACTCTTATTATTCATCATTTTATTACCATTCCAGTTTCTCATCTGATCGAGAGTGCACCATTTAATATTGTTTGTATATATATTTTCAGCAATGTTTCGCAATTATTTAATGTACGTTCGTTTTGCAGGTTCGTCCAACTCGCAGGATTCGTTCCCGGGAGGCGGACCCCCTCCGCCCGACGGTTACGGCCCCCCGTATTCTCCATACCCCCCTCCTACGCAAGGCCAACCAGGTACGTACGACAACCTTCACATAAGTTCTGCTTCTTTGCCCCAAACCGATTGATGAACGACAATATCAATCATCAGTGATTATTCAATAGTTGCAAAATTAATATTTTTTTTGTTTATTTATATGGGGTCGAGATTGTAGATCTCGCCCCCGTGCACCGTGAATCTCAAATATAACTTCCTTGTGTCCTCTTAGTGAACTAACATTCTAATATGAAGAGAGTATTGTGATTAGCCATATTATGTGATAAGTAGGGACTGGAAAATACCGTGTTATTTTTGGAGAAACTAGTATTATTTTGTGGGAAAATACTGTGTTATTTTGTGAGAAAATACTGTGTTATTTGTGGGGAAAATACCGTGTTATTTGTGGAGAAAATACCATGTTATTTACGGAAAAATTTGTGTTGTTTTTCACCTTAATGTTGGCAGAAGACGATGTTACTTTTCGTACAAGTTATTAGCGTAAATAGTATGAAATTTGCAAACAAATTTGTTTTAAATAGGAACTTAGGCTTTCACGGCCAGCATTAATAACATTAAAATTATTATCCGGGTTGTATTGGCGTTGTCTATGAGAGTTTTTGTGATTCCTAGAAGTTTTATCGCTTTATCGCGATTGCAATATTTTCCAGTCTCTAGTGATAAGTGCACCATCTTCTATTATATAATTATTGTTTAACATCTAACAAGAGCTACTATATGTCACACGGGACATGACCCAACACAGCATCCCCTGTAAATACATAACACTCCCCCCTCAGTCTGTAGTTGTGTGTGCTTGTGTGGTTCGTACATTATATAAGTATCAAATAATAATACATTATGTTGCATGTTACTTCCGCTACCGTCACTTTGCCGACTGCCACGTCTTACTCTTATGTTATATTATTTATACTGAGGACACGTAGTCGTCATTCTCTCGTCATTTCATTGACGCTGACGAAGTTTTAAATTGTGGGTGTCTCGCCTAACAAATACTATATGATTCAGTCACCCCTCAGTTGTGTCCGACAGTATTTTCGGTGTGAGATATTTTTTTTCTGTATATTATTTGGTAGTGTCGTAGTGAATACAGTACTTTGTAAATACTACAGAAGTTTTGAATAGTGACGCACTAGGTACTCTGATTACATTTGTTATTCTTTATACTACAACTACACGTAGTTTCTATTAATTTAGCTTAGCTTAGAAGTCTCCAAACCTTTCGTTACGTCCTCGTTTAGATCTGATTCTTTCAGGTGCTCCTACCTGAGCTTATTTGAGCAATAATTACAGCAACTCGTATTATTTCTCAATATATAGCAATTATTTCAGCAATATTTAGAGCGAGACAACGATGTTGCGTGCAAACAAGAAAGAGAATTGTCATGTCACGATGTCTACCACGACACTAATTGCTGAATAACCAATTGGTTTGGGCATTTTAGCGAATTCTCTTTTGCGTTTTTAAGCAATATCGTTGTCTCGCTTTAAAAATTGCCGAAATAATTGCTACATATTGCAAAACTATTTGTACGAGTTGTCGCTATTAATGCTCGAAAAATTGTTAGTGTAAGGCCGGGTTTCCACCTGCACGAAAACTTCTGCAAGATACTGTCTGACAGACTGTCGCACACTTTTTGCAGAAGTTTTCTTGCAGGTGGAAACTCGGCCTTAGAGCACCTTTATGGATTTGTTGTCTGTAATTTTTTGTCGTTACTATTATAAGACCTTGTCTATGGTTGGCTGAACATCCTAATTGACAGGACAGCCCGCCCTAGACGCCTGAAAGAGAGAGGTTTGGGGACTTCTACTTGTAGTTTTTCTATTAATTACTATATTGTTATTATTATTTGCAATCAAAATTTATCATTTCAATACACGGTCATGATTTTGTAAATATTTTCTGGAAAGAGGTGTCCACGACGAACGAGATATACTTACGATGTTGTTGAATGATTTTATGATTCATACATTCGAGACACTTATGTGTGTACGAGCATCACGATCTCCGCTGGATGAAGGAATTGGAGGCACGGTGGCGTAAGGGAACGTAAATTAAACACCTGGGACTGAAGACTAGTTGTCATATTATGAGACTTCGGAGGTGGTGTGGTCTGAGTAAAAATCATTATATTATCGCTAAAACTTCTTCAAATTTTGTATGAAAGTGTAAGCGCAAAATAAGAATAACTTGAGCGACGAAATCGATTTTCGCTTATTGTATAAAAAGGGGACCGAATATCAAAAAAATATTCGCTAGAGTCACTGCGTCTTACATTAAACTTTTATCAACCGAATACAGCATTATATCTAACAAACCACGGGAATAATGTCAAATTTTGATAAATTTCGGAGGTAACTTTGGAAATATATTTTATCGAGACAATTTATAAAAATCAAATTTCTCGGTCACTAAAACATTCTCATTTATCCATGTTTTAAATCTTAGGATGATATCTTTAGTATTAGCTGAGTAATCGTACTTTTCCCAATGCAATCTGTAGCGAGTTCAGGTGTTATAGATAATCGTGTCGAAGAAAATTCTCATTAGGTTAGCGTAGATGATTTGGCAGTTAGCATTGTGAAAGAGTAGGAAAGAAGTTACTCTACCAAGTGCTATCCTCCTGTACTTGAATATTAGAAGACTGTATGCTATCTCTTGCGTGTGATAGTACAGAGTCATCGAAAAAGATGGACCCTGTTTTAAAACGGTATAACTTTGGAGCCATTTATGTTTAATGAGTGATTCTTTCACTGTATGTTAACTGATGAATGTGAGTTTCGTTTGATGCACAATACAATGCATGCCCAGACCAACTCGAAAGTCAATCTGCGCTATTCAGCCAATATAAAGGTGATCGTGCAATAGTAAGTAGTGCGATATTAGATTCGCAAAGTCAATTTTAAGTGTATAACGGCTCTTTGTAGGAACTTATCCAGGTGAAACCGCACCTGATCAGTTACCGTACAGTGAAAGAATCACTCGTTTAACATGAATGGTTCCAAAGTTATGCCGTTTCAAAATAGGGTCCATCTTTTTCTATGACTCTTTTCTATGTATAACAAACTCCTCTCAAACGTTACGGGGTCGATGATGTGTTGGGTTGTGGCGAGTGTGTGGTGAATACATGACATGAATGTGTGCGTATGTGTGTGCAGGTGGGCCGGGTGGGGACAACATGGCCGCCTCCAATCCATTCGAAGACCCGCAGCCGAGACGGAACCACCAACCAGGTACAGCATCTTACATACACACCTCTACATACACATACCATCATACCCTGTCTATCTCTTGTAATGTCTCGCACACTCTGCGAGATAGTGTGACTAACATTCGTACATGTATTATTAAGTTTACTGCGTCCACACGTTTGTGAATAATTTTATTAACATTTGATTGATGCTATTTCACTATTACTGTTGTATGTTGCATGATGTCCTTTCTAGAAGGACGAGAAACTATGAAATAATTCACAAATTTTCCAGTACTCTTCCCCTATTATGGCCCTATTCGCAAGCGAGCAAATAAATCACAGAAAAAGTCGTGGATTATGTCTATTGTCTATGGTCACAGCAGTGGTTAAATGTCAGTTGATTTTTTATTATCACTACAAGATTATTTTGCTTAAGCAAACCGCTACGAAAACTCTGGTCAATCTTCTTCTCCAGTTTCAATCGTTACGATCGGTTTGCAGCAAAACCCGATGTCTCCTTCTCCACTCATCCCTGTCCCATGCGGTTCTTTTTAACTCTTTATATGAGTCGAAGCCTAGCACAGGTTGTCAAGGTTTTCTTTCCTTGGTCGTCCTCCTGTAGTTTGTCCCCTCGTTCATTCCTTCAATTAATTCAAATAGGAGACCCTCTTGACGCACTGTGTGGCCGATCCATCTGGCACGTCGTTCTGCTATTGCATTGAGCAGGTGTCTTCCTCCTTTGATTCTGGTGAGAATCTTTTCGTTTGTTATGTGATCCCTCCAAGAAATTCCTATAATTTCTATCAATAAATACTCTAGTACTTTTTTGTACAAAAAATGACCTTCGACTAAATTCTTTTAAACAGACATATGCTATGACCTTTTCTGTCACTTCTGTGCTCGACTGCAGGTGGAGCTTTAATGGTGGAAGAGTAGGAATTTTCCCGTTTATGTAAATATGTAATCTTAATTCACAATAATTGGCTCTTGTTATAATACATAATTATTATATTTTCTTATTATAAGCACTGCTTGTTCTAATTAGTGTAAATCTAAATTAATTTTATGTGAATGTCTTGTCTAGCGTATGAAAGGAGAATGCTCATTTAGTATGGAAAAAATAAACGCAGGCCCGGCGCAAACGAAACGTAACTCAAATGATAGGTAGAAACGAGTAATTAAATACTGCATCATCGAAATCAATGGTTAAATGTGCGAAATACCTATTTGAAATTTAGGAGACACATGGTTTCTATAAATTCTGGAGTGTGTATGTTGCAACGATCTTTTAAAAATGATTATTTCTTAGTTTCATCTGCCTGATGAAGAAGAAGACGGGCTACCTTATACTTATCGTATTATATGCTTTTAAACTGCAATTGTAACTGTTTAATGCTCCTTTTTCTAATACATTTGTGTGACCCCTGTAAAACTTTGAATAGGTATTTCACACATTTAGCCATTGATTTCGATGACGCCACCTACGCACTATTTAATTACTCATTTTCGCCTATCACTCGAATTACATTTCGTTTGCGCCGGGCCTGGGTTTTCTTTTAGCATTCTCCTTTAGCAGCATGAATTGAACCATACTCGCATGGTGAACCCGGGACGACTGTGAATACTCAAATTGTTTTTCTGCCCGTGAATATATTCAGTAGTAGGTCATATCATTTCTACATTTAACAATTATGTATTCTCTCAACTAATGCACAGTATAAGATGGGCATGTTGGACTTAAGACCAGCCATCATCTTTTGGAGAGATGAGAAAGTATTGTACTAAGTATTGCGCTGTGCATTAGTTGAGAGATTACACGATTATCGAACCCAGTCATACTAAGTAAATTTGTTCTTCTCGTTTCTACATGTTGATGTTGTGATCTATTATTGTTAGTATAAGTTTAATGCATATTGTTACAAACGTTGTATGTGATTCTAATGTTTGAATGTATCCATGTGTTTCAGGTTACCCGGGTGGAGGCCAGGGCTATGGATACGATCAGTACGGAGGAGCCTACCCGCCCAACAGACCCGTGTACCCTCCCTATGGACCTGAAGGAGATAATAGGTATACAATACAATTGTTTATTTATTTATTTTATTGGAGTACAAATGACTTGCTAGTTACAATCTACAAAATGTATGTGAGACCGGTTCTGGAGTGTGGCTACCAGGTTTGGAATCCATATTTCTGCTGGAGTGGGTGCAGAAGAGGTTCACCAAAATGGGAAATGTACTCAGAGAGCCGACCTATGAGGAACGTCTAAATGTGTTGGCCTTTATACTCTTGAAGATTGGAGAAAGAGAGGAGATCTCATAGAAACCCTATGGCCGTAGCTGCAATCTCTGTCAGCGAAGCCCAAAGCCTATCATTGCATCACTAACTCGATATAAATGTAATGTTTTCTTACAGGGGTTACCCAGCCACAGGAGGTGATCCATACTCCCGATACGGCCCAGGATACGGAGGCAGTCCAGGGGGGCCACCCAGAGGTTACGCCCCACCACCCCCTGGACCCCCTGCACCGCCTCAATCTCCGACGCCCCCTCCGGCAGCGCCTCCCGCCCCTCAGCAGCCGGGCGGACCCCCGCCGCCGCAGGACTACTACAGAACGCCCCAGCCACAACAACACGAGGTCAGTATACAGGCCACTCTGGTAGTCTTATGTAATGTCTTGTCTCTCTCCTCTTTGTGTTAATTCCCTCCCCTCTTCTTTATTAGTGAGATGTAGATCAGAATGTTGGAATCAGATTTCCCCTGAATTGTGTTCAATGTGTCTGTGTGTGTGTATGTTGTGTGTTCTTGTGTTATATTTGGGTTCTTCCACTCTTATATTATATTGTTTTCTCCTCAACATATTATTTTGGGTTATTAAATTTATCCCACAGAAACAATTACTCATAATTTTTATTTTTGTCATAATTTTTCCCAGCATTAGGTTGACGATGAGTTTATATATCAATCATGAATGATAATATGTAGACTCTTACAGCTGATGATACTGAGATGTGTGTTGGTACGTCCTGCCTCCGCACATAATAAGTTATTAAAATCTAATTTGAATTGCCAAACTAAATTTCTTCATACATTTCACAGTAAGCTACAAAAGCTTATGTTGTGATTGTGGAGTGGTCCAGACAACTGACCCCCCCAAAATTATTTTGTCAATTTGAAATTGAATTACACATTTTTTGTAAATCATAAGTGATTAAGAACTTGTAAAAGGCCTCAGCTTATTTACAAATTGTATTATTTTGTAATTGAAAAGTCTCCTTACAAATGTTGCAGTGAAAGCGTTCACTCAGTGATTGTATACATTCGCTCGTGTGTTCGTTTAAAGTGTTCATAAATGATCAAATGTACGCTTTGATCAAATGTACAATGATCAAATGTATTGAATGATCAAATGTACGCGTGAATGTATACAGCCACTGTCCACTGTAACACAGTAAATATTACAGTAATTATTTTTAGTTATTGCTTTGCAGTATTTACAATAAATGAATAGAATACTTGATATATTCAGCTTTCTCTTGTAGAATTATTAAACTCTCCTATGCATATGTTTTAGTACTAGTGCTTATTATTATTATTATATAGGGTTTATATTCCATTAGTTAAGTTTATATGCAACCCCCCCTGACCCCCCTGTATTGCCCACAATAATTTTGACATTACATTTATTTACATTTCCAAGCTGTACTTGTACCGTTTTGAGAGGCTATATGCTGCCATTTGGCTTTGGTGTCTACTCAGCCAATACTGAGAGCATCGTCTTGAAACTGAAGACAGTGATAGATGAAAGTATTGACTACAAGTTGACTGTCCTAGAATTACAATATTTGGAAATTCCTTGAGAAAAAAATAATTCTGAAAGTACCCTGTATCTCCCGCTCGAGAGACCGTACCGTAAATAAATGTAATGTCAAGTTGCTTGTACTATCTTTGAAATAGTTTTATTATTTACAATTATTATATTATCCTGTAGGATTTTCTTATATTTGGATGTGAATAACAACAATATTAATATTAATTCTAGTGATGGGTGATAGCGCCGTATTTTACATTCCAAATAATCAAAGTCTTCATAATTTACAATAGATTGCAACAATTAACTTAAGATGTGTGAAACCACGTACAGATAGTTTTAATTTGTTGTAATGTTTTTAGTATTGGTCGTGTTGTTAGACCCAAAAATGTTATCATCTCAAGATGACTACAAAAAAGATCATTTTTTTTGTGTACCTACAATGTTTTAACGGTTGGTGTGGTCCGTGCAATTGAATAATCATCCGTCACTAGTATTAATATTATTGCAATAGTTAAATAAAGAGAATGCAGGGTCATCGAAAAAGATGGACCCTCTTTTAAAAAGGTATAACTTTGGAACCATTCACGTTAAATGAGTGATTCTTTCACTGTACGGTAACTGATGACTATAAGTTTTGTTCCACGCTGCCAGTTTCTCTATCAGGTGCTGTTTCACTAGGATATGTTCCTACATAGATCCTCTGTACACTTAAAATTGACTTTGACTTTGCGAATCAAATATCGCACTGCTTACTGTTGCACGATCACCATTATATCGGAAGTTGGTAGATGAATAGCGCCGATTGGCATTGTTGACCGACCGTTCATTGCATTGTTTTGTGCATCAAAAAAAAACTTCCATTCATCAGTTACCATACGGTGAAAGAATCACTCATTTAACACAAATGGTTCCAAAGTTATATGTACCTATTAAAATAGGGTCCATCTTTTTCAACGACCTAGGTATATAATGCATTAGCATGTGAACTATAAGAGTTAGACATATTATATACCCCTATTATGTAGTTATATATGAATGTAGTATGTAAGATGCCCCCAACCCATACATATACATATAAATAGTATAGTATAGTAAGTGATGTTGTGTGTGTGTGTCTGGGCATGCTACCACTACTACTGCAACCTACCATCTCTAGATGTCCCCGCCACCATCATCATCATCAGTCAACATGAACTCCCAACTGGCCAGACAACTGGTGGCCCCCTTGTCGCCCGCCAGGCAATATCATCACGTACGTCGCCACTCAACTCCTAGCTCTCTATCTCTGCCTCTCTGTCTACTACCACGCACACACACCCCTCATACCGAACATGGCTACTTTTTCTGTACCTCAAAATTTTCATAACGTATCAAAACGGAATTTTCCTTATAAAATTAAACAACACGCTCGACTGTTAATACAGTGAGCGCGCGTTCGATCCCCGATGCCGACCTACTCCACTTCAGGACACAAGCTTTTCAAGCTTACTGTGAAGTGTACAATGGTGTATCGAAATCAACCCAAATTCATTTTAAAAAAATGGGAACTTTTTGCAGAAAACAACATTTTTTTCTTAAACTACCTTCTAAAACGTATGTCACTGTTGTAGTATTTTTTGCGTTTTTATATTCTTTACAAAATTTAGTGCATTTTGACTTCATAAGTATAATTTTATTTGAAATATGAAAAAAAAATGCGACACTCATTTTACTGTAAGATAAAAGTGACTGCTGAATTGTAAAATTGTGATTTATTAAAGATAAATTATGAAATTATAACTTTTATGTGTAAGAAATTGCACATATTAAAAAAATGTGTAACTATTTTGGTGAAAAAAGGTTTATTTAATCACAAACAATTAATTCAAAGTCGATTATTTGTTCGAGGTACGGACAAAGTGGCAATGTTCGATACACTAACCTGATCACTACACTGCATCAACATAGTGAAGGAATAATTAGCAGTAGCGTAATGAAAATTATATGATTTGAAAATAGCATTCTGAGTTGCTATTTGTAAAATGCTATTTTTGATGATTGCGATTTTCAGTAGCATATTGAAAATAGCAATCGTCAAATATAGCAATCACAAATAGCAACTCATAATTAACATAGACCTGCCTTAGCAATAGCAAATTGCTCAGCAATAGCATGGCAATAGCAAATGCAGTAGTACATGCTACGCAGTACAATAGCATGTGCTATTCATATTATTTCCAAATAGCAATAATTTCCATCACTACATCAACACACACTTGGATTATTATTCTCACACACACACTGCATGTCGCCAATTGTTTATTTAATAATTATAATCTAATCAAAATTCATCAAAATTTAATTATTAAGCGAGTGGTTTTGGTTTCACTACTTAATCGATTAATATTTAATTTTTTTCTGATCATCACACAAATTATTCGCAACAGTTTCATTGCACAAACTCACCCTTTCATACATTTTTATTCTCAAACAAGCTTAAGAAAGCGATGGTGCTGATATAATTATTCACGCACACTAGGATAATAACAATCTTATAACGATAATGAAACTACTATTGTGTAGAAATCTTAAGCTATAAATTTCAAAAAAATCCATCCGTAACGTAATATTCGAAACAAGCTTGACGTTATAGCATTTGCTAAGCAACGGGTGAACACTCACCTTGTACTGTCCGTTTTCTTTCAGAAGTCTCACGAAGTGTAGTGTTGCTTGATGTGATAATAAGTTTTGGTTACATTTTTTCGCTACTTTTAAAGTATATTTCAGAACTGTTGTTTATAAAATAATGACAATTTTTGGATTGGTAGAATAAACTGGTAACATTGTTTTTCAAACTTGTGATCGCGGTTTAAAGGGATTATCGGAGTATTTTTTCTTTTTCAACTCGCAAAACTGTCTTGCCTTTAAAATGATTCCTTTAGCGCCGCTCTGTAATATTTTCGGCATCGTAGGTTACTTGTAAAATATACCTAGACGCTCTCATGACAGCTACCAACAAAACAGTCTTGCAGCCCCACTTGCAGCTATCGTTTGCCAGTTGCCAAGATATATAAAATGCACTGTAATGCTAGCATTCTAACAAACACATTATACTGCAAATGATTAAGATCAGTCTACAGCTTTACAAGAATTGGAAGGCTATGTATTGTCACCATCAGTTAAGACATTTGAATTAATCTAGTTCACCTATAAGTAGGTATTGGTATTATCACCCCATCTCTTTTACACTCCTATTGACAGTTGCACTACACAGCTCTCTCTTTCTCTCTATCTTGTACCTAATATTTGTATTGCTATGGATGTTTGGTGGTGGTGGTTGTGTAATACATTGTCTCACACACACATACGCATAATCCTCCTTGCATAATATTACTATGTGTGGCGGAATCATATACTACTTCTAAGGAACCTATATAAAATTGGGAAGGACTATTGAACATTGAGCCCCTTCTATTATCTATGGCAAATCTATGGTGGACGCCATTAGAGCTACAAACATATGATTACATGTCATATTGATTGTCCATAATTGCATGAAACCTGGTTATATCAGTGATTTTTGCGACTTATTATGTATAATCAGTGTGGAAATTACCTTAGGAATAAAACCTATGTAATTAAATGGTAAATTAGCGTACTTTGCATCGAGAAAAAATTGTGTATACCTAGCGGAATGGCTAGTAGCGGCGGCCAAATTTTGTCCAACGTGAACTTGAATTATTTTTAATTTACAAATTATCCTTGTAAAGCGTTGGATTTTTTCTACATTCCGTAGTATATACAATGTAGTATTCCCACAATTCTGTTGTGGGAATACTACATTCTCAATACCATCATAGACTCGAGGATTTCCTAATACTATCTTTATGCATGTGGTTTGTTGTGATTTGAAGCTTATTTTTTCGTTGCTGTTACGTTTGTTCATGTATTATTATGTTAAGGTGATGGACTATCCTAATAATCCTAACACTTGTGGAAGATATTCATCCTTTTTTAATTTGTTTTATTTTATGAATTAATAATCACCATTTTGATTTATGTTTTTGTCGTTAATTATCGTCTCCGAATTGTTTGTTATAAAATTGTTTGAAAATAATTTCTTTTCAGTAGATTCATTGCTTTGGGCACTGTTTCCTGTAAGAATTGTGCCTTTTATGTCATAAAGTTGATACACTAAGCGTTGAATCTCAGATATCACATAACTTCAATGCAGTGCCAATTTGCTTGTTGATCTTTGAAATTCGTGGCGAGTTAAGCTAGGCATATCAACATTTATAAAATTCAAAAAACTGCAGACCTTAGAACTCGACAACCTTGCTAAATATACTTTGGAAAAAAAAAGAGTACATACATTGAAACTTTTTGTGTAGTGAATGACCGTAAAAGATTTTTTAAACTTGTGTAGATTTCTCAAAAAAAATGTGAAAAACACCTCTAATCTTTTTTGCAAAAGACAAAAACTCATTTCCCGAAAGTCGGGGAGATTTTTTTTGTATTAGAAAAATGCATTAAAATCTAGTGAATGTCTGATTTTTTTTAATGTAGCAAAATTAACCCCAAAAAGTAACAAAAAAAACGCTATTTTTAACGCTAAACGCTTTTTTCATGCGATTTTGAACCTTAATGCCGCGGGAAATGACCCTGACATATTTTGTTCAACAGTTAACAATAATGCATAGTAATAAATTAATTGCAAATTGATTTATTGTTGCATTATGTCTAATGTATGTTGCTTGTTATGTTTAGGGCTACGGAGCTAACAAACCCCCCCAGATGCCTGGTGGCGGTGCAGTGGTTGGGGGCCCTGGTCCCACCCCGGCCCCCGGGCAGCCCCCTGCGGGTGTGGTGGGCGTGCAGGGACAGCCCAGACGCCATCCCGACTTTGCTAAGGAGCCCCCTCCGGGCGCGCAACCCCCGTATCCTCCACCCATCACCCCGCCCAGAGGAGCAGCACCACATCATCAATATGGTAAGTAGACAAAATATACAAAATATATAGCGTTTCCTTCTCGCTTCGATCATCAGCCTTGATGGCACAGCGAACAAAATACCGGTGTGTAAGGCTGGAGGTCTGGGTTCGATTCCCGACTGCGACAGATGGACTCAACACCTCTGATGTGGTTTCTCCAGTGAATTTAGAGCATTCGTCTATAGCACCACATCTCAAAGACTGAAATACGTTTGCATACGCTGTTGCTTATTGCCAATCTGTGCATTCTGCCCCACCTAAATAAATCGGGTCATTAGCGTCTTGTTATTAATTAATATTGTTTTTTACAGGAGGTTGGAACAACAACAGTAGCGGTCAGTACAGAGGACAGTTCCCTCCCGCAGTGAGTGTGAATAATTCAGTGACCCCCGGGGGAGGGCAATGGGCCAGTGGTCCCCCTCGGGCCCCAGCTCCTCCTGGGCCCGCACCCCAGCAGCAACAACCCTGGGGACCACAGCCCTATCAACAACAACAACAGGTGACTATTCAGCTTTCAATTTTTTCTTGAGTTCTCAGGTTTCTGCTTGATTGCGAATTTACTAAATCTTTATTTTGTTTCAGCCTCCCCAACCATCTCAACAGTGGGGAGCAGCGGGAGTAAGACCCAACCAGGCCCCACCTAGACCCACAACACCTTACCGCCCCGACATCAAACCTTACCCCATGCCTGGACCCGGACAAACACCCAATAAGGTATATGAGAGTCTGATTATGTATCTCTTAAATGTTGCATATTGTGTGATTGTAATGACTAATTGTTTTGTTGTTTGTTTGCAGCCTGGAGTTGGTGTGGCGCCCAAACGTGAGATAACATTCCCAGCGGACAGTGTGGAGGGTGTGACGCCCGTCACGTACAAGAGGAGGCGTATCACCAAGGGCGATGTGGCCCCCATAGAAGCCTGGAGGATCATGATGGCCCTCAAGTCAGGCCTCCTGGCCGAGACCTGCTGGGCCTTGGACCTTCTCAACATCCTGCTGTTCGATGACTCCTCCATCGCATACTTTGGTCTCCAACACCTCCCTGGGCTTCTAGACCTCCTACTGGAACATTTCCAAAAGAGTTTAGCGGACATATTCGATCCACCTGCGTCGGAGCCCACCCCATGGTACTTACCCAAATGTGAAGAAGATAAAACGTCCACCAACACCTCGAGTCGAATACCTGACCCGCACAAGTCTATTCAATTTCTGAAAGGAGATGAGAATTACACGACGGAGTCGAGGAAAGGAAAACCTGTTGTATATAAATCCAGAGAAGACGATCTCTTTGCTCCAGAGGATGTCCAGGACTGGGACTTAACGGAAGAACAATTAAACAGCGAAGTGGGAATAGATCCTTGGCAGTTTGGAGCGGACGCCTCCTATGTAAATCATTTGCTGCCTTGTTTTCAGGGCGAGTTTATTAACATTCCCTTCGCCCGCGTCTTAGAAGGGAGGAAGCGATTGGACATTAAACAAGAGACATTGAATAGTGATAGTGTTAGTAGTGGTGGTGTAGGAGATAGTAGTGATAATAGGGATTCTCAGGGTGTTAGGAACATTGCTAATTGTCTAAGTGATAGTGGTGTAAAGAAGGGAAGGACAAAAGCATCCTTATCAGATGTGATTAATAGGGTTAAGGCTGAATCAAATGTAAACAGTGATAGTAAAGTTAATGGTGAACAAGATAATCTTAAACAGGAAGTACAGGAGAACGGTCCGCCACCCGACATCAGACAAAATGGACCAACGGACGATGTGGGAGGGACGGAATCTTGTGATAAGGAGACCACGGAGTTAGAGGATAACTTCACCTCAGAACCAATGGAGATAGAGAAGGACGAGAAGCCTGTCGTAGAAAAACCTGCCGAAAAGAAACATAACCTCAAAATACACGATCCCGCTGGCACTCTCAAGAGAAGGTCTCTCTCGGAATACGAAGACGAGTGCTACACGAGAGATGAGGCTAGCCTTTATTTAGTTTCTGAGAGTCACGACTCATTAGCCAGGAGATGTATGTGCCTCTCCAACATCTTGAGGAATCTTACCTTCGTGCCGGGGAATGAAACGGAATTCTCAAAGAGCGCCACATTCCTGGCTCTGATGGGCAAACTACTCTTACTGCATCACGAACATCCCGTGAGAGCTCCTCGCACCAGGAACTACGACAGGGAGGAGGACGCTGAGTGGAAGGGGAGCTGCTCCTCCTTGGGTGGAGAGGGAGAGTGGTGGTGGGAGGTGCTGCAGCAACTCAGAGAAGATGCCTTGGTGTGCTGCGCCAACATTGGAGGACAAGTAGAGCTGAGCAAACATCCCGAGCAGGTGGCGAGACCTGTGCTGGATGGCTTACTCCACTGGGCTGTGTGTCCCTCAGCGCAGGCTCTAGACCCCCTCCCCGCCCTGGCCCCCCATCGAGCCCTCTCCCCGCGTCGCCTAGCTCTGGAAGCACTGTGCAAGATATGCGTCACGCCAGCCAACACAGACCTAGTGGTGGCCACACCCCCCTTCCCTCGCTTGCAGCAGCTGTGTGCAGTGTTAGCCAAACACTTGTGCCGCAGTGAGGATCAGGTGCTTAGGGAATTCTCCGTGAATCTCCTCCACTATTTGGCAGCTGCTGATTCGGCGGTGGCTCGAGTCATCGCAGCCAACAACCCCACAGTGTCCTTGCTGGTAGCTTTCATAGAACAAGCGGAACAGTCTGCATTAGGAGTGGCCAATCAACACGGAATCGGAGCGCTACGAGACAATCCCGACTCCATGGGGACTAGTTTAGATATGCTGCGCAGGGCCGCCTCAACTCTGCTGCAGCTATCTAGGCACCCTGACAACAAGCCCCTGTTCGTACAACAGGAACAGCGTCTCTTGTCTCTCGTGATGTCGCAGATCTTGGACCAGAAGGTAGCGGCTGAACTCTCTAAGGTTTTATTCCAGTGCTCGCGTAGCCCGCGCACCAGGAACGACTTCTAGAAGTGTGCTATGTAATAAATATATATATATAAACTAGAATGGACTACATAAAATAATTCTACATAACGATATATAATATATGATACAATACAACCTCTATACATACACACTTTATATATATATTTATATATATATAATATGAGTTAAGGAAACGTGTTATTAGTGATATTAAATAAAATAAATAAACAAAAACTCGTACAGTAAATCAATTGTAAGGTTTATTATAATTAATTATTATTATTATTATTTGAAGAGACTCTTTTTTTTAGAAAAAATATATTTAGTCTGTAAATTGAATAATTAATCAATGGGTTTTATATGTGATAGGCCCCTCCCCCCGTTGTAAGGACTTATTTAGCCGTAAGTTGCGAGAAGAATGCGAGAGAGTACGTGAGAGCGTGCGAGAGAGTTCCCTCCCCCCCCCAGCTGTGTACATAATTGATTATTGTATTTATTGTATACAATCTGCCTCTTCTCGTTCGATTTTTTTTTTTCGATCTGATCGTAACCAACATTGTATTCCGAAACGGATTCATACACACATGACTCTCCGACTACGTATTATTTCAATTACTGTTACGTTATTGTATCGTCTTCTTTTTAAGATGAAAATAAGGGCTCTAACCGACAGCGTTTACGTGACGTCGGTTAAGTCCCAAATTCTTATGACGTGTCGTCATAAGTGTACTGTTTCTATCTCAATTGTATATTTTTATTTAATACTTAATGAATGATGATTGTTGTAAAATATATTTTTTTTATCGTATCAATTTATTTATGTATGATAATACGTTGAATAACTAAGCATGTATCTTTTTTTATATAATGATTTAATTTTTTTCTCTCATCGTATCGTATGATAGAAAATTTTAATTGATTTTCTTATTATACGGGTCAGATCTCTTTGTAACGAAATTCGTCTTGAAACTGAAGACAGTGATGCATAGTCTTGAAACTGAAGACAGTGATAGATGAAAGTATTGACTACAAGTTGACTGTTCAAGAATTACAATACTATTTGGAAATTCCTTGAATAAAAAATAATTCCGAAAGTACCCCTGAAATTTACGGGAATCATTCGTTCAGTTTTTCAGATGTAAAAGTATAATTTAGCTAAAATATTGGTAATTATAAGGGTTCGATGTAAGGAATTTTCATTATAACAAAACTTGAGGTGGTCGGTAGCCTGGTTGGTAGCGCGCTCAACTGTTAATCCAGTGGGCGCGGGTTCAATCCCCGATGTTGACTTTCTCCACTTCACGACAGAAGCTTTTCAAGCTTACTGTGAAGTGTACAGAGATGTATTTGGGTTTATTTCAATAAACCCAGATTCATTTTAAAAAATATGTATATGGGTTGGTCCTATGAATTTCGCTATTTAGAGATTTGATCTGTATAATTATTCTCAAATGATTTGTTGCATCGACAACAAAAAATTACTGATATTTGTTTAAATAATTTTGTTAATTTATTCCATTGATTGTGATCTTAATTTCGATTGTGTAAATTTCTCAATTATTGTAATTTGAATTTATTATTGCATGCGATTATTATCAATTGGTATTGGGTTCGGGTGTTAGACCCTGTCAGGGTACGCGGAGAGTCTGCTGTGTGACGTCCTCACTACACGATTGGTTGATTGATTTTGTGACCGGACAAAAATCCATAAGAATATTGCTCAACATGAATAAATCCCACAAAAGACAAAATCAGAAATATGCTCAAGGGACTAAGGGATTTTGAAAATAAAATAAATTGTATCTATTGGCATATGATTTCTTTCAGTGTGTTAGAAACTAGCATCTGATACGAAAATAAGCGGATCTAAAATGGGACAGGCGATAAAATAGTCACCATTTTATAAAGGATTGAGGATATTTCTGAAGGGCTTTGTCTTTTGGGCTTTATCCATGTTGAGCAATATTCTTATAGGTTTTTCTCCGGAAACGGATTGATTGGTATTGAATGGTAATAGTATGTATGGTATACTTGATGTTATGTTGGGCCGTATTTTCTTTATATATATAATATGTTTGGTATTACTATACATATACATAATATACATACTTATAATATTATTATTATTGTGCAAATGCTTTATATATGTCTGATTATTGAAAAATGAATTGAAATAAATGTACATAACAAGTACTAAAAACTTTACATAACGACTTTTTATTTTAACTAATAATTTAACCTTTGTGCACTTACAAGAGCAGTTTTTCGAGCAATAATTGTGGCAACTCGTACACATCGTATTGATTAACAGGCGGGGCATCAAAACAAAACACTTTTAGATAACTTTAAATCGTATTTTCGTAATTTTAATATTACACATCTACTCTCAATAAATGCCATGCGCCATATTGTATAGTGGCGGCAGACACCTCCATATCATGTCTCTAAAGGGGCGACACTAACGCCGTCTCTTTGCCAAAGCTTCGCACCCTTCACAATTATTTCAGCAATGATTTCGGCAATATTTAAAGCGAGACAATGATATCGATATCATGATGTAGGCAACACTTAATTGCTGAATAACCAATTGCTTAGGTCATTTTTGTTCATTATCTTTGGTGTTTGCAAGCAATATCGTTGTCTCCTAAATATTGCCGAAATAATTCCTATATATTGCGAAATAATGTTAATCAATACGATTTGTAGGAGTTGGCGCAATTATTGCTTATGTAAGCGCACATTTAGGCACTTGGGACTTGTCAGTTGTTATCAAATTATTAACTGCAAGCACTTACATACATAATTATTTCAAAGCTGGCAGCAAAAATATCCATGGAGGCTTCTTTCAAAAGATGTATCTAATGACATCACACATGATCATAATTTCTTTGTTACACATGATCAGGCCTGCTGTATATAGTAGATGGATGCAATGTTCCATGACTTCCTAAACCATTGGCGGTGAACCTGCTGTATGTGAACTCATTTTGAGACAAGAAATTGCATGACGATACTAATAACACAAGAAAATTCCAAAAGGAATTGGAACTCCCATACAAATTGTCACAACCATAAACAATTATGCAAGAAAGGTAAGGCACCACCGCGACCACGCAAAAAGAGCTTATGCGGTGGCATTGCGTGGGTTCCTGCCGCCCCTTCATTTATGCATTTAGATCCAAAATGCTCGAAAATTTACGGGAATTTTAAATAATTTCGAAGCTAAAGTGGGACAATAAGAATATTGATATGATACAAAAAGAGAAAACTGGAGGGTGCGGGCGATGGACCGAATAGAATGGCGAAGAATTCTGGAAGAGGCCAAGGCTCTCATAGTGGGTTGTAGTGCCAGTGATGATGACATAAAGAGAAAATAGTATCGAGTTTTTAATTAAGCAAATGTGTTTTTTTTTTATTTTTCCGAAAAAATGCCGCCCCCTAAGAAGTGCCGTTCGGGGCAGACTACCCCCCCGCCCCCTCCAAAAAAATGAATATTTCTGTAGTATGTGACATGCACGACTTACGTTTTTCAAAATGTCGATGCCCTGAGCTCAAAAGGTTTGCGATCACTGTCCTATACCACAATAGCAATTAGGTATATCTCTTATTACATACAATACAGTTTGAGACAATTTGCCACTTCATTTCACAACTGTGCCAAATTTTCTCTTTTAGGTTTAGAAAAACAAGCAATACAAGTTACGTAGGTATAATATAAGAATGCCATACATTCGCCTTAACACTTCATTGAGTTTAGTTTCTCATTGGGAGATGTGTTTTTTTATAAGATTGAAATATAAAGTCATTATGATTTTGAATGGGTGAAAATATAATAGGTACACAATATAATCTAAGAGGTACACAATGTTTTTTGTTTGCTTACAGTTATCCAGAATATAAATATGTACAAAAAATGATACTTACGCAGGCTATGTATTAGGGGCTTTATTACTATTATTATATCTATGGGGGCCTGACCCACCCTGACCACAAAGAAAAACGTAAAAAAATGAGTAAGCAAAAAATGACTACTTTGTTCAGACGTTGTTTAAAAACAAAGATTTTCAATTAGAGCTTTAAAAAAATTAAAAAAAGAGGAGGCCTTAGATCTCGACAACCGTTACTAAATATGCTCGGGAAAAAAATAGGGTAGGTACATTGAACTTTTATTTATTGGCTTACATAACAAGTGATATTCATCCTCAAACAGCAACAAAATGCTGCTATGGGAGGAAGATACCCTTTCGGTACTAAGTTTATAATTAGTTTTGTCTCATTGTGGTTTCTGTTATGGGTTGGCTGGCAGAAATTGCCATTTGGCAATAAGCCCGCCCTTTGTATGTTTCTTATACTTATGCAATAAATATTATTTTATTTATTTAAGATGTCCATTGGAAATTTATTTCACTTATTTTATATTTATTGAACTTCTTTTACAATTTGAAACTTAATTAATGAGTAATGTAAAATGTAATCTGATTTATTATTAACAGAATCTGTGGCATCCCTGGAGCGTGTCTGCATATAAAGAGTACTTATGGTTGCACTTCTAGTATAGGTCAATGGGAACGCTTTACTGCAATACTTCTCTCCTCTCAGCTCTCATCTAATAATCAAATCATAAAACATCCACTTTACAGATTCTTCACACCCACTGCCAGTTCCAGTTTATTATGTGATGTGTTTATGTTCACTGACCATTGTGTGATGACATCAAGACCATTGTGATATAACTTTGCTGCAAGTGATTTAGGAGGAAATAATAACTGAACATGCGAAAAATTGCGTCGGGAAAAGTAAGATTACTCAGGAAATGGGCAGGATACGTGGCTAGATGCGCAGAGGGAAAGTGGACCAAGAACGTCCTAAATTTGAGACCTCGAGATGGGAATAGAAGTGTGGGACGGCCACAGCTGAGATGCAGAGACGACCTGTACTGAAACTTTCTAAAGGTTTCTCACCCGAAACACGCAGATAAAATGCACACGAAAAACGCCCTTATGTATATCGCCATAAGGGTCATTTTCCTTAAACATTTTATCTGCGTGTTTTGGGTGAGAAAGCTTACAAAGTACCCCCCGTCCGACATGTCGGCGCAACCTGGATGCAGTCTGCACAGGACAGGACAACATGGAGGCAGATGGTGGAAGCCTTTGTTCAGAAGTGGACGTGGATAGGCTGATGGAGAAGAAAAGACTAAAGGTGTCATCCTAAGACTTAAAACATGGATGAATGTAAGATATGTTTCAGTGACTCGGGTGACTCTAGCAGTCAGAAATGTGATAAATTTTCTCGATAAAAAATAATTCCAAAGTTATCTATGAAATTTACTAAAACTTGAGATTATTCCCGTAGTTTGTTAGATATAATGCTGTACTTAATTTGGTCGATAAAATGTTAAAACGGGAAGGTAAGACGCAGTAACTCTGGATTTTTTTTTTATATTCGGTCCCCTTTTTATACAACAAGCTAAAATCGGTTTTGTCGCTCATACAAAATATAAGAGAAGTTGTAGCGTTAATAGAAGGATTTTTAGAACATATTGCACCACACTTGAACGCATAATATTGCGTAACAATTAAGACTGTGAAGTGGTCGCGCCAGTTACTAAACATTAGATACGCCAGACATTACAAGTTTTATTGTTTCACTCATCTCAAACTTCAATCAATACTTTGAAGATGGAGCAAGTACTTTATGATTTTATTGACCAATATAAAACAGAAAGTGTAACTAACACTCAACTCTGATTAACTGTGAACACTCCTCTCAATAGCTGATGATTATTTTGACACCAACTTCTCCAGTGAGCAATCAAATAAAGTCATTCTATATTTCGCAATTGTAGTTACGTTTTGACGATTGTGTAAAATGCTGATCATTCGGCTGTTCGTCATAAAAATGGTTAGGGATTCCCCGCTAGGAAAACACTTTTTATTTAACTACAAACATTGGATCTTGTGTAGATGACACCAACTTCACGAGGTCAAAACGAAACCTCATATAAAAATAGTTTTTTGCATTTTTCGAAGTATCTGGTCTATAATTATGTTTTCCTCTCTATTGTCAAAAGTATTATGAATAACTTTATGTGCTTTTCTTTCTTTTAAAGCTAGTTTTCGAGATATTCGAGAATACTTACTTTAAAAAAATCAACCCTATTTTCACCCCCTTAATGTCGGAATGTTCAAAAACCCATCGGTTCGTATTAAACTATTACTATACCGCATCCCTTGCGTGGTAGGCAGAGAGAACAGATCGCCAGACTTTTCTATCCTTACACGCATTTCGTACATATTAAACCTATCTTTCAAATCGCACTTCTCTACGATTAGTCTTTAGGCTCTGTGTTGGTCAAGCAGTTTGTAGATATACATTATACTTACATACATATATAAAACTTAGGGAAAGCGTCGCCTTGGTGTGTGACTCATTTCCACATTCGTCCATGTCATTATAAGAAAATCTGACGATTGAACGAACATCGTACTTCACATCTGCATTTTATCAACAAACCACTCTGCATCGAGCGCACCAAGAAATAAAGTATGTACTCTTTACATACTTTTTTCATGACTCGAATATTTGAGTAATGAGTAATTTATTTGCGCTAACGAACCATGAAATGTTTTAAAGCTAGGCATATCGACATTTAAAAAAAATCTAAAAACGGGAGACTCTTAGATCTTGCCGACCTTAATAAATATCTTCTTTTTCTTCTTGTTCTTAATATAGGCCTTGTGGCCTGTTATGAAGATGGATTACTAAATATGGTTTGGAAAAAAATAGAGTAGATACATTAAATTAGGGAATGACTGTAAAAGATTTTTTATATCTTGTACTTTTAGATTTCTAAAAAAATGTGAAGAACACCTCTGATCTTTTTTCCGAAAGACAGGAATTCGTTTCCCGAAAGTTTTTGTATTGATAATATGCAATTAAAATCTCGGGAATGACCATAAAAGTCTTGTGAATGGAGCGAAATTAATCCCAATAAGTTAAAAAAAAACTATTTTTAACATTTTTTCATGCGATTTTAAACCTTATAATGCCGCGGGAAATGACCATGACGTCATAGTTGGGGTCCTAGTTTTAATGTGAAATAATATAAACTTACCTAACACTAATTGGTTGTCGTCCATTGAGTTACACTCGCAATCATTTACCTTTACATAACTTAAGTTAATTTGAAAAAACACCAATGTCTCAATATCTCAACAGTTAAATTTTATAGGAGAAATTAGCTATTTAGAAATACAGTGGCTAGTTAGATACTTATGATACCTATAAAGTTAATTACCTATGTAGTTAGATTATTATTACGAGTTCAAATCTCGATGTTGACATTGTGCATTTGACGACACAAACATTCGTGCACTAAAAGTTACGCTTGCATGTCAAGTTTTTCGAGCAATAATTGCGGCAACTCGTACAAATCGTATTGTTTAACATTATTTCGCAATATATAGCAATTATTTCGCCAATATTTAAAGTGAGACAACGACCGAACCAAATTGGATATTCAGAAATTCGTGGCAACGTCAGAAGATAAGAGAATTATGCTATCTGCATGTACCTAGCCTACAGAGCAACATTCAGTCTTCCAAGCCATTCAAGGGCATTGGATGTGGCATTGTGAATATCTGCATATGGTCCAGGAAATGCTCCCAGAGGACAGTCTTCGACAATGTGCTTGATGGATTGCACTGGCTCTACGCAGTCGCAGGCAGGAGAATCCTGCATGTGCCATCTGTGGAGTATTTGAGCACATCATTCATGCTCCGTGTAGATTTGATTTAAGGTTACCCATTGACGCCTCGGGAGGTCGAATCAAGGAATCGGTACCCCCATCCCCTGCACCAGGCTCCGGGAATCTGGATTGGAAGCTTCCCAGAGCTTCAGGTACGACAATCGGAGCCACTCCAGTAGTAATAGTTGATACCTAGGTGTGTTCAAGATTATTGACCCTACAGAGGTCTGATGGTTCTACGTAAGTATATATGGTACATCCATAGTATAGGAGGTAATGATGATGTAATAATTCCTGTAAGTTGATTGCACTTGCTGAGATACTTGCAGAGGTAATTACCTAATCAAATCCACATCGCACATTCAGTTCCTATTACTCATTCCAGTCTAGCCATATGATTAAGTTTACCTTAAGTTCCTAATTATAGAGAGGAATGATAAGGTAGAGAGAGGTGTTAAAATGACATTTCGCTCCCCACACACGAGACTTGTCTCTATTGGGGAGGTATCTCGAAACATGTATAATTTTAAGGAACCATATTTGTATGTGTAAATATTGAAGAAAAATAAAAAGGATTTTGAAATTGAATTGAAAACATGCGCAGTGCCAAATTTAGTAAACCATCATTGTAGTATGGAGCATCAGTTGGAGTAGGCAAAAAATCTGTCAATGTAGTAGTATTTTGCATAGAATTCGAATAGTCTTCACATTTCACAACAATCGCATGATAAAATGTTAAAAACAGCGTTTTTAGCATTTTTTTGGTTAATTTCTCTTCAATCAAAAATCTTTTACGGTCGTTCCTTAGATTTTAATGCATATTATCCATATAAAAAAAAAACATCTGCGACTTTCAGGAAACGAGTTTCTGTCTTTTGAAGAAAGAAAGGTGTTATTCACATTTTTTTTTTGAGAAATCTATATAAGATATAAAAAATCTTTTACGGTCATTCCCTAGATAAATCCACATCGCACGTTCAGTCTACTCTATTTTTTCCCAAGCGTATTTAGTAACGGTTGTCGAGATCTAAGGTCTCCCGTTTTTAGAAATTTTTGAAATGTCAAGATGCACATTGCATACTCTTAAAAGTCTTTTTTTTTTGTTCCCAAATGTACTAATTTGTGTCAAAATTCTCCTTATTTTTGGAGTGGCATCCACCCATCCACGGGTGGTAGGTAGTACATAATAAATATCTCAAAATACCACTTTTTTGTGATTTTTATTATGTACTACCACTCGTGGACACTTTCTTTTTTACTATTTCTTGGGCCAACACACAGTTAAAAAGTGCGAATCACACTGCGGGATTTTAGTAAGTACATAATACCTATTATAATTAGGTACAAACGTACCTATACCGTATGTTATATTTAATTTACCTAATAGTGATGCATCTTATTATAATGTCAACTATTTATATACGAGTAAACAGTAATTATTGTAGTTAGCGTTAGAAGATTCTAGGGCAGACATAGAGGACTTACTATTATACATATCGTTACTATCCTGTTGTACTGTGTAGGTCACCCAGACTGCAGTGTCACCATGTCACTGTGATGATAATGTAATGATGATGAGGCATACCGTTGTATGTAATTGTATGGAACTAATTACTCCTCGTGTACTAATAAATAATTAGATGGTCGTATGATTAGCAGACCAGATGAATTCTATGTCAATATTATTAAATACTTCTACTTAGGTTAGGTTAGGTACCTCTATCTAATTATTGTGCCTGTTAAAGAAATGCGGCCATTACAACAGCTTACTAATTAGGTTACAGTAATATTATGGTCAGTGTCAGATGGGCACCTAAAATCCTGAAGTGGAGGCCCTGGGAGAACAAAAGAGGCGTAGGAAGACCTCAGAAAAGGTGGACAGATGACATTGTCCAGCTTACCGGTCGTAAATGGCAGCAGATAGCCCAAGATAGAAGACAGTGGAAGAGTTTAGAAGACGCCTATGTCCAGCAGTAGAACGCAAGTGGCTAGCAGTAAGTAAGAAAGTAATATTAGGGTGATGACGGGAGTTCCGCTGAAGAATACAAAAGAGTTTGTCTATGCCTTGGAAGTAAAATAACTTGGAATGGTCGCTCAAAAAGCAAAGCTGACAGTTGTATACACCAAGGTCAGACAAGTCAAACAATACTGATCAAATGCGCGCAAACTCTTGGTCTTCTGTGTGTGGAGTATCCTGATGTACGGCAGTGAGACGTGGTCCCTATCTGAAAGATAAAAAGAGACTGGAAGCTTTTGAGATGTGGTCCTACATGAGAATTTTAGGAATTCCTTGGAGGGATCACACAACGAACGAAGAAGTTCTCAACAAAAACAAAGGAGAAAGACGCCTGCTCAATGCAATAGCAGAAAAACGTGTCAGATGGATCGGCCACATAGTGCGTCAAGAGGGTCTCGTATTTGAATTAATTGAAGGAATGAACGAGGGGACAAACTACAGAGGACGACCAAGGAAAGAATACCTGGATGACCTGTGACTCTCAGACCTCCCCCCCCACTAAAATGAATCCTGGATCCGCCACTGAACATCGCATACGTAATGTTGTATGGTAAATGGATTAAAATTATAATTGTTGGCTAATCTTTTAATAAACAAAAAATGGGTCAATAAAATGATTTAATTCTGCGGACAATATGATTAATTATTATTATCATAACAAAGTGATTAACTGTGATGGACATCGCAACAATAGACAATTCCTTGAATTAATATATTAATGTAAGTACATACTTAATTAATTAGGCTATTATTTAATTAAAATAAAATAATATGAACATAATTTGTCATCATATGTGGTTTACCAATTAGAAAACAATGATTATAGTTGAAGTTTTCAAATTGATCAACGCGTTCTGTATCCGTTAATTTTCACTCAGCGTGTCAACGAGTGATTATCGCGCGAAGCAGAACGCATTTGGGTGACTGTTCCAATTGGAATTGTCAAACAGAGATAGAGATATGAGAGTACTAATAAGAGTGAGTTGATAGATATACATCGAGATAGCGATATCACTGCACTCTTCATTGGTAGAGAGGGATAGACATATTGCGTGTTAATAAGAGTGAGTGAACTGCACGTGCGGACCATTCTATTATCTATGGCGAGCGAATGTCACCCAACAAATTTGTTGGGTGTTATTCGCAACAACCGAGCGTGTCAACCGTGCACATAGAACACGTTGACTCGCACAACCGAGTGAAACGCACCGATGATAGAACGGCGAACAATAGAACCATAAACAATCGAGCGAATCGCTAAGTGAATTTTAACGGATACAGAACGCACTACAAAAGCGCCGCAACCACTGGTCTAGTATTGCAAATTAAAAGTCCAAAGCTCAACGACATTTGTGTTGCCATATAATAATCATAATATTTTACGACGTAAAGTAAACTAAACGCAAGGAAACAACTAAAGGCAACTTCCGCTATCAATTAAATTCTATAAAGAGGCAACACAATCAATGCAATGGTCATCTACTACCGATAGTACTTACTATCAATTGATATAATTCTGGTGGAAATCGGGTAACAGTGTAACGCAGGGGCGTGGCAACTTTTGCAAGTTATGCGAATATACAACCGCGGAGGGCTATTTCTACGGGTTATGGTGACCGTGCATTCTGTGCAGCGGGTCCAAGCCTGTGGAATGCCCAAGGATCTCTCTGCCCATCCCGCAAACTACGTCATTTTTGACTAGTCTAGACTAAAGCTAGTCATAACATAACTATACGAGTATAGTTATGCTCAATTTGCTCACTTGAGGTCTCCAGTGCGATTGGCACTAACTGAGTATATTTGCGTAGCTCAATAACATTGAAGATTGTATATTTACGCATACTGCTAAATTATTGATTTTTGTAATTAGAGATAGATAAATAAATACTTACTTACCGTATGGTTCATATCATTTATCAATAATTAAGAATTGTTTATGTTTATAGGTATTTCTCTTACAAGGCCGCAGTGGCCAATTATAATTACTTCAACCTTTGTTTATTAACATTAACGATCTATGCAAAGTTTTTTTTGTTTACTTTTATAGATCTAAGAGTCTACAAGAGATCCACTCGTCAAAAATCACGACATAATAATAAAAATATTTGTAAAAAGCAAGCATATTTAACGAAAATTTTTAACGAGACAACTGTGCTTTTATCGATTTTTCAAAATTAATGTCATGATGAAAAAACGATGTGGTATTGTAAAAAATGAAAAACTAAATATTTAGATTACAATCCACAAAAAAATGACTAGCTTTCGCGACTAGTATTTAAGGATTTGCACCCTCATCATCAGACGATTGTGAATAAAGTTTACACCACAATCGCCTGATGATGAGGGTGCAAATCCTCGAATTTGTATAAGTAACTCGACTTATAGTGTCGCGAAAGCTAAAGTCATTTTTATGTGGATTTTATTCTAAATATTTAGTTTGAAAAAAAAACTTAAAAATGGACACCAAGTACCGACGGTCATAAACATCGAGATTATGGTATAATAATGTGCTTCATTTCTCCTATGTATAAAATGGTGGGTTGGCTGTCGAAATTCAGGGGGGTTGGGGGGGTTCAACCCCCCCCCCCCTCCTTCCTACGGCCATGAGTGCCTGTATTCACTTTGTAAGAAAATCATTGAAAGAAGATAAGTGATTGTTTCCAGGTTGTCTGCCTCGGTGATTTCCATTGTGAAGTAGTGTCTATGTTTAGGTAACCTTTGGAGAGGAGAAGTATTCACACGCTGAGTGACTCATCCATCACATGATATCTTACATGCGTGTGCAGGGCCGTCCCTACCTTAGGGCGGCACTCTAAAGGGGCGGCAAATCGAGGAGGCGACAATCTGAATGAATGCTAATGTTTTGTATAAAAAAAATTCGCCTACGCCGTTAGCTGCACCGTCATTTGTCTTGTACAATATTCTTCTTCTTTTCGTGCCGTATCGGGTCCCCCCGACGTTGGCGATCACTATGGCGAAAGCATCCCTGTCTGCCGCAGTCCGGAACAGCTCGCCGACGTTCCTGATGCCAGTTCACTCACGAACATTTCGGAGCCATGACATCTGGCGTCTTCCTATTCCTCGGCGTCCCTCTATTTTACCCTTCATAATTAGTTGGAGCAGTCTGTATTTGTCGCCCCGGAGATGCGATATAATTATATGAAAACATTTTTTCTAACAAAAATTCGTCTGCGGCGCCATTTACTTGTTTCAATGCCAAATCAATATTTAAATCTCTGCTACCGAGGTTATCTAGGTATCTATTAACTTACCTACACATACTTTTTTTTATTTTTTTTATTAAAAGGATCTGGGCTTGCATGCACAAAAACCCAAATACTTTCCTGCACACCTTGCACTAGGCTAAAAGCCTGTATCGAAAAGTGTGGAATACATCGTCAGCGCTGGGGTTTGAACCTGGCACCTCCCGCTTGAGAGACTGTCGCCTCAACCAACTGCGCCAACCATGTACCATGTACTTAGGGCGGCATTATACCTAGGGACGACCAACGTGTGTTATACTACTATGCTTGTGTGTTAACCATGTGAAACATTGTTTTGTACTATAGTATAGGTGAGTATAGGATGCAGAATGCACATGTCGCCTTGTTATTTCCAGCCTAAAGAGAATCCAATATCATTCAGTCTATTAATATCTTATGGTCTCTTCTCCTGCATGAATGAAATACCGAGACAGTTAGTGGAAACTTCGATTTAGATGTATTAAACCCTTCAGGAATTCATCATTCAGTTTACACGGTGTAAATAATGTGGACTGTAATGACCGAGGTGTTGGTAACGCGCCCGACTGTTAATCCAGTGGGCGCGGGTTCAATCCCCGATGCCGACCTACTCCACACAAGCTTTTCAAGCTTACTGTGAAGTGTACAAAAGTGTATTTGGGTTTATTTCGATAAACCCAGATTCATTTAAAAGAAAATCTCCTTCGCGTTTGCACGCAATATCGTTGTCTCGCTTTAAACATTGCCGAAATAATTGCTATATATTGCGGAACACATTAACATTAGGCCGGGTTTCCACCTGCAAGAAAACTTCTGCAAGAAGTGTCCGACATTCTATCAGACAGCTGTCAGACAGTATCTTGCAGGTGTAAACTACGGAGTTTACGCCTGCAAGATACTACTGCCCGGCCTTAGTTAATCAATACGACTTCTATTAGTTGCCGCAATTATTGCTCGAAATCTTGCTCGTGTAAGAAATCATCAAGCACTTAGCGAAAAGTTTGTAGGTGTTTACTTCACCACAAGTATTTTGTGGTTCTCGGATACTTTCGTGTTTATAAGAGTCGTGTAAATTGAAACATTTCTTAGCGAGTGAATTCTGTTAAGACAGAAAGTCTATAAATACAATACATACAAAATATAATAATATGTAGGGAGATATAACAGCTTGGGAGGGCTGACCTCGGTCTCTGATAGTCTCATGAGAGATGGCAGCATTAAAGTCAATACGGATAGTATTTTATATCTGGTGTGGTCACGTTGGGGATTGTAATATTATTCTGGGAGCAAAGTTTCAGTGTTATTTATTGCTTGCACTCTGTCTACATCCGCTGGCTGCGTCCTCTCTCCTATGTCTTCATCATTCACAATCATGTCAACATTATCAATATCAACAACAGACAATGTAAACACAATATTCACATCTTGTAAACAAACTCACGCATTTTTATTCTCGTCACAATAGAGGGAACGTGCGGCGTCTTATTTTTATCGCACGAAGTTTTCATTTTTTATTAAGAGTGTTGACTCTAAACTTCACATTGTTTCAGAACAATAAACAAGCGTACTGACAACTCGTTGGATCTTTATGGTACATTATCTTTTGTTGTCAAATAAGTGCTTCATTAAGGCTAAGGACCCAACTAGGGAACCTCTATATTAATTTATATAGGTTTCTTAGACCCAAATACGACGTCACGGGCATTTCCCGCGACGTTAAAAGTATACGCATATTGACATTTCAAACGTTTCTAAAAACGGCAAACCTCAGATCGTGACAACCTTCCTAAATATGCTTTTTGAAAAAATAGGGTAGATACATTGAACCTTTACTAGGGAAAGACCGTAAAAGATTTTTAAATATCTTGTAAAAATTTCTAAAAAACAATGTGAAAAACATTTTTTTCCGAAAGACAGCAACTCGTTTCCCAAAATTCGCAGAGATTTTTGTTTTGAAAATCTAGGGAATGACCGTAAAAGTGCGATTGCTTTTCGCAGTGCAGCTTTTAACCCTATCATTTTTGGTCTGTCGGTATGTCTGTAGTCTGTACAGTCCTGGAACCCATTGTTAAACCAACATTGTAATGTAATATGTATGATATTCCATATTCAGAAGTCAGACGATGTTAGCTATGGATGGATGGACTTCTATAATACTAATGCTTGGAGACGTTGTTCAACATTCAGCTAGCAAGGACCACCGACAGAGGAAGTGCAGGTACGTGACTCGAGTTCACAAGCAACAAGAACTAACAACGCACATACATAAAAGTGAACGGACGTAAGCAAACCTAATGAGGAACTTTGATTACTGAATCTAATATACACGTAGCACTATGATTATAAAAATTGTCATGTTTTATAAGAAGTTCATTGACTGTTCTCCTCGTCCTAACTCACATTATTTTGTTTTATTCTTTCGCAAATTTAACACAACACATTTTCTATTCAGGGTTTTGTGTAGATTTAGTATAATTGTGGTTAGCTGGCAGAGATCGCACCACTGCGATAAGCTCGCCCTAGTGAACAAATGTAATGATTTCTTTTTGAACTCTGACTTGAACTAGATTAGCGCCGCAGGCAATTTTTTTTAATGAAATACTCGTAACTGTGATGTAATTGATATTCACAATAATTATTGAAAATTCATGACATGATGAAAAAATGATGTGTTTATAATGTGATTAATTTCTCCCATAAGTCCCATGTATAAAACGGTGAGTTGGCTGAGGAATTTCGGGGAGGTTTGAACCCCTAAACCCCCCCCCTGCCTACAGTCATGGTCAGTACATCTCTACTTTCCTCATTCCTTATCCAATATCCTCCTTGGACAAGGATATTGAAGGAACGTAATTCAGGGGTGGGGTTTGTCGGGGGCTCCCTTAAGGCTAACCCTGGGCCCACCTCTTAATAATATTTTGCTAGAAAGGCGGGTAAAGAGGTCACTATTAATGCGCCTGAGCTACCCGGGGATGTGGAGGGCCTTAAGCCCGCGGGATTTTCCTTCAATCAATCCTGTATAATGTTTTCCCGCACATTCTTCTCAACAATCTCATTTCCATTGCATTCATCCCTGATGATTTGTCCTTCTCCAACCGCGACCACGTATGTCCCACTAGCATAATACACGAACTAACTCATGCAAAAAAATTATAGACCACACAAAATACAGTAAGATTTGTACAGGTATTCGCCAAGAATAATATTACTAACTCATGTGTAAAAAATACAATTTTTTTTTGTAGTTATTGTATTGTATCTTGAAAAATTCTGTTCTTCAAACGACCTTCTAGTTGGAGTTGAACGTATGTTTATTGAACTTATAAACAGTTTAGATTAAACATCAGTGAAGAAAATACAATTTTCTTTCAGGGAAAGAAATATCTTATATTCCAATTAAACGATCAATGTATCTATCTATGCTATCTTAGGCTTTTCTCACTGTATCAGAAGCTGTGGCTCCATCACCAGTAAAAATATCGACATTAAAAAAAAAAACGGGAGACCTTAGATCTCGACAACCGTTACTAAATACGCTTTGAAAAAAATAGAGTAGATACATTAAATCTTTATCTAGGGAATCGCCGTAAAAGATTTTTTATATCTTGTATAGATTTCTCAAAAAAAGTGGAAAACACCTCTGATCTTTTTTCCGCGGGACAGCAACTCGTTTCCCGAATGTCGTGGGGAAATTTTTCTTTTGTATTGATAATATGCATTAAAATCTAGGGAATGACCGTAAGTGAAATTAACCCCAAAAAATGATAAAACGTAATTTTTAACATTTTATTGTGCGATTGTTCACGCGATTTTGAACCTTAATTCTGCGGGAAATGACCCGTGACGTCTTAGTTGGTTCTCCAGGCAACTTTTCTTCATATTTTTGCATACTCTATCGTTTAGAAAACTACGGTATTCTTTTTGTAGGAAAAACTTATACGTACAATATAGATATCATTGCAATATAAGTCTTTCACAGTGTGTAAGAAAATAGTATGTTTCAAAATAAATTTCTCAGTAATAAGTTACTTCTATAAATCACTCATCAGGTACATTACTTACTAAGTGCACCAAGTTGCATCTCACATTACACACACACTAATCACACAATCCAATACTTAATTGCCTCACATCTTATCACTTATCACTCAACTACCTGCACAATACATACAAACATTACACAGTGATATTCTTAGAAAGTGATTACTGCTCTTATAAATTACACTATAATTGTATATGTTACCGGTAATGTAGGAAATTTAGGAATTTTATACAAAGATCAGTAGGGCAGTTATTTTATTGAATGAGCTGTCTAGCAATTTTGGCCTGGATATATTGAATATGGCATATAACGAATTTGTTGCCCGCATCGAATTGTGTCTGTAATCTGATTGAATACATATATTGCGATGCTTTCTATATAAGTATGTTTTTGTATTTTGTATTTAGCATAAGTAAGACTGTAGCCTCACATTGTGTGGTGCAAATGTGTTTTACACTGTAATGCCACACAATGTTATTAATATAAAAATAAATAAATAAATCTTAGAAAATGTATACAATGCCGGGTCAATTTAGGAAATGTGTGAAATAATTTGTCACAGGTTCTTTAATTCATACATTTCTTACGAAATACCTATATGTTTTAATAACTCAAAAACTTTTTTTTTTTTTTCGGGTAAGCTGGCACTTGGATGAAATCGAGAACAGAAACGTAATCAAACCGAAGAACCTATTTATTTTTGCAGAGGAGCCGCACATAAAATTGCATTATTTGATATATTTCAGATTCCTGTTTAAAACATGTACATGATTCCTAGTAAAATGTATAAAATATATTACATTCATAGGTATTGATGTGTAACAAATAATTATTATTTGTTATACTTAATACAAAAAAAAAAAACAAAAAATAATAAATTTACTTCACACATTTCCTGCCGATATCAGGCATTGTATACATGTCCTAGGAATTGTGTACAATGACGGATTTCATGCATTCTGTTAACATATACATACATCAAGTCAATACAACACATTATCAAATGTAAAGAACTTTTCTACGTCTTGAAGAGACTCAGTAAAGTACCTAATTATTCCAATCCAATACATGATGTAAATTTCTAGAGTGCCTGTAATGTCTGTCAAGAGTGAAATTTCTTTCATTGTGCCTTGTAAATGGGTTGACAATGAAGAAAAAGTTAGAAATAATATCAAGTTTCTTAGTAGTTAGAGCTATGTTGAATTAGCTGGTGATCCAAGTTGCCATAATAACTCCGAAATCTAGTGTAGTATCGTGAAAAAACTTTTTATTCTAGAATCTAGAAGAATTAGGTAGGTTCGAGTTGACTGTAAGATACTGCCATTGCAATAAGTCCGCCTTTTAAATATTACATACATACATGCATCTTCTTACCCTTCTATCTTTGGTTGGGTAGGAGCCCCACAGCATCTGTGTATCTTCGCCAGAGGCCCCTGTCACTTGCAGTTTCCAGGACCACTGGTCACTCCATCCACAGTCTCTCCTCGCACATCTTTGTCACCTGCTCCTGGCAACTATTTCTGGGGCGGCCCACCGGTCTTCTGCCTGCCTCCTCGGCTTCCAGAGTTTTTAACGGAAGCCGCTCCTCTGGCATCTAAATGATGTGTCCGGGCCATCTCAGCTGAGACCTCTCTATGAAGAGTAGTGTGGGTTCTACCTCGAGAGCCTCCCGGACATACTCGCTCGTTAAATACTACGCTAAATAAAATTTAATTTACCATAAGAATAAACGTACAATGGTTAATGTACAATGGTCTGGAGATCTGTTCTCTCTGCCTACCCTAAAAACCACGTCATTTGTGACGAGTTACACCTAGTTTAATAAAATTGAGTGTAGACGACTTATGAGACACAGTAGAAATAATTCATGACATGACAATGTTGTCTAAACTAAATAGCGAGGACATAATTAAACTACTTGATGGAATAATCAGTCTATAAATCTATCTTTATATTAATTGTAATTATATCATGTTGGGCCTCTAACTATTTGTATGAAATTACGCAACATATTATTATATGCATGGGCGTCGCCAGCCTCGGAGCAACAAAATTGAAATATTTGATATAGCATTTAGAACGCATAAATAGCGCCGCATGCGATTTTTTTTGTGAGACATAGTGTAGAAGGCCGTGATTAGGTTTGGTTTATTTGAAAATGTGCATGATATTTTGCACAATAATATGTATTAAAAATGATTATTGTGAAAAGATAAGAAAAAAGTAGCGCCGCAGTCAATTTTTTTTTATGAAATAATTGTATTTTGATGGATTTTTAAACTCATTTTTAGAAAAAATTTCATATGATAAGAAAACGTGTGGTAATAATGTGATTTTTTGTGAGGTTTTATCATTTAGTATGAAAAATATATAGCTATTTCAATCTCTAGAGGGGGGAAGCTCCCCCTCGTGCCCCCCTGACGACGCCCATGATTATATGTACTACTTTATGACCTTGTTATATCCTTAAATGTTACAGATACATAGATGACCATACTGACTAGTTAGACATAAGGAATGAAGACAGTGTGTCGAGACAATGGAGACAATTTCGATATGAAATCTATTAAAAAATAAGTACGTAATCAATAATCATATAAAACATTGAGAGATAGGATCATTGGGGGGGGGGCAGGGGAGCAGCTACCCCATTTAGGGGTTGGAATAGGTATATATTTTTTCATGCTAAATGATAAAACCTCAAAAAAAAAAACACTATATTACCACACATTTTCTCATCATATTGTGAAATTTCTGAAATTACTTTTTACGTTTTTGACTGCGGCCGCATTTTTTGGTATTACTTTTTAATAAAAAAACATTTTGTGCAAAGCATTACATATATTTTCAAATAAACCAAACCACATCACGACTATCACGAGTCACGACCTTCTTCAATATGTCTCACAAAAAAATTTCGCCTGCAGTGCTATTTACACATTTTTCATGCTATATCAAATTTTTAAACTTTTGTAGCCCCCCTGGAACTGGGACATTGGGTTACTATAGTTTGAAGAGGAAAATGTAGACAGAGACAACAACAACGACGGATGATGTCAAATAAAAGGGTGGTAAAAATTAGGTCAATTCTTCCACCGTATAACCTAACAGGTTCAATTTATTTCCGAACAGGATCTACTGAATAAATTACAAAAATCTAGGGGGGGCTGTGTATTATTATGTAATCAGTCATATGGAACACCCTTTATAAACTACACGATGGGTAAACCTTTACGTAATTTTATACAGGTAGAAAAGAAATTTCTACAAATAAAAATTAATAAAAATCTTATAAATATTCTTTTGCTTGATTTAGAATGACTTGTATTAATTTTCGTTCAGTATTTTTTGTGTTTATCATGGTCAGTATTTCTAATAAATATTGGAGTAATATAAAAAAAATTGACTGAAAGAACAATTTGATAAACAGGTTGAAAGTAATCAAGTTGAGAAGTGTAGGACATGTGGTCATCACGAAACTTAAATTATCTAAATGTGCTCTTACATCAACAATTTTTCGAGCACTAATTGCGGCGCAATCGTACAAATCGTATTTATTAACATTATTTCGAAATAAATAGCAATTATTTCGGCAATATTTAAAGCGAGACAACAATATTGTTTGCAAACGAGAAAGAGAATATTGTCATGATGTCGGCGACACGAATTGTTGAATATCCACTCGGTTTGGACATTTTAGTCAATCCTCTTTCTCGTTTGCACGCAATATCGTTGTCTCGCTTTGAATATTGTCGAAATAATTGCTATTTATTTCGAAATAATGTTAATCAATACCATTTGTACGAGTAGCCGCAAATATTGTTATTTTTTATGTACCTATGTTTTTTTTTACTTCAAATTAATGTCACAAGTGGTTGGTTAGCAGACATTGCCGACGGCAATAAACCCGCCATTTGAAAATGTATTTTATTTTCAATAAAGTTTTATTTATTTATTTATAAAGATTGGACGTGCAAGAGCACAACAAAATATAATAGAAATGACTCGAAATTTGAATCGAATACTGACTTTAAAATAATACTGACCAAAATATTTGAACACAAAATACTGACGCGATGAGTTGTCGCCTTAATGAATGCAAATGGGGGACATCCTGTATATGGCATTTTAGTTTAAAACAGAATGTTACATACTGTATAGTAATATAGTACTGAGTTCAACTCAATTCAATTTATTCAAGTCGCTATATATTAAACTAGCTGTATTACCCGTGCTTCGCTACGGAAAAATTGTGTGGATCCCCCCCCCCTTCGTGCCCCCTTAGTGTCCCCCTCCTCGTACCCCCTACCACAATAAGAACATTCCCTGGGGCAAGCACAATAATTTTCCAAAGTTTCATCTCAATCGGATGAACGGTTTAGGTGTCTATAAAGGAGAAGGTGAAAAATGTTAGGTATATACCATAGGTACGAACTAAAATATTTATTAATGGGAATCATCACAATCTGTCATCTAAATTGTCTGAATTAATTAATACGTATCATCAAAATTTATATACCTACATTTTTTTCTGAAATTAACAAATTAACAAAATTACGAATATTATTTTACTTAAAAGTTTATATTTTGCAATTTAAATTTCGCGCCGTTGGTGTTCCAACGGGCGGGGTTAATAATATGTATTTCACAATCGATAAAACACACTATGCAATATATTATGTATGTAAAAACAGACTGGTGACTGTGTGCCCACCTGTGTACATAAGTATAGACGTGTGTAGTACGGTAAAATATAGTATAGTCAGTCCAGCAAAATAACAACTACTACTTAATATTTGCGTTAAATATTCGCAAATGCCTTGCTATATGGAAACCAATACTGTGTGGTAGAAACTTCTGGAAATTGAGAACCTTCTGTGAAATTTTTTTGATGAGGGGATTCAAGGGTTGTGTGGAGCATGTGTGGTATGGTATGAAAGGGCGTTAGAAAAGAAATTCAAATCTTCAGAAAGTCATTTTTATGCGTCCTCAGACCATCGGGAGACACAGAGTGATCGAGAGAATCCAGTCACCACATACCACATTGTTTGGTGTCTCATAAAAGAGCTTCACAAGTAGAACTTGGCTAGACGGGCAATGCTGGGCAATACAGTTAGTACGGCTTATGAAAAAAATACAATTAACGAAATTGCAAATATTTTTTTACTCAGAGTCCATGCTTCACTGAGCGCATAACAATACACTTATTTCACCACCTATAAAAACGTGTATATATTCACGTATACAGGAGAGTACTTATATCAACTAACAACTATAAAAGTACCCTTTTCATGCCCTTATCCTCAATTTTTGATTAAACAATGTAAGACGAATTTTTTTCATTTTAAAAGAAGTATGCAACTGTTTAACTACAGCTTTGTAGCTTCAGTGTTTACCGAGATACGTTACTATCAAAGCAAATTTAATCCCACGCCCTAACCCTTAAGGATTGACTCTTTTTCTGGACAGAATATCATATTTTGACCCTTTCTTAGGAATCCATTTTTTGGAAATTCCTATAAAATTATTTTTTACCATATTAAGAGGCATTTAAAAATCACCCCTTTTCTTTATGTCCTTTTTCATCCCTTTAAATAAAAATTAAAAATAAACGGCGAAACAGCCTATTACTAATTTTAATAGTAGAATCTATGTGCCAAATTTCAACTTCGTACAATGTCTGGTTTCCGAGATATTCGCATACTCTGAAAAACTTTCAACCCTATTTTTCACCCCCTTAGGGGCGGAATTTCCAAAAATCGCTTCTTAGTGGAAGCTTTTGTATTAAAACCTATCTGCCTTCAAAATTTCACTTCTCTAGGATTAGCCAATTCGGCTCTGCGTTGATGAGTGAGTATGTCAGTCAGTCATTCAGTCATTCATTCAGTCAGGCACTTTCGTTTATTATTAGAGATTTATATACCCGACTTCAGTTCGCGAAGAGATTTAGTCGAGATCGGTCGTGCGTACGAGTTTCTGAATAAAATCTCCAAATATACAAAGAGTCGTGAAACGTATGTAATAAAATACACATTATCGTAAGAAAGTTTAATTTAATTACATAGACAAATATACAGTGCAAGTATTAATGGATTTATCATTTTGATTCATTCGTGTGTGATTTTTATATAAAGTTGTGCAATTTATTTTATTATTTGTGTTATTATTTTCTCCGCATTGGTCAAGTTTTTTTTGTGGATTATTTAGTTTTCTTGAACGTGTCTTGTTATTTATTTATTTATAGTTATTTAAAATACATTTAAATTTATATGAAGGATGTTGTTGTGTACAAAATAAATGGTTAATAGTGTTGTGTTTTTGTGAATATAATAAATTTTAAGTGAACGATTTGGATTACTTCGAAACTTTGAACTTCGAGAATAATTTTGGTAAATATTATTTTTCTTATATATTTCTTTGCACGCTGTTCTTTATACTTGAGAGAATTTTCGGAATTATTCAAATCTAGCGACTCCACCCGCAGCCGAGAGCAAAAAGTCAAAGGCACAGAGTTTATTAACGGGTGTCGAAAAATTACTTAAAAAAATATGTCCTTTTTGGCCAACCTGTCGATTACTTTTTCGGCTGCGGGTGGAGTCGTTAGGATTAAAAAATATGTACTTATTTATTATTGTTATTACAACATTTTTATTTAAAGTTTTTTTTTGTCTGTGCCCAAATCTTGTAATCGAATTTTCAACCGCTTCCTGGCCACTTAGAGACCTGAAACTTTGAGAACATACATAAACTAGGTGACAATACATTTCTCTGGAACATTGGATCATCCCTCTTCAGAGACAAAAAGTTGTAAGGCGTTTCAAGGGATCCATGGTTCGTGTGGGGTCATGTGTGGTATCGTATGAAAGGGCGTTGGAAAATAAATCCAGATTTTGTCCAGCTCAAGCCTTGGAAGACACCGAGCGATCGAGTGGATCCAGTCACCGCATACCGCCGTGTTTGATACCTCACGAAAGCACTTCACGAGTAGAACTCAAAACTTTTTACAAATTTTGAATTTGTCTATTCTTGGTGGGAGGTGCCATTGAAATGAAGGCATCCAAGCGCCTGAAGGGCGTGTTTGATATCGTTTGGAAGACCGCGAAAAACAGAACTAGGATGTTTACGATTACTTCACATTTTTCTCCAGCTTACATTCTTGGATCACGTAGTTTCAACAACATTACTTTAATTTTGATACGAGCAGAGCTGGGCGGTACTCGAGTACAAGTACTCATACATTGTACTTTGAGTACTTTTTGTGTACTCAGTACTCAGTCACGAGTACATTTATTTATATGTACTTGTACTTGTATTCGGCGCATTTTAGACCAAAAAAAATACTCGAATACTTTTCCAAGTACTCGAGTACATTTCAAGTACTCGAGTACATTTCAAGTACTCGAGTACATTTCAAGAACTCGAGTACATTGACTGGGGGTACCAGAGCGAAAACCTGGAGGGGGAGAAGCTTGTGGAGTGGATGGATGTGACCAATCTGCAGCTCATATTTGATGCTAAGGAGAGGGGCACCTTCCGCTCTGCCAGGTGGAACCGCGACTATAATCCAGATCTGTGCCTTGTCACCAGGGACGGCTCGGGTAGATCCCAACCTATTTCTCGTACCGTGGCCGGGGACTTTCCCCATAATCAACACAGGCCTGTGATGGCTACGATTGGACACACACTCACAGTCAAACACTCCATACCAAAACCCCGATGGAACTTCCAGAAGGCGGACTGGGCGACTTATAAGACCATCTTAGACAACGAAATTGAGACCCTAGATCCACTCCCTACCAACTATAAAAAAATTGTGGACCTTATACTCGCCACAGCGAAGAAAACAATCCCCAGAGGCTTTCGAAAAGCGTATGTGCCGGGCTGGAATGAAGAGTGCGAGAGACTCTATAATGAATTTCTGAACACTTAAAATCAAAACGTAGCGGACCAACTGCTAGAGTCTCTCGACACAGCCCGAAAAGATCGCTGGTCTACACTGATGGAGAGCTTAGACTTCAAGCACTCAAGTCGAAAGGCTTGGGCTCTCCTTCGGAAGCTGGGTCAGAGCCCCTCCCAAAATCGCCCAGCCCGTGCATCTGCGAACCTTATAGCAAAATTTGTACAATGGTCGTGTGCATACGAAAGAAGAAGAAGAATGAAAAAATGTAATGAAATTTGGTGTTTCATTGGTCAGTGATGTACTCGGTACTCTGTACTTGTATAAGTACTCGAGTACTTATTACTGAGTACTTGTACTTGTACTCGAGTACATTTTGTGTACAGTACTTGTACTCAGTACTCGAGTACTTTTTGCCTGTACTCGGAACAGCTCTGGATACGAGGATAGAATTTAATTACATATTACTGGTATTATCCAAGTCATGTAGGTATGTAACGTTGGCCCATTGGAAAATTTTGCAAGTTCTATGAATATGTATGTAAATTTCAAGCAGCGATGCCTTTATGGGTGGCTAAAAATTTTCGTCGAAGTCTCACTTTTTATGAATGAAAATTTGAAATTTCGAATTGTACCTTACCTACTAATGAAATTATGAATGAGAATAGTTTTGAAATATTTCTTTCGTGGAAATAATCAAGTAAGTACCATTTCATACAACGTGACAGAAAATTAAAATCGAATACACGATACATACTATATGGTACGTACCTATACACGTAAAGATTGCAAATCGAACTATTTAAAGTACCCACCTTCTATATGTGTGTAAAGTACCTATGTATGTAGATAGACATGTAAGAGGAGTTTGTGGCTTTCAGGGGTGGGTGCCAACTAAAAATGTCGACAATATGAATCTAGTTTTACGACTTTCATGACGATATTGGAGAGACGGGGAAAAGACGGAGCCTTGTGATTTCCCTGCGTTTACTCGAGGAACTTGAAGGGTGGAGTACTAATAGTGGTTACACAAAAACATATTTAGCCAAGCCTCCGTGGATTTTCACGGGCAGGTACCCACTAGTAGTATCTATATAACACAGTGTAAGATAGAATGATAGTAATTTGTTATGTACGACACGTATTCTTACACATAATGCTATGATATGACAAGATATCCTAACAATACGATACTTTTTTCTTGGAATCCATAGCCATTCCTCGGATATTTTTCCCCATAGAAATTCTTCTGCTATAATAACCTGAGATCTGACCGCTAAAAGTATGACTACGTTGCTGTTTTTTGATCCATATGTGGTTTGAATCATAGCTTACCCATAGGGTCATACATCACACTAGGGTTGTCTATCAAAATCTTGCAGCAAACAATGATTTTTATCCCCTTTCATCCTTGTAAATTGGATTAAGACAAAACTACGAAACAATCAGTGGAATGTAGTCAAATCTCCATACTAAAGAGTGACACCGTCTCTCCATATCGCTGTTTTGTTTATTTCCTTTAGTTTTGAATGTTATTCATGGTCTATTAATTGTGATAATGTAGCATTACATATTTCTGTGGTAATTTAACTGTTTTATGTGAGACTTTCTTCTTCTCCAGTTTCGATCGGTTCGCAGCAAAGCCCCATATCTCCTCCTCCACTCATTCCTGTCCTGTGCGGTTCTTTTAAAACTCTTTATACCTATGAGTCGAAGCCCATATCACGGCACAGGTCGTCCAGTTATTCTTTCCTCGGCCGTCCTCTGTAGTTTGTCCCCTCGTTCATTCCTTCAATTAATTCAAATAGGAGACCCTCTTGACGCACTATGTGGCCGATCCATCTGGCAGGTCTTTCTGCTATTGCGTCGAGCAGGTGTCTTCCTCCTTTGATTTTGCTGAGAACTTATTTGTTCAGGGAAGTTTACTGATAAGATAAATAACATTATTATACTTACTTCGACAGTTTACAAAAAGCTTATTTTTGGAGGTGTTACAGTATCTAAAGATTTATAGTTTTCTACACTCTTTTCAGTTCTTCTAACTCTTCATCATGTCATCCTTTCTACTTCATTAACCACTCCTACTAACCTTTATTATAGTAATGGGAGTGCCTTGCGATGTGGTGATGGTATAGTTCATTCTCCAGCTCTACACATGGGCGTAGGCAGGGTTGGGGGGGTTCAACCCCTCTCCCCCGAAATTCATTAGCCAACCCACCGTTTTATACATATAAGAGAAATGGATGACATTATAACCCCATCGTTTTTTCGTCACATGATGAATTTTCAATAATTATTGTAAAAATTAATTAAATCACAATTGTTTCATTAAAAAAAATTTGCCTCCGGCACTAGTCTAATGAATGTGGGGTTTTGTTTACACAAAATAAACTGGAGTTTTGAACGATTTTCTTTTATCCACCTTCTAATGTTTTATGTCAAAATTTTAGCCTGCGACGCTAATCGTTTATTATGTTGTAATGTAACCAGATGCTTTACTACAACCAGATTTATCAATTCGCCCATTTTTGAAAAAATAATTCTCCTGCAGCGCTATTTGCTAGTTCTTGTTCCATTTGGTAATATCAAATTTTTAGTTGTCCCCCCTATCTTCAAAATGTTCGAAACTTGAGACGCCCGTGGTTGATACTTATTGTCTCTGGTCCAGAGCTCGAACCCCCCCCCCCTCCCGAAATGAATTCCTGTCCACGCCCCTGGCCCTACCCTTCCAGACCTCCAACCATCAGAAGATTAATGAACTTCCTAACCTATATAATGTTAACTCGCCCTTTTGTATTCTCATTTATTTCCGTTTTGTCTTCCTATTCGTGTCATTCAAGCCCTTCCTTTTTCATTCCATTTGCTTAAACAAGGCTGCCTTAATTTAATATAAAATATTTTTAAACTTATAACGTAAAGCATGATTTTCGACAGTTAATTTTCATATTACTTGCATTATCCGAGTCGTCATCTGAGAAATGCGTAGATAATTAGCAAATATTTAGATATCTTCATCTGAGAACAACGAGGTTCTAACTAGCAAATTTAGAGATTTAGATTTATTGAGAGTAAATGTTTTTAACTGACATAATCTACGAGTACATGAAGTTTGCGAAAATACCTTAAAAAGGTGTAGTTTTATAAGTAACAAAACTAATAAAGTATATATATATATATCAGCAAATATATACTGTCTGGGGGCAGAAACATTTTTCCCATGTCAATATATCGTTTTTTAAATTTTCCACCGAATGCTTGATAATTTTAACCTTCCAGCACAAGCTTTCGTAATTTACTCTAAAGCATTTTTATGTATGTCTACAATATGTTCAGATTAAAAAAAAATGAAGTCTAGTTTTCAGCAAGATTCTTTCGACTCTGGTACCTACAAAATGATGAATGCGACCCTATATGAAACACAACCCTCTTATTATATCATATGACATTTAATATTAAGGTTCTATATATCATATTCTATAATATAAGGCTGTCATTATAGTTTAAACTAAAGGAGAACCTATTTATATGGCAAATATCGCCCTAAATTCAGAAAATCCAATATAGAGCGTGATCTTTATGAACTTTGAGTAATATTATTGTTTTATTTCGTGCTTTATTATATAAACTGGGGATTAGAATATTTTATTGCTATTAAAGGGTGCTGGCGTAATCATGGGCGTCGTCTTGGGGAGGGGGCAGAGAGATTGGAATTGGTATATACTTTTTCATACTAAATGATAAAACTTCACAAAAAATCACATTATTACCACATGTTTTCCCATCCTATTTAAAATTTTCTAAAATTACCTAGTATGAGAATCCATTAAAATACAATTGTTTCACAAGTAAATTTGCCTGCGGCACTAATTAACTGTGCCTCTTCTTGTGTTACATATTCTTTATACTTAGATAGGTACCTATATATGTTTTCAATTACACGAAAAATGTACATACTAGATTTTGACCATAGTCTTTTTTTTAGATAGAAGCTTGTCTTGCGAAAAGAAATCTCCTAAGGCGCTACATTTTAGTACGTTTTTATAAGAAAATAAACCATTCTGCACTCTGTCTCACAAAAAATTCGTCTGCGGCGCTATTTACACGTTTTTGTGCTATATTCAAGTTTAAAATTTTGGTTGCCCCCCCTAGCACCGAAGCTGGCGACACCCATGGGCGTAATATAATAAAGGCGAAAACATCAGAAAACAAATTAATCAAAAGTTCCTATAAAACGCTATAAGTTATAAATGTTATTTGCTAGTAGTTCTTTGAACTCTCTCCCATACTACTTTTCCTACTACTATTATAAGATATAATCAATCTATTTCACTTAGGTGCTTTTTATATTGTTACTCTAACGAGGTTTTTCTTTCAGTCGCATTGCTGTATTTCACTCTATTAAAAGCTCTGTTGCCTTGGTCTATCTGATCTGAATGTAATTCAATCTAGATTTCTTTGTATTGGCGCATTGTATTATAGTGCATATTATATTATGCAGTATTTAGCATTTCAACTGGAGTTAAAATGCAGTCTTAAATTATTTACCTATTCTTTTATTTATTTATTTACACTTTTGGTGGACAAGATGCAGAGATATGTTAACATTACAGAAGTGATCTCAAGGTTTTTGACCGTCAGTACATAGTGGAAGTCTATTTTTAAGGTAAAATGAAAGACTATATTTAGTTTAAAATCCACAATAATGACTTCAAATTAAGCGACTATAGTGTTCGAGGATTTGCATTCTCATCGTCAGGCGATTGTGAATAAAAGTTCTGAATAAAACTTTTATGCACAATCGCCTGATGATGAGTGTGCAAATCCTCGAACACTAGTCGCGTAATCTAAAGTTGTTTTCGTGGATTATAACTACTTTATTGGTTTTAAATCATCCGTAGGGCGTACTTAGGTTTACATATTGAACTCATTGCAAACTTATAAACAGTTACAGCAAAAAATAGAATGGAAACAATAATTACATGGTGACAAAACAAAATTATAAAAAAGGTGTGGATTAGTTCGACTAAATATATAGTCTTTCATTTTTTTTACCTTAATTACAGACGTGTTTTAAATTCCGTGTACTACATTCGAACAACATGCAAAAGTTGTCAGGGCCCTGCGTTACAGACATACCCGATTCCCACCAGAATTATGTAAGTTGTTTAGATTTTTTTGCCCGTACAGTTCAGAGAAGTGTCTAGTCGACCTATGAATGTTATAAAGATGATATAATGTTATGTAAAATTGATGCAATGATTGCAATAAGCAATAATAAACAGTGACTTCAAACATGTTTACATCATACGCTTATTTAGTGGTCAAACACTAGGCAAGATACATTTATACGTAATATACATATTAGTCTTATGTATGTAAACCTGTTTTGGTCACGGACTTGGGTCTCATTCTGTAGAAATACAAGGAAGTTTGCGGACTGTTGTAAAACATTATTGCTATATAAAGGTACTGGAGCTGTGTACCGAAGGTTGTGAATTGTACCTGTACTTGTATCTATAAAGACATAACAGACTAACAAGCAGTTATTTCAACAGATTCACTGCAAAGGATGGACCTTCCATCAGGCTTATGACTGATCGTCGGCTGGCTCAGTGTGATCGCTTTACACTTACATAACATTCACCATTTCCAGTCCATCCATTCATTATATTCAACTACGACATGTAGAAAATTCCTATGTTTTCACTAAAACGTAAATTGAGATTTTCAAAATAATCACATAACAGACTTATTAAATAGACTAACTCATACCATCACGGTAGATATCTTCAACAAGCATCCCTTAATTAAGACATGACAGGATTTTTTCTGACATGTCCGTAATCCCCGATGCCGACTTACTCCACTTCACAACACATGCTTTTCAAGCTTTCTGTGAAGTGTACAAGGATGTATTTGGGTTTGTTTCAATAAACCCAGATTGGGTTGCCAGGTTGCCTACTAACTATAAAAAAAGGATTAGATTTCCCACGCTCAGTGGGCATTGAAACTTTACTATATGTTAGTAAAAACTGGACTTCAATACTTATATTTAATCAGGGAAGTGCCTGCTGAGTTAGGTACCAAACTAAAAAAATATTCACTTATACGCGAATTACTGAGGTATTAATTGTATGTAATATAATATTTTTATTGCTATTAAAATCTAATTAAGCCGACGCTATGACTAACCAGGCATAATATTTAGTATAATATTTTGATTTTGTAGAAAACATGTATAATATAATAATTAGTATAAATTGGCTAAAATTACAGGAAATGTATGGTTATTGTATTATTATGCATTTGCCTAAATATTTTGAAGTTTTCATATATTTTATTTTATCATAATGTTCAACAATTTTCTTGTTTATGTTTAAAATACGAGCACTGTATAATGTATATGTTGTTGTTTAGTTTATTAACTAAGCATAATTATATGTAGAATAGTATAACTTTACATTAGACGTGTATTGTATTATTTAATGATGTCTAATTTAGTTCAAACAGCTTATAAACATGCACAGACAAACCCTAGGCCTAACGAAACACAGAAAATGACTGATGATTATCGCATCTACATCTACCTTGTTTCGCTGTACTTTACCAGATGACATTAAATACTTACTAAGATTTTCATGGTGGAAGTCCATTTAAAAAAATATAATATATTTTAATTTAATTTTTTTTTAGTTTTACCAACTTTCTGTTGATACTCAGTATGTCCTAAGCAAGAACCGCGTATAAACATAAAAGTAGAAACTAGAAACTGAGATAATGGCGAAAAATATCTACTATCGCCCATATAATTTCCATGAAATAGGGGTTGCGCATGAAAACTCAGGCTTTTTATGATTGAAATAAGTATATGGATTTAAGGCTGAAATACTCATTTATATAAAAAAAACTCAAAACACATAATGCTGGCTTATACGCGGTTCTTGCTTAAGACGGCAGTTTTCGTACTTACTTTGTTTGTAATCGCCTGATGATGAGGATGAGAATATTGAGAATCCTCGAACACTAGTCGCATGAAATAAAAGTTAAAAGTACGTGGATTTTAAACTATGACATATATTTTTTTAGCTTTAGATAACTATGATTCAAACGTAATATTGAAAATATTTTGCGATGCGGTTAGATTGAGAATATTAATAAAAGCGAATCGTATCATAAATGTAAATATTTCTATCATTGTTTCTATGTAAGTATGTGTACATACAACTGTAGTAACATTATAATTTGTAACAGGATTCAAGGCTTGGTTTGCGGTTAACTCCTACTGATTCTCGGCGGTTACTTTGTGACGTATTTATATAGGTACTAAAGAACATAACTGCTGTGCTACGTACACATATAAAACATTCATAAAAAAAACATCATTCGTATATAAGTTATTTTAGCAGTAGTATACTCTTCATAGAAACATATAACTAAAAGATTTGTCAATTTTGAAGTTGGATCCCAAAGAGTGACGAATTTCATGAAGTAAAAGCTAATACTGAGGCTAAAGTTTCAAACTACCTATTTCTTATTATCCAGTTGCCTGTGTCGTCGTTTTATTTCTGTATACTGTATACTGAAAACGTAAAGATTTTTTGTGTAGAGTGAATTTAGTAAGGATTTTTTTTGTCATGGACCACTTTCTCCTATCTCTTAGCATATTTCTGAAAAATGCGAAAAACCGCGACGGGGCGTATTTTCGGGGCGGGCAAGGGGGTTGCGGCAAAATTTTGATAGGCGATGTGTGACCATATGTGTAAGGTATCATTTACCTAATCCACATTTGGATCAAATAACAGATAGGTCATATTTTAACGGCCGGATCTCGGCCTACGTTATTCTGTTTTTTTTTTGTAGTTCATTAAAACACATACAATCTACCCATAGTTATAGAGTACCATTATTAGTGTAATAGTTACCATTTTATTACAAAGTAAAACTATCTATATACCTATGCATCAGCATCAGTAACTATGTTTTTTATTATTCGTATGGCACTACTAACTATATCCAGTCGCGAAGCAATCTAAGAACACGTTTCCCATCGAGTTATCTTTTGAAAAAAGTGATAGGTACAATCGCGTCTAATCTGACGTAATCCCATAAGAAATGCTAGCCCTAGCTTCCCTTAGGCAGAAATCCACCCTTCGTCACTGCTATATACCTATGTACTTCATGTAATATTGCACATACTCTACACCACACATTGTTAGGTGAAATATTTTTTGCAGAGTAATTTGCACAACATCTGTTTTGTCTCACGATTTATCTCTCGTTTTGTGCGGTTTTATATTTGAACGAGGCTTATTACGCCCATATCATTACAAGAAAAGAACTTCATAATTTCTGACCAATCAGGTTACACACATTGAAAAACAAACTAACAGGCGATAAAAACAGCTGGCTATCAACCAATCGGAGCGTGGCATCGGAGGTTATAGAGGTTACCTATATTCAGGAGTAGCTTTAGTTGATTAGGTATACATTGTGGTTGGAGGGCGGGCATCCCAAGAATAAGAAGATGCTGTGGATTCAAATCTTGGAGCTAAAGATGTATTCCACACTTTACGACACAAGCTTTTAGCTTATCTTTAGAGATATGAAGGAGTGTAGGTATTTACGTTTGTGTGTAGACAGTGTAGATACTTTTCCATAAAAACTACTTAAGAGTACGCATACTGACATTTCAAAAATTTCTTAAAACGGGAGACCTTAGATCTCCACAACCGTTACTAAATACGCCTTGGAATTTGGAAGAAATAGAGTAGATACCTACATTGAACTTATATCTAGGGAATAACCGTTAAAGTTTTTTGATTTAAGCGAAATTAACCCCAAAAAATGGGAAAAACGCTATTTTTACTATTTTGTGGGAAATTACTGTGACGTCATAGTTGGGTCGGGAGCCTTAAAGAACTCTTTATCATTGCTTGGTAGACAGATACTAACTCGACTCGCAGCATATATTCAATTACACATTATAAAACTCAAATCAATCAAAGTAATTGATGATAGCGTGTTAATTGAAGCACGCCGACCATATTGTATCTGCTCTACTACCACTATACACTTATACAATACACGTACATTGTATACAATACAAGTATCATGACATGTGCTGTACATGGACGTAGGCAGGGGGGAGTTTGACCCCCCCCCCGAAATTCTCAGCCAACCTACCGTTTTGCACATAGGAGAAATGAATCACATTATTACCACGTCATTTTTTCATCATGCCATGAATTTTCAATAATTAAATCCATTAAATCGCAGTTGTTTCATTAAAAAAATTCGTCTGCGGCGCTAATCTAGTTAAAGCGGGGGTTATTTGTTCACAAAAAAACAACCTGAACTTTTAAACGATTCTGCTTTATCTACCTTCTTATGAAACAAAATTCCCCGAAATATATCCAAATGCCTTACTATTGAAATCAACCAGGTTCACCACTTTACCCATTTTTGAAAAAAAAAAATACCCTGCGGCGCTATTTACGCCCATGCTTGTTACTTATTGTCTCTGGTCCTGAGCTCGAACCCCCCCGAAATGAATTCTTGGCTACAGCCTTGGTGCTGTATCTGTATGCTGAATAAATGAGATGTTTTTCATATAATGTTATACAATACACTTGGCTACATGTTACATGATTTTATCTAAGTATTTTTTTGTCATTGTTACATAGTTTATTGAAGCCATAAAACGATAAACGTAATTATTCTTAAACATAGTTAGGCTGGTGTCGTGTTTTTTTTTTAATAAAAATTACCCTGCATGTTGGAGCATACTATATGGAAAGCAGAAAAAAGTAGGTTGGCAATTTTTAAAGCCTCGAGAAAGTCCAGTTTTTTTTATTTCGGTCCGTACATGATGCAGTCATAAAAACTATAGTTTTTTGTGTGAAAATTGACAAGAAATGACAATATTCGATGATTGACAGCCCGAAAACTGTGGTATGGGTGGTAAATTTGTTAAGGTTCATTCTTTCAACAGGTATACACTTTTCACGTAACTTTTAAAGTTTTTCGTAAAAATTCGGGACAACTGGAATTCGCGTCATTTCTCTTGGATTTTAAGACTTTCGTATGGCTTTAAAAATGCAATGCTATGTTTTCCTGAAAGCCTGTTTTATGAACATCCAGAGCTATTTTGCCTTTACAAAAAATAAACGACGCTTATTTTTATGACAAACGGGTAGGCATAATTTAAATATCTACATTATTTTAATCAATACTTACTAGTCCAGTGTGTTCTCGGAGAAAAAAATATGTATTAAGTAAAAAATAAGTATTTTTTTAAGGCGCTGAATCCGAATTTCAACTTTGCCACTTCGTAAATGTGATGCGTTCTGAGATGTCTCAGAAAGAAAGAAAAAAAAAAGATTTTTTTACAGACTTTACTGATAATCAGAAAAGCACTAAATAATGCGATAAAATTTAGCACCCCCAAAAGCATACGAAACGATAGGAAAAAACACTTCTTTATTTTTTTACTAGATACGCCATCAAATTTTCTCTGGCTACTGTACTATACATTATTTTGATAAAAATAGTCAAGTCATAATATGTATCACATTTATACGTAATATTTACCTAAATGTTTATTAATATAAAGTACCTACTTCAACTACAGTATTAGATATCTTTGTACTATACATAGATTGTTATGTAAATGATAGCCGCATAGAGATCAGAGAGATTGTGTCCATAAACAGAGTTCAGTGGGCTGGTTAAATGTTTTTATTTATATATTAAGTAATTGCATATTATGTATTCAAATATGTAATATCTGTGTTATATATTTATATGCCCAATATTAAGAGAAAGTCATATGTATTTATATTATGTCATTATGTCTAAAATTAAATGAACATAACTGATTACATATTATTTTAAGTGCTCTTTAAAAACCTCTTTATATACAGGGTGTTTCCTTCCGTATGCAAAATCTCTTGAGAGGTGATAGAGGATGAAAAAATAAGCAAAAAAAGTTTAATGAATGCATGACCGAAAATCAACCGTTTTGGAGTTATGGCCTATTGAAAATTTAAGAGTATAAAAATTTCTCATTTTGGTTTTTTGACAAAATCTCAAAAACTACTGAATGAATTTTAATAAAATAAAACAAAAATCATAGAAAACAGTATGTTCTTTCGATGTAGGTCTCAATTTATGGATTTTGCTTCATAAAATAGTGAAAATTTTGTACCCAAACTTTTTTTTCCGGAAAAAATTACTTTTTTTTCCAATAAACATCAAATTTCTTAAAAAATAGCCCTATTAAGTATCCCTTTTTACATTTTACAATAAAGCCTTAATGAGTTCTCAATAACATGAGTTTAAAAAATTACGATATTTCCCGACGGTGGGACCACAGTATCCGATCCAATGATGTCCAAACATATTCAAAAGAAGGTTAAGATAATACTACTGAGCGATCAGTTACAGATTGTATGCGTCTTAGCGGCTTATTTTTTCATCCTCTATCACTCCTCAAGAGATTTTGCATACGGAAGGAAACACCCTGTATTATATACTACGTACATACATCTACTTCCCCTTCAATCCTTGGTTGGGTCGGGGGCTCAAAGCATCTGTGTATCTTTGCCAGAGGCCCCTGATACTTACAGCTTTCCGGGACCTCTGGCCATCCAACCACAGTCTCTCCTCGCACACCTTTGCCACCTGCTTCTGCCAGCTATTTCTGGGGCGGCCCACCGGTCTTCTGCCTGCACCCTCGCCTTCCAGAGCTTTTAACGGAAGCCGCTCCTCTGGCATCCGAATGACGTGTCCAAGCCTTCTCAGCTGAGATCTCTCTATGAAGAGGAGTGTGGGTTCCATCTCGAGAGCCTCCCGGACATACTCTTTCCTTATTCGGTCTCTCAGGGTTACTCCTGCCACTCCTCTGAAGTACCTCATCTAAGTTGCGGTTTTTAGAATTTTCGCAATAATTCTTTCAAATCCTTGACCAAAGCGGCAGTAAGTTCGCCGAAACATCGGAGCATCTGATCATTACACGATTAACCCGAAAAAACAAATTACATATGGATCATCGTGAAAACCTGCCACAGCTATTGATCCTTACAAAATTTTCTACAAAAATGCCCACACATTTTTTAATAGGACTAGCAGTTGACCCGCAATGGCCGCTCAAAAAGACGTTTTTGATTAACGAATTGCCACGCTTAGTTTGGCGAAAAATCCGGAAATACAATTTGTGTCTATATTTTTTTAAGAACAGCATTTTACAATTACGTATGGTAATTTAGCGTGAAATCAATGCAAATAATTTTAAAACATAATAAGCAATTAAGAAGTATAGGTAAAACATATTTATTATACCATTTATATAGTGATATAATTTATTTTTTACTTACGTACATAGAATAGTGCACTATCATTTTATTTCAATCCATATTCATCGATTTAATATATGCATCGATTTCTAAAATAGTCGTAAGCAATCGCAATTTCTCTCCAAACAACAAATTGGTCACTTAAATGTGATCATTCTATTGATTGTTTAGTGAAATCTCTAGATTTTAATTAAATAATCATTACAATTAATTCAGTGTAATAACTATAATATGTAATTACACAATGTATCGGTGATGTGTAATCACTTTATTTTGATAGAAGGTAGTCTATAAATGTGATATAATGTAAATCGAATCGAAATAATATTGTAAAGTGTATGTATGTTAACGTGTATGTAATAGGAGCAGATGGATCGGCCACATAGTGCGTCAAGAGGGTCTCCTATTTGAATTGATTGAAGGAATGAACGAAGGGACCAGAAGGGACAAACTACAGAGGACGACCAAGGAAAGAATACCTGGACGACCTGTGTCAGGATATGGGCTTCGACTCATATAAACAGTTGAAAAGAATCGCACAGGACAGGGATGACTGGAGAAGGAGACATGGGGCTTTGCTGTGAACCAATCGTAACGATTGAAACTAGAGAAGAAGAACAGTAATAATACTTGTTATATCTGTGAGATTGATATTGTCATTTTTGTGTTTATCTTGGAAAATGATTATTTCTGAACACATTGTAGTCAAAATCCTCGCATCAGTTCCGATAAAAAAAATTCAAGACAAAACCCTGCTTTTATTTTTGTCATTTTCCAGATATATTTTCCATTTCAAGTTTTATCTCATATTTTATTTTGGTTTTTTGTAATAAATTAGTAAAATCTACAGCAATGTATAGGTATGTACCGTACCTGCCAAACATTTTTCGATACGTAAATTTTTACAGATATTATTTGTTTTAATAGTCTTTTAAAATTTCGTGTATTAATTATTTATCTGGGCAATGCCGTGTAAACCAGCTACACATGTATGCATATGAGTCATTTACGATATGTATAATTTATTACAATTTAATTTAACATGATGTGTATTACAAGTTTCTATTAATTCAATTAATAATTCATTATTATATAAGAATTGATTGATGTTATATCATACAATATATATACAATTACAATATTAGTCGTTTCACCAGGAAACTGATTATTTCCTCAACATTTGAATTAGATGAGCTTCTTAATATCATTTAGTTTCTTCATCATTAAGATCATAGTGGAAGTCCAGTACGCGGGTTGATTTGAAAATATTGCTTCGGTCTTTGGTCTCCTTTTCCTGTCTTCTTCTTTCTCAGCCGTTTTAATTCCAATGCTGGACATAGGCCTCCCCTTTGAATTTCCACAGATCCCTATCCTGAGCATGCTGCATCCACTTGCTTCCTGCGATTCGCCTCACATCGTCAGACCATCTTGCCTGAGGTCTTTCTACGCTCCTTTTGCTTGTTCTTGGTTGCAACTCGAGAATCTTTTTGGTTAATAACATTAAAATGATATTTAACTCCCACAGACTTAGCGTATTTAACGGGCGACTAGTTTCCCGACTCTTCATTGTTCTTCTTAATACCAATCAAAACTTTCAACACTCCTTTTTAGCATGCTTTTTTTGACTTCATCTGTCGTTGATGCCTGCGTCTACATTTTCGTCTTCAAATTTTAATAACTTGGGAATGTCGCAGCCGAAATATTATTTAGGGGATCCGGACAAACGGCCGACAAGACATACGGCCGACAGGACGAATGGCCGACACGGACAAATAGCCGACATGACCAATGGCCGACTGGTACAAATGGCCGAAAGACGAAAGGCCGAAATCCAAACGGCCGACATGGACATATGGCCGACAAGTACAATTGGCCGACATCCAATAGGCCGACACGGACAACTGGCCGACAAGGATGAATGGCCGACACAAAAAAAATATTGAAATAATGATCACATCACAAGTTTGCAAAACAAAGTTGCCAGTTTATTCTAACAATCCAAAATTTGGCTAGTTTTTTAAACAACAGTTCCGAAATATAATTTGAAAGTAGCGAAAAAATGTTACCATATCTTATTATCACATCAAGCAACACTAAATCAAGTTTGCTCCGTGAGACCGAGGCCGTCGCCATATTGTTCATGAAGGCCGGGCCCAACTGACATTTGACGATGGTTACGCCATCTAAATTGTATGGGAAAAAATATTCCGTAATTCAAGTGTTTGTCACCGAGACAAGGTGTTTGTCACCGATACAAGGTGACGTCACCACTCATGGCGGTGATGGAATTCGAGAATGTAGGCTTGTACTCTACTATCGCAGGCTTCGGTGAGACTTCTGAAAAAAAAAGACAACGGTAACACTGTTTTTGCCAATAGCACCCAAGGTTAAATAGCTGCTCCTGAATTTATGTGACCACTGTATACTTAATAAGTATGAGACATACTTGAAAGAATTACCTACTACTAGCGCCGCGAGTAGCCGCTACACGAATTAGATCAAAAACACCAAGCAGACATGGGACATTACTTTTTCAACTTTCCAGCGAACATGCAGATTCACAATTTTTAGGCGTTAAAAACGGTTTTTCATTTGTTTCGGCTGCAGGTGCCTTTTAGCGCTTAATTAAACCTTACTAGTATAAATAAAAAACAACATAACCGGTCAACATTATTTTTTTACAGTAATGTCCCATGTCTGCTGGGCGATGCTTGTTAACTATTATCTTGATTGAAAACGTCATTGTCGGCCATTCGTCCTGTCGGCCATTCGTCCTTGTCGGCCAGTTGTCCGTGTCGGCCTATTGGATGTCGGCCTATTGTACTTGTCGGCCATATGTCCATGTCGGCCGTTTGGATTTCGGCCTTTCGTCTTTCGGCCATTTGTACCAGTCGGCCAGTTGGTCGTGTCAGCCATTTGTCTATGTCGGCCGTTTGTCCATGTCGGCCGTTTGGCATTCGGCCATTTGTAGTAGATTCATTATTTAGTAAACGTTTTATCTGGACTCAGAACTGACCATCCCAGATTATGTTATTTTATTTACATTTTAATGGGTTCACTTTCTACTGTAAGTAATAAAATAATAAATATTGTGTTTTTTATTATTCACTGTAGATGGCGTCAGTGATTTATAAGTGTCAACTGTCAATGTCTAAAGATAGAGTGAGAGCCAGGACTAGTATTCTCTCCACGCTTTTTATAAACAGGTTTTTGACTGCCTGTAAAAGGCAACCGATTCTATTAAATATCAGTAAAATAAATATATTAAGTGCCTATTATAATTATTTTATCTCCACCCCACCATGCCTTACTCTTGAGACATACACAAAAAATATCTCTGCAACTTTCGGGAAACGCGAGTTGATGTCTTTCGGCAAAAAAGATCAGAGGCGTTTTTCACATTTTATTTCGGGAAATCTATACAAGATATAAAAAATCGTTTACGGTCATTCCCTAGATAAAGGTTTAATGTATCTGCGCTATTTTTTTCTAAAGCATATTTAGTAAGGTTGTCGAGATCTCAGGTTTTAATTTTTTGTAATGTCAATATGGGTTGACTGTAGGATATTGCGTTTGCAATAAGTCCGCCTTTTGGCACACTACGACTGTCTCATATTTGTAATTAATATGCATTTTGTTTTGGCCAATAAAGATTTATTTATTTTATTTATGCCTTAAATTCTATATGTAATAAAATGTTCACTAAATAAATAAATAAGCTAGAGCGAATGGCACTGGGGTCTACTAGTATAATTACTACAAATAATACGGTGCCTTTAGATTTCTCGATGGAAAGTTGTGGGGTAGTCTGTTTTTCTTTCATTCTATACGTATTTTGGGGTGCTGAATCCGAATCCGAGGTTTGCCAACAAAATTTCGTGACGGAACATGGCGAAAAATTGGTAAAATGGCGAAAATATTCCTTTTCTGGCGATTTATTTATAAGAACTCGAAAACTGACAACTTTCGTAAGTTATTTTTCTACGCAAAATTAAAGTACGTAAAATTTACTACAAAATTGCAATATAAATTTTTTCTCTAAAATAACTAGCAGCGGAGCTGTCAAGCTCCAAAAATTGGCCAAATTTTCTCGTTATTTTAAATTCTGAGAATGCAAAATGTATGGAGAATAGGTCACCTTGTTAGAATTATCACCAAATTTTGACAATTATTCTTCAGATTTATGATACATATTTTACCTCGTTGGAATCAGTAGACATGGAGAGAGGTTTCAGGATATATTTTATTTAAAAATATAGTGATATGTTCACGCTAAAAAGGTTTAAACATTTTCAGCCTAAACAAATTACTATATTTTTAAATAAAATTATTTAAACATGTCTGTCTCAAATATTTCACGGTGTTTTTAAATAAAAATTTCGTTAATAGTTTTTTTTTGTGTTTTCTGATTCCAACGAGGTAAAATATGACTCATGAATTTAAAGAATTATTGTTGAAATTTGTTTATGAAGGCAACAAGGTGAACTTTTTCAATACATTTTCGATTCTCGTAATGTAAAACAATAAGAAAATTTGGCCATTTTATGGACATTGACAGCTCCGTTGCTATTTATTTTAGAGAAAAATTTCATGTTGCAATTTTGTAGTAAATTTTACGTACTTTAATTTTGCGTAGAAAAATAACTTACGAAAGTTGTCAGTTTTCGAGTTCTTATAAATAAATCGCCAGAAAAGGAATATTTTCGCCATTTTACCAATTTTTCGCCATGTTCCGTCACGAAATTTTGTTGGCAAACCTCGGATTCGGATTCAGCACCCCAAAATACGTATAGAATGAAAGAAAAACAGACTACCCCACAACTTTCCATCGAGGAACTGTTTTGTGTTTAATTTCACCGGATTAAAAGACGAATTAATATTATTTCTCACTATTAGTTATTAAGTTAGTATCTAACATCTAAAAGCAATTAAAGTTAATAAAGCAATAAAATATAATATTGCATTAAGAGTATAAGATAACAATAAGTCTTACAACATTTGGAGTTTTGTCCCACTTTTAGTGATCGCCGTACCAATGTGCGTCTCATATGATATGATGTTGGTTCTTATTTGGGTCAGATGGAAATGTATGGAGAAACAATGATATGCTGGTGTATTCCCATGGTGCGCCATACACACGAAACTTATAAATAGCTATGTTGGTATATTTTAGTAATTCTATACAGTCGTCAGCTTATGACGAAAATGCGTTAAGACTTCGATGATGTCAAAATTGTTTGTTAACCATACCTTCACATAACACATCTTTCTTAACTTCTTCTTTCACTACAGATATCATCCTAAGACTTAACACAAATGAGACCAAGAGATAGTTGCCGGAATGCTTTTCGGGATCTGGACATTCTAACTTTGGCTGGTGCAAATATCCTTGAATGCATGACTTTTGCCCGTAAAAAATTGTCAAACACTTCCCTAGATTCGGATCAGCATACCTATGACACACGTCATAAAAACGACGTTCGTGCTGTCAAGCATAGGCTGGCAAAGGTTAGCAAAAGCTTTGTGTGCCTCAGTGTGCGGATGTACAACAAGCTGCCTAGGCGAAGATAATTATTATTGGGCCCTGGGCGTGGAGACGTTTCGCGCGAGAGTGAAAAAGTATCTCGTCGATAAATCTTTTTATACAATTGACGAAATGCTAAACAGTGGAAGTAACACTCTTAGCACTGATAATTTTTGAAAAAAAAATGTTCAGTTGACGATTTGCAAGTCAGAGGCTTTTACACTCTGATTTTTAATGCTAATGACCTAAATGTCTTATATTTTATTGTGTCAATTCATATTATGTAATATTTTGTGATAATATTAACGAATCCAAGTGCTCCGTTGGAACCTACGGATGATGATACACAATAAACACGCGGCTAGATTATGGAATAATCTTCGACTTCCTATCAGACTAGCTCCAACTATTCTCTCCTTTAAGAGTAAACTGAGGCATCATTACCTTTCCATGAATAATCCATCTACATCTCAACTCCCTTTTGTTTTTTACGTTTTATTTTTCCTAAATTGAGATAATGCAGTTTGTTAGTAAGCTGAGGATACATAATATATTTATCTTAATTTAATGTAGAGGCAGACATGCACCTCCCAATCTGATAAGGATATAGGTACAACATGATGCCGACTTTGCACGACTTATATTTTATACATACATAGTAGTCTGTATGTCTGTAGTATGAACTGTACTGCCTCAGGCATTCTTTGTAGGTAACAAAAACAACATTAAATTCGGGTACTAATCAAAATTCTTACCTATAGATTATATTATTATTCTGATGTGTACAGGAATTATACATGAATCGTCAAAATAATGAGTACCTAATAATGAAAAAAAACTAAAAACGTGTAATAGCGTTACAGGTGATTTTTTTCGCGCAAAACCAGAATAAAGTCAGCTACAAAATTGATTTTGGCTTATTGTATAAAAGGGGGACCGAATATAAAAAAAAATCCGCTAGAGTCGTCGCGTCGTCACTTAAACATTTTATCGTCCAAGTACAGCATTATAGGTATCTAACAAACTACGGGAATAATCTCAAGCTTATGTAAATTTCAGAGGCAGAGGTTATTTATAGAAAGAAATCACAAAAACCTAACATATATCACTTGAGTCACTGAAAGATATTCTCATTTATCCATATTTTAAGTCTTGGGATGATATCTTTAGTATTAGTTGAGTTATCTTACTTTTTCCGACACAATTTTTCGCATGTTCAATTCTTATGGCCTCACGATCATATAGGTATAGTTTGATATAGCATACTTTTGGCTAAAGAAACCAAAGCACCTATCTGGTGCAGTAATATACTTGAAGTGATGAAACGACATAACGTCTACAGACAAAATGTTTCCCGACAAAATGTTTCCAGACACAATATTGACTAAAATTGTTTTTTAGAGAAATTGCGTTAAAAAATATTCCAGTTAACATTGTCTGGAAACATTTTATCTGGAGACGTTTTGTCGTGTGTAAACATTTTCTTGCGGTAACATTTTGTCGGGAGATATTTTGTCTGTGTACATTTTGTCGTGTAACCATTTTGTCCGGAGACGTTCTGTCGGGAGACATTTTGTCTGTAGACGTCGTGAAACCACTTTAAGTATGTCTTCCATGTTCCAAGAGTTACAAGTATAAGTACCAATCTTCATTTCGTACATTTCATCCAAACAATGCAGTGAATTCGGCAAAGTCACGAATTCAATTTAATATTTCATTTCTCCACTACACTACTCACTCTTCTTCTTCTTCGTCTCTCTTATATCCAGCCAGAGGCATTTACACTCACACAACGCATTACGGCTACTCAGTAAACGTCTTTTACAGAGAATTTCTTACATTCATTCGTGCTACTATCAACGGTTTTTTTTACAAACGATTCAGACAATAATTGACCATGGCCACTACACAATAGTGAGGTAACCAGTGAATGCTGTATGTGTATAAAAAGACGGAACAGTCTTATAGGCAAACATATATGCTGATTGCTGAATAATGAGAAAATTTCGTATGTAGGTAAGTTTTACGAGCATCTGGTTCTTACGAGTCTTACGACTCTTATTGAAGAACATCAAAAAAGAGTCGTCGCCTATCTATAACCGGGGATCCCACGGGGACCATCAATGCACCACGAGTTTTCTATGTATACTCAATGTCTGTATGTGTGCTTGTGTAAAAAAATAAGCGCAATTATAAATTTATGGAATATATAACTAGATTGTTACTTAGAAAGTTTGAATTTCATCATATAACATTGTCCTTTGTGTCAGTTGAAGCAATGTGTTTAAAATAAAGGACCTACTGGTAAACAAATACACATGACCCGATTAATGTATCGTCGCATTAATTCGTAAGTAAAGTGACTAAAATCATGATATTGACTGTGCCATATACAGATTTTAACAACACTACATTTGGTATTGTATTCTTCACTGTACTTTAATTTTGTTAATATACATACCTACACAATATAATATAAGATATATATTTAGTATAAGTTTATACATACAAGTATTAATTATCATATTATATAGATACTAGCTGTAACGTGTCAAAGTGACGCGGTTCGCGGAGTAGGCAGAGAGAACAGATCACCAGACCCTATCCTTACATGTATAGTTATTGTGCGTAATAATAATTGGAATATTTTGGGCGCCGTTCAGCTATAAAATCGCCCCAAGGGCACCTTACATTTTTCTTTATCACTATACTATAGGATCGTCACAAAGAGTTAAAATGATAGATTAAATCACCACATAGGATCGTCACAAACAAAATAATAAAAATAAATCTAATCAGTTTTGGTAGAGCCATAAGTGCGAATAAAACAGGTAGTCGTCCCTTCTTGCTCATATGTATTTTCATGACTGCGTTCGACATTTTAAAGTAATATCACTATAATACTACTACCTATTAGCCTTGCGGCCGTAGCTGAAGGCGTTGAGATCGCGAAGCGTTTTAAATTGATGTATTATTCGAAATTCGAACAACTTGCAAAAGTTTCCATAGGGCCTGCGTTGCGTTGTTACCCGATTTCCACCAGAATTATGTAAGTCGATCATAGATATAGTTTTGATTCCTATTGTTATATATTTAGGTTGTTAGGTTGGTACTGATGGTACCACTGGTTGGGTGTTCCGGATCCGGATCCCCATTTTAAAAGTAGAACAGAGAGAACGTTCATCTATCTTCTTCGCCTTTCATCTGACACTTGATTTGTCTAAGAGGAAAATAACTTTAAACGGAACATCCATTAGCTCTCTCAGATGATAAAACATTTTACGAGAACAGAGATAAATATACTGTAGAATTCATGGGCGTCGCCAGCTTCGAATCTAGGGGGAGATGGGGGGGAAAGCGACAAAAAAAGGACTGACAGAGTACGAAAAACGCGTAAATAGCGCAGGAGAATTTTTTGTGTGACTAAATGACAAAGGTCATGATATAGTTTGGTTTAAATACAGAAAATAGCGTCGCAGGTAATTTTTTTAAAGAGTAATAGGATGTAGTGATGAATCTGGTTCAGTGTTTCTTTCAGGTACTCCGCTAAAAGCTTTATTACATGGGCGTCTTTAGGGGGGGAGGCAGCTGCCAGTCTTTGGGTGATAGGATCAGAGGTGTTTTTCACATATTTTTGAGAAATCTATACAAGATATAAAAAATCGTTGACGGTTATTCCCTAGATAGAGGTTCAATATATCTACTCTATTTTTTTCCGAAGCATATTAGTAAGTTTGTCGAGATCTATAAGGAGATCAATAAGGTCTCCCGTTTATTGAAATTTTTTTAAACAGGAATGTAATTATGAGAAATGTACGCGTTGTTTAATAGTGTTTGGTGTAAGTCTCTCAGTACGAGTATAATAACGATGCCTATTTTCGATATCAGTTTGTTTGGTAGTTTGTAGCGAAATGAACAACTAATAACGTTAGTGAAATTTATGGTGCGGAATACTTGGGCACTCTGCCAAACACTCAGAGCTGGAAGTGGGACTTAAGGCGCTTTTCTTACTTTTTTCTTCTGCCTTTGTTAGGACTTGTCCTTAATCTGTTTGAGGGTCTTCCGGGGAGTCTGCAGTAGTGGCATTTATAACTCAACTCACTCAATATACGCTTAAAACGACAGAATTAGCTTTTTCGTACTTTCGTAAACACCTAAATTGGCATAATTTGTCTACCGCCATCTACCCTGATATCGTCTAACACTTCAGTGAAACATAAAAATGGTTGGAACGTACACTAAAATACCAAAAAATAAACTCAATAGAGGGCCGTGAACAATATATATACGTTTCATCTCGACTCAACTACAGCGGTAGAATACCGGCTTGTTAGGTTGGAGGTCTAGGTTCAATTCCCGGCCGCGGTAAATGGATGGCCTGGAATTGGCGAATGTTACACAAGTTAAGCCAGCCGACGATCAGTCATGAGCCTGATGGAAGGTCCATCCTTTGCTGTGTATCTGTTGAGATATAACTACTTGTTACCATCTGACTCTTTGTGAGATGAGAATGAGTTTAATCTCACGTGAGTTAGAAGATAGACGTACCACTCCTGATGCCCAGAGGAAATTCGTTCGTCGCTTTGTTGATATCGTCTCAGAACTGGTTCTCTCCACATTTTCTGGACACATATATGGTCTCTCTTTTACCCTTCTCCATCGCATATCGTCCTTGACTAAGCAGGTTCCCCTTATTTCGGACTTCCGTGCGAGTTGCCACAATTATTGCTTGAGTAAAAGCACCTTTAGTGTCGACTCTGTAATATTCTCCTAAGTAACAATATTCAATTTTAATTTCTTCACTTCATATAATATAACACCTAAACGTTGAGAGTTTAATAACACTCCATCTAATGTGTATAATGAGAAACATTCCAGCGATATTATATTTAGAGGAATTCTATTGATTTAGTTCTGTTTATAATACAGAATCAAAAGTCGTAACTCGTTATCGAAATAAAACTGCCTACCAATTTGATCTTTTTCTATCATTTTTGTTTCTTCAGATTGAAACTAATGAGTTGAATAGACTAAACACATACTCAAGTAACAAATCAGAATGATAGAACTTAGTAGATATCGTAACTTACGATGATATCGGGGTTAAACTTGAGTAATTAGGGTTTTTTCTATAAAAAGCGAATATCTCGAAAACCGTGAGACTTTGGACTAAGCTAAGTTTGGCTTAAAAGATTCCAAATAACCTCTACTATCACTCTTGAAGATATCTGTATCCCTGATGAGGGAAGTCTTCCTATAGCAAACCTTGAGCCCTCCCTTAAACTGGACAACATCATGAGTGCGGGTGGACCTTTAATGTTCATATTTTTTGACATTACTTCACTATTCATTCTCTGACATGATTTTCAAACCATTTCAACTTATTCACTATCATTTTCCTCACACCTCCAGTCTTAGTACATCTGTCGTTGATACAAATTACGCATAAATCTTTTGAAAAACCTTGGTACATTCTCGAAAAATCATTACGACAAAGCCCAATTAAGCTCTAATCTGGTAAAGATAGTTTATAAATCACTACCTTAATTCTTCTTCTTCTTCAGCCTTGTTCTCTTCACTGCTGGATATAGCCTCTAAGAGTTTCCACACTTACCTATTCATAGTTATCTACTACTAAGCACTTAACTGACTGATAAGACCAACTCAGATTATCTAAGTGAAAACTCTAGTTTGAAATCGATTAAGTTTATTACATTAGTGATGTGAGAAATAAATATTGATTGATTGTAATATTAAAGTAAAGTAAGTAAGAGTTTGAACAGGAGCCAAATAATCTCACCGCATTGATTACGTAAAGTGAATCAAACATAACTTGTACAACTGGGTGGGCCGCTAATCCGGTGTTATGAATTCAAAATAATTATAGTTATAAATGTTTAATAAAAAGGTGAAAGAACTGAGTAGCAAATTATTAGATTAATGTTTGTCTTAAGGTCCTATATGCTGTCGTTCGGCTTCGGCGCCCTGAATTGTTCTCAGCCAATACTGAGAGAATCCTCTTGAAACTGAAGACAGTGATAGATGAAAGTCTCGTATGGACTACAGATTGGCTGTTTTAGAATTACAATATTTGAAAATACCTTGAATTAAAAAATATTCGAAATTTCTCCTGAAATTTACGGGATCTGAGGATTTTCTGTCAGTTTTAAAGTTTTAGCCAAAAAAATGGTAATTATAATAATAATAATATCTTTAATATCTTTATTCCAGATCTGGAGGTGGGATGTGCAAGCCTCTCAGGTCCATATTATGATACATATTCATATTCATATAAAAATACAAAATACAAAATAAAATATAAAAAATTGGTAAAGTCACAACATACTCAATACAGTATAGTCAATACATATTCAATACGGTATAGTCAAATCAAATGTAAAAATTGGTATAGTCAACAGAAAAGACATAATAGGTATAACATCTACTAGGCATAAGGTATAACATATACAAATGCAAAAGAAAATATAAAAATTGGTACATGGTCAACTTAACAAATTAGCTGTTTTAGATTTTTTAATTTGTTTCCAGGCTCTTCTTAAAAAGGTAAAATTCACATTGTCGCTTACGTTATTCTTATTTCGCGTGGAAAATTACTTCGTGTTTTTACAAGATTTTATTAAACTCCATTCCGTTGTTTATGCCCAAATCTTGCGGTCGATTTTTCAACCACTACCTGACTACTTAAAGATCTGAAACATTGTTAACGTACATAAAATCGGTGGCAATAGTGAACAGATTCTGTAGCTTTCTCAAGAGACAAAAAAGATGTGAAGCGTTTCAGGGGGATCTAAGTGTCGTGTGGGGCCATGTGTGGTATCGTATGAAAGGGCGTTGGAAAAGAAATCCAAATCGTAAATCAGATTTTGTCCAGCACCAGCCTTGGAAGACACCGAGCGATCGAGAGAATCCAGTCACCGCATACCGCCGTGTTTGGTAGGTATCTCACGAAAGTGCTTCATAAACAGAACTCGTAATATCTTTTTACAAATTTTGATTCTGATGTCTATCCTTGATGGGAGGCGCCATTGGAATGAAGGAATCCAAGCGCCTCGAAAGGGCATGTTTAGTTTAAGGGCATGAAAAACCGCGAAAAACAGTTCTAGGATGTGAAGTCATAAAATCTTTTTTAAAATTTTTTTACTCATGACTCACTTCTTGTTTCGTGACTCAGGGCTCTTTAAATATTATGTAAGCATTCAAAAACTCATAAATAATATAAAAAAGATTATAAAACAACACGAGATTATATTGTTCTCCATGTCTCGCGTCATTCTAGGTGACAATAACAATAAATATGGCGGGTGGCGAGAGTGGCGACATTCTCTGACGGTTTATCGCTTCTCAAACCGTTTTATCAGTTATACGGAGACTACGTGGCGCCTTTGAACCAAACACACCCACATTAAATTTGAGAGATTTGAATGGAACGGATACACCATGGATACACCTTTGAGCAGTTTAAAATATGCATGCAAATATGCAACAAAATCTCAACAGAAGCTAGCGGTGTCTACATTAAAGCTGGGGACCTAACTATAACGTCACAGTCATTTCCCGTGGTGTTAAAAGGTTAAAATCGCATGAACAGTCGCATGATAAAATGTAAAAAATAGCGTTTTTTTTTACTTTTTGGGGTTAATTTCGCTTCAACCTACATTTATTCCCTAGATTTTAATCTAGACATACTATCAACACAAAAAAAATCTCTGCGACTTTCGGGAAACGAGTTTCAGTCTTTCGGAAAAAAGATTAGAGGTGTTTTTTCACATTTTTTTGAGAATCATATACAAGATATAAAAAATCTTTTACGGTTTTCCCTAGATAAAGGTTCAGTGTATTTACTCTATTTTTTCCAAACCATATTTAGTAACGGCTGTCGAGATCTAAGGTCTCCCGTTTTTAGAAATTTTTGAAATGTCAATACTTATGCATGCTCTTTTAACATTTGATCGTCCGATTTTTCATGCTATTTTGAAACGTAACGCCGCGGGAAATGAGAAATATGTAATGTTTTAATATGCATGTGCATTGTGCACATAAAAATATGCAATTGCGTATTATCTAACATTACTTTAACACTTTTCACTTTCCCCATGTGAATGCCGTAATAATAAAATAATGTTACATAGTAATATTTGTACTTTGCGTCTAAAATAGCTGGCAACATTCCTGCACTTAAGGGCATGGCACCAGGAATGACGTCACAGACATTTCCCACGGCATTAAGGTACAAAATCGCGTGACAATCGCATGATAAAATGGTAAAAATAGCGTTTTTTCCATTTTTTGGGTTTAATTTTGCGTCTATCAAAAAACTTTTACGGTTATTCCCTAGATTTTTATGCATATTATCAGTACAAAAAAAAATTTTACTCCGCGACTTTCGGGAAACGAGTTTCCGTCTTTCGGAAAAAAGGTCAGAGGTGTTTTTTAATATTTTTTTTGAGAAATCTATACAAGATATAAAAAATCTTTTACGGTTATTCCCTAGATAAAGGTTCAATGCATCTACCCTATTTTGTTCCAAAGCATATTTAGTAACGGTTGTCGAGATAGAAGGTCTCCCGTTTTTACAAATTTTTGAAATGTCGGTATGCATACTCTTAATATAATATGGCGGAAGTACCGCAGTATTACAAAGGATATAGATTGTTACATGGCAACATTCTGTTGTACATATTTTCCAAAATATTTGAAAGCTCTCAGTGAAAGCTAGGGTATGAAAATAACTGAGAAAATTGTATCATAATTATTGCTCGACTTATCGTCATATTTTTTAGTAATTACAAAATTCTTACACATACCTACTCCTGAGTAATTGTTACCAGGTTCTTATTTGACGTCATCTGTCGTTATTGTTGGTATCTAAATCTACATTTTCCTTTTGAAATTTTAATAACTTCCCAATGTCCCAGCTAGACATGAGCGCCGCGCCGGCGCGCCGCCGTTGATCATGGTCGGCGCGCCGCCGCCGGTTAAAACGCTCACGCCGGCGGCGTGGGATCCGTGTGACCAAAAGTATTTATCTTGTGTTTCTTGATACAGAAATCGAAATAAGTACTTTTCCAGGTAATAAAATTGAAGCATTCAGCTGTGGGGATGCTAGGGTTCAGTAATTATATAAAATGTCGAATAATAGCTACTTAATGCATTGTCTTATTTATTCGATTCTAAAACAAGAAATAGGATGGGATTTATTTATAGTTTTGACGGCCACAAGGCATTAATAGTTTGGTTCTTCATAGTGGAAATTAAATTAAAAACAAACGTTGTTTTATGTAACTGGGAATTATAAGGAAAAATCAGAATTTATGGTTTTTTGATCGATTTTATCATACCACGCTGAAATTTTTAAACCACGTAAATTTTGGCAGAGTATCTGACCAAAATTTTCGGCCTTTCATCTTTTCGGTCGACCGTTCTCTCTTTTCATTAGTTTAGCCTTTGATTATCGAAGTACCTAATCAAAATTATTTTCATTCCACTTGACTAGATTCGCTATATTTCATTTGTTTCAATACAACACTGTGGAAATAGTAATGACTTCTTTTCTCTTGACAAAAAACGATATTCATTTGGTAATTTTTGAGGTTTACGATCTTCAAAGTGTCAAAATGTGATTATAATTAGATATTTTAAGGTTAGAAACCAATTATATCGCTAACCTAAGGCGGCACTATAATAAAAAAAAAATATTATCCCCTAACGTGGTTTCTCAGACTGTGATTACAGACTACTCTCAATTTTTTATGTTTTGATTTACTTTTTTATTGTTATAATGCTCGTATATTTTGTACTCATGGCCTTAAAAGCCGTATGGGATTGAAAATAAATAAATAAATTGTATTTTATCTTTCTACCGGTAAGCATTACGTATTTTGGTTGATATCATTATTAATTTATCCACCTTTCGACTAAAAACACAACAATTTATGGTTATTTGATAATTATCCTTATTTTTACGCCTAAAATAACATCGCAAATATGATAGTTTTATTAGGTAAATTACATAATTTTATTAAATTACCCTTCAATCCAAACAACAGGACATATAACACATATGTTTTTACAGCTTTTGCTCAACTGTAGTTCTCATCTACATAGGAGTTTTGCATTTTGTGGAAGGTCGACCTCGTCATCGCAATTTATTTCAGAGTTTGAATTCACAACACTGTGGAAATAGTAATGACTTCTTTTCTCTTGACAAAAACGATATTCATTTGGTAATTTTTGACGCTTACGATCTTCAAAGTGTCAAAAAATGATTATAATTCGATATTTTAAGGTTAAAATTCAATTATTTCGCTCACCTAAAGCTACGTTATAATAAAAAAAGAAATTACTATCCCCTAACGTGGTTTTTCGGACTGTGATTACAGACTACTCTCAAATTGTAATTTATCTTTCCATCGGTAAGCATTACGTATTTTGGTTGATATTATTAATTTATGAACCTTTCGACTAGAACACCACAATTTATGCTTATTGAATAATTATTATCCTTATATTTACACCTCAAATAACATCGCAAATAAGATAGTTTTATTAAATTACATAATTTTATTAAATTACCCGTCCACTCCAAACAACACCACATATAACACATATGTTTTTACAGCTTTTGCTCAACTGTAGTTCTCAGCTACATAGGAGTTTTGCATTTTGTGGAAGGTCGACCTCGTCATCGCAATTTATTTCAGAGTTTGAATTCCACCCAACATTTAGCTAACAGCCCAGATATTGCCAAATGAGAAACCTGTTCGACTACATCACTGCCCATACTGAAGCTCTTTCTGACGCGTTTGACTTTATGGATTAGTTTATTTTGACCTGCCCTCCAGCGCCATGAAAAAGCAATAATGTAATTTTCCATTATTTTTCAAATATGAGCTTTTATTTCACTTTATTATTGAAATAATTATAGTTTTTCAAAATAAATAAATCGATTTTATCATTATCCTTTTCACATATACGTTTTTAATCATTTAAAACAATATTGCAAAAAAATCCAATGCTTCCCCCCACTTTGGATCCACGCCGCCGGCGTGGCGCCGCCGCCGGCAATTTTAGACATGGGCGCCGCCGCCGGCTTTTTTGCAGCCGGCGCACATGTCTAGTCCCAGCACAAGAAAAAAATTTACCAAAGATTCAGTAATCCAGGAAAAACTTCTCTGGTTTATGCTATTTGAAATGATATACAAAACATTATAAAAAAAACTTAGTTTCATAAATCTATGATACAATAACTTAAATAGATCACTACTAATTGAAGCAAATTTCCATACATATTTACTATAGGTACAAATGCATAGTGAAAAACACATTTCCTTTCAATTTACTGTTTTCGAATTTGTATGGAAATTTGCTTACGATGATATCGGGCTAAAACTTGAGTAATTCAGGGTAGGTATTAAAAAAAGAGTTAATATTTCGAATATCTCGAGAACCGTGCGACTTTGGACTAAGCTAAGTTTGGCTCAAAAGATCCTAAATGACTTTTACTATCAGCCCTGAAGATATCTGTATCAATCTATCAAACACCCTGTATATGTAGCTATGCAAAAGTCAAAGGGCAGATTTGCAAGTGTACATGTTATCTAAGAAGAAACAGTAGTAGTATACTTTATAGTTCATATAAATATTTCAAACAAATGTTTCAGTCAACTACAACAGTTAGATGCAAATCATATACTGAATGTTTTGACTTGATGCTTTGAGGTTTTGACCTGGGAGTAGGGCTGCCACCTTTCAAAGAGGGTAGGCCCGGAGATTTCAGAAAAAAATGTAATTTTGTGTGTTTTTTAAACGTGTATTTTATTGCAGTACAAATGTGTAAGAAAAACTCGTAAATAGCGCCGCACTCGAAATGTTTTTGTGAGATTGAGCTACGAAGGTCGTGATGATAACAGATTTATTTTCCATAAAAAGAACTCATAAAACTAAATCTATCGAAAATGTAGCGCCGTAGGCGAATTTTAAGATAAAACAGTTTAATTTTTAATGAGATTTAATGGATTTTCATAATACCAAGAGGGGACTGCCCGGTGTATTAAGCCACTGTCTCACCACCCAGTCTGACCCGGAGATATACGATACTAACCCGGAGCCCGGAGAACACCATTCAAACCCGTTGACTCCGGGTCAAACCCGGAGAAGTGGCAGCCCTACCTGGGAGTCAGTCACTCCACAAAACTGAATATGGTAAACTATAAATAGATAATTTCTATACTTTAGTTATCGTATTCTCTAAAACTTATATTCTTGGTTAAACTCAGTGATATGTTATGGTTAAACTATTACTATTATCTTTTGTGGTTTATGTTCAAATAATCGCGTGATGCAAATCCGGTTCGACCTTAAAACCCATAGTGCCATAGTACTTACTTAATAATATGTAACTAGGTACTGATGGTACCTACTTTATAATCATAGTACATATATAATGATACCTACAATCTACATGTATAGTATAGGCGCTAATACACCTCGCAGCTCACAGCTGGTATATGGGGGTCAAAAGCCTGACAGAGACGCTTGTATAGTGTGAGCGAATAGGTATATAGTATCACTACGTGACCAGACGAAAACCCATAAGAATATTGCTCAACAAGAATAAATCCCAAAACAGACAAACGCCCGTTAGAAAATATATGCTCAATGGAGAAAAGCCCAAATCTAAATGGATCTTGAAAATAAAATTAATTGTATCTGTTAGCATACTTTTCTTTCAGTGTATTAGAAACTACCATAGATTAGAAAATAAATAAGCGGATCTAAAATGGGACGGACAATAAAATACTCAACATTTTATAAATAATTCATCCGCTGGAATCCAACTAGAAAGTTCGGTCTTTTTTGTCTTTTTTGTGATTTATTCATGCTGAGTCTTATGGGTTTTTCTCCGGGAACCCAATCATCATACTCCATCATATAGCTAATGATAATTTAAGCAAATCTAACGTCATGCTGATGATGTAGGTACTCATAGGTATAGGTACAAATTATGAAGGTAGGTACTACATAATTATATTAGGTGTATAACTAAAATAACGTACATACCTACTTACGTGGTGTATATTAGGTGCATCTTAACGACTGTGAAATGAATGTGTTGTTTTCTGGGGCTAAATTTCCCTGTTCAAATTTTAATAACTTCCCAATGTCCCAGCACCTTGAAATTGCACACATCTTTCCAGATGACAGTTTAAAAAATAAAATAGTAGAGTGCATTTTCTATATCTTGGCAGCCGGCGGAGTTTAGCTGCAAGTGAAGTTCAAGATTGTATTGTTGGTAGCCCCGATTGTCCAACCTTGTCACAGGAGCTGTTAAAGGTCCGCAATATTCTCACATTGTATCATTTACAAGAAACCTACAATGTCGAAAATAGTACAGTTTTATCATAAACACGTTTCAATCGGTAATTAATTTTTTATATAGATTGAATGGATTGGCCAAATCATGCTTCACGAGGGTCTCCTACATGATTTAATAGAGGGAATGGTTGAGGGGACAAACCACAGGGGGCATCCCCAACAGCAGTACCTGGACCAGGTGAACGAGGACATTTATGTATTTCTTTATTTAGGGATCGAGATGTAAGAAGTTGCTGCAAACCAATCGGCAGGATTGAAAGTGGAGAAGAGAATAGATGAATACAAACGTGGTTCCTCAAAAACTTTTATGATTACTTTCTGATTCTGTACGACTCATCAATTACATAATATATCCTAATATAGACAAACCCCAAGGTAGACGCAGCGTTGGCAGACCCAAGCTCTGATGGTTGGACGCAGTGCAGAAGGACGCACAAGTGGTCGGCATCAGGGACCGGAGAAGCACAGCTAGCGTTGCCATCTGTTCGGCTTTAGCCGGTCAATGTTAGGCTCTTTGACCTCTTGTCCGGCCAAATTTGAGTGCGTCCGGCTTTTGATAGGCTTTTTATTAAATCTCAGAAACTATTGCAATAATGTTGAATTTGTAAAAACTTTTATGATGATTACTAAAGAAATTGACTTTTTAAAGCAGGTTTCTACCAAAGGAAAATATACAAAAGATACGGATTAAAACTTTGTTAAAAAATGTGTTTTACCAATTTTTTTTTCAAAAAAGTTTTTTTATTTAGCGTCCGGCCCTGGGACCCAGAAGTCCGGCTTTTTTAGCGGCTATGTCCGGCTTTCTAATTTTTAGAGATGGCAACCCTAAGCACAGCCCAGGACGGCCAGGACAGGGGGTAATGGCCACGACGGCTAGAGGAGGCCAGGCCAGGGCCCACATTGGGCTATACTGCCAGTGATGATGATGATCCTAATATAACAATGCTACTAATGTATGTAATGTGTCTCCGGTACCTACCTAATGAGTCTCCGGTACCTACCTAAGTGTGAGTCAGACTAATTGTCTAATAAACATTTCGTTCCACATTTTTTTGCAACACGAATTACATACAATACACACAGTACAATACTCCTGATGTAGATAACATGTATATAACATGTTTTATGGTCATTTTTCATTCCGACATTTAGACAGCAAGCGGAAAACGAGCGAACTATAATAGTCATGTCATGATTATAATAGAGAAGCCTTACTTCGTGCCTATATGTTGACGAAATGCAGTTTTGGACCATTTACATCCAGACCTGCATTGAATAATAATATGTCTCTGTTTTGTACTGATTTTCCTCTCAAATTCTGTTGTCATTGACGTAATGTAGCTCTGGACAATTTACATCCAGACCTGCATTAAACTAAACCACACCTGCTTTAAGTTTTGTTTTGTCACCATGTGTTTATTGATTTCATTCTTGTTTGCTGTAATTGATGTATCGCATTTGGTTTTGTGATGTTTGTTAAATATATAAATCTGACGATTCCAAGTGCCTTAAATGGGGCCTACGGATGATTAGAAAACAATGAACAATATAGACCCACACCCGTCAAGGCCTGCCTATTTCTTCTTCTCCAGTTTCAATCGTTACGATTGGTTTGCAGCAAAGCCCATGTCTCCTTCTCCACTCACCCCTGTCCTGTGCGGCTCATTTTAACTCTTTATATTATGAGTCGAAGCCCATATCCTGGCACAGGTAGTCCAGGTATTCTTTCCTTGGTCGTCCTCTGTAGTTTGTCCCCTCGCTCATTCCTTCAATTAATTCAAATGGGACGCACAATGTGGCCGATCCATCTGGCACGTCTTTCTGCTATTGCATTGAGCAGGTGTCTTCCTCCTTTGATTTTGTTGACAACTTCTTCGTTCATTATGTGATCCCTCCAAGAAATTTACTTACTTGAAACCTACTTACATACTTGCCTTAACAGTGATAATGATCTAAAATAAATAATCTAAAATTTTATTTTATTTGCGGCCCGTCGCTCATTCATAATTTCAAATGACCCTTCACCCCAAAAGCTTGCCCAGGCCTGCTATAGAAAGACAAGCAGGTGCATTATTTCACACATTTTCTTTAAAAAAATTCACCTGCGGCCAGAGCTGGGCAGAAAAGCGTTAATCCGTTAATCGTTAATTAACGAAGTTAACATTTTGGTTAACGATTTAACGCTTTTCTCACCTCCAAAAATTGTTAACGGATTATTTAACTTCCGTTACATTTTACTTCCGTTAATTAAGTCCGTTAATATTTGATTGTTTGCATAGACATCATCCACTGGCGGCGCTGGCAAGAGATAATCCAAGGGTTGTATGGAGATATGTGTGGTATCGTATGTGGGTTGGGAATTGGAAAAGAAATTTATCTTTGTTGCGATACATCGCGATAGTTTAAATGTAATAGTAGTTGTACTAATGTAGTTCTATTTCATGCCATTTAACCGCGATTTTTTACATTAACGTTTTAACGTATTAACGTTAACTTCCGTTACATTTTTCAAAATGTAGCGCTTTAACGATTAACGAACTTTTTAGTTAACGGATTATCGATTAACGAAGTTAACTTTTTGATTAACGGTGCCCACCTCTGGCTGCGGCTCTATTTTTTTGATACATTTTTTATTTAAAGAAAATAAATCAAACGATAAATATTGGTATTATGACCATCTACACTCAGTCTCAAAAAAGTTGCCTGCGACCTGCGACGCTATTCACATTTCTAATACCACAAGGTCATATTTTCATGTGACGACCTTGAGCCCCCTCCCCAAAATTGAATCCTGGATCCGCCACTGGAAGTAATCATTACTGAGTACTCATTCCTCTAATAATTGAAAAGGTACTCACATTTAATGACTGATAGAAATGCAAGGTAGGTACCTACTGCAATACTGCATGCTGGAGGTCAAGGATATGACCTTGAAGCCAGTGGATGGTTCTGAGTACTATATAGAGTACTTGGTGTACCAGCATCCACTTGGAACTGGTATTTCTACTTGAGTCGAGTACAACTGAATACCTAATACAGATATATTTACACTTGCATCATGTTTGTGCATTATACCATCCACTAGAAGCCCTCAATGTGATTCGCACTAAATGAGTGTTTGTTCAAGAAATAATTGAAAAAAAAAATGACTCGTAGGCATATTGACATCCAGAAAATTTCAAAAACCGGGAGACCTTAGATCTCGACAACCTTACTAAATATGCTTTGGAAAAAATAAAATAGGGTAGATACGAGTACATTGAACCTTTATCTAGCTAGAGAATGACCATAAAATATATTTTATACCTCGTATAGATTTCAGTTTAAAAAAAAAGTAAGTGAAAAACACCTCTTAATTTTTATAATTAATAAAGACAGCAACTCGTTTCCCGAAAGTTACAGAGATTTTTTTGTATCGATAATATGCATTAAAATCTAGAAATTGACCGTAAAAGTTTTTTTGAATGAAGCGAAATTAACCCCAAAAAGTAAAAAAAACGCTATTTATAACATTGTATCATGCGATTGTTCATGCAATTTTGAACCCTTATATGACCGAGACGTCATAGTTGGGTCCCCAGCTTTAATTACATCATTATCAAATGACTCTGATGACCGCAGGTATTCATCACGACTCCGGTTGTAGCCGACAATCCACGATTTCATTAAATCGTGAGGGATTGTGTCTTATATAATTTTTAATTTACGCTTTTGCGCATTATACCTATTATTGTTCTTTTGGTAGATAATTTTGTTGAATCGTGTTTGTAGGATGACAGAATAATTGGATTTATTTTAATGGATAGCATTTTGTCTCGTTTTGTGCCCTCAAGGGATTTAACATTGTTCTAATTTAATACGTACCTACAGAATGTAATCTTAAAAGGTCTTTAATGTGGGAGTGTTTCTTTCTATATGGTCCACCTCTTTTTACAAGATTTTACCTAACTTCACTCCGTTGATTTTTGTTTTTTTTTTTGTCAGTGCGCAAATCTTGTAATCCATTTTCCAACCACTCCTTCACTACTTAGAGACCTGAAACTTTGCCAAAGTACGTAAACTCGGTGGCAATACGTTTCTGTACAACATTGCATGTGCATCAATCTTTTCCAGAGACTAAAAATATTTAAAGCGGTTGAGGGTCCATAGGCTGCCCCAGTCTTTTGTGGCATCGTATGAAAGGGCGTTGAAAAAGAAATTCAGATTGAAAGTCGGATGTTGTCCAGCTCAAGCTTCGGGAGACACCGAGCGATCGAGAGGATCCAGTCACCGCATACCGCCGTGTTTGGTATCTCACAAAAGTGCTTCACGAGCAGAACCCATATCTTTTTACAAATTTTGAATCTGTCAATTCCTGGTGGGAGGCGCCATCGCAGTGATGGAACCCATGAACCTCGGAAGGGCGTGTTTGGTATCATTTGAAACACCGCGAAAAACAGTTCTAGGATGTGAAGTCATAAAATATTGGATTTCAATTATTTTTTTGACACTTTGGGACAATTTATTTTATTCAACTGGGAGGGTTTGTCTATTATAATTATGATATAAGACGATTACTCCTATATTTGGTCTATAGTGGATTCTGCAATGTATTGCAATGACCATATTTGTTGCAATGTTTGCAATGCATTGACTACTCTGTATGGATGTTCACATCCTTACCTGTTTAGAGGAAGTACTGCTGATATTGCTAATATGATACAAGAGTAAGGACGTTGACAGAATATGATATCAAGGGTATATAATAATGTTGTATATTCCGCGGAATGCAATTAAGTAATTAGTACTACGAGGGGAGAAATACCACCTCCTCCAAATAATATTAGAGGGCAAGAAAGAGGGAAGACGGGGAGTCGGTAGAAAGCAAATGTCCTTGCTGCGCAACATTAGAGAGTGGACCGGAATGAGACGAGTGGAAGATCTGCTCCGGGCAGCACAGGACAGAGAGGTTTTCGCACGAGTGATCGCCAACGTTGGGTGGGGACCCGATAAGGTACAGGAAGAAGAAGAAGTGCATGATGGCTACTTATATATTTTGTCGATTTTATCAGATAGCAATTAAACACATACACAATGCAAAGGTTCGCTTACTCTACTTAAATTGCTCCACTCCCGGCAATTCTGGTCGAGAAATACCCCAGATTCCCGGAATGAAGCAACTAAGTGGAGTGATTATTGCGCAATATTTATCTATATTTCTTCATGTCGACGTCGCGAATTGCTGAATATTCAATCGGTTTGAAAATTTGAGTCAATTTTCTTTCTCGTTTTCAGTCAGTATCGTTGTCTCGCTTTAAATATTGCCATCAATTGTTCCATGTTGATAAATACGAGTTGCAGAACAATTATTGCTCACAAAATTACCCATGTAAGAGAACCTGGGTGTCTTTCTAAATGTTTTAAAGTAACGTATTTTATATAACTGTTTTAACAATGGGGGCGACCCCCCCCCCTGTATACGCCCTTGTCTTATTAGTTTCGTTATTTACAAAACTACCCAACAATAGGGTGTTTTTATTCGTTATTGCACTTGAAACATTTTCACTCAAACTTTGCCAGTTGGAAGCTTGATATTATTCTCAGATGACGATATCTAAATATTAAGGTGACCATATTTTTAAAAATAAAAAGGAGGACAAAAAACGCGTAAATAGCGCCGCAGGCAATTTTTTTTTGGGACAGTGAAAAGGGTCGCTATGATTTATTTTCTTAAAAATGCATTCCATAAAGGATGTATCAATAAAATAGCGCCGCAGGTGAAATAATTGTCATAAGACTTACCAAATTGCATATACACAAAAGATATAGGTAATTAGCGCCGCAGGCAAATTTTTTAGGAAACAATTGCATTTTAATGTATTTTTATACTACAGTACTAGTTAATTCATGGTACGATGAAAAACGTGTGGTTTTGAGATTAATGATTTAAAAATTAGTGTTTTAAAATGTTAAAAAAGTAAAAAAGGAGGACAAAAAGAAGGACACTATTGGAGGGAGGACAGAACCTGGAAAAGGAGGACTATCCTTCCAAAAGGAGGACGGTTGGTCACCTTATAAATATTTGCTACTCGTGTAGAAATTTTCCGAGCAGTATTGTTTGTGGTGCATAAATATTGTTATTTAAATGTTTCCATTAGATTACACACAATACAATAATGGCTTATATGATGAGGTAGAATGTTGATTATCATTAATCACTGTGTATATTTGTTGTGGTGTTGTACAAGTCAACACACAATTAATAAAACTACAAAGAGATAACTCAACTATGTAATTAACACCATTTCTACAATATCTAATCTAATATTATCTGCTGTTGTGTTCTGTATTTCAAGTCTTGAAAATATCACAGGTAAAGTAAGCCGAGACCAGTGAAAAGATTTTTTTAGAAAATGGGTGAAATCTAGAAGGCTGCGGAAAACTGGAAGCAATGCGAACTTTGTAGAACCTACTAGAAAGTTGTGGAAGTTACGGGAACATTACGGGCATTTTTTAAACAATTGTAATTTAATGGTTTTTAAGACCAATTTTAGAAAATTCATGCTGTGAAGACCAAACGATGTGGTAATAATGTGATTTTTCGTGAGGTTTTTTCATGACCGTATTTTAAGAACTGGCTCTCCGAACCACAATATTTTTTAAAACCGACCCGCGAGAGATTGTTGAAATAAAATAAACCTAATTTCACATGGAAAACAATTTTTAATTGGTGATGTGCCGTTGAAGGAAATCTTTTTAAACGAATTTCTTGATAAATCAATTATTATAATAAGTAATTTTCTTTTTTGTTTCAGAAAACACAGGCGTGAAAATTCAGTGAAAGTAGTATTGGAACTACATCAGGTAAATACTTTTTTAATTGTCCAATTTAATATAATCTGTGAATAAATGAATATAATGAATAATCTTATAGTTATTGCCTTCCATTGTTGATTGTGCACAATATAAAAATGTAGGTAGCCATAAATGATAAAATGGATAAAATGCAAATAATTTTATCATTATTTGTTATCTCATGGTTATCTTTCGCCTTATCAGCTGTTAAGCACACTGCCGCCATCTACCGGCAAACATTGCAACCTCAGTTTAATGGCCGACATCCGAACGGGCGGGTTGTGTTTGTGTTATCAAATTTACATTATTAATTCCTATACTGTTTACCGAATGTTTTATCTCGCCATGTGTTATGTATAATATATAGTAAAATAAATGATAAATTGATCAATTAAATAAAGTGATATTAAGTGTTCATTCAGTCAACAAACTTTTTATCATTTTGACACAACACAATCAAATCAGTTTCATTTGTTCTTGACATTCACTTTTTTTATCGCATAGTTTACATTCAAATTAATAATTCAATACAAACTATTACTCATTTAAGTTTCGTGATAAAAAACTATTATAAAAATAATCTGAGTGCTGAGATTAATCTGTTATTCAGTAAATTATTTAATCACAACAATAATCTAACCTCACAGTAAGGTATGAAATGGATATTTTAAAACATATTTTATAAATAAAGTTACTTGATAATTGATATTTAAAGTTGTTATTATAAGTTGTTGATTTATTATGTTTGTTTTGTAAAGGTGAACTACCTACAACAGTCAGCAATAACATGAAATATAGTAATAATCATAGATTTTAATAGCCATGTTTGCAATAAATCTTTCGTAGTGGTTGTTCAATTCGAATTTTCGTAGAATTTTTATTCAATCAAAAGGTATTTGGAGCAAAATGTAGATTTATTTAAGCATTATTTTTTAAGGTTAATAAACTACTGTTTGTGGGTTCACAAAAGAACATTTCTATTCGAAGAAAACACTCCCTTAAATTCATTGTTTTTGTAATAGGATTCGACATAAAATCTGAATGTCTATATAACTTCTCTCATTTGCCTATCTGTTCTCTCACATCGCTTCCCAGGTAGGCGAAAGGGACAGCGTACAAGACCGCCCTACCCTCTCACACACATGTAGCCGTCACATTAATACAATTTGTCATTCAGGCTCTCTGGTTTTTCGTAAACCTACTCAAAATATGTTCCAAGTCAGTCGCAGACATCCACACTTCATTCAGTAATATTCTCCCACACCTCTTCTTTCACTCGGGTCATCATTCATTCTCTCAACATATCCAAACCATCATTCATTCTCTCAACATGAACTGAATCTGAAAAACTGAACGGAAAATCCTCAGATCCCGTAAATTTCAGGGGTGCTTTCGGAATATTTTTATTCAAGGAATTTCCATATATTGTCACTCTAAAACAGCCAATCTGTAGTCCATACTTTCATCTATCACTGTCTTCAGTTTCAAGCCGTTCTCTCAGTATTGGCTGAGAACCATTCAGGGCGCCGAAGCCGTACAGACAGCATATAGGAAATTAATGAAATACCCAGCATTCTCTTTTCCATGGCTCTTTGTGTTCTCAATCCATTATGTAAAATTATTACAGAACATCCATTATGTAAAATTATTACAGAACATTGGTGTTTTGTATTACAGAAGTGGCTCTGAAGGAGATAGACCTGCGTAAGATGGCCACCACGGGAGGGGAGCTGCTGCTGCAGTGGTTCACCTGCTGCTACCACCAGCCCGCCACCTCGGCCCAGAGGAAGAGGAGAAGAATAGACAGAAGTATGATCGGGGAACCAACCAACTTCCAGCACACCGGACACATAGGTTGTTATATGTTTTATCTATATCCGAAGCTGTCGTAAATCTATTCTACCTAGTCGTTCATTTTTATGTTGATATTACTATTATTGTTGACGGGCTAATACGCCCGGGATTTTTGCTATGTTTTCTTCCCGTGCGTTTGTTTGGCATGCATATTTACATACTCTCTCCAGGCGTAGGCGTGGATTAATGTTAGCAGACAATATACTTTTATGTCAACATCAGTATTGAATAAGAACAACTGTTGAAGATTAAATGTTGATCATTATTGACACAGTCCTAGTGTGGATACATAAATGGACGCCACCAGCTTCAAATCTTGTGGTAACTAGAACAGTAGCGTCGCAGGTTAATTTTTTTAGAAAAATGCAAGGTTCCTATTCATGAAATCTAAAAATACTCAAATGTAAAGAATATGTATCACCACAATCTTCTTCTTCGTTGTCTATGCTAAAATTGTTCACTGAAGACATAAGCTTTTCTTCTTCTTCTTTTTGTGTCGTTTCGGATCCCCCCGACGTTGACGACCACTTGGGAGAACGCCTCTCTGTCCTGGGCAGTGCGAAACAGCTCCTCCACAGTCCTGATTCCGGTCCACTGCCAAATGTTTCGAAGCCAGGATAGTTGCTTCCTTCTGACCCCTCTACGGCCTTCTATCTTCCCCTTCATAACGAGCTGGAGAATGGAGTATTTTTCTCCTCTAAGGACATGGCCAAAATATGATGTTTTACGGAGCTTTATTGTGTTGGACAATTGTCTATTAGTATTTGCTCTTCATAATACTTCAGTGTTGGTTAACTTAACTTAACATTTTACAGTGGATCCACATAAGCTTTTAGTTTTAACAAAGTAAACTTTAGAATCTATATCTAAGATAGTTTTTATTTTAAAAAAGTGCTGACATAATAATGTAACATACATGTGTCTTACAGGTTCAACGCATCACACATAACGTAGTATATTATTGCTGTATAAGGGTTTATTTCAATCCACGTGTATTCAATTTGCAATGTTAACATTATTTTTGAAAATCACAATTTATGTTTTATGAACATTGGAATTTTCTACATGTCGTAAGTGAATATAACAAGTAGTTATCTCAACAGATATACGACAAAGGATGGACTTTCCATCAAGCTTATGACTGATCGTCGGCTGACTTAATGTGATCATTTTACACTTAAGTAACATTCACCAATTCCAGTCCATCCATCTGCCGCGGCCGGGAATCGAACCCACCGGTAATATACCGGCTTGTCAGGTTGGAGATCTGGGTTTGATGTAAACTGGAGTTGGTGAATGTTAGTGATGACATTAAGCCAGCCGACTATCAGTCATAAGCCTGACGGAAAGTCCATCCTTTGCCGTATATCTGTTGAGATAACTACTTGTAAAAGTTTAACATTTTTATGTGGTGGTTATTGTTAAACAATGTGTAATTGTCTGTTTTAGGATCAAATGATGTGGAGATGCCCAATTCTTTATTGAATGCAGTACAAAACCAAATGCAGAGTAAAGGAGGCTATGAAATGGCTTATACAGTCAAGGTAATTATCCCCCACAAGTCATGCCATTACCCTACTAGTTCAGCCTTTAAGACTGCTGTAACTGTCAACTGATGAGGGCTGGACAATTGAAATATTTAACGAATCAGGTGAAAGTGTCGCTTAACCAGTGATGTCTCACCAGATATATTTATCTATTCCATCATACCGCATCCGTTGTAAGTTAGGCTAAGAGAATAGAATGCCAGACTCTTTTATCCTTACACACACTTCTTCCTTCCGTCACATTCATGCCATTTGTCATACACACTCTACGATTCCTTTTACGTACTGAAAGTACCTTTAGATTATTTAATCGAAATGTTTCTGTGTGTGTCTTAACTTGTTCGCACTCATTCTTCATAGTGTTCGTCGAGATGGTTGGAACATGTAAAGAGGATGAACGATGAAAGGATAACAAAGAAAATATACATGGGCGAGAAAAGAGGTGTAAGAAAATGCGTTCGTCCAAGTATCACTTAGCTCGACAATGTCGAACAGATATATGTTTTCTTGTTACCCTTTCATCGTTCAATCTTGAGAGGTCTTTAATAATTTTCATTATTCTAATGATATTTTCTGATTCCAGGTGTACTGATCTTCGGAGACGTCAGATGCTGCGAATGGTGGGCAAGTTTAAGACATCTGACAAGTCATAGATTATACGACAAAATAGAATTACTATAACCTGTCAAACTACTATTTATACAACCATAGATAAATATTATAATCTTAGATAGGAATGTTACGGATTACAATCTCACCGTTGTCATTGGTCGATTGGAAAACAAATGAAGCACTCTGCGGTCCAATCACGTATAGACTTTTTTAAAAATGGAATTGATGTGTTTTGTTAAACGTGAAGTGATGTGTATATAGAAAATTATGTGTAATTTTAGTGAGAGGTCTGAGTATTGTGTCAAAAAATGATGGGTGTCATCATTGTCTCTGTAAATTATAATTTTATCAATTAATAATCGAAGTTAAAAGCCATGTAGTTCAACTTTGATACCAAATTTGACTTCTAATTTTCATGATTTATGGTTCTCTCTCCGGCTGTGTTTGATCCCCCTGGTGAAAGTTGTCTTCCATTGCTTCAATTTACAATTTTTTTATTTGAGGACTCACAAGAAACTTTTAAAAAACCTTTATAATTTATTGTTTTCACAACAAAACACACGACACGAAACATGGGCGGCCATGTTGACTGTACTGTGAAACCAACCCTTATTAAGCTTCGTACAATGTCCTCTCAAATGGGCATTGGTACTCAGGGTGTAGATGGAGCTGATATCGCGAACATCATAGTAGCCATTCATAATCTAATGTGTCTCGATAAGGTCACCTCTAGATCTATATGCATATACAGGGTGATTGGTTCCGCTGTTCAGATATTTTGAGAGGTGATAGAGGGTGTTTTGAAACGTAGATCTGCCAAAGGGATGTCACCCCAATTCTTAAGGGTTGCGGAGTTACACCCTTTTAAAAAAATTCCACCCCCGACATCGACCACCATCACATTTCACTGAATTACTCTGATGCTATGAGTCCAAAATTAATAAAAAAATATTTTTATGTCTCGTAATAAAACAAGCTTTTAATTGATGTCAAAAATATTTAATAATAATCATAATCACTTTGCTAAAATTAAACACAAAAACAAAATTTCATTTTTTTTTGTTGAAAGTTTTGACATTTTTTAATTTTTTTTCATTAAAAACTATAATTAACTAGTACTTTTTTTTCTTTTAATAAATACATTAGACCCTTGTGAATAAAAATGCCGAACATAATCTATCCATATTTTGAACCAGTTTTTCAAAATCTTCGATTTTATAACTACATATTCAATAAAAAATTACTTCTTCGCTTCTGACTACCTGTTTATTGTAGGTACGTAGTACTAAAAGAGGTATATACAGTAGCAAAGAAGTAATTTTTTATTGAATATGTAGTTACAAAATCGAAGATTTTGAAAAACTGGCTCAAAATATGGATAGATAATGTTCAGCATTTTTATTCACAAGAGTCTAATGTATTTATTAAAAGAAAAAAAAGTACTAGTTAATTATAGTTTTTATTGAAAAAAAATTAAAACTGTCAAAACTTTCAACAAAAAAAAATGAAATTTTGTTTTTGTGTTTAATTTTAGCAAAGTTATTATTATTATTATTAAATATTTTTGACATCAATTAAAAGCTTGTTTTATTACGAGATCTAAAAATATTTTTTTATTAATTTTGGACCCATAGCATCAGAGTTATTCAGTGAAATGTGATGGTGGTCGATGTCGGGGGTGGAATTTTTTTAAAAGGGTGTATCTCCGCAACCCTTAACAATTGGGATGACATCCCTTTGGCAGATCTACGTTTTAGAACATCCTCTATCACCTCTCAAAATATCTGAATAGCGGAACCAATCACCCTGTATTTAAAGGCAGTTTTGATTAGAAATTTGCAGTGAAAACTATAAAAATTGAGAAAGTGAATAATACAGTGTCATTTTCGTTTAACTTTGTAACATATCCATCGAGTTGCTTTTAGTTTTATCCGACTCAATTACTCACACCTCTCATATATATATTTAACTTAGGATATCTTCAATGTGAATCTAGTTGTTAGACATTTAATGTCATTATTTGATTATTATGTTACGTATTTTAATGTTTGCATTTGTTATATTATTATCAACATTCAACTATGTATTTCGTTTAAGATTGTTTCGTATGTCTGTGCCTAGTCTACTTTCTTCTTCTTCTTCAGTTTTATTAGACTCAGGAGTCTGTTCTGGCCGAAGGAGTCTCCTCTTGGGATGCTGAGTTCCACCTTTCCTTCCATCTCTTTGGGGGCCTTCCCGGCTAGCATTGTCCGTCTAAATTTCATTTACGAATTACAGAACTTATAGTATGTAGTTCGATTCTATTTTATCCCCTCACGCTGTGTTCCTTGCAGGGTAGGCAGAGGACAGAGCACCAGACAGCCCTATCCTTACACACACTCCTAGCCTCAGTCACATTCATGCAATTTGTTTCCTTTTACTCAATTTGCGTCCATCCTTGAGGATCTGGTCGACATGATCGGACCAGGTCAGTCTCAGGCGGCCGCTTTTCCCCACTCCTCTTCGCTCACTCAAGTATATCTTTTTTGTCATCCTGTCGTCTTTCATTCTCTCAACATGCTGATCTATTAAAAGATGTTGATCTGTTATAAATAAATAAATAAATATTTATTGGCCAGAGAAAATATGCATAGTTACAAAAATAAGACAATTATAGTGTGCCAAAAGGCGGACTTATTGCAAAACCAATATCTTACAGTCAACCCCAGATGTTGATCTGTAAAAATCATACGAAAGATTAGTCATGTGTCATCATTGTAAAGATTGAAATGTGAATCACTTCTCATGTTGAATTGCTTTATAGATAAATCATAAATAAATGATAATATTGTCATAAATATTGTGATTGTATTGTTCTAATCATACAGTGGAACCTCGATAATCCGTACCTAAGCTATTCCAAAAGCCGGTTTGAAATAAATCAGAAGTAAATGAAATTTATTATGTCGGACATTGTAATTTTTTCTGTACCTCTGGCGAAAAGGGCTGTGCACTGACTTTGAATTAATTGTTTATGGTAAAATAAAACTTTTTTCATGGAGATAGTCATACACTTTCGAAATATGTACTATGTTCAATTTTTTATAAGTACTTACATGAAAAATACAACATATCTTGAAAAAAAATCACAATTTTACAATAATTTTTAAAAAGCTGTAATTTTATAATAGTAAAATGAGTGTCCCATTTTATTCATATTTCAAAGAGTGTGTCATATTTCAAATAAAATTACACATATGAACAATGCTTAAAAACATTGAAGTATATTTTAGCAGGTAGTTTAGGATAAAAACGGCAAAAAGTTCCAACTTTTTGTTTTGTTTTGTGACGAAATTAGTATGGGATTCTGGTTCCGTTTTGGAACAATATAACAATTTTGAGGTACAGAAAAAATGACTCTGGTCCAGAGCTTGAACCCCCCCCTAAATGAATTTCTGGCTCCGGCTCTGGTTCAGATTATCTAGCTATACTGTAGTCCATAATATTCTTACTGATAACAGAATGTGGAGACTATAATACATTACTCAACTTGTCCATTCATAAGAACAATATCTTCTTTTAAAAGATATAAATATTATTAGTCATTTGTGTGAGATTCATTCATTTTCACTTTATCTCAAAATGTTTTTAATTCTTCTGTACGAATTGTCATTGAGAATAATCTTTTATATTATGTACGTATTATTGTGAGATTTTGTTGCATTATCTATATTTATACTTTTAATTGTTGTGTAATATCTATTGTCCATTAAATTACATCATTTCTCACAATGTCTTATGTAATCGTAGCCGAATTTTATCATCCAAATTAGGACAAGGCATATTGACATTTAGAAAAAAAAAAAGATTTTGAGACCTTAGATCTCGACAACCTTACTAAATGTGCTCTAGGAAAAAATAGGGTAGATACATTTAACCTTTATCTAGGTAATGACTGTAAAATATTTTATATATCTTGCACAGATTTTCCACAGTAAAATTCTGAAAAAAGACTAGTGCTGGATTTCACCAAATTGTTAGGTGAGGAATAGCGGAGATAGGAGCCACTTACCATTACCAATTTGATGAAATCCAGCATAGAACTTTTTTTTGAAAGATTTTTTCCCTAAATCGAAGAGATTTTTTTTTGTATTGTTTCCCAAGTCTTTTCAATATATACAGTCTATAAAGTCAGTCTATCTTGGATTAATTTGGAACCTATGTGCTGGCACCAATGGCATTTCTATTGAAATTGTACGAGTGTAGCCACTGTGGTCCCAAAAACTACCCTATCGAAAACCATCTCTTTCTTGTCGGCCTGTAACTGCTCTTTTAAGGTAGCTACTATGTTTGTTGTCTGAATGTATACCTATTATAGAAAATACTATATTCACTAGTTACATAATAATTATTAGAATGAAGATTGAGCTTATTTTTCATATACTACATACTTAAATGATTTATGATTCCATCCATTTTTTATGTACCCACTATACAATTTTTCATATAGATAGTCAAAGATATTTAATTATACTACGTCTACTATACTACGTAAAAGTCTGTGTTCTGTTCTCTCTGCCCACCCTGCAAGGGATGCGGCATGAGGGAATGAAATGAAAGCAAATGGCCAACTATTGTACCCATCTCGATGTTTTTGACCGACGGTACTTGGTGGAAGTCCATTTTAAAAGAAAAAATGAAAAACTAAATATTTAGATTAAAATCCACAAAAATTGACTTTAGATTTTGCGACTAGTATTCGAGGACTTGCACCCTCATCATCAGGCGATTGTGAATAAAGTAAACAGGAATACAGAGACAGTGAGCATTTATGAGAATTGAAACAATATAGTAGTGGGGAAGCGTGTAATTAATAAATGTAAGAAGGTAGATAGTTTAGTAAACAAACAAAAAACTACAGTGATGAATAACTGTCACAAAAGTGTGCCGTGTGGACAGACTTTTCGCAGGGTGCAAATCCTCGAATACTAGTTCCGAAATCTAAAGTCGTTTGTTATGGATTTTAATCTATGTATTTAGTTTTTCATTTTTTCTTTTAAATTTGTACACCTTTTTACTAAAGGCGCAGATTTCATTGCCGATTGCTTTCTGGGTAATTCTCTCCTATATTCAACTAATCGTACAAGTAATAAGCAATAAATAAAACAATATATTATAAGTACAAATGTAGTATTGCACAATTAATATTATCTATGCATATTGACTAAATATTTCTATGTTTCCCAATAAAGACTACTGGATAACTAATATTTGATAAATGATTGATATATTTAGATGACATAATAGTATATTCTACATATTAGATTGATCTCTTTATATAAACTTTTAATACCTCTTATATAGTAGCTATAATAATTATAAAACTTTTATATACTTATATCCTTGCCCTTACACGAACAATAGTTGCGGCAACTGGTACAAAGCGTATTTATTAACATTATTTAGCACTTATTTCGGCAATATTTAAAGCGGGACAACGATATTGCGTGCAAACGAGAAATAGAATTAACTAAAATGTCCAAACGGATTGGATATTCAGCAATTCGTCAGGCCTACATCGTGACGATTCTCTTTTTCGTTTGCACGCAATATCGTTGTCTCGCTTTAAATATTGCCGAAATAATGTTAATCAATACGATTTGTACGAGTTGCCGCAATTATAGGTCGAAAAATTGCTTGTGCAAGAGCACCTTTATAACATTATCCTATAAAGACTATTTGTCTGTCGTATGACGGAATGATGTAACCGAAAACGCACAAAATGTTGAAATGAAACACGATAGCATTTAGTAGATCTGACGATTAGTTTACGAATACATCCACATCCTTCGTAAGCCATTACAGGATATGGATGCGTTCGTAAACTAGTCGCCTAATTGGTAAATAAAAGTCTGGAATCGTAACGTGTTTCTTTTTTTATTTGTGCCAATATTGAACTGAACTTTACGAATACATACTTTTTCTTCCTTCAAAATGTATTGTACATTAATAATTTTATTTTAAACTTATGTATCCTATTGTGTTGTATATAATTTGAGGCGTATATTATCAAAAATGGCAATCTGATCTCAAACCAATTCCGAGTAAATCGTAAAAATGTTTTATATAAATAGCTGTTGTTGCCTCTCATATATTGCAGATTGGTGTATTTGAAACCAAGTAACTTTATATGAAATATTTATATGGGTTATGGCTGCTTTTGTTGCCATGTTTATATCTTACAATGTGGAGTTTTACAATAGGAACATTTCAACGTTCTAAACTCAGTTAACGCAGAATCATTTTGAGGTGGTCGCTGGCCTGGTTGGTAAAGCGCTCGACCGTTAATCCAGTGGGCGCAGGTTCAATCCCCAACTTACTCCACTTCACAACACAAGCTTTTAATCTTTCTGTGAAGTGTACAAAGATGTATTTGGGTTGATTGGAATAAACCCAGATTCATTTTAAAAAAATTCATCAGATTGCTGTTTTTTGATTTTATACATGAAAGAGTTGTGTAAAATTGTTTTTTTGTTTAATTGGCTGTAAGTTTTTTATTAAACCATAAAGTGTGTATATATAATACTAAGTAATATGTTAATTTAAGCTAAAAAACTCGAGTTTTCGAATATTAAATCTTAAAATTACAAGTCAAACAAATTGAAAAGTTAAATCTGAAATCAGATCTGAATTCTTAGGCATTCTTACCACTTGTCTAAAGGAGAATGCTAAAAATAAATCTCAGGCCAGGTTCAAACAAAATGTAACTCAAATGATAGGTAAAAATGAGTAATTAAATACTGCATATGTGGCATCATCGAAATCAATGGCAAATTGTGTGCCGGGCCTGTGTTTTTTCCGTTACTAAATGAGCATTCTCCTTTATGCTGTCTATATCTGATTCCACTGTACGTGGTTCATTGGAAATATTACAACATGACATACTCCACTTCACAACACAAGCTTTTCAAGCTTACTATGAAGTACGCACAGATGTATTTGAGTTTATTAAATTCAGATTCACTTCAGAAATCGATAAACGCAGATTCAATTTAAAAAATCGGTTAGGTTTTGGGTTTGATTCCCGTCCACGGCCGTTGTCATAAATTTGTCTTAAACAGTCAGAAATGTGTTGAAAAGTCCATTCTTTGCTGTATACCTTTTGAGATAACCATAATGAAGGTTTTTACAGCAGAAAATTTACCTAACAAGCATTTCACTGTTAAAATTTTGAAAAGGCAGATATAGATAGCAAAAATTTAGACATAATGGGTAAGTTGTCATAAGATTTATTGTATCCTTTATAATTTAGAATATTCATGTAATTATTAATTATAAAATGTGTTAATTAATGTTATTTTTTTTTTATTTCTAAGTGAGATTTGTTTTTTTATTTTATTTGTATGTTTATCTAGAACTACAATAAATAATTGAGAAGATTTTATTTCTTTTATTACCTTCAATTATGTATCCTTCTACGGAGCATTGTGTTGACTCGCCCTAGTGAACAAATGACAAGATTTATTACTGAGTGTTGAAATATCTTTCGGCATTGTGTGGGGTAAATGAATAAAATTAAGGTGTAGAGACATCTATGGAAATTGTTAGGTAATACAATTTTTTGTGTGTGGTTTAAGTATATACTAAAGTGAGATCACGAATGCGATATAATTTATTATATTTATAGTAAGGTTCAACAGATGTCTTTTTAGTCTATGCTAAGAAATAATAAGAATTATTTGACATTGCTGGGAACTTATTAAAGTTTGATGAAGAAAATGTAAACGCAGATGAAGTTGGATCTGTCACTGAATTATGAAAACTCGAAAATTTTAATAAACATAAGAAGGTAGATGAAACAGAATCGTGTACAGTTTATTTTTGGAAACCCCCTGAAACAGGAAGTGGTTGAAAATCGATTGCAGGATTTCTTCACCGACTAACAAACAAAAAACAGTGAAGTTAAATAAAATCTTGTAAAAACAAACCTCTAGCTTAGGCTAAGGTCCTTTTGACTCTCATCTCGACACCCAAGCAATACAACGATATGAAATCTCAGAATTTTCCGTCAAAATCTTATACTTACTAAATACTAATAAAAACAAATGTTTTATTGTATTTTGCTCTAATTATTTTCACATAACTGTAAAATTCCAATTGGAATCGCATCAGGCCACCTGTGACTCAATCACAAATGCGGAAAACAAAATTACTAATTGATTTTACAAATCGGATTTTCACGGTGGTACCTAGTTGATGGTAGCGGTAACTAATGATTTCATTTCGTCGAAATAACTCACCCATAGAAAGGTACATGACTAACAGTACCTACCTAATTATTATGAAATCTGATGATGCTTGTTTAGCGACTGAAACCGATACCGAGTAAACAGATGTTACAGCAAAGTTCTCACCCACTGAAGCGTTGAGATGTTATTCGACTGAGATTTTGTAATAGATATTGTTTCAATCAAATCAATGATTGACTGTAATTAAGTACTACCTACTTCTATTCTATTCCCTCACGCCACGTCCCCTGCGGGGTAGGCAGAGAGAACAGATTGACAGACGTTCCTATCCTTACACACACTTCATGCTTCCGTCACATTCATGCATTTTTTAAAACAAAAACAATAAAAAACAATTCAACACCTAAGTGTCACAGCACAGGACACAATTTAAAAAAGAGAGGTGTCCTTCTCTACAATCCGTGCATTCCACAGGGCAGATAAAAAAACTGTGAAATTGATCTAAAGTTTCAGTAAATTTCAGAGGTAACTTTGCAATAATGTTTTATCAAAAGTCCCTAAAACCTATCTTACATTTATCCATGTGTTAAGTCCTAGGATGATGTCTTTATAGTATTAGCTGAGTAATCTTACTTTTCCCGATGCAATTTTTCGCATATCAATAGTTACTATCCCTTTTAAAATCATACCATATATATATCGCATAAAAAAATAATACATTTCTTGGCGTGCCCGGACAAAAACCCATAAAAATATTGCTCAACATGAATAAATCCCAAAAAAAGTAAAAACGCCTTTTAGAAATATTATGCTCAACGGACAAAAGCTCAAATCTAATTGGATTTTGAAAATAATAATTAATTGTATCTATTGGCATACAATTTCTTTCGGTGTGTTCGGAACTAGCATAGATTAGAAAATAAACACATAAACACGCAATAAGCGGATCTTAAATGGGGTAGACAATAAAATAGTCAACATTTTATAAATAATTCATCTACTGGAAAATTAGGGCTTTTGTTCCTAGAGCATATTTCTAAAGATGTATCTATCTATCTATATATACCCTCACGCCACGTCCCTTGCAGGGTAGGCAGAGAGGACAGAGCGCCAGACAGCCCTATCCTTACACACACTCCTAGCTTCCGTCACATTCATGCAATTTGTCATACACGCTCTCCGATTCCTTTTACACAAAACGCGTCCATCCTTGATTTCTAAAGATCATTTTTTAAATTTATTTATGTTGAACACATAGAATTATAATGGTCTAACCATAGAATTATAAAGGGTCTAACCATATATAATCTAAGGTTGAACAATATTCTTATAGGTTTTTCTCCGGTAACCCTAATAGCTACCCCTTCCTCAGTCAAGGCGCCACAGGATGCATATAAATATGAATAATAAAAATAAATATCTATACATAATAATACAACATCCATAAAGATGTTTTTTTCACTTCCATGGAAAGGAACAGTGAATGAAACAGATTTGTTTCCCACATGACCAGCGGATTGCTTTATGAAAAAATATGTAAACAGTTTTTTTGTCTGTTTCTCAGCCCCAATGTTTGTGAATATCTAATGGTGGATGTCAGGTGTTAATATCTCATCTATATTTCCCTGTTCACATCCTGTTCGTCCCATTTCTCACACTAGTTTTACTGTTACTTTCATCTATTTTATAGGCAATTTTATTTCCACAGAAATATAGAGATTTTTAGTAAGTATGTTTACAAGATTTTATTTACGAGTAGCTTCACTCCATTGTTTTTTTTTTCTTTTCTGTGCGCAAATCTGGTAATCGACTTTTCAACCGCTTCCTGGCTTAGTACTTAGAAACCTGAAACTTTGCAAACGTACGTAAACGCGGTGACAGTACAATTTTGTACCTTTCGCGCTAACACTCTCATACAATATTTGAAAAAGTTGAAGCGACAATAGAAAAACAAAAGACCGAAGAGTAAGACACGAGTAGAAGTGTCGAAACGTCGATGAAGTTTATCTACACACGGATCACCCGAAAAACCAATAGAAACAATGATAATAGAACGTTTTTTCTTCAGTGCATGCATGTATAGGCCCGTAAGTACAGAAAGTCCATATATCACCAGTAAAAGGGTAAACTAATACATCAAACATATCAAATGATATAATATGATGTATCTATATGTAACTATGTGAACTTCCGTGTCCTTTCCTCCCTCCCCCCTTCCCTCAAATAGTCCCCCACTCACCTGTCACATCCGGCGCGGTTCCTTGCTCCTTCTAATGATGTGGATGTGGACCTACTCCCGGATCTGTTCCCTGGATTCCTTCCTATCATACATCCTATGGGAAACACTTCATAAAAATAATAGCGATGAATTAAAACGTAATATTTCCATATTGATAAATATTTTTATTTATTTACAAGCATGGACGTTGTCAGGGGGCAGGGGGGGGGAGCAGTCTCCCCCTAGAGATTGGAATAGGTATATATTGTTGTGTCAGACTAAATGATGAAACCTTACAAAAAATCACATTACTACCACACATTTTCTCATCATATCATACATTTTCTACAATTAGCGTGAAAATTCATCAATTTCATAAAAAAAATAGTGCGCTATTTTTTATTGCTTTTTTATAAAATACATTTTTAATACATATTGTTGTACAAAGTATTGTATACATTTTAAATAAGCAAACCACATCACGACCTTCTTCACAATGTCTCACAAAAAATTCGCCTGCGGCGCTATATATGCGTTTTTTATGCTATGTTTATTGTTTATTGTTGTTGTTTATTGTTGTTTATCGTCCTTAGACCCTATGTCGGGCACTTGGACTCGTCAGTTTTACATAATTATATATATAACAATTAAGGCAATAATAACAACAATAATGCACAATATCAATGCTAAAGAGTGTAAAGGGCTCTGTTAGCATTTCGTCAGTGACATAGTATGAGCAAGACAAAAGATTGTGAAAGCACAATAAACAATCATTGATATAGTTCAATGCTGAAGTGAATGTAAATGGTTCATTCCAGCATTTCGTCGACAGAGTAAAATGATTTATCAACGAGGTACGTTTTCACTGCTTCCCTGAATTTACTATCACTCAGAGACTTCATTTCTTCAGGCAACTTGTTGAACAGGCGCACACTGAGGCAAACAAAACTTTTTGACAGCTTTGCCAATCTGTGTTTTACGGGTCGTATTCTTCCCTTGGAGCGAGTGTTGTAGTCGTGATAGTCTGAGTTAAGAGGGTTGTTGGGCATATTCTTGCGTGCAAAGAGCAAGCATTCATAGATGTACATGCCAGGAAAAGTGAGTATACCGAGTTCTTTAAAACAATTCCTGCATGACTCCCTTGGCCCCATGCCTTTTAATGTTCTAATGGCACGTTTCTGGAGTATAAAGATTCTGCACCAATCAGCCCCTCCGCCCCAGAATAACACTCCATACGACATAATGCTCTGGAAGTAGGCAAAGTACACAGTCCTGGCTGCAGCCTCACCACAGGTTTCCTTTACCTTTTTTATGGCATAAATTGCCGAGCACAGTTTCTTGGATATTGCCTCAATGTGCGGTGTCCATTGCAGCCTTGCGTCAATTTTTACACCTAGAAATTTTATGTTGTCTACCACCTCCAGTTTTCGCTGGGAAAGGCCAGACATTACCGGATCATCCTCTAAGTTTCTCTTCAGAGAAAAGTGAACCGCACCCGTTTTCGTCACATTCAATGCGAGTCCGTTATCCCCGAACCACTCACCCACCCCATCCAGAGCTTTAAGGGTCAAGGCAAGGGCATTTTCCTTATTATATTTTTCTTTAATTACAATTGATGTGTCGTCTGCAAACATTATTACCTTTTGATCTTTGGAGACACACTCTGGCAGATCATTTACATATAATAAAAACAGTATTGGCCCTAATATGGATCCCTGAGGCACTCCGCGACACACCCGTGCTTCATTGGACCGAGCACCATTGATTTCCGTTACCTGATGTCGATTTTGGAGGTACGATTTGAAGAAACTACATGCATTACCGGTGATTCCATAATAGTTAAGCTTATTGACAAGAATGTCATGGTCGACGCAGTCGAATGCCTTGGAAAGGTCGCAGAATACTCCATAAGCATCCGACTTACCGTCCAGTGACTCAAGGATCGTTTGAACAAGAGATGCTACACCATCGGATGTGCTCTTCCCCTTCTGAAAACCGAACTGTTGGGGGTGTAATATACTATTTTCAACTAGATAGTGGGTGAGCTGCTCGGCGACAACCTTCTCAAATATTTTGCTTAATACAGGCAGTATTGAGATTGGTCTATAGTTACTGGGGTATATGTATATATATTTAAAAATAAAAATTGCCCCCCCCCTAGATCCGAGGCCGGCGAGGCACATACTTCACTCTAAAAGCTCAACTGTTAATTTAATGTCGAAAAAAGTAAAAAGTAATTTAATCGAGAAACTTACAAAAATCCTTTAGCATTAATTGCTAGAAATATTGAGATAACCCCTTTTGTATTAAGACTCCCTTTACCAATCCATTATGATATTATTTTATTAAGTATACCTGAGCCTGAGTATGCTGTATGGGCGTGAGATATTTCTGAGTGTATTGTGTTTGAGAAAACTATAATCTATATTATATAGAAATACTATACATAGAAAAGTTATTTATAATTTATAAATAACTTTAAATTAAATTATAAATAATGACGTTATCCTATTCTATCTCCTTACGCCACATCCCTTGCGGGGTATGGCAGAGAGAACAGATCGCCAGACTTTCCTATCCTCACACACGCTTCGTGCTTCCGTCACATTCATGCAATTCGTCATACACGTTCTACGATTCCTTTTACTTAAAACACGTCCATCCTTGAGGATCTGATCGACATGATCGGGCCAGATCAGCCTCGGACGGCCGCGTTTTCTGACACCTCTCCACTCACTCAAATATATATTTTTTGTCGTCCTGTCATCCTTCATTCACACAACATGCCCAAACCATATTAGTTTATTCACTTTCATTCTCGTCACAACACCAGTCTTGCAGTTACTTATTTCCCTCAAACTTCACAGTAAGTTGGAAAAGCTTGTGTCGTGAAACGGTGTAATTCGGCATCGGGAACTGAACCCGTTCCCACCGGATTGATAGCCGAATGCGTTATTTATTTAATACTAATTAATATATTAACATGTCAGAGCAGAGACGAGTGGAAACAGATATGGAAGAGGCCTACATCCAGCAGTGGAGGGAAGAAGGCTGATGAAGAAGAAGAAGAATTATATTAACATAACAAGTAATTCGTAACTCTTCCAGCTAACCCTGGGGTTAGGTTAACTGGTTACATATTATTACAATTATGAACTTCCACCATGAACCTTCTGTTGAAACACTCAATATTATAGTGTTATTAGGTGACGTGTTTGTGACGTTTGTGTATAGTTATGCATAAGTACTTATAGTTAGGTAGATATGTAGATAATGTAGGCATAATATAAGGTATTGCGATGTGATGGTTGAGTACCCCTGACTCCAGTATCCAGTTAGAGCCCTTCACTTTCCCACGGATACATCGGAACTCCGGTACAGATACCAGATCATAAACCTTTTTATTAACACTCACAATTCTAATTTATTTATGTGTTTGTGTAATGAGTTGATGACCGCGGTCGTTTGTTAAATCGTTCTATAATCGCTCGGGAATAATCTCATGTTTCAGTAAATTTTAGAAGTAATTTTGGAGTTATGTATTGTTTGTAGTGAATCGATTGAAACTTGGTAACACTAATCATCGAATTGTTAAATCGATATCCCACAGTGCGCGAATCCGGATTCGTACGTGATTTTGGATTTGTACGTACTGCCATACAAATCGCTACGAAAGCGTCTGTAGATTTACGGATTCACCCCTTCCCACGGCGTGTGTGAATCTACGTACGAATCCGGATTCGCGCACCGTGGGATATCGCTTTTACAATCAGCTGGGACGACTTCACAAGAGCGACGACCGAAACCAGAATGAGCTGAGAAAATTTAGTATTGTCTACAATCAAGAAATTTGTCAAAAATCATTTTTCTAATCCCTAGAGTCACTAAAATTTAGGATAATACATATCATCTTAAAAAATCAAAGAGATGGACCGACGACATTGTCCAAATCGCTGGAGGAACCTGGATGCGGAAGGGTCAGAGCAGAGACGAGTGGAAACAATTGGAACTATTGGAAGAGGTCTATATCCAGCAGTGGAGGGAAGAAGGCTGATGATGAAGAAGAAGACATATTATATTGAGTATTAGCTGAGTAATCTTTTTTTTCTGAAGCATTTTTTTCGTTCATTACTAAGAATCTCAATGATTTCCCACGCATTCTTCTCAACGATCTCATTTCCACTGCATTCAACCCTGATTCGTCCTTCTTCAGCCATGTCCTTGTCTCACCAGCGTACATTAGGTCTGGACCAAAACAGGTTTAAAATTGTGTTGTTTTCAATATGAATGAATAAATAAATATTTAAAAATACAAGTTCAATAAATAGTTGTCGACTTCTAAAATTATTACCTGGTGAGGATCGAATAACGATGCGCTAGAAGAGAACAGCACTATACAGAAATTATACGCGTTAAACAAGGACAAAACACGTCTTGCAAATTCCCATAATGACAGATGGGGTATCCTAATCAACTAGTGCGAGCGAGAGGTCCGAGTCTCCCACTCGCCCTCTCGCTCCACCACGTGTATCGGAATGGAGGGGGTACTTGACTAGCGTGGGAATTTATTCTATATTTGAATTTATTGTTATCTTACAGTTTGACATTTGAGCTTTGGCAGTTCGGACGTGTTCTTTTAGTTTTGTGGTTTTTATTGAAGAAGTTATTATTTAGTTTTTTAATTTGTTTTGTGTTGTGTCGAAGTGAATGCATTTCAAGATGCCCATTAGTGAGGACGAGTACGATTCGAAGCAAGGAATCGTAAACAGGGAACAGCAAGCAATGTCTAAAGCGGAGCTTAGGAAGGTAAGGAACAATTAAAACAAAATATAGAATCTTTTCAAATTTGGAGATCGAACATCATTTTGAAAATAGAAACAATTTTCTAATTTCTTCTTTGTTTACGTTCGTTAAGAAACGGTAAAAGAGATGGTCTCCAAATAATTTGAAACTACAATTTTATGTTCTGGCAACAATGATATTTCTATTGGAATCCTACAAGGGTTGCCAATATGGTCTCCAAAAAGCAACATCTTCGAAAACCATATACTTCTTGAGAGACTGCAAATGGCAGTGGCTTGAACGATAACTTTCTGTCTGCGTGACAAACTATGTGATCAATGATCATGACAGCAAAAGATTTGGCCGAAACGTTGAACCTGGGCTAGGACCCATGCATGTTGCCTGAATGTTTAATAATGCATTTTAATATGTGACTGTGGACACCTGAAGCAAACCATGCAGCACATCTTGCATGATTGCCCCATACGTGCTTACCCTGGTACCATTGACAGTGCTGCCAGCCTGTCTCCTGAGTTCCAACAGTGGCTGGAAGCGCTGGATGTCAGACTTTAACGATGTGACAATACGTCGACGTTTCCAAACGATAAATAAATAAGTAAAGTGTTTTCCAATTTGAAAAATACATATTTGACAGAAAAGGCGAAGAACTCACCTGTTGCGCAATATTTCATCAAAAATACAAATTGATTGTGAAATAATAACGAAATATTGTTCATGGTGATTTAATTTTGTGGGTTTATTTTGTCCAAAACCAAAATATGAGGCAAAAATAATAATAGGTTGTTCAGATTTAATAAATCGAAAAAAAACATATTCATTCATCTACCTGTTCACACATTCTCCACACAATTCATTCATAAAAGTAAAAATTAAGGTCGCGGAAGTGGAAAAAAAATGCAACAAAAACGTGGGAGTTAGGTTAGACCTACACAACAAAAAAACTACGAAATAATGACTACCTATTGAAAAAAAGGATACGAGTATCCTGCCTCGAGATGATTAAGGGCGTGAGGAGAGGGAAGGGAACAGGAAAGGATCAACATCCATTTATCGAATCAAAGGATTCAGAGTTTTTTTTTAAATTGGGTCAAGGCCATGAGGTTAGGAAAAAACTTTGCCTGAGCTGTCAATTAAAAGTAGCATTAGTGATTGGAATTAAATTGGGAATCTAACGGTTTTAGGATTAAGGATTATAATCCTAAAAAGATTTTTTCGTTTGTTAATTTTTCTATGGAGTCCCTCAAGGTTCTGTCTAGTGCCCCATGCTTTTATCATATTTTATGTATTTTTTATTGATGAAAGATAATAGGTAAGATAACCGTAAGTTAAAATGCTATTTATTTTTATCATTTATTGCTAAAGGAAATTAATATAAAACAATAATTTTTTGATCTGCTAATTTTTTTAGTGGAGTCCCACAAGGAACTGTCATGGGTCCTATTCTTTTTTAACATTGAATTCACATATGATTTTATGTATTGTCATCGTTTTATTAAGATGAGTCAAAATAGGAGACTTTATTTGTAATTTACCTAAATTCAAAAGCCATTGAGATGAATAAAGATCCATTACATTGGTTAAACGATGTAATATTTCTTTACAGACAAACAAACCAATTATGGAGAAGAAAAGAAGGGCCAGGATTAATCAGTGCCTCGGCGAATTGAAGGATCTCATATTGGAAGCCATGAGAAAAGACGTAAGTACAATAATTATTATGCATTGTAAATATAGATTATTGATTTGAGGGTATAATTTCCCAGGTGTGTGGAATGGAATCTCACGTTTTCAAATACTTAATAGGTTTTGAAATTATCTTTAGGGATATGGAAACTTTAGGTGAGTGTTAAAATCGTGAGAATAATAACAAATATCGAGGGGGTCAATAGAATAAAGGTAATACATGATGACTTGTAGGTCATATTCTGATGTTGCGTAGTTTCTGTTCACTATATAGGTACGATCTGTAAGTCTTTTTAAAATACCAAGGGTGCCGTGAAGCCCTTGTCAATTTCTTTCCTTCCTTTTGCTATCTCTTGTACCTTCCGCATTCCAGGTGGCTGTGAAGACAATGGAAGATGTTACTGGGGGGAAACATTTTTCAATTAGATCATACAATTTATTATTTTCAACTTCAAAGTAGTCTATGCGAATGTTTCTTATATAATTCTATGTAGGTACAATTTATTTTGCGCGACAAGATTCGATAATAATTATTTGAAGGTCTGAAATCAATGGGACAAAATCACGGTTAGTCGAAAGTTTCATGCGTTTTTCGTTCTCAAAATTGGACCTATTTTTGGGTAGATGGAAAAGAAAATTTGAATAGTGACGAAAGCGTCAATTCTTCCTCTTCTTCTCAGTCCGAAATCGACCACTCCTGGCCTCCTCCAAGCCTCTCCACTCCTGTCTATCCTGCGCCTTCTGCATCCATGTTCCATCTGTAAACTTCGCAATGTAATCTCTCCAGTACTGGTCGATTATCTCATCAAAAATCTTGAATATTATGTCTTAGATCGTGGTGTAAATCGCGGAAAGGTAGATTTTATCGATAATTTGTGGTTTTGAGGTAGTAATGTGTCTAATTTAAACGACACGTCTAATAAACCAATCACGATGTATAAATAATTCATGAATTGGCGTTATTTATTGCATTGGCAGCACCTGTGAACCAATCCATGATTCAGTCAGGTATCGTTTTACCATAACAAGCATTTTTTATCACGTAGACAAAAAAATTGTCAAAGGAAACCGCTGTGATACTCGAATCTCTTCGAAAAGCTATCGAATGCTAGTTTTTTTTGCACAACTCCGTTAAAATTTATAGTGTGCCTGCGTTTGATCAAGTTTGACACGCATAAAAATCTAATGAATAAAGTATTTTAAGAGTGTGTTTTTGTGTGCATTTTTCAGAGTCAATTAAAAATACAAATACTGGATTTTACCAACTACTTAGGTGAGGAATAGCGGAGATAGGAACCGCTTATCATTATTTTTCATACAAAATTTGTGCTAGGTGACTCCTGTCTTCGCTTTTCCTCACCTAAGAAGTTGATGTAATCCAGCATATGATTCTCATTTTTTGAAAAGTCAATTTGTTCAGAAGTCCTGATTGATACTTGTGCGCTGTATTCATGTAGGTAATTAGAGAGATGAGTTGATGTAAGGCAAGTGTTTTGAATAGGATCAAAGTGAATAAGTTGAGACGTACAGGACATGTGGAGAGAATGTTTGAAGATAGAGTGTTAAAGAAAATTTATAAGTCTGGGTCTGGACTAGAGGGTGGGGGGAAATGTGGCCGTCCAAGAGTGACCAGGAGTGAACATATTGGACCAAGGATGGACTCGTTTTGAGTGAGAGAAACCACAGACAGTGTATGACGAACTTTATGAACGTAGATTGTAGAAGGTATGACTCTCTTGTCATTTCTGCCTACCCCACAAGGTGTACATCAAACCACCACATTGGTGAATTCAAAAATATTTGGGGTTGTTAAGATTCTTTGTAGGTATAATGTAAGTACAAAAAATGATGGGGGTTGCAATGGTATTAAAAAAACACAAACGTCATCAGGTAAAACTGCTAGTATCACAAATCTTGTAATAGAATCACTCATCTCAAATATCAATAGTAAAAAGTGTTCTTTTTTTTAAATCACATACAACAGGTTTTTTATCGATTTGACATTCGACTCCATAGATACAGAATATATATGGATGGTATGACGATTGGTGCTGGCTAGAGGGGGCGTGAGAAAACGAAAATTAATAGTCACTAACTTTACGGAAAAAATCTTGTGAAATATTATACTATATTGTTTATAATGAGCTTAATGCATGCGATGCTGTCTGTATGGTGTATCGTTTGTGCCGCCGATATTATAGGGCAGTGGTATCCAACCGGAAGCTCGCGGACGACTGGTAGCTCGTTTTGTTTTAGGCGCCCGTAAACGAAACGGTGGACAAAAGTATTATAGGTATAAATTTTTATGTAAAACATTAGATCTGGATAAAAAATCTATCTATCTATACCCTCACGCCACGTCCCACGTCCCTTGCAGGGTAGGCAGAGACAGCGCCAGACAGCCCTATCCTTACACACACTCCTAGCTTCCGTCACATCCATGGAATCTGTCATACACGCTCTCTGATTCCTTTTACTCAAAACGCGTCCATCCTTGAGGATCTGGTCGACATGATCGGACCAGACCAGTCTCGGGTGGCCGCCTTTCTCCACCCCTCTTGGCTCACTCAAATATATCTTTTTTGTCATCCTGTCATCTTTCATTCTCTCAACATGGTGATCTATAAAAATCTATCTATTAAAAGATGTTGATCAGCCCCCTTGGCAGCTGCCCCCCCCCTGGACGACGCCCATGCTTATAGGTAAAGCGTATGAAGATCTCAAGGTACCTATCATGTTATATAGCGGTATCTGAGTTTTGGTTTTTCATTTACACGTCGACAGCTGATTGCTTTGTTGAATATTTGAATATACGCGCCTCAATTATTATATTATCAATACCAATCTTTAAAGTCGATCAACTGAATTTTCACACGGCCAGATAGTACCTACCTACTACAATAAATAATTATTAATGTCTCTGTTGGCTGATGATAATGACTTATCATTTGTTAAATGATGCGAATCATCGCAGAGTATCTTAATCATGGAGTAGCAGTGGGTCTGGTGGACCGTGGAGCATGACCTCAGACCCCACAACCTGTTGGAAGCAGTAGCCGGACAAAAACCCATAAGAATATTGCCCAACATGAATAAATCCCCAAAAAGACTTCAAGGGACAAAAGCTCAAATCTAATTGGATTTTAAAATAAATTTAGGTAATTGTATCTATTAGTATAGGATTTCTTTCAGTGCATCAGAAGCAAGCTTAGATTAAAAACTAAACAAATAAATAAGCGGATCTAAAATGGGATAGACAATAAAATAGTCGACATTTTATAAATAATTCCAACTGGAAGGTTTGGACTTTAATCCCTGGAGGATATTTTTGAAGGGAATTTGTCTTTTTTGGTATTTATTCATGTTGAGCAATGTTCTAATGGGTTTTTGTCCGGGAACTGTTGGAAACAGTAGCCTGGGAATGGGAAATAATACCCGTAGTGATGGGAAATAGGTATTAATCATTAACACATTACTCATCACATCACTATCAGTTTACTATCAGTCATCACTCAATGGATGGACAGTAGTGAGTAGACATCTACCAGATTATATGGCGTGTACATATGTATTGTAGTTGTGTATCATGTATTGTAGGAGTATATTACCAAGTAATAATTATGACGACTTTAAGAAATTCGCAGTATTTCGTATTCATTTCCCACGCCGAATATGCTTTAGCATGAATTCATTGAATTAAAACCACAATATGCAGAATCTTGCCTGCGGCGCTGTTGAACCTATTCCTGAGCTACGTATTCTTTATACTTAAGTAGATACAATCAAAGTATGTTTCTTATTTCACGAAAAATAAAATATTAGATGTAGTAGGTATCAGTGGCGTATATAGGGGGGGGGCCGAGGGGGCCCGGGCCCCCCCCGAAATGTTGAACAATTCTTTAAAAAACGTTATTTTAAAACATGAAAGTTACTTAAGTTCATAATTTCACCTATTCGCTATTCTTCTTTGTATTTTCAGCTCACAATAGTAATACCAACCTAAAACACAACCTTTTTCACTAATATTCACGAAAAAATTTTGCCTGCGGCGCTATTATAATTTTTATACTGTACGTCTATCTTAAAATTTTTGTTACCTCCACCCCCCAATATCAAATATTAGATCGGGCCCCCCCCGAAATGAAATCCTATATACGCCACTGGTAGGTATATAAATAAATAAATCTTTATTGGCCAGAGAAAATATGCATAGTTACAAAAACAAGACAATTATAGTGTGCCAAAAGGCGGACTTATTGCAAAACCAATATCTTACTTATATCACGGCCTTTTTCTATATAGGTGGGTTGCTTGCTTGTCTTTACATTTTTTTGCCTGCGGCGCTACTTGCGTGGTCGCTGGTGTCTTATAATTAAACCATATGTGTACCTACCATAGAAAGACACCTAATTCGCCTGCGGCGCTATTTTTGTGCCTTTTTTATAAAAAATATCTTTAATAAGTAGGTAAGTACATATTATTGTAGAGCATATTGCATATTTTTTGTTCTAAAGTTTCAATCTCACAAAAAAAATCGACTAAGGCGCTATTTATGCTACCTCCCCATACCTCATAATCCTCCTATACCTAAGCTTGCGGCCCACCGTGATACTCACATTGCCCTATGTGGCCCTTGGGCAAAAAAGTGTGACGTCACGACCGCTGAATTGTAGAATGTAGATTGAGTGGAAATAGAAATAGACATATAGATATTCAATTATTCGATAGTAAGTAAAATAAATTTAAAACACACTTTTAGTTCAATATAATCGCACCTAATGTGTATAGGAATTTACCTGTGTGAGAGAGTCGATGTTTGAGAGATACATTATGATGCATGGTGCACTATATATAATACATAATATATACAACTAATACAATGATATATATTATTTAATATGAAATGAAGAGTATCATATAAGTAATATGAAATTCCCACGGTCCCCCCTATATACTAAATACTCATACATATCACCACTAGTAGAGTAGTATGTATGGGTATGTTGTTCACTGCAGTATAGGAACGTGTATGCAGTATCCCACATAAATATTTTATCTGTAAATTTATTTATTCGTATCACGTACTTTCCGTTTCACATTATTTGTCTCATGGGTCTCCGTGGATACGAAATTTTTCCATAGAATTATGTACTACTAAGAATCAAGTATCCAGTGGACAAGTTATTTGAAACAGGGAGTAAAAGTTATTTTAAACAGAGTAATGTTCCAATTTCAAACTTGACATTTACTGAAACAAAAATATCTGCCATAGTGTCAATCATAATACCTGCCAAACGTATTCAGGAGTGTTTACTGCTGCTATTTGTAAAATATGTGGTCAAACAAACAGACATATTAGTTTATTATGTTTCAGTATTAATGAATAGATTATGCAAGAATCTGAAATTTACAGTCTTGGCTAAAAGTTCTTAAATGCACCTCCGTACATGTTAAAGTTAATTGAACATTGCAATTGTTCTACTTCACCGACCAAATTTGCCCTCGTGAACCACGGGTAATTCAGCTAGTTGATAATAATATAGTAGCAATGTGTATGTATGTCTGATGGTATATTTTGTTATGTTATGTTACGTTGAATACCGATACAAGTGTATCCAGGTGGGGTTGATAATATTCTAGTACTTAAGTACCTAATGATTCCTGTATATTATTTTTATTATATAGAAAATGAGTTGGGAAGAAAAAGGTTGGAATGCGGCAGTTATCGGGCTATCAGTTTGCTGAGCTCTGTGGGCAAACTGTATGGAAAGGTATTGATTGAAAGAGTAAGAAAAGTGACTGAAAGTAAAGTATGGGATGTGCAGGGTGCTTTCATGAGTGGCAGGGGGTGCACCGATCAGATCTTCTCCCTACGGATGGTCGTGGAGAAGCTTCTGGCTAAACACCAGAGGCTCTTCTGCGCGTTCGTGGATCTGGAGAAGGCATACGATCGTGTGGACCGAGAAAGACTGTGGCGTGTACTGTCGGAATATGGGGTGAGCGACCGACTGATTGGCGCAATCGCGTCTCTATATACGGAGAGCTCTGCTTGTGTCAGGGTGAATGCTGCGTTGTCGCAGTGGTTCACTCTCACAAAAGGGGTTAAACAGGGTTGCGTCATGTCGCCTTGGTTGTTCAACCTGTTCTTCGACTACTGCATGCGTCCTCTGAATGAGCTGAATGTTGGTGTGGACCTAAATGGAGTGAAAGTATGTGCGTTAATGTTTGCAGATGATTTAGTGTTGATGGCTGATGATGAATGTGAGTTACAACGGATAGTATCCTGTGTGTACGAAAGCTGCGATATGAATGGTATGAAAATGAATGTAAATAAAACGAAAGTATTAGTGTTCGAAAGAGAGGAAATAAGGACAAATTGTGTGATAAAGGTTGGTAATGACTGTCTGGAGCAAGTGGATGAGTATGTATATCTGGGAAGTTTGTTTACTAGAGATGGACGCTGTGATGGAGACATTGAAAGAAGGAAGCTGGCCGGTACTAGGACGAATGGTGCGCTCGGTCCGATTGTTAGTAGTAGCAATGTGTCTATGAAAGCAAAAGTGCTAGTGCACAATGCTGTCTTGGTGCCGACCCTGATGTATGCTAGTGAGACGTGGACGTGGATGAAGAAGGATGAATCAGGGTTGAATGCAGTAGAAATGAGGTCATTAAGAAGAATGTGCGGGAAAACGCTGAGAGATAAGATAAGGAATGAGGTCATTAGGGAAATGAGTGACTGCAAGACTGGTGTAGTGACAAGAATGAAAGTAAACAAACTAAGATGGTTTGGGCATGTTGAGAGAATGAATGATGACAGGATGACAAAAAAGATATATCTGAATGAGCGAAGAGGGGTGAGAAAGCGCGGCCGTCCGAGACTGACCTGGTCCGATCATGTCGACCAGATCCTCAAGGATGGACGCGTTTTGAGTAAAAGGAATCGGAGAGCGTGTATGACTAATTGCATGAATGTGACGGAAGCTAGGAGTGTGTGTAAGGATAGGGCTGTCTGGCGCTCTGTCCTCTCTGCCTACCCTGCAAGGGATGTGGCGTGAGGGTATAGATAGATAGATAGAAAATGATGATATTATCGCTGGGAACTACAGCACGATTGGGATATGCGGCTGTTCGAATTACATTTTTTTATGTATGGTCAGTTGGGGCAAGTGCGTCATATTTTTTGATGAGATGACTTTAATGTTTTTTGTCGCTTTAAATCAAATATTGGGCAGTTGAAAATTATAATTATATAAACTTTTAAGTATTGCACTTTTTATTCATAATGCTTTTCAAAACATTTTCTTATATTTAATACACTTATTTTGTTTTTTTCTTGGCAACGTATTCTCTAGACGCATTTCCTCACTACATGGAGCAAGTGCATCCTTTGCTAATAAAACTCCCAATGATGTGTTTTCAGGCACGTGTGTATGCTACTAGATATAAATATAACTCAGCTCCTACTTTGTATTATTTATTTATCGTATGGTCGAAAGAAGTATATCACATCCCTCAAAGGAAAAAGTTTAAAGGTTGGGCATTGGACAATGATAAATTTCGCAAGCAAGCTTGGTCATCAGAAATTAAATTAAACGTTCTTTATATATTCAGTCGCTGGCTCATTCAGGTATAGGAAGTCATCGAAGCTCCCTTCATATGCTCGGAGGCCACACTCAGTCACAATGTGGCCCACAGTCTGCCTCTCCGCCCCACAGTCGCACGCAGGGGAGTCCAGCCACCCACACTTGGAGAAAAAGTCGGCACTCTTCCATTGCACTTTATAAACACGTTCTCACTCCACAAATGCACTCATTTCAAATTCACTTACTTCCAATAATACAGTGGATTATTCGACGCAGATTAAAACTAGGTTGTAGTGTACTTCCGTTATTTGTGTTAGGGTTAATTTATGAAAATAAACTACAAAATATGTAAATAGCTTGACATCGCTAACAACTCATAGTGATGTGTTATATTAATATTATCCCACGCTGGCCACCCTTTATTATATCAAATTAATTACTATTGTATTGGTATGCCTGACTAGTATAGAATTATTGCGTGTTGAGGAATTCAACAGAGGGTTGAATTCTAATTGCTGGCTGCAACCGATAATAATTCCTGTACACGTAGCTGACGTAGCCTTAATAATTATTATTCGATAGTGCAAATGTCAAATCGAACAATATGGCGTCGTTCTAATTTCAAATTAATTAGTAGGTATGGCAATACTTTCTCACGTAGAAATGCGAATACCTACTGTATTATTGCAATTGATACAACATGAATAAATTCAAAACTAAGGAAAAGTAGCAAAAATACAGGGTATGGTGCGGAGAGAGGGGTCACTATTTAGTAGTTCAATTTTAAATATTACCTAGGTGTTACCTAAAATAATGTAGGTATCAAACCTAAAATTATGTCTACCTATATAAAAATATGTCTTTAAACGTTTTAAATGCGTTTTATCAGCGAATATATCGATACATTTCGTCCCCTTATTAAATTGATTCTTGCAAGTTGCAAGATACATAATATTCTCACCTCTGACTTATAAAACCAGGTGCCTCTTATGCGGGTTACGAGGGGTGGACAGCCCTTCTCATGGGAACTAAATCGACTTCACTTCACTTCATAAGCTATAGGAGTCTGGAGAATAATAAATTGTATTGTTTCTTTGAAATACTTCCTCATTGCAAAGGGGAACTAAGGAATTAAATAGGAAACATAAGGATACGTGGGAAGAAATCTCCCTCGCAATTTCATATTGTCTTCGCATTAAATTAAAATGTATTGTTACCTATTTTATTCTGTTTTACGGCTATCTGCGTCAAACTACAAAATCTATTGTTATTATAAATTGAAAGAATCTAGAAAAATACGTATGTTTTTAAGATTTATGCTTAATATTTAGTATTAAATCTCAATTTTTCGCACACCTAGTTAATCACGATTTGAATTTTATACCCAAATTCACACGCCGCATCCGTTGCAGGGTAGGCAGAGAGATAAGATCGCCAGACTTTCATATCCCTACTAAAATTTCTTACATTCTTTATACGATTCCTTTTACTCAAAACACGTTCGTCCTTGAGAATCTGGTCTACATGGTCAAGCAACGTAGTTCTTGGACGGCGGCGTTTCCGTACACTTCTTCTTTCTCCTAGGTATATTTTCTTTGTTATCCTTTCACCGTTCATTCTCTTCATTCGTTCGTCACGAAATTTTGTTGGCAAACCTCGGATTCGAATTCAGCACCCCAAAAAACGTATAGAATGAAAGAAATCCAGACAACCCCACAACTTACCATTGAAAAATGTATCTTGTCTTGATTAATTGTTCTATTTTATTTATAATTTAGAGGAAAAAAGAAAATTGTATAGGTATATGTTGGGAATTTGGTTGGGAATGTTGGGATATCTACCGTATTAATATTATAATAAGAATGACATAATCATAATCCTCAAAATACAATAATAGGCTAGACTCATCTTTTGCGTTTTTTTTATGACAACTTAATTGAGGTCCATCTTTTAATAGATTCGTACACGGATATTGTGATTTTATGAATGGTCTGTGAAGTCCATAATACCTACAATAGGTAGTCTATCATAGTATATTATAAAATTATAATAATAGCCAATGGTGGCAAAAAATTAAATAGGTAATTTTGTCAATGAAATACTCATTCAATGGCAAAAGAAGATGTTTTAAAAAGTCTCTGGTTTTGCCTTGAAGAAAGACTTGTGTAGTTGTCAAACTATGATGAATACTGTTTAAAATTTCATGGGATGTTTTTTGTCCTGTCAATTGGTTTAAAAAAAAAAGTGATGTATGATGTTGGTGTTATTATTTTTCGTATATTACGAGTTATGGTATGGATGAATGAATGAACTGGAGCGACTATACTGTCCCATTCTTTGTGCTACAAACATACATACTCTATCGACAGGTAGAACGGGTTTATTTGTGAGAAAGTCGATACGATGTTGATACATATTTTTAAATAGTACTCCTGATGTTCCTATATGCTTTAGATTTATCCCCTTATGTTTTTTGTGAGGTCAACATCAGGGAGAAGTGCGACCCTCTTAGCTAAGATTCTAATGCCCGATCCCACCAACTACCACCTAGTAAGCAGACCCCTAAGGAATTTCCATACAAAACCACAGACAATTTGAGTGATTATTATAACTGTCATAACCTTTAAGATATAAATCCATACAAAATACAACATGCAGCTACTTAAGTGAGGGAGATTCTAGGCAGAGATATTTGGGCACCTAACTAAGTAGAGCTGCATGTTGTATTTTGTATGGATTTATATCTTAAAGGTTATGACAGTTATAATAATCACTCAAATTGTCTGTGGTTTTGTATGGAAATTCCTTAGGGGTCTGCTTCCTAGGTGGTAGTTGGTGGGATCGGGCAATAGTCATATTGCATTAATTTTTTTAACCTTTATTGAAAATAACTAAAAATTTATAGTGAGAAAGACTAACGTGTGGTGAGTTTATTGCCAAAGGCTATTTCTTCCAACCAACCACTCAGCATCACATTTCTTTTCTTTAAAAATATACATATTTCTTAATTACTTACATAAATTATGATTCTATCTGTCAGGGTGCCACACATTTACAGTTGACATACATCTCTTGCTTCCATCATAACGTTCATATACGCTCTGCGATTTCTTCGTCTCAATACGCGTCCGTCCTAGTGTATTACTCCAGATGACTCTAGGACGACAGCATTTTCTCACCTACTCTTTCAGGCATATATTTTTGTCATTCTATCCCCGCATTCGCTCCACATGCCCAAACCATCTCAGCTTGTTCATTTTGTTCCCAGCTATAATAAGAAAAGTTGTTTTCAACGTCACTATAATTTTCTGTTTCTTTTCTTTCCAGCCCGCCCGTCACTCCAAACTGGAGAAGGCAGACATCCTCGAAATGACAGTCCGTCATCTGCAGAACATCCAACGCAGAAGTCTGGCAGTAGCAGCAGCTTCAGACCCTGCAGTCTTGGCTCGCTTCAGAGAAGGCTTCACAGAATGCGCCGCGGAAGCAACGAAATTTCTATCAAGATCTGCATCACTGACTCCTTCAGCGCGTGCCAGACTTCGCCAGCATCTTGGCAGTTGTATATCAGCATTAAACCAACCACAAGCGACCCCTAACATGCCTCATGACTTTAATGGAAATATTCATGTAGGTGGAGTTCCTTTGATACCCAGCAGACTTCCAACAGGCGAATTGGCTTTAGTATTACCAGCAAACAGTCAGCTGCCATTCGCCCCACCAATCCCTGACTATTTACTGCACGCTGATCACATGAGTGCCTTCCAAACGGTGCGCGGTAGCAACAATAACAAACCACCCAGTCCGACTTCTTCAGTGACGAGTTGCGACTCGTACAAATCTGGACCGACGACTCCGCCTCATAAAAATAACATAAACATGTCTTCGACCGCATTTCCCACGCCACCCAGCCAAACTTCATTCACGGATTCGAGTCCCGAGACACAAAAGCCGACGGTATCTTCCACAACGATCGTGGGAGAACCGACCACAATAACAACGGCAACGAAATTCATTAGAGCGGAAAATGATCAAATGTTGCGCCATCAGGTAGATGATTATCCTTGCGGACAACTGACTCCTCCTTCGCTTAACTCCAGCGGGGAATACAATGCTAGATTATCATCAGATGCGTCACCAAAGATGGCCTTGGATTATTCATTAACTCCCAGCACTGGAAAGAAACGAGCTTATCCACTAACTGAACCGACTGGATTACTAACAATCGCTCACAGACATGAACTCCCAGCAAAAATGATAAAATTAACAAATTGTCCCACTGTGAGCAGCTCTCATCAATTTGATGACAACAGAGCAATCAGACATCATCAGGAAGATAGAAACAGGTCTCCAGAAAATGTTGAGATTAGGAATCACCAACAGCCCAAAGCTGGGGGATCCAGTGGTGGAGACAGCATGTGGAGACCGTGGTAGATCTCTTACTCTAAGTCCTCGATTCAAATGGACTTCGCAAATATTCCAAGAAAAAGCTTTAATTAATTTGTATAAGATTATATTTTATGATTTAGTTTTAAAATGTTACGGGCTCTACATCCATAAACTAGACTTTGCTTTTCTAAGGCCGAAGACCCAACAAAATCGCATGAATAATCGCATGATCAAATTTAAAAAAATGTGTTTTTTTCTTTTTTTCACGTTTTGGGGTTAATTTCACTTCAATAAAAAAAACTTTTATGGTCATTCCTCAAATTTGAATGCATATTATCAATACAAAATAAAAATTCTCTGCAACTTTCGGAAAATGAGTTGCTGTCTTTCGGAAAAAAAATTAAGAGGCGTTTTTCACATTTTTTTTTTGAGAAATCTATACAAGATACAAAAAATCTTTTACCATCATTCCCTAGATAAAGGTTCAATGTATCTTCCTTATTTTTTCCATAGCGTACTATGATGTACCAGTGTGCCGAAATTCATCTTGTAAGTTTGGGATGTAGGTTCCATAATCTTTATTCATTTAATGTTACAATATTGTAAGACTTGTTTTGTAAATTTACTAATATATTTGGTTGTGTTTTCGTGTGTTTTATAATCATAAGACCAAAATATTAAGTGCTTCCATGATAGTTTTAATTATTTAGATATATAATATAGATTTTACTAAGAAATAAATACCTAAATAACTAAATGTATGGATACCCCTCTCAACAATTAAAAAAAAAAGATTGTCTAAGATTTAAAACCATGCGATTAAAATTCAATAGGCAGATTTGTGTAGAGGGAATTTTTTGGAATTTTTCCAATAATTCTGTAAAAATGTGATATAAATTCCTTAAATGGAAATGCTTTAATTAATTATTAACTAATTATGTTTTTGTTATAGTAATATTATTGATTATAATTTAATGTTTGTAAATTGATCTAACTATATTATACAAACTTATGTTTTATTTTCTAAGATTTTCTTGCGTTTGTTTTGTCTTTTGAGTGTTTAAACTTATTTTATTTTTATAATATTTTTTAAAGATTATTTTTGAAAATCACAATTTATGTTTTGTGAGAACATAGAATTTTCTACATGTCGTAGTTGAATAAAACAAGTAGCTATCCCAACAGATATACAGCAAAGGATAGCTCGTCAGGTTGGAGGTCTGGGCTCGATTCCCGGCCGTGGCAGATGGATGAACTGGAATCGGAAAAGTGATGACATTAAGCCAGCCGACGATCAGTCATAAGCCTGATGGAAAGTCCATCCTTTGCTGTATATCTGTTGAGATAATTACTTGTTATATTTTTTAATATAATCTACTTACCTCTTATTGAGTTTGCACATTTTTTTGTTAGTACGGTTATTATTTATATCACGAAATAAATTTATTTTAAAAGATTTACTCAGTGTTTTGACCTTTATCCTAACTTACCCAACTTCACAACACAAGCTTTTCAAGCTAAATTTAATAACAAAGTCTGCAAATTACCACACACGCCAAGTAAGGGAATAAAACAGAGAACTGCAAAGCTAATCTTAAGGTGCTCTTACACGAGCAATTTTTCGGGCAATAATTGCGGCAACTCGTACACATCGTATTGATTAACATTATTTCGGCAATATTTAAAGCGAGACAACGATATTGCGTGCAAACGAAAAAGAGAAGTTTCAAGATGTCGGCTAAACGAATTCCTGAATTATCCAACCTGTTTGGACAATTTAGTCAATTCTCTTTCTCGTTTGCACGCAATATCGTTGTCTCGCTTTAAATATTGCCGAAATAATTGCTATATATTGCGAAATAATGTTAATCAATACGATTTGTACGAGGTGCCGCAATTATTGCTCTAAAAATTGCCCGAGTAAGAGCACCTTAAGATGAATAAGATTACACAAAAAAATATTCGCTAATCCTTATTTTTAAAGAGTTCTTAAAATTCCCACGGGTACTCAACAAAACACAATAAATTTAATATTGTCTCCTGTACCCTTTATGTATTGTATTTGTTGTATTGTATTGTTACTTTCTGTACCTAGATCTATTCACAATACAATACATCAAATAACCCACTAACCTACAAAACCAATCACCCAGAATATCACAAGAGCCTTCTCATCAATACATTTTATACAATCATTTCAAAAGAAATCCTTTTTTTGACACAAAAAATCAAAATTTAAAGTATTTTTATACAACATCTTGAAAATACAGTGCGTCCTTGACTAAACGGACATGAAATATCAGTCTTCTTATTTTTATTCGCTTTACGTTCAAGAGTATTTACCGTGAGATTTCAGGATTGTTGGCCACTTGTCTGCAAGTGATCCAAAAGTACCTTTGAACATGTATAGAATATGGATATACATTAGCATGACGGTTCTGCTTATAATTCGTCTAAATAGAAGAATTATATAACTTTTAAGAAAAGTTATTCCAAAACTGAAGAAATGTGTATTAGGCAACGATGAATTTGAAAATATGACTTAATATAGTTTCATTGCCGAAAATCATCACGAATCCTCACGAATCAACTGTCCTCTAAGAGCGTTCCCTGAACCATATGCAGATATCCACAATGCCACACCCAATGCCCTCGAATGGCTTGGAAGCCTGGATGTTGCTCTGTAGGGTACAATATGTCTCCCGTCTCCTGTTACCAGACAACACAATTCTCTTATCTTCTGACGTTGCCGCCCAACGGTGGCAGAAGCCATACGAAATGATAATAATCATGAATGAATAAAATCAGTCAAACTTACCAGAAAATGAGAAATGCACAAGGGTTAATTTTTGAATTTTCTAACAAAAACATAAACAATAAAATTCCAAATAGATCACTCTCACACGAAAGAAATGCGATTTTATTCCATATGTAGAGGACTTACTGTAAATAAACATGCTGAATTGAAAAAACATAAATCATTTTGTGACCAATTTCATTGTGGGTCTATCGAGTAGTTATTATGTCGATTATATTGACTACCTACTGTAAAGTGTTATGTTCGTTATAGAAATTTATAAAAATAAGTGCCTCCTTCTAAATTTCCTATCAAAAAGTTTTAATAAAGAAAGAAGTTCACACAAAAATCGTGCGTCTTGTTAAAAGGTCAGTTTTAAAAGTATAGGCCATTCTCTAAGGTGAAAAGGAAGCAATAAAATAAGTTCACACAAGAAATGAGCATCTTATTATAAGGTTAGTTTTATAAGTTTTTTTTATAAGCCTTTCTCAATTTTGTACGGATACAATTTGTACTTACAACAACATAACCACCAACAACCACTCATAACAACTTTGTTATGAGTGGCCGCCCAACAGTAAGATGGTCCATTTCACATGATTGTTAGGTGAATAACATAGGAAGCTGTGGTAGCTACTTGCAATGGTAAGTGAGATGAGATTTGCGGGTCGCGTGTCTGTGAATGGCCCCACAGTGCAGTTCCCACAAGCTAGTGGTGTATGGTGACCCTGTACTTGTAGTAGTCTGTGTGCACCCAAGTGTAGGCAAGGGATCAGCAACATTTTATTCAAAGTACAGTATGTTTTTTTAACCTTAACTTTTTACCCTTACTTTTCGTGTGGCATTTCGGCGTTGTCCTTTGCCCGTGCAGGCTGCGTTGACATAAGTATCCTTCGAAGCCTCGGCTCCAGTGCTGCCAAAATAGGGTTACATACTTGTGTATATATGATGGGTGGTTCTCGGAGAAAAACCCATAGGAATATCGCCCATAGTGCATGAAAGCCCTTTAGAAATATGTTCTGCAGATACGAGTAAATGTCCAAACTTTCTAATTTGATTCCAGTATATGAATTATTCATAAAGTGTTGACCATTTTATTGTCTCTCCCATTTTAGATCCGCTTATTTATTTGTTTATTTTCTAATCTATGCTAGTTGAACTGAAAAAAGAAACAACGGAAAGAAATCGTATACTAATAGTAAATACATATTCTTAGTTACAATTAATTTTATAGTTAAAAACCAATAAGATTTGAGGTTTTGTCCCTTGAGCATTTTCTTAAGGCCTTACGTCTTTTCTTGGGATTTATTCATGTTGCGCAATGTTCTTATGGGTTTTTGTTAAAATGTAATCCAACTAGGTTTGGGCTTTTATCCGTTGAGCATAACGTCTGTTGCGCTTTTGTATTTTTTCGGCACTCATTCACAATGAGCAATATTTTTTCATACTAGTGACCAACACCTCGAGCAATCGCAAATTATCTACAAAGATGTGTTGTTAAAGTCCACTTTACGATACAGTTTTCGGTCAATTTTCAGATAAAATTAAAAGTTTCTTTTTTCCAGAATTCGGTTTGATTAATCATTCAAGTTATTACTGAGCTCGACATTCATTTTTAAAACAGAGTGCCTACGTTTTTTGAGGAACATGAACCAATGGTTTTCTACTGCATTTTTGTACCTGTTACCGTGGGAAAAGTGTGATTTCTTCTTACTATTAAATGCTTCATATTATTATACCTTCTTGTATAGAATACATTATACATATCATACAAAATAACCAAGTTAAGTACTAAGTATGTATCAAATAAATAATATATTATGTAGTATCAAAATACTACTTAAATATATTCTCACCTGTGACCGGACAAAAACCCATAAGAATATTGCTCAACATGAATAAACCCAAAAAATACAAAAGCCCTATAATATTTGGATTCAAGTAAGTAGATTAATTATTTATAAAATGTTGACTATTTTATTGTCTATCCCATTTTAGATCCGATTATTTATTTGTTTATTTTCTAATCTATGGTAGTCTCTAACACACCGAAAGAAATCGTATGCTAATAGATACAATTAATTTTATTTTCAAAATCCAATTAGATGTGAGCTTTGAGCAAATTTCTAAAGAGCTTTTATCTTATTGGGGATTTATTCGTGTTGGGCAATATTCTATTGGGCTTTTGTCCGGTCGCGGTAGTATCAAAATACTACCTAAATAAATTCTCACCGTACAATGTTACTCTATATAAATAATAAGCTATGATTTAAATTTTAAACGGTCAGCAAACTATTGACACTTTCTGATGTCCGCAAAACAAAAAGGCGACTGTGTGTCAGCAAACTATACTGGAATGATTTGAGATATACCTTCCTAATTATTGGAATTGGAACTGGATTCGTCCGCATTGCGCAGAAGGAAAATGTGATAAATGCTGGAATGGTCAGCAATGAATTGGTAAAATATGTTGCACGAATTATTTTTATCGGCAGATTATTTAGTAACAAAATTTTATTTGAGTCAGAGGTAGAATGGTCAACAGTCAAATTAGGCTGCAAGAATTTTATTGCATTAGCAAAATTACTACTATTAAATGTGAGTAAAATGTGAGTCATATTTAGTGGTAGAATGGTTAGCAAACAATTGTCAAATTAGACAGCAAGAAATGTATTTTATTGGCAGAATTAATATTAAAAAGTAATAAAATGTGAATCACATTTAATGGTAAAATGGTTAGCAATACATACCCAAATTGGGCAGCAAAAAATAATATTATTCAGTAACAAAGTGTGAGAAAGATTTTGGCAGGCTGACAATACTAAGTATAGTTTTTTTCGCTTATTGAATCGTGAGTTTACAATGTCCTCCATAGTTTCGAGGTTATGTGCCTAGATTTATTAGCTACCCATTTAACTCTGGCAATTAAAAACACAGCCCGGCTTTAAAATATTCATTACAAAGATTTGAAAGCCAATACATACTTAGATCTGCCCCGTTATCTGCTGTCGTATTGTAGCACAATTTTGTCTACCAAGTAATTATTTTGCAGACCAAATACTTATTTACTTCTTCTTCTTCCTCCTCTTCATCAGCCTATCCCTGTCCACTCCTGAACAAAGGCCTCCTCCATCTGCCTCCATGTTGTCCTGTCCTGTGCAGACTGCATCCAGGTTGCAACGACATGTCGGAGCAGGTCGTCTCTCCATCTCAGCTGTGGCCGTCCCACACTTCTGTTCCAATCTCATCCACTTATTTACTGCTAACCAATAATTATTTTAATAAACAAATTATTTATTAAATGCAAGAGATGTGCTTTACTTTCTGTTAAATTTTGTTTATTTTACCGACAGATTGCTGCTCCTAATATTTTTATACAGCTGAATTTTGCTGCCGCTGATAAAGTTAAATTGCTGATCATTTGATTACTTAGTATTATAGTGTAGTACCCACCTAGATATAGGATATCCCACTAGCTATCCAGGACACAAACACAGGATATGAATGAGTGTGTGACAGGATGTCATAGGATCAGATTGGGATGAAGGGATACTGGGATTCGTAATTTTTTACTTCCTAATTCCTATAGGGCTAAGGATTATCCAATTAAGGAATTTCTATTTTATTTCCTAGCCCCTGTGAAATCCAAGGGTTGTAGAATTTGCCCTCACTCTTTTTTGCGCATTTTTTCGGCGTCTTGCAATGGAGTCCGCCAACTTTTATTCACATAACATTTGCACAAAGAGAATTTTCGGGTTGGCTGATAGAAATTGCCAAAATCGCCAGCCTTTTGTCATACTGTATTTTGTTCAACAAAAAATATTTTATTTGAATTAGAATGTTGTATGTGTTTAATTCAGCGACGAAGAGTGAATTTCTGTAGCAGGAAAGTCAGGGCCAACATTTTTTATTGCATTGTCAGATTAGACATTATTATACTGATCATAAATCAAAAACGTAACTCAAGGGGAATCATATTCATAGGTATCTTTGCTCCTGGAGACACACTTAATGTACTGGTTACCCCATTAATGGGATATACCGTGATGGTGTGATGTATTATAGTCCGAGAGCCCGCTGCTTAATTTATGACGTATCTATGTATGAAAATAAGTTATAGCTCGTTTTGTAGCTAAGACTACGATAATTAATTCGTTCTTTGACTATTTTCCTGTAGCTCTTATCAATTTCCAACCAATTTAGTTTAAATACATTTTTTTTGTATTTTAAATGAATTTTGGTTTTGGACCGGCCATTGCGGGTAAACCGCTAGTTCTACGAAAAAACTGAATTTGCATTTTTTGTAGAGAATTTAGCAAGGATTATTTTTGTCATTGACTACTTTTTCCTATCTCTTACCATATTCCTATAAAATGCGAAAAACCGCGAAGAGGGACCTTTTCGGGGGGGGCAGGGGGGATTGCGGCAAGATTTTGATAGCCAACCCTAGTGCGATGTAATACCCTATTGGTAAGCTATCATTTATACCACATTTCGATCAAAAAACAGATACGTCATAAATTAAGCAGCGGGCTCTTGGACTATTAGTAGGTATATGGGTGTTATTGGCTTATTGCATTTTGTACCAAGGTACCAGTGGCGAAGGTTCCTAAGAATACGATTCCTATCGAGTTACTTTTTCTTTATTTTGAATGATAAGATAAATTAATAAGTTTAATGCAATAGAAAATGTTAGTCCCCCCGACATCCGTGCTAAAGAAATCCACTCTTATGGTGATGTTACACGCTTCACTTTTGCATGAATCACCGGTATTTTAAATCGGGGAATTCCCCCATCCCTTAAAACAAGTACAGTAATTCGTATGGTGATCGCATCACTCCTGTGTTTAGACAGTTCACCATTGGATGATTTCAGTTTTGACTGGAAAATTGTTCCGTAAAAGTTAACGGTGTATTGTTGGGTTAAGTCATTGCGTAACGAATTCACCCCTCTAATTTTTATTATTAAACACCTTAGTCAATATTCCAACCAGGTGAAGATAGGTAATATTAGTAATCAGTGTTGCTATATATATGAAAAAATAATCCATATAATAAAATGATAATGTGTGTTTGCTTCGGTACTTGTTCCTTCTATGGTTACAAAATTTCATACTGGGGGCGCTATATGCTATGCAAATTACAACATTAAATATCTAACAAACTATTTAATTAAATTTCAATATTAATTAAATTTCAAGATGACTTTGAAATGATTTTTTTTCACGAAAATTTATAATAATCAAATTTCTGACTGCTAGAGTCACTAAAACATATTCTCATTTATCCATGTTTTAAGTCTTAGGATGATATCTTTAGTATTAGCTGAGTAATCTTACTTCCTATATGCTGTCATTCGGTTTCGGTGCCCTGAATTGTTCTCAGTCGATACTGAGAGAATTGTCTTGAAACTGAAGACAGTGATGGATGAAAGTAGAAGAAATAGAAAGATTGGCTATTTTAGAATAACAGGATTTGGAAATTCCTAGAATAAAAAATATTCCTAAAGTACCCCTGAAATTTACGGTGTCTGAGGATTTTCCGTTCAGTTTTTCAGTTATAAAAGTATAATTTAGCCAAAATACTGGTAATTATAATCTTGACAAATTGGCAGTTTTAGATTTTTTAATTTGTTCCCAGGTTCTTCTTAAAAAGGTAAAATTCACATTGTCGCTTACGTTATTCTTATTTCACGCTAACACGAGAGTGTGTGTGAGAATACAAAATTTGAAAAAGTTGAAGCGAAAATAGAACGATTTTTGCTCAGTGCTTATAAGCCCTTAACCCTCCGTAAATTTCAATTATGACGGGTACGTACAACTAGTCAAATAATAATTACCTATGATTAGGTGGGAGGTTGCTATGCAAACATAATCTGTTGCTACAACAAATAAACATTGCTGTAAAGTAAAAATACTTGCATTGTAAATTGTAAAAGCGTAGAATCATTCTATAAAATGAAATTCTGACGTAAAATACTAAAAACTGTTAACAATTCGGTTATTTTAATGTTAATTCGTTGTTGCAATGTCCTCGAAGACCTTTGACACCACGGATCTGCGACTTTATGGTGAACACATCAATCTGAACAGTCGAGGGGACGATGACAGCAGAAGAAATTCTTCTCTGGGATGTGGTCGACCTAGGTCTGCCCTTTACACGTCAAATTTAGTAAGAAATTTTGCGAATTAAAAAACCTTATTCAGTGTGTGCAAAAGTATTTGAGTTTTTGCGTAAGTCGGGTTCAAAGGTCAGATAGTATCAAGCAAATAATTGCTGGGGGAAAAGTAAGATTACTCAGCTAATACTAAAGATATCATCCTGAGACTTAAAATATGGATAAATGAGAATATGTTTTAGTGACTTTATTCTAATGCTGGACATAGGCCTCCCCTTTGACTTTTCACAGATCCCTATCCTGGGCATGCTGCATATCCACTTGCTTCCTGCGATTCGCCTCACATCGTCAGACCATCTTGCCTGAGGTCTTCCTACGCTCCTTTTGCTTGTTCTACGTTGCCACTCCACAATATTTTTGGTCCATCTAGACTCTGAGCGTCTGGTAACGTGCCCTGCTCAACTCCATTTTAAGGCAGCTGCTCGTTTTACCACGTCGGTGACCTTCCATCCATTCATTTGTCCGTCTATCTCTTAACGAAATATCCAACATTCTCCTCTCCATGGCTCTTTGTGTTACCAGCAGTTTTTGCGTGATTCGCCTCCGAAATTTACTGAAAATTGAGATTCTGTAGTTTGCTCCATGTAATGCTGTTAACTTGGTTGATAAAATGTTAAAATCTCCAATATTTATTACAGAATGTACCAGACAGTAAGCGTCGACCATTCTCGGCAGGAAATCACCCGAATTCCCTCTCGATTCAACAATTTATCAAAAAGACGCAGAGTGAAAGAAGGGACCTGTTAACAAAACCATCAGGTATTATAATTGGATTTGTCTATCCTCTCATGCCACGTCCCTTGCCGGGTAGGCAGAGAGAACAGATCGCCAGATTTTCCCATCCTTACACACACTTCGTGCTTCCGTTACACTCATACAATTTGTCATATACACTCAACGATTCCTTTCACTCAGAACACGTCCGTACTTAAGAATCTGGTCTACATGGTCAAGCTATACGGCTCTTAGATGGCCGCTCTTCCTTACGCCTCTTCTTTTTCCCATGTATATTTTCTTTGTCATCATCATTCATTCTCTCTACATGTCCCCAACAATCTCAACTTGTTCACTTTCATTTAAGTCACAACATCTGTTTTACATTCACTTAACTCCCTAATCACTTAATTTCTTATCCTATCTCTCCACGCATTCTTCTCAGCGAGCTCATTTCGACAGGATTTTTACCTGATTCTTTCTTCTTCAGACATGTCCATGCCTCACTCGCATTTGTATTCGACCTTTAATATTAATAAAAAAATCTCAATTCTAAAAATTATGTGCAATACATTTTATTTTAACATTGCAGATTTCTTAAGCAGATGTTTATCAATTCCCGGAGCAGTAGATTCAACAATTTTGTTCAATAAACTTGTCAGAGATCCCATCTTCAACACCAAACAGCAACAGAAGCAGAAATCAAACAAAAACATACACTTAGATTTCACATCGAGACATTTATACAACAGCGATAACATGTCTGATATCAGTTCCGTCGATACGGTCACAAGTTTTGGCACCAAAATAAAAAACAAAGCTCAAATCAACAAAAAACTTATCGAAGATAAACCAATCGACAAAGTTGTGGGAAGCCCTTTGAAGCTGATAAAACCTAGACCTCAAAGATATCTGGAATTGGAACGAGCGGCTGATTACGGAAGTGACAATAAAAATGAAATGAAAGATGTTGGTGAATCCAAAAATAGTTTGAAACTGTCAATTTATATGCCGCATAATAACAAAGATGACAATACAAGTAGTGGGGTATCCAGTTCTTCAGATATACAAACGTTTGCGGCAAGCAGTCCAGTCGCAGGACATTCGGGTGTGCAAAAGTTTGCTCGAACAAAAAGGAATATATCGATCAACTGGTTTCCCGATACAACACCAAGGGACACTGCAAATGAAGAGGATTCTTCTAAAATAAACGACCACACAGATGTTAAAGGTATCGTGTCATTTAGTGATGGAAATTTCGGAAGTAAATTGGCAAATTTTGATGATGAAGAAGACGATGATTGTCCCCCAGAATCAAGCAGATTGTACAACACAGAATTATCGCTGGTCGAAGAAGAATCTAGCCAAGAATCGGATATGAGTCCTAAGATATGTTCGTCAATATTTGAACGATATAATGCGTACGAAAGAGAAAATGAAGATGCAAGTAATGGCCTTTATAAATCAAAGCATGAAGCATTTCATAGCCATTTCAGTAAACTAAGCGACGAAGCTGAAGATCATCAGGGAAGAAATCCATTTTTATTCAATTCGCGCAACTCAACGAATACGATTTTGCGCGATCACTACGCAGGTCTAGTAGATAGATCGTCTAGCGATTTGAAAGAAAGTAAATCAATAACCAGTGTTGAGAAAGAGACCGAATTGGAGAGAAGGTACAAAGAATTGGAGGACAAATATAAGGGTGATGCAATAATGAAAAATAATGATCAAATTAAGTCTTTAGAAATTAGTTATGATCTTGACGTCAACGCGGGTTTAAAAAGAGCTTGGACCAGCTTAGAAAACGTAGTGTCGAAGGAAAATGATCCAGTGTGCTTAGTAAGCGACACTAATAAGTATGACCAATACAAGTATGTCAAAATTGATTCAGGCGATTCGCGTAATACAGAAATTAAGTCGCCCATTCGAAGTTATGAAGGTTCACATCTGAATAAAGATTTGACGGATTCAGTCGAGTCGTATAAAGGGAAGACTGACAGCGGAGGAATTGTTGAAGTGCCCGATGCAACCAGTGATACATACGTCAATAAATATTTGAAAGATATCCCTGATATAATTATTGACTATTCCAATGGAAATACTCAAATTGAATCGACAGGGAATTCCAGAAATAGTAAAGAATATGAAACTATAACTGATGGTATCTTAAAGGATAAATATGGATCGAACACGCTGGCAAATAGAGATGAAAAGGAGACTGCAAAGACTGAATCACAAACTGGACAAGCTTTAAATGAAGATGGTATTCCAGAGTATCCTGATTATTTGCAAAGTAACGAAGCTAGACAATACACATCCAAAGTAATTGAGGATTATAGAAGAGAAATTGCTACGATAGATAACGCTCACGAATTAACATTAAAAGACATTAGAAGCGCACACAATGAAAGGTTTGATATTAAAAATTATGGTAGACTCTCCTTACCGCATATCGATACTACTTCTGATGGACAGAAAATAACGACAAGACAATGTTTGACGCCAAAACCGTCGCAATCTCGCGATACGTTGAATAAAGATATCACTAATTTTATAAATGAATACAAGAAATACTCTTTGGGAGATTACAAAACGCCGATTGACATAAAAACGGATAAGGCCGGTAGTGATTTAGAAGAAGATGATAAAACTGAATATGTTCCTTCAACGAGCTTGAAGGCGAAGAAGAAAATTAAAAAGAAAGACAGAGGTGGGACTGTAAAGTATAGAAATCAAAGTGGGAACGAATTTGGTGACTCCAGTTTACGAAGAAAGGCTAAGACTGATTCAAAGAGGATTGCTAAAAGTGCTCCGTGTAAAAAGGATGGAAATAACAGGGTGAGATTCAAGGCTCAGAAGATCATTTTATCCAAAAGTACCACGAATTTAAACAGTAAAAAGTACACGGATAAAGAAAACGAAATTATATCTTGGATGTCGACGAAAATCAGTACGTCCGATGAAACGTCATCCAACGATGTTCACGATACACCAACACCTGATTTGATAAAACAGAAAAGTCTAGGATACAACAGTGAAATTCACCATACACCTTCTAAAAGTATTATTTTAGAACCACCCGAACGACAGATTGAACCAATTATCAAAGATAAACCACAAGAAATAAATGATTTTGTATCTGGAACTAATAAAGATGATGATAAATCAAAGAAGTTAGACACCAAAGATACTGTTTCGAAAGACAAATCCAAGGTTAAAGAGGTTTCATTTGATGTAAACAAATATGATCCATCAATTAGCGATGATTTTTCTTTGCACGATTGGATCGGCAACGAATCTGATGGTAACGAGTTAAATGAACTGTTGGATGATGAGAATATGGTTTCGAATATTTATTCGGTTCTGAAGGAAATTGAGCAGACTGGCAACTCGATGACAGTTGGAGCAGGAGACAAAGTCGATGTGAGGTTGTCGTTCGACGAAAACAAGTCAGCGGAATACAGGTGAGAGGATTTTTTGATCGAAAGAAAACAAGATTAAAAAATATCAGTCAGAATTTAGTAATTACGTGTTTGTCTTGTCTTTTTCCAGGGATATTTTGAGCTACTTAGAAAAAGTGGAGAACACAGCAAATAGTGAAATAACGTCTTTGTCGCACACCCAACCTCCCTTTTCACTCAAGTAAGTGTTGCAAAAATGTTATAGTGAATTATTTCAGGATAATTAAAACACATTCTATGAATGTGATTATGTCTTACAGAGTTGAGGAATTGATGGAGCTAAGCAAAGGTGAATTGGCTCATCGTGCAGTGGCCGGTGCACTGGCAGCCGGCAAAGCTGGAGCGGCTGCAGCGAGATTGAGAGCAGCTCTAGTGAACGCCGCGAATAGAGCTACCGCCCGCATCAAAGCTGAAAGATTGGCTGCCAGACAAAGAGCTAATGCCGCGGCGCAACAATCCGGACAAACCATTACTAGACATCAAAAGTTTATTGAGCAGTTGATCAATGAGAAGAAAGCTTTAGCGGAAAGGATTGGTAAGTAACTAAATGTCCATGTGATTGGAATCTGATAGGATTCTGACACGAATCTAGAGTGAATCAATTATGAGATTTGTCTTTATTAAACTTCCAGAAAAATTGGTAGCAGCTGTGGAAGCCGCAGAATCACGCAGTTCTCGTGCGGCTAGAGCCTCTGCAGAAAGACTTCAACTGGAACTGAAAAATCAGAGACAGCGACTCTCTCAAGCCCATCAAAGAGAAAAGCAGACGTGGCTCAAACAACACACACAGAAAATAAAGGTGAGAGTGCTGTTAATTTACTTGGCGACCTAAACCGGTATTAGGAGGATTTCTTATGTTATCTTTGTTTTCAGGATATGACCATCAAGGGGCTGGAGGGTGAAATTCGCGAACTGGAGGACAAACACACCGAGAAAATGATAAATTTGCAGCGAGAATGGGAAGACAAACTATCAGAGGAGAGAGAAAAATATTCCAGAGAGATAAGGCTTTTGAAGGAATCCGCAACAAGACACTTAGAGGATGAGCTGGACAGGGAAAGGCTGTTGGCTGCTGAGAGGTAATATTAAAATTGGATTGAGTAGGTTTTCTTTAAATATGCATTTTGTAAATAACAGCTGGAGCTGGCAACAAGATTCGCATCCAACCCACGAAAACACTTGACCAATGGGGATGTCAGCGCTTGAAATCAGTTGCCAGAGTCAGTTTGACTTGCCGCCACCACCAACTACTCCAAGAATAGACTGGATAATTGCGCATGAACACAATTTCTGAGATTCGGGGCAAAGTAGGACAACTGCCTACCCAGTACCAAATAATAATTTCGATATTTTTTTCCACCAGGATGGAGCAAAAACGCGTGGAGTGGGAGTCGGCATTGGCAGCAGCCTCGGAGAGAGCTGGGGCCGAAGGGAGAGAGGCTGCCAGAGGCGCAAGAAGAGAAGCGGAAGAGTGGAAGAGGGACAAGGAGAAAGAGTTGGAGGAGAGGAGGAGACAATTGGAGGAACAGGCCGAAGAGAAAAGGGCAGCCATAAGTGTGAGGATAGATTTGATGAATTTGAGATTGACCAAATTTCTTTGCCTTGTTCGCCAGTGTTAGTCGAGTGTGTAGTGGATTGGTAACAACGCTGGATTTAAAATCAGCTACTATCCTAGATTTAACTACTGGCCTAATGCGAACAAGGCATTAGAGTGTATGAAATTAAGTAGGTAGCGAAGTTAGTATACGAGATTCCCCTCAAGAATCAGGGGTAGCAGGTTCAAATCCCATCAGTCACTAAATTTTCGTATCTCAATCGTGACCGGACAAAAAACCATACGAATATTGCTCAACATGAATAAATCCCAAAAAAGATGAAAGCCCTTAAGAAATTTTCTCAAGGGACAAAGATCAAATCTAATTGGATTTTGAAAATAAAACTGTCAATTATATCTAATAGTATACGATTCCTTTCAGTGTGTAAGAAAATCCCATAGATTAGAAAATAAACAGCCGGATCTAAAATGGGACGGACAATAAAACAGTCAACATTTTATAAATATTTCATGTACTGGAATCCAACTAGAAAGTTTGGGCTTTTATCCGCTGAGGATATTAATTTATGAAGGGCTTTTGTCTTTTTTGGGATTTTTTCGTGTTGAGCAATATTCTTATGGGTTTTTCTCCAGGAACCAACAAATTGTTTGGTATTAAGATGTTTTACCCAAATTTCAGGCTGAAGCTTCTCAAATGAAGGACAAATTTACCAAAGAATTTGAAAAGTACAAAGAGGACTACAGGAAGAAACAGGCCGACCTGATGAGGGACCGGGAGATGGAGCTCAGGGCAGTCACCAGGAGGGAGAGGGACAGGGAGATAGAAAGGGCTATCGAGAGTATGGAGGCAGAGGCCGAGGAAGGGAGAAAAGAGATGCAGGAAACCATCAGGTATTGACGGACAAAAACATAAGAATATTGCTCAATTTGAATAAACCCCAAGAAGGACAACACAAAGAATGTCACAAATCAATGACAAAATCACGAATCTTATTGGATTTCGGGGAAATTCAGATAAATTGTGTTAAATTATATTTACTTATCTTCTTCTCCAGTTTCAATAATTATGATTGATTTGCAGCAAAGCCCCATGTCTCCTTCTCCACTCATCCATGTCCTATTCGGTTCTTTTTAACTCTTTATATGAGTCGAAGCCCATATCCTGGCACAGGTCGTCCAGGTATTCTTTCCTTGGTCGTCATCTGTAGTTTGTTACCTCGTTCATGCCTTCAATTAATTCAAATAGGAGACCCTCTTGACGAACCAAACTAGAAAGTTTTGACTTTTATCCATTGAGCATATTTCTGGAGCAATTCTATTTTCTGGTGTGTATTTAGCATGAGCAACATTTTCATGTTTTTTTATATCCATAAAATATGTTTTCTATATCATTTTACTCCACAAAAGTGAAAGATTTTCATGGCTTTATTGATTTTTCAGGAGGATAAAGGCAAAGTATGAGAGTGATATGAAGGGTTTGGAAGAGGCTGAACATTCAGCGTTGCAGAGATGTAAGGAAGCCAGGGAACTGTTGAGAGAATCACAGGAATTATGTAAGAAATTCAATATTTTTATTACTAAGTATATTTTCTTTGTCATCCTTTCATCATTCATTCTGTCTACATGTCCGAACCATCTGAACTTGTTCACTTTGACTTTGGTCACAACATCCGTTTTACATTCACTCAACTCTCTGATCACTTAATTTCTTATCCTATCTCTCCACACGATCTTCTCTGCGATCTCATCTCGACAGCATTTATACCCGATTCTTCCTTCTTCACCCATGTCCAATGTCCATGCCTCACTCGCATACATCAGTGTTGGCACCAGGACGGCGTTGTGCACCAGTATACCTAAGTATTTCAAATGAAATAATATAGTTGTTATATGTATTATTTTTTCTAGGTGCCCAAAATCAGATCACTATAACACAATTGGAAGGCAGATTGAGGCAAGCTGATGAGGTGAGTATTGAATCTTTTATGGTTCTGAGATTATTATACTGAGATTATTATTTTCAAAAACAGCAATCAGTCGATTTGCATAAATTGAGTTAAGGTCCTATATGCTGTCATTCGGCTTCGGAGCCCTGAATTGTTCTCAGCCAATACTGAGAGAATCGTCTTGAAACTGAAGACAGTGATAGATGAAAGTATGGACTACAGATTGGCTGTTTTAGAATTACAGGTTTAAAAATAGCGTTTTCTCCATTTTTTCGGGTTATTTTCGTTTCAATCAAAAAACTTTTACGGTTATTCACTAGATTTAAATGCATATTATCAATACAAAAAAAAAACTTTCGGGAAACGAGTTTCTGTCTTTCGCAAAAAAGATTAGAGGTGTTTTTCACATTTTTTTTGAGAAATCTATACAATTATATAAAAAATCTTTTACAGTTATTACCTAGATAAATGTTCAATGCATCTGCCCAATTTTTCCAAAGCATATTTAGTAACGGTTGTCGAGATCGAAGGTCTCCCATTTTTTAGAAATTTTTGAAATGTCGGTTTGCGTACTATTAATAGGTATAAAATGTCATTTGATTTTAAATAGGTAGGTAGGTACACCAATCTCCAATATATGAGAGGCAACAACAGCAATTTAGATAAAACGTTTTCTCAATTTACTCCGAATCAGTCTGAGATCAGATTACTATTTTTGATACTGTATGACTTGTATGTTTGAAACATTTTTAGTTGAGGGCTCAGACAATAGCGGAGATGGAGATATGTATGAAGACAGCCGAGATGAAAAGTAGAGAGGAAGTGGAGGAAATGAGAGCTCAAATAATGAACTTACAATTACAGCACAAAGATGAAATGCATCAGCTCTATGCAAAGTGAGTATACATTTTATTACAATTAACAGGACATGAATAACATTCAAAATCAAAGAACAGTAACAAAACAGCAGTGGCAAAGGGTAGATTTCTGCAAAAGGGAAGCCGGGGCTTACATTTCTTATGGGATTACCTATCATTTTATCCAAAAAGTAACTCGATGGGAATCGTGTTCTTAGGTAGCTTCGCGCCTGCAAGACAGAGATATGGGGCTACAATTTAGTATGATAAAATATGGGAATATAAACATTTGTGATATTCAGAACGGGTGGCGAACATGATTTTTGAAGAAGATTTGAATAATCTTATGTAACTTTTACGAACCCTGACTTAAAATTATCGGACGCAGGATGAATTGACAAAAATGAGTGGGGCGAATTCTGAAACTTGGGGTTCCCCGCACCGTATACTCGTTTAATAAAATACTAATGCATGGTGGATTAAACGTTTCGTTTTGCAAACTCTATAAACTATTTTTTTTGTTTTTCAGGGTAAAAGTTGCCGTCTCGAAAAAAGACGATGCTCTTTCTGCAGCTAGGAGAGATGCGGCAACCCTGAGAGACCGATGTCTGAGATTAGAAGCAAGGCTTGCCATATAAAACACTAGAATGTATTGAATTTATCATCATATTGATATATTTTTCTATGTATTTGATTTTCCATTGATCAATTTTATTCCCTTCTATATAGATATTTTGGCAAATTTTTCTTCCATTTTTGCTAATTTTAAGGGCCGATATGCATCGAGGAAAAAACATTCTATTATCGCTTCAACTTTTTCAAATTTTGTATGAGAATGTTAGCGCGAAATATGAATAACGTAAGCGACAATGTGAATTATATCAAAAAAACCTGGAAACAAATTGATAAATCTACGACAGTCAACTTGTTAACCTTATAATGTTAACTTATTTTGGCTAAATTATACTTTTACATCTGAAAAACTGAATAGATAATTCTTAAGTCCGGTAAATTGCAGGGGTACTTTCGTAATTATTTTTTGTTCAAGGAATTTCCAAATATTGTAATTCTAGGACAGTCAACTTGTAGTCAATACTTCCATCTATCACTGTCTTCAGTTTCAAGACGATGGTCTCGGTATTGGCTGAGTAAACGCCAAAGCTAAATGGCAGCATATGGCCTCTTGATATCGAAATTTCAGTGTGGGTATTTTTCTATATTATATTTAATCTTTTCGAAATTATATTTTGTGTATTCAAAAAATATTTACTATATATTTTCTAGATTATAAGGAGAATTCTGTGTTTATGTATTTTGACTTATAGTGTTGCATATTTTTTTGCCTATTTTCCGATAGCTAACATGTTCTTCTATTTATCTTCCAACTCTTTAAAAAATTACATTAAGGAACCTGTATAAAGGTGGGAAGAACTATGTATTGAACATTGAGCCCTTTATATTATCTATGACAAATCTATGGTGGACGCCATTGGAGCTACAAACATGATTGCGCGTCATATTGGTTGTCCACAATTGCATGAAACCTGATGATATTTTAGTGATTTTTGCGACTCATTATGTATAATCAGTGTGGAAATTACCTTTGGAATATAACCTATGTAATTAAATGGTAAATTAGCGTACTTTACACTGAGAAAAATGGCGTATACCTAGATGGAAAGGCTAGTAGTGGCAATGGCGGTGGTCAAGTTTTGTCTATGGTTTTATCCGTTAAGTCTTCCTACATTTATATAGGTTCCCTAATTACATGGGATGATAAAAAAGTTCTTGGCATAGGTGAATCCAAAATGAATGTTTACTATCTAGGAACTTTTTTGACATCCAATATTTTTATTAAGAAAAACTTTGTTAATCCATTCAATATCTTGTATGTAATTAGAATTTAAAATGGACAGTCTATCAAGAAAGATATGGTCTGAATTAAATTTGAACTACGCCGGCAAAAATGACATTTCTCCTCAGCAGATGGCGTTATCATCTGAAACATTGGGTCAATGTGAAATAATTTCCAACTGTAGAATATACATATGTATACAACTTCCAAAAATTACACAATTGACAGCAGGATGTGGTGGAATGGGTGAACGTTGCCCTGGGTATAAAGTGATCACTTAACCAGCCAAAGCCGACTCGCAAGCGTCGGAACACCCATCCTGCTTCCTCCCCAAGAGAGTTCACATAACGCTACATTATGTGAATGAAGATGCCTCTCGTCTCTGTTGAGGAAAAAACTGTAATCTACAAGAAATGCTAAAAATGTAGTGCCCTCATTGAAAACAATCTTTTTTTGTCAAGACTGTAATATATTTTTTAAATAAATTTTTCTGTCCATACGAAAATGATTGTTTTATTTTTTTTACAGTACCTTTTAAACACAATTTTTTTAACATTACAATTTACTGTGAAACATTTTCATTGTTCACATGTTGTTGGATAACAAGTAGTTATCTCAACAGATATACAGCAGAGGATGGACTTTCCATCATGCTTACGACTCATTCAGGCTGCATTGGAATAGGTGAATGTTACTTAAGTGTAAAGTGATCACATTAAGCCAGCCGACGATCAGCCATAAGTGTAATACACAGTTTGTCCTACGCTGTATATCTTTTTGGAATAACATTAAAAAGTAAGGGAAAATCCTGTTGCCGTCATGTCTAAATTATAAGCAAGAAGATGACTTCTAACTTCATATGAACAGATATGGTGAAAGAGGGTCTTTTTGGTCAGAAATTTGGTAAATAATCTTTCAGGTAATAAAAATAGACAATTGTTAAAAATAACATTATAATTTCAACATTTTTCTAAATATATACACATCCAAATATAATGTACATAATAAAATGCATGCATACATTACCAGAAATGAATGAAATTGTATACAAATCTTAGGAAATGTATACAATGCTGGGTCAATTTAGGATACGTGTGAAATAATTTGTCACAGGTTCTTTAATTCATACTTTTCTTGGGAAATATATGTTTTAATAACTCAAAAACTTATTATTTTTTTGGGTAAGCTGGCATACAGATAAAATCAAGAATAAAAACATAATCAAACCAAAGAACCTATTTATTTTTGCAGGTAAACTGGAGTCGCACTTAAAATTACATAATTTGATGTGTTTCAGATTCCTGTTTAAAAAATGTACATAGTTCCTGATAAAATGTGTATAATATATTACATTAATATATTAAATATAATTTATAATAGAAAAAAATACTAAAAATGAAATTAATTTCACACATTTCCTGCCGATTTTAGGCACTGTATACATTTCCTAGGACTTGCATACAATGACGGATTTCATATATTTCCCGTAACACACACATAGATAATTATTGTTTATGATAATCAGACCATAGATATTAAAATAAATTATCAACTTGCAACACTTGCATTGCACAATATTGCAAAATAATATCTTTTCAATTATTGCTAATAAAAAGTAAAAGAAACAAATAAAAAATAGGATAATCATTTTTTTGACTAGCAATAGATATGCTGTTTACTGGCAACAAAAAAGAAGTTAAAATAAAATGGTAGTTAATTTATTATACTGGCAACTATATTTTTAGAACACATTTCAAATTGACTAGCAATTTGAAAAAAGAATTATAGTATATTCCATAGACAATGTATTCAAAATAAAATAACATAAATATATTCTACTATTTTTCTTATTTAGTTCAGCGAGACTGATGTGAACATAGTTCATAGAGGCCTCTACAAAAATACATGAATTAATGTAAAACAACATTGCAGAAACACACATTTATCGTCTTTTAATCATCACTATTAACATGTAATTCAAAAAAATAGATCATTTGTAAAACGCATCTCAGGTGGTCGCCATATTAGTTTTTCAGTGTACAGGCCAATAACTACATTCACTTTGGTCTCGCCAGTTAATAAAACATTATAAATAAAATAAAACTTTGGTATATAGAGTAACATTCAAAAAAGCGTTCCAAATGGTAAAATTTCATGACTTCAAGCCCATATTTAACAATATAATCGGTAAAATTACCAGATATGATGTACATATATATTATCTATTAAAAAAAACAATAAAAACATTGTAAAAAAATATATAACATCTAAAAAACTAAGAACTAGTACACCTAAATATCTACAGTAGTATTGTTTGTGTGATACAGCTACAGTATGTTACAACATTGCCATTTATGTGATGTCACAGCACGTTTATTTTGCAACGTTGCCATTTAGTACGAGACGGGGCTTCCATTTATATTGAGAATTAGTGCTATAACACTTGCTTCACAAACAAAATAACAAATATTTACTAGCACATTTATTGAAAACAATTTCTAAGCTAGTTACTAGTGTGTCTAAGTAGTACCACTTCTTTCATTAAATTGCTAGTTCTATATCGATGGAAACCCCGTTTTAACAATGTTACCATTTATATATTCGATTCGAACGAAGACTGTCTCGGTGAAAAACACTTTTGGAATGATCCAGCGAACATTGGATAGGTTTTTTTAAAAAGTGCAATAAGCACCCGCAGCCGAGAGCTTAAAAAAAACCTAACCAACGTTTGATGGATTATTCCAAAAGTATTTGTCATCGAGACAGCCGTTTTGAATTAAGAAGCGAGAACAATGCAACGTTGCAATTTAGTGATCCAATATTCTCATGTTACCAGAGACAATCTTATTTTCTAAAAGTGCACCTGACGGTATATCTATTCTGTCTCCGTGGTTGGCGATGATTATAACCGTACCTTTGAGTGAAACGCCTCTACCGAATGTGACATCTCCCGAAACGGTCAAATGATCCAACTCTATAAGATCCGGAATATTTGCAAACCTGCCCAAGAATTCTTTCACTTTCGCGAAATGATTATCGCCCAGTTTAACGAGAGGCGTAGTTGGGAACATTCTTTGCGGCGACATTACCAAAGAACCGTGTGATAAACTGTATAAATTGGACATGACTAACAACAAATCTGACGTTTTCTTTACTGGCAAGAAACGACTCCTCGGTACGTTGATACCGATACCGCCTTCAAACACTTTCATAGCTGCGCCCACGGCAGTCTCCAACTGTATGACGTTCAAACCGTTCGCTAACGTTTTATTATTTACGATAATCTCCATATCGAGACAATTCCTCTCGAGCACTCGTTCCACAGCTTTCAAACTGACCCACAAGTTATTTGTGTTGAAAAACTTGAACGTTTTAACTGATTTGAAATCTTCTATGTGTTCGTTTGGAACTTGAGCGATTTCCAGCAATCTCAACTTGTTTTCGTACTGGATTAAGGTACCACCTTTAACGTCGGCCCTGGTTTTGTCGGTGACTTCCATGACGAATTCTGCGGGAATCTGATCCGGCCCTGGTTGTAAAAGTCGGCTGAGGATGTTTAAATCGACAGTTGCTCCCAAATTATCGATATTGCTTATGAAACAATATTTCCTTCCTTTTTCCAAGAACTGTGCCAGTAGCCCTGAATTCTTGAAGGATTGATAGAAGTCACCGTGTCCGGGTGGGTACCAGGCTTCCAGGTCTTCTTGAACGTCATACGACTTGGCGACTGGGAGGAGGGACTCCCTGTTGATGCGAGGGTAACAGGATTGGTTGAATGTGAATATCTCCACCTTGAGTCCTTTGTATTTCCGTACAATCTTCTCGGTGTCTTCGTCTGTGTTGAAAGAGTTCATGAGGACCAATGGGACATTGCAGTTGTATTTCTTATTCAGGTGCTGGAAAAGAAAACACAAGGTTAGATTCTGTGGCGGAAAAAATTCACTCCGCTGAAACATATTTCACTAGAATGACTTCTATTTATTTCACATATTTTTTCGAGTGTCCATTCAATATGGACTATTACTACTATAGCGTAACGGTAGGTAGGTATATCCAAATAATGGGGTACCCAGTGAATGCTGTGTGCACACAAAACACACACAACATTCTCTTTATGTAAATTTTTCATGCCATTCAAACATGTAGCGAATCTCATTTCTAAAAATACCGTTTCCTCCTATCGCCTCTTTCTGACTTACCTATATATTTTCTTTTATCATTCATTCTCTCTACACGTTGTATACATCTCAATTTGTTCATTTGTCTTACATTTGTCATCTCTCAAATTACATTATTTCTCACCTATCTCTCAGCTAGATATTTAACTACCCAATGAATACGGAGAAAGAAGAGGTGTAAGGAAACGCGGCCGTCCAAGAACCGCATGGTTTGACCATGTAAACCAGATTCTCAAGGATGGAAGTGTTCTGAGTAAGAGGAATTGTAGAGTGTGTATGACAAATTGCATGAATGTGATGGAAGCACGAAGTGTGTGTAAGGATAGGGAAGTCTGGGGATATGTTCTCTCTGCTTACTCCACAAGGGATGCGGCGTGAGGGGATAGAATAGAATAAATATGTGCACTATGCTCACTTCAATTTGCTGCACTGTGAGATCCAGGAAGGTGAGATCGTTCCTCACGGGGATGACAGACTTGGGCCCCCGACATCCCATGGATGTGCCCAGACCACCATTGAGCTTCACGACCACCAGCTGGTCCAGCATCTCCCTCACGTGGTCAGGATTGGGAGGGTTCAGGCTGCCGTACTCCAACACGGCGCCATCAGGGAGCCGCTGGATGTTCTCCCATGATACTGAGGGACCCTCTGCAAGATGAAAACATTGGCATTAGTTTTGATAAATCAGCAACCAAATTACATGTGCTGGATTTTACCAACTTATTAGATGAGGAATAGTGGAGACAGGAGCCACCTAGCACGAATTTTGTATGGAAAATAATGATAAGGGGCTCCTATCTCCGCTATTTCTCACCTAAGAAATTGGTGAAATCCAGCAATACTGTCCCAGATAATTTGGTTGAAATTTACATAACTTGTATTTTACCAAGTATGACAAATTGCATGAATGTGACAGAAGCTAGCAGTGTGTGTGAGGATAAGGCAGTCTGGCGTTTTATCATCTCTGCATATCCTGCACGGGACGTGGCGTGAGGGGATAGACAGATGTCATCCAGTCTAACTGAACAACGTCCACCCAACTACGACATATAGAAAATCTGATCCGAAAATTAGTTTGCTATTGCAAGGTATACCTTCTGAGACGAATCTCTTAAAGAGCTGAGCGAACCCGTCCATCTCCTGCGATGTGATGGCCAACTTGTTGGGCGGCACATCTTTGAGCAGGCGGTCCAACTCTGCCCGCAGAGTCATGAGGGCGTCGCGCTGCGTCAGCTCGCGGAACTCTCGCGAGCCAGAGGGGGCTCGCTGGTGACGAACCTGGAAATAGAAAAAAAAAAGAATTACAAATGGTTGCGAAAATTGTACGAGGTGCGTATGTATGAGCACTAGGTAGTCCTGCGAGATACTACCAGCTATGTTCACTGTGACTTCTAAAGGTGCGCTTAAACGAGCAATTTTTTATAGCAATTGTTGCTATAAAATAGATTACTACGAAAATTTAGAATAATATTTGCAATAATATACTCTGTGTTCTAACATTGGCGGTTTTTGGAGAAAAAGTTTTTCCTAAGAGATGCCATGATGATGAGGGGATCCAATGAAAGGGCGTAAGAATGATCCAGGGATCAAATGAAAGGGCGTAAGAACGATCCAAGAATCCAATGAAAGAAGGTAAGAAATTCAGATTTTGAGTCACATTTTGTCCAGCTCAAGCATGCCGGGTTGGTTTGTTGAATTTGCCGTTGCGAAGCACGGGTAACTCAGCTAGTTATAAATATGATAATACATAATTGTATTTATGTAGTATTAAAAACAGGTACATGAAAAATGAATTAAGTTATAAATGGCTTTACATTGTTTGATAAGATTGTTTTATTAAAATCAAGTACTTAGATTGATAAGTTAGTGAAACGTAACATATACATTACAATTTGCATGTAAAAACTTTAGATTTAAACTGAAATAATGCACTAATAAGTAAAAAGGAAAACTAATATATGGATCAGAGAGAAGACCAACGTCGTTGATGTCGTTCACAGAGTTTCCAGTCAGAAATAGAATTGGGCTGGTCATGTGGCCAAAACCACAGACTCTAGGTGGACAAAGAAAGTCCTGGAGTGGGGACCTATAACAGGAAGAAGAAGTGTTGGTAGGCCTCAAGCACGGTGGTCGGACGATGTAATATTATATCTGGATTTCTTTTCCAACGCCCTTTCATACTATACCACACATGACCCCACACGACCCTTGGATCCCTTGAAACGCCTTACATTTTTTTTTGTCTCTGGAGAAGGATAATAATCCATGTTGTACAGAATCGTATTGTCACCGAGTTTACGTACATTTGTAAAGTTTCATGTCTTCAAATAGTGAGGAAGTGGTTGAAAAAACGAATACAAGTATTGCGCGCAGACAAAAAAAAAACACAACAGAGAGAAGTCAAACAAAATCTTGTAAAAAGAATGCATTCAACACTCTGTGAATTTCTACAGGTATGAGCTAGTATCGTAATGAATTAATAATTCTCTGGGAATATTCCATGTCATATGTGATTAGAATCATTGAGTGGAAGACGTAATAACTACTATCTATCACGTAATATAATTATTTATCTATTATGTTATATGTAGATAGATAAATATTTTCTGTATCTGTAGTAAGTACTTGACATTGAGGATGTAAATGAGTTTATTATTGTGCTCTGTCACAAATGTAGACAGAATGGACACACGAAAACAAATTACCGTTATGTTATGAAACGTTGAAGAGGCCGTATGCTGCCATTTGTCGTTGGCGTTTACTCAGCCAATACTGAGAGCATCGTCTTGAAACTGAAGATAGTGATAGATGGAAGTATTGACTACAAGTTGACCCCTAGAATTACAATATTTGGAAATTCCTTGAATAAAAAAATATTCCGAAAGTACCCTTGAAATTTACAGGAAGAATCCATTACTCTTTCAGTTTTTCAGATGTAGAAGTATAATTTAGCCAAAATATTGGTAATTATAAGGTTAACAAGTTGACTGTCGTATTTCTATATTTTTTTTTAAAGGTACTATATTGGATTTCACCAACTTTTTAGGTGAGGAATAGCGCAGATAGGAGCTACCTAGAACAAATTTTCTATGAAAAATAATGATAAGTGGCTCCTATTTCCGCTATTCCTCACCTAAGAAGTTAGTGAAATCCAGCATAATTCATATTGTCGCCTATGTTATTCATATATCGCGCTAACAGTCCCATACAAAATTTGAAGAAGTTGAAGCGATAATAGAACTTTAAAACATTAGACACATTATTATCATCATCTATTGAAAAATTTCATAACAGAACATACATACAGCTAGCGTTTTATGTATAAAGATGCTATTATAATGTGGAAATAATCTGGCAATATAAAAAACACAATTGTCTAATTTTAATTGACAGATTGATAACAAAATTGTTATAATAATTTGTAACTGAGATGACAATAGCAGGTTCAGAATAATTGGTAGTTCAACAACTATAAATGATATGTGTTCTTAATTCTTATGTTTTTGTATTGACATAGTGGCAACCTATATTAAAAAACACACACAAAATGTAATTCATTTTGGCATTGGAAATAAATACAGTGTTTTTTACTATTTGTAATTTACTACCTACATTACGTAATAATTCTGGTGGAAATCGGGTAAAAATGAAATGTGCAAGTTGTTCCAATATATTATACGGAATTCAAAACACCTAAGCTGGATTTCAACTACTTTTCAGGTGAGGAGTAGCGGAGATAGGAGCCACATAGCACAAATTTATAATGAAAAATAATGATACTTTAAAAATGAGCCGAATACCGAATAGCAACCGAACATTCGTTACGTCTCTAGGAGTGGCGAAGGGTGGATTTCTGCAGAAGGGAAGCCGGGGCAAACATTTCTTACAGGATTACGTCAGATTAGACACTATCATACCCATCATCTTTTCCAAAAGGTAACTCAATGGTGGGATGCTTAGGTAGCTTCGCGCCTGGCTCTCTAGTTACCCGTAACATTTTTGAACAGGCGAATTTAAAGAGTAATTTTAATACTTTTTAATATTATATTTTTCAATTGACAAAATGACAAAAATAAATTAAATTAAGATAAAGGAAGGAATTGTGATTTTTTTTCATTAATTATTTAATTAAATCATAAAAAAAGTATGATACATTTCACATATTTACGAGTATGAATTCACTTACCTTTCTTCGGACAAACAATAAAATAAGTAAAACAATTAATTTATATAGGAGTTCGTGAAGAGTCTCTGATATAAAATAAAATAAATGATAATAAATACATAAACAATAGTGGCATCTACTTGGTAATAAAACTATATAATGTACTTCATATTAGAAATATGCTGTATGTGTTAGGATCACCTGACAACTATATAAATAAATACTATAGCTTATTTATTACTACGTATATAGTATATATACTATATACTATTAAGGGCTTATAAATATGCACTGAGCAAAAATCGTTCTATTTTTGCTTCAACATTTTCAAATTTTGTATGAGAATGTTAGCGCCAAATAAGAATAACGTAAGCGACAAAGTGAATTATACTTTTTTAAAAGAAACCTGGGAACAAATTAAAAAATCTAAAACAGCCGATTTGTTAAGATTATAATTACCAGTATTTTGGCTAAATTATACTTCTATATCTGAAAAACTGAACGGAAAATCTTCAGATCCCGTAAATTTTAGGGGTACTTTAGCAATATTCTTTTATTCAAGGAATTTCCAAATCCTCTAATTCTAAAACAGCCGATCTGTAGTCCATACTTTCATCTATCACTGTCTTCAGTTTCCCTCAGTATTGGCTGAGTAAATTTCAGGGTGCCAAAGCCCAATGAAAGGGCCCCTTAAGAAGCTATGCTATATGTTGTCATTCAGTTTTGGCGTTTACTCAGCCAATACTGACAGCATCGTCTTGAAACTGAAGACAGTGATAGATGGAAGTATTGACTACAAGTTGACTGTCCTAGAATTACAATATTTGGAAATTCCTCGAATAAATAAAATACGCCGAAAGTACCCCTGAAATTTATGAGAATTATCCATTACTCTTTCAGTTTTTCAGGTGTAGAAGTATAATTTAGCCAAAATATTGACCAGGTTGACTGTCGTAGATTTTTTAATTTGTTTCCAGTTTTTTTGGTATAATTCACATTGTCGCTTACGTTATTCATATTTCGTGCTAACACTCTTATACAAAATTGGTTAAAGTTGAAGCGATAATAGAACGTTTTTCCTCAGTGCATATATGTAGGCCCTTGAATGTAATATGTATTTGCTAATTTACATTATTATGTATAGCTGTATTGTTCTCAGTGTCCATAACATCTAAATACTAATTTAATTATATTGTCACCACGTAGGTAATATTAATATCTATTATCATTACAATAAAACCCTTGCTATTCGTATGTCCCTATGCTGTGAAAAAAATCAATAGATGTCAGTATCCTTTGATATCCACAGTATCTGCCAGATGTATGAGGAGGAAATTTCCCAAAAAAAATCATAAATTAATACGTACCTACTATTTTCATATTCGATTTTTTTAATCTCATAGTCAAAATCTAATGCGAATGTGAAAATAACAGGTATGAATTCATGATGTTTTTTGGGAAATTTTCTCCTCATACATTTTGTATTGAGAATCATCAAAATTTCTTTTCGTGGGTGACCGCCCTTTTTGTTTCGAAAGAATTTTGAGGCATGATGCCGTTGCTCAATGAAATTTACAGGGTAAATAGTTTATGAAATTGGCAAGTTTTTGAGAATAATTTGACAATTTTTATACATATTTTTTTACTTATGTTGTTCTGAATTGTCCGCTTGCTGATTTGTTATTGTTCTGTATTGGAATTGTTCTGAAATGACCATGTTTTGTATCAAACATTCTCAAATTTGTTCGATCGTTCAGTTCTGTTATGGCGTGTTCTGTACAGTCTAGTCACAATTTTAATAATCACCTTCAACAAATATAATTTTCCTATTATTTAATTATTAAGAACCTTGGCCAAGGACTAAAGTACAACGAAGATTGTTTAGTACGACATAAAAACTATATTATTGCATCTACGTACGTAATTAATTATAAATACAATACTCATTGTGTATAATTATATGTGGGCTGGTTCTAATCTCACATACCTGCATATTATATTGTCATTAAACATACATACACAGGAAAATGTACTGAAAAACTTAAGACAACTGAGAAACTTTTGATCACAGGGACGTAGCCAGGAATTCATTTTCAGGGGAGGTTCGAGCCCATAGACCTTTTATCTATGGACTGTCAGCCTGAACATTTGAAGGGTGGAAACATCGCATCAGCTGATCTTTGGCCGAAGCTTTTTGGCGTTGTTTAACTCAGCAATATTATAAGGTGATATGAAGTTAGGGTTATTTTTGGTAAAGAGAAGATATATGGGAAGATAGTTATCGGTTACAGTGATAAAATCCAAATTTGCCAACGGTCACGTGACCGATCCAGTACAAACAATGTTTCCACGGTACTTTGTTCCTGTAACAGCTCAGACTAACAATCCATAAAGATAATATGTCTATGTTCGAGCTCTGAACCAGAGACGATATGTAACAACCATTGGCATCGCCAACTTCGAAGCTAGGGAGGACAACTAAAATTTAGACATTGCCAAATTGAATAAAAACCAATAAATAGCACTTTTTTAGATTTGTTTTCAATAATGGGCGATATCATGAACCTGGCTGACTTCCACAACCAATAAAGCTGGCAGATGTACCTACCATAACATACTATACACCAACTCCTTACATAAAATACAAGGGATATAAGCATATACAGTATACACACATCTATTTTTCTCACCTATGAACGGATCCATAGATATTTTTAATTTGATTGACAATAATTCAGTTAATTTGTTTTTGAAGATTAAAGTATTCCATTAAATATATCTTAACGTGTTTTTAATTAACATAATAATGAGAATGAACAATATACGCATAGTTTCCTTAACTAGCAAGTCATCGTGTTTAGTAAAATCAATATTGAATTATGAATCAGTAAAACTTGTTATAGGTAGGTAAAATAATTTTAATAGTATTTAATAGTATAGTATTTGATGGTCCTACATTAGCATTTCGAATAGATATACAATTGGTACTGCTGAGTTTGCTTACGTAATATTAAAAAAAACGCTTAGATATGTGTCCCTTGCGAGGTAGGCGGAGAGGACAGAACACCAGACCGCCCTATCCTTACAATTCATGGAATTTGTCATATAGGTACACTCTCTGATTTCTTTTACTCAAAACGCGTCCATCCATAAGAATCTGGTTGACATGATAGGTCCAGGTCAGTCTCTCATATACCTATACCTTTTTAGACATCATGCATTCTCTCAACATGCCCAAACCATCTAAGCTTGTTAACAATGTCATTACGCCTGTCTTACAGTCACACATCTCTCTGTTAATAACCTCATTCCATATCCTGTCTCTCATGTTTTCCCACACATTCTTCTCAACGATCTGATTTCCACAGCATTCAACCCTGATCCATTCTCCTTCAGCCACGTCCAAGTACACTAGCGCACTACTTAATAAACTTCGCATGTGAATACATTAAAGGACTCCCACGGGCTTTTAAGGTCCTCCACATCCCCGGGTAGCACAGGCGCATATAGCGTCCTCTTTACCCGCACTTCTTGGCAAAATATTTATAAGAGGTGGGCTCAGGGTTAGCCAGAAGGGAGCCCCCCGACAAACCCCACCCCTAACTTACATTCCTTCAGTGTCCTTGTCCAAGGATGGAAACATATTTACAATTATTTACAGACACATACATCGCTTGTGAATAATGAAATGTCAGAAAGTTTTTAAATTTTGATACGATTTGAATTGACCCTATCTCTATGGAATTGACAATACAAGGGCTACCAACAATACAATCATGCAATACGTAGCTGACAGATAACTTCCCAGCCGCATAATTATATGGAACTGAATATAGTGTAGTGATATAGGTATAATGAATTAATGATGTTGACAATATCACATCACCAAATATCATATCAATAGGTACATAATGTATGGTACTATGTATACCACAGCGTTGTGTAATACATAGATCAACAAGGGTCAGGTTGTACTTAGCGGTGAATAACAAACTATACCAGCGTAGTTGTCACACATGTACCTATCTTATTTTTCGTGGTCTGTTATTGTGGCCTGTATGTTTATAAGTGGCCCCACCCGCAGCCGAGCAAAGAAGTCTGATGCTGGATTTCACCAACTTTTTAGGTGAGGAATAGCGGAGATAGGAGCCACCTAGCACAAATTTTGTATGAAAAATAATGATAAGTGGCGCCTATCTCCACTATTCCTCACCTAAAAAGTGGGCGAAATACAGCATAAGACTTAAAACGTGGATAAATGAGAATATGTTTTAGTGACTCTAGTGGTCAAAATTAGATTTTTTGTAAATTTCCTTGACAAAAAATAATTCTAAAATTTACTGAAAGTTGAGATTATTACCGTAGTTTGTTAGATACGTATAATGCTGTAATTTGGTTGACAGCGCAATAAGCCAAAAAAGATTTTGTCGCTTACATTTATGTATAACTGACGATTCCAGGCGCCTTAAATAAGGCCTACGGATGATTAGAGAACAGTAAACAATTATCCTTATTTTGCGCTTACACTCATACAAGGTTGTAAAAGTTAAAGTGATAATAGAACAATTTTTACTCAGAGCATATAGCCTCTTAACGAATTAATTTTGGCATTGTATCATCACCCATCCTCTCCAAATGTCCTACATAAATATTCAATTCTAGCTATGATACCTTGATAAATAATAAACCTAATATAATTAATTAAATTGCTAATTTATTCAAATAGATAAAAATGTACTATGAAGGTAAAATGGATGAGAAAATATGAGCCGAACAGTATCAAAAATAGTAATCTATTAATTTTGTATAAATTGAGTTAAGAATGTGGTTGATGTTCCTAAATTGTAAAACTACACATTGTAAGATATTAACATGGCAACAAAAGCAGCCTGCAACCCATATAAATATTTCATATAACAAGTCACTTGGTTTCAGTGCAATACACCAATCTGCAATATATGAGAGGCAACAACAGTAATTTAGATAAAATGTTTTTTCAATTTACTCTGAATCAGTCTGAGATCAGATTGCTGTTTTTAATAGTATACGATTTATATGTGGTTAGCTGGCAGAGATTGCAGCACTGCGATAAGCTCGCCCTAGTGAACAAATGTTATGATTTATATTATAGTCCATGTAATTAAGAATTTTGCCTTACAAGTGGAGAAGAATTTCTGATTTTTGGATATGTTAATAGGTTGCGGTCTTCTGGCTCAGATTCCAACTGAAAAACGGTCGGAATTTCATCGGTTTTTGGCTAGCCCTAGTGAACGCACAACAAGGGTGGGGAGGTGGCAAACTTGGATTCTGAACCGCAAGACCGACCTGACCTAAATAACATATCCAAAAATCAGAAACACTTCTCTTATTGCAAGGCAAGGTACCATTTTCATTCTAGATTCAACGGACTATTAATAATTTCTCTCTATTTTGTTCACCAAATAAATAAAAAATAATAATAAATAAATAAATAAATCTTTATTGACCAAAATGATTACAAAAAAATAAGACAATCTTGTGTGCCAAAAGGCGGACTTATTGCTAACGCAATATCTTACAGTCAACGAAAAAAAAAATAATATCCATTTTTAAAACGAGGTACTTACTCTGTTCAAAAAGGCTTCCATAGAAAAAGAAAACTGTCCTTAAACTTCAAATTTACAAAAAAAAAAAACAATAGAATTTCATAAATCAAAATCAAAATCGAATGGAAAAAATATGTCTACCAACTGAACCAACACTCATGACAACACAACAGGTCTCGGGCAATTAAATATTGATAATAAAAAAAATATTATTAATAGCTATAAAATTAACGACACTAGTGATAAGATTGTAACAGAATTTAAATAATATGAAATTCGAAATTGGAATCACTTCTTTAATGTATTTAAAAAAAATACTGATACGATTTTTTTAGACCATAAACAACACAAATGTCAGTACAGATAAAACCACTGCCTGTTTGATAAAGAAATGTAATAACTCAAAAATTAGATTATAACTTTAATGTGTGTGTGTTGCACTGTGCTATATAGAGGACTGATGTACTAAATAAAGTAACAATGTAACAGTGACTGAGGCGATGTACAGGAATTATGTATTAATAAACCAACAACAACTGATTAATATTTAACAAGACTCGTAATTTTTACTATTAACTACTTATCTGTACGTTCCAAGCAATGTGTTAATAACCGGTATTACTCAAAATGTCTGGTTTTTTTTTTGTTACGTAAGTACATAAAAATTCATCGCTCCACACTGTCACCACAATTTCCCACGATTTAGGTAATCACTTAATCAGAGATTGGTGTGTATGTTAACTATGTCACTGAATGGGTCATTTGAAATTAGCATATTTTGCAATTTATTCAGGATTTTGCATATTTCAACTAAAATCTACTGATCGTGAATATTCGGGTACATTTTCAAAAATTTTAACTGTATTTGAAAAATTTCAACGCTAACAAATTTTAATTTTGACGTTGGTATCTGGATGAAAATGTAGTAAATAAAGTATGCGGAGACTGGATCCTCTCGATCACACGGTGTCTCTCGAGGTTGGAGCTGGACAAAATCTTTCTTACGATCTGCATTTATTATTCAACGCTTTTTAATACGATACCACACATGACTCCACACGACCCTTGGATCCTCCTTAAACCCCATACATCTTTTTGTCTCTGGAGTAATAATTGTGATAATATTAATATCTATCTATTTCTTGCAAAGTTAACATACTTCTGTATTTCTTTCACTTAAAATGTAAATGAATAATAACCAACAACCAGACGTTTTATGAAATGCCTGTGTTGTGTACAGTATCCGTAACAGACTAATATTATAGCATGTATGTGTTGTATTATGTAAATATTTAATCTTTCAACATGTACCTACCATCGTGTGCATATTAAATATATGTACACAGTACACATAAGTACATAACATACTCTCTTCTTGATAATAGATAAAATAATCATTGAGTACATGGTTGGCTCAGTTGGTTGGAGTGCAGCCTTCCAATATGGGGATGCCAGGTTAGAATCTTAGTGTCAACAGCGTACTCCACATTTCACGACACAAGATTTTATTAGCTTACTGTGAAGTTTGCAGGCGAGTATTTGGGTTTTTATACCCAACCACAGATCCTTTATTTACAAGAATGCTATATCTATTGGGAACTCTATCACTAAACAAATCGTAGAGCGTGTTTGACGAATCGCATGAATGTGACGGAAGCTAGGAGTGTGTGTAGGGATAGGGCTGTCTGGTGCTCTGTCCTCTCTGCCTATCCTGCAAGGGACGTAGTGTGAAGGTATAGACAGAACTATATAACTAAACAAATTGTAGAGTGTGTTTGACGAATTGCATGAATGTGACAGAAGCAAGGTGTGTGTGTAAGGATAGAGAAGTCTGGCGATATGTCCTTTCCGCCTACCCTCCGAGCGACGTGGCGTGAGGGAACGAATAGAATGAAACTGTATGAAGCTCACATAACGGACTATATAATTTAAACATTTTTTGAATTATACATATTTACGAATAATTTATTAATTGAGATAAATATAGAAAGATATCAAACTGTAAAGGTTATGAATTTCTGTGACCCTGACCCCTGGGCTAATTAATTATTATTTCGAGATAAAATACTTATTTTACCTAGAATATATTCCAAAATATTTATGTAGTGCTTGCTCGGGCATATAGATGGAATACGTAATGATAAATTTGTGATTTTTTTAATTGAAAAAGCATCTGGGTGTACATACAATTTACACTAGGTAAAAAGCCATAATCGTGGATTGCAGAAAGATAATCAGCGCTGGGATTCGAACCAGGCACCTCTCACTTGAGAGAATCCCACTCCAACCAACTACACAAACCATAAAATCATTCATTTCTCATTGTTACATTTTCTCATATTTTCCAGTGAAAACTGCCATCTATAGATATTTTTGCAAAACTCTAGTGTCCGACCGAAACTGGTTTTTATGACCGAAACCGAAACCGAAACCGAATTTCGGCAACGGTCTCAGTTTCGGCCGAAACCGAAAATGAAAAATTTTCTATAATCAAAAATGTGCAAAAGGGATCCACTAGGTATTATCAAATTCTACCATGATGTATATATTTTTTTAATACATGTTTTATAGTTTTTGCTAAAACTTAGTTGAAAAAATCATCACAAGTCAACTTCGGATTTTTTTTCTGAAGGATTGATACATTTTTTTAAAAATCTGTAAAAGGGATCCACTAGACAAAGGTACAAACTAAATATTCTGCTAACATCTTACTAGCCTATAGTGTACCGGTGAGCAGATATTTATCTTGTAAAAACCCCCTATTTCGTGAAAACCCCTCTTAAACTTGATTCTACTATAATTTATGTATTAGTTTGTTGTTATATTGAATTATTTTTTATGTTTGCTACCTATTCTTATGAATGTATATGGTATAGCCTATATCACGTAATAAAACTTACCAAATTCAAAATAAATCACACGACACAAACAAAACGTCACAAACACAAACAAAACAAAACGACCTGCAAACGCTTGCCAGTCGCGACATGAATACACTTCATCGCGTCACAACGCGCCGAACATGACCGATCACAGCGCGAAAACTCCCGAATGCAGTTTCGGTTTCGGTCGTAGTTTCGGCAGGTTTGCCACCGAAACCGAAACTAAACCGAAACCCGTTTTTTTGCCGAAACTCGACCGAAACCGAAACCGAAACCGAACATTCGGTCGGACACTACAAAACTCACTTACAATGAAGTGCCTAGCATACCATCTAATGATTATTTTAAGATGACATATAGACTCCAGAATTTTACCCTTTTCCCACAAAAGTTATATTATTATTTATATTTTTCTTCTTTTTCATACATTTATATGTATATTTTGTGTATATCAAATGTATGTCACAAGTGGTTGGTTGGCAGACATTGCCTACGGGAATAAACCCACCATTTGAAAAATATAATCAATAAATCAATAAAGAATTCATTCATTTTATTTATTCTATGTACTTACACCCAAATAATAAAATGTATTATTCACAAATATCAAATAAGATGTATTAAAATAAATATTGTGGTTACCCAGAAATAAATATATCGATCTGGCGTTCTGTATTCGTGGTATAGATTGATAGATTTACAAGTAATGTCCTTAGCGGTATATAATTATCATAGCATTGTTACTGTTTTATTGCAATTTGTATGACTGAAGGTAAAAATATAAATTATACATACATGTAGTAAGAATCTATGGCCTGTGAAATCATATTTCATCCATAATATGTTTTATAAGTAAAATAATATTCATAGAAAATTTAGTAGAATATTAATTCAATGACAATATTCATTACCAGAGAATGCTAATAAAATACTTCAGTAAATTATACATGCAGATTTTACACCCTGAATACCAATACCCATTTGAGAGGACATTCTTTGAAGCTCACCAACGGACGGTTTCACACTAATCCCAGAAAGAATTTTATATGCAATAGAGTGGTGCATATGTGGAATCGTTTACCCGAAAATGTGATACGAGCACCATCAGTGAACGTTATTAAAAACAGATTGGATGACTTTCTCAGAACGACGGATAGAACAGACATTGATTTGGGGCCATCAGCCTAGGCTGCCTACCCAAAAAAATATTAATAATAATAATAAATATTTCCACATATAATATGTGGAAATATTTAATTGGAATGCTTTGTTTCTATATGACGCGTCAACTTACTTCGGTGCATACTTTCGTTCGCTAATATTTGGTAGCAAATCACGCATTGAGGACGCGGATCTATCGTATCATGATTCCAAGCGAATCCTAGTTTTAGATATGCAGGGTCAGGGCAGGAAAGAATCCAAATCTCTGATGTATAGATAATATAAAGTTTTTATTAATTATTCTTTAGGGCCCACTCACGGTGGGTCGCGACTCATAGTTTGGGAAATACTGATCTAACGGAACCATGAAAACGAAAGACCTAAGTGATAAAATGTTCATGAATGAAGTAATTTTAAAATACTCACAAAAAAAAGGATATCCTCTGAAGATAAAAAAAAAAAACTAAAATGGCACTAGAAAATCAAATAGCAGATAAAACAAATAAATATTAACACATAGACAATATAATTAAATGGACAGACAACGCGTAATAATAATGATGCGTAGATTTTACGAGACTTTATACGTAACTGATGTAATTTTATTAAAACAATTACATTCCAATATGGTGGACACTTTAAGTGAACTGATCTCAGACATAAAACAAATAATAATAATATATAATTTATTATCACACAGACTCACGAAATATAAATAACAATTATTATATTATTGTAAAACCATTAAATATTATTATATATTTATTTTATAGCGATTACAGTACGGCTCTGTAAACCAAACCAACAAAAAAATACAGAGGATCAGAATTAAATAATTAAAAAAAAAAAACGGGAGACCTTAGATCTCGAAAACCTTACTGAATATGCTTTGGAAAAAATAGGGTAGATACATTGAACTTTTATTTAGAGAATGACCGTAAAAGATTTTTTATTAGCCAATATGGGTGTAAAGTGAATGCAGCGCCCCTAACGGTGAAGTCCAAAAAGCTCTGACAGATTCATACAAATTCGGTAGACCCCAGGCAAGGTGGTCTGACGATATCATGAAATGTGCCGGTGGTGGATGGATGCAGTGTGCCCAGGACAGGAAGCTGTGGAGGACCAAAGGGGAGGCCTATATCCAACAATGGACCTAAGCGGCTGCAGACGAAGAAGAAGATAGGTAACTGCGCTTGCAAATCCAGAAGATTCCGTGTAAAGGACTTCCAGTGTAGTGACGACCACAGTACAATAATAATATTATTAAATATTTTTAGAATACCAACATAACATTCACTCAAAATTACTAAACATTATATTAAAAAAATACTTTATCAATGCATAAATATTAAATAAGGCACGGAATATATTATATATTGAGTATAAATACTCGTAACTAGAATGCCCAGTGGGATTCACACTAAATGGGTATTGTGGAAGAAAATAATGAAAGAAACACGAGAGAGCAAGTATACAATATATTACAGTTTTTTCTTCAACAGAGACTAGAGGCATCTTCATTCACATATTGTAGCGTTATGTGGACTCCCTTGGGGAGGAAGCACGATGGGTGTTCCGACGCTTACGAGTCGGCTTTGGTTGGTTTAAGTGATCACTTTAAGCCCAGGGCGACGTTCACCCGTTCCACCACATCCAGCTGTCAAAGCATATTTAGTAACGGTTGTCGAAATCTAAAGCCTCCCATTTTTAGAAATTTTTGAAATGTCCATATGTATGCTCTTAAGGGCTTATATGCACTGAGCAAAAATCGTTCTATTTTTGCTTCAACTTTTTCAAATTTCGTATGAGAATGTTAGTGCTCAGTAAGAATAACGTAAGCGACAAAGTGAATTGTACCTTTTTAAAAAAATTGGGGAGAAATTTAGAAATCTAAAAAAGCCGATTTGTTAAAATTATAATTACCAGTATTTTGTCTAAATTATACTTTTATATCTGAAAAACTGAACGGAAAATCTTCAGATCCCGTAAATTTTAGGGGTACTTTAGAAATATTTTTTTATTCAAGGAATTTCCAAATCCTGTAATTCTAGAACAGCCGATCTGTAGTCCATACTTTCATCTATCACTGTCTTCAGTTTCAAGACGATTCTCTCAGTATTGGCTGGGTAAAATTCAGGACACCAAAGCCCCCTGACAGCATATAGGGCCATAAGATTTTAGTGTGATGGTCATTCATGTTATCAATGTTTACATAAACCAAATGATAATACAAGCAGACTCAACATATTGCATCGCTTATGTATGTATATTGTACTCCAATACCCTACATATTCAATGCTAAACATGAGTTATATAATCACTATACATTGGCATCTTCGATTCTTTCACCTCAATAAGTGCAATAAAACCTTTCCTATGAATGAGATTCCATAGACGTTCCTTTTCTCTTCGAATTTAAATTACAGGGGTTTCCATCTTTACCTGAATTAGATACAACCATCAATATCTATAGGGGAATACAACAATAGTGATTTGTAAACAACAAATTTTACGTAACTTGTATCTGCGTGCATTATGCAGGTAGTATTACTAAAATTTGCGAAGTAAATGAACTGTATAATATTTTTGTTCACTCTACGTCCCTGCACCCAGGTACCTAGAAAATCCAATCCGCCGATGTATAATAATCACAAACAGCACGCTGTAGATGTTTTGTAAATTGAGCTACGAACGTGAAAATGTTCCCATTGTAAAACTACACATTGAAAGATATTAATGCCCAATCCCACCAACTTTAACCTAAGAAGGAGACCCCTAATTGGAATTAGGGTGTAGTTGGTAGGCCTGCGTGTCAATAAATAGAATATTATCTCTGTTTTTGTATGGAAATTTCTTAGGGGTCTCCTTCTTAGGTAAAAGTTGGTGGGATTGGGCATTATTGTACTGGGTAAAAGACGTTCTATTATCGCTTCAACTTTTTCAAATTTTGTATGAGAGTGTTAACCTAAAACAAGAATAATGTAAGCGACAATGTGAATTATACCTTTTACTAATGGTCTTCCAACCGATACCAAACACGCCCTTCCAAGGCATTTGAATTCCTTCATTCCAATGGCGCCTCCCACCCTGAATAGATAGAATCAAAATTTGTGAAAAGATATGAGTTTCACTCGTGAAACACTTTCATGAGATACCAAACACGGCGGTACGCGGTGACTGGATCCTCTCGATCGCTCGGTGTCTTCCAAGGTTTGAGCTGGACAAAATCTGTCTTACGATTTGGATTTCTTTTCCAACGCTCTTTCATACGACACCACACATGACCCCACACGACCCTTGGATCTCCCTGAAAGGCCTTACATGTTTTTTGTTTATGGAGAAAGCTGATCCATTTTTGCATAATATCGTATTGTCAACGAGTTTATGTATGTTTGCAATGTTTCAGGTCTCTAAGTAGTCAGGAAGTGGTCGAAAAATCGATTACAAAATTTGGTCACAAACAAAAAAACACCATATAGTGAAGTTAAATCTTCTAAAAATAATCTTACTATCAATGATGACATTAGATTAAGTCGGCGTGTATTTAAAATCTTTATCAGATATAAAAAAAAACATATACAGCCATTACTTAACATAACGCTAATTCATTCATGATAAGATCTGTGATAACATACGGTCTAAAAAAATTGTAATCATTCGTAGTCAGCATATTCGACGAGTGAGAACGTCATATTGTCATGACTGTTTAGACCTTGGTCTTCGAGAAATCGGTTTTACAATATAATTGTTGTAAAGTTTGCTGGACATGGATGGATTGGAGTCGATGTTTTGTTTATGCATGCCGATTGATTTATTATTACAATTTTTTGATATTTCTATGAAACATGAATTATTATTATTAACTAAATATTTTATTGAGATTTATTGATTTGTTGTGTTGAAATGGTGATGTTTTCTGTATTTTGATTATGTATTTGAGAATATTAAGATTGACACTATGTACCAACAAGATATTGTTAAAGGCTTTAGCCGTTGATGTATGAATAAATAAATAAATAATGATAGCGCGAATATATGTGCGAAAAATTGCATCAGGAAAAGTAAGATTACTCAGCTAATACTAAAGGTATCATCCTATGAATTAAAACATGGATAAATGAGAATATGTTTTAGTGACTCTGGCGGGTAGAAATTAGATTTTTATAAATTTTTTCATTTAAAAATAACTCCTATGTTACAAGTAGTTATATCTCAACAGATACACAGCAAAGGATGGACCTTCCATCAGGCTTAAGACTGATTGTCGGCTGGCTTAATGTGATCACTTTACACTCAAGTAACATTCATCAATTCCAGTCCATCCATCTGCCGCGGCAGGGAATCGAACCCAGACCTCCAGCCTAACAAGCCAGTATTCTACCGCTACGCTATGATGGTTGGTAGTTGAGTCGAGGTAAAACGTGTATATATTGTACACGGTCCTCTGTCGAGATTATTTTTTGTATTTAGTGTACGTCAAGTGTATGTAATTCATATGTAATTTGGTTGATAAAATGTTTAAGCTAAGACGCAGTGACTCTAGTGGGTGGTTTTTTGATATTCGGTCCCCTTTTTTTACAATAAGTTGAAATTGATTGTCACTTATTGTCCATATTTTGCGGTTAAAGTTTCATACAAAGTTTGATAAAACTGAAGCGATAATAGAATAATTTTTACTCAAAGCATATCTCACCTCAATAGGAACTATTGTAGAAGTGCGCCCCCGCTTTTTGAGAATTCAAAAATGCGCTAAAAACGATATTATTTCGCTCGGCTCGACTGCGGGTGGGGCCGGGCGAGGGCACAGAAAGTCAGAATGTGTTTTTATATACGAACATAGTAAATTTACGATGTAGTGGACTTGAAATGTCACTCCCGTCAGAAGTTTGTATAGCGTTTTAAAAATGTGCTGAAAACTGTATTTTCACACTTTTTGGAAACAATATAAGCTTAACCTTGAACAGGGCCGCGCTTCTACAATAGTACCCGTAAATATTCTTCATGCGTTGAGATAATTATTCTAATCTTTTAACTGTTTATGAAAAAGTACTTCATATTCAAAAAATTGTAGTTGTCAAAAGTTTTCAATTGAAATACGTGCAAGAATTGGGTAATTTTAACCTAGAAAAATACAGTTTTTATGTATTCAATCTAATTGTTTCATTCAATTACATAAATTTTATTAAGTGTATGTAATAAAACATAGGATTTTATAATACTGCCCTCTAAGAGGTTTGAAGGTCGTGTCTGACAAAATCATAACAACTAAAGAGACAGAGATCAAAGTGCAGAGTTGATAACAATAAATTACGATAAAATAATCGTTATAAACGAATTATAAACAAGCCACTGACCTTCTTATCATCCTGGTTAACTTGCAGCATCTTTTTACAACCCAAATCCCGACCTTTTTCAACACAGAAGCACTACGCGATACGATATTATAGTTTTGTCGCTTATTTTTTCGGTTCGAATTGTCACACGGCGCGGCGTGAAAAACTAGAAATATAAGAGAAATTTATGTAGGTAGTAAAATCTCTGGAGATGAGGGTGCGTTCGAAAACAGTAACTTGAGTTTTTTGTTAGCTGTCAAACTTGTTCAAGGTAATGGTAATAAATCTGCAATAATACTGGATAGAGAACAACACTGTTTCTCTATACATTCTGTGCGATCTCCCGTCCAAATGAGCTGTCAGGCAAAAGAAGCAAAATGGAGAATTTTATAACTAAAAGTGCTATAGGAAACTGCGACTTTCATATGGATTTTTGATTTTCACTGTTTATATTTTAACTGATAATGAATTATAGATAACATATTACATAATTATAGGACCAAAAGATGTCCGTTCAGTTAAAATACATACCTATATAGAGTGAAAACCAAAAATCCATGTGAAAACCGCAGTTAGTATGGAAAATATTCCATTTTGCTTCTTTTGCGTAACAGGATCGCAATATTCGGCCGAGATAAGAATCCAGTTTACTAGTATTACGATATCTGTGTATTCTATGGCATAAATTTGACATTGACAGCAGTCAACGCACGAGCACAGCAGCGAAATACATACGAATCATTTTTCTCTGCGTGGCGGTGTAATCAACTGTAATCTTATGCATTGTGAATTAATGTCTAATGCGGTATAATTATGAAAGCAATCATCCTGATTTGACAACACGCTACTATGTGTGTTCTGTGAACACGCTTCTCTCGTCTAATTCACTAGACAGTGCGAGTGCATAGCAATCATGAGTGGAACTAGTGCTAGTGCAGATAATGTAGGTGATGACTTTACGGTGGGGGATATTCAAATCTGTATAACTGAAGACGATGACATTGAGGCCTTTTTAATGGCTGGCTGTGTGAAGCAAGAACCTGCTGAGGAGGAAGGCGAGGGTGATGTTGGACATGCTGTTCCTTATGGAGACATCGATATATACGAACCTGATATTAAAGCTGAGTGCGAGAGAGCTAGTAAGGAAATCAGTCAACATTCTGTGGCCGAACCATCTTTAGAAAGTGAGAAAACGGTTAGTCGTCCTGGAACATCACATCAAAATATTACAAAGAAGAAACGCGGAGAAGCATCGCGACAAGGATTTCATTGTGATATTTGCATGAAGACATTCAGTCATAAGTCAAGCTTAACCAGGCATAAATTGAACCATGGTGGTGTAAAACAATTTGAGTGTAATATTTGCACCACGACATTCAGGTTTAAAACGAGTTTAGCCAAACATAAAAAATTAAATCACAGTGTTGAGAAACCTTTTGCATGTAGTATTTGCGCGAAGAAATTCAGTTCCAGGCGGGGCTTAAATAATCATAAATTAACTCACAGTGGTGAAAGACCATTTGAGTGTAATATTTGCATGAAGACATTCACTCAGCTCTCACATTTAAATACCCATAAACTAATTCACAGTGATATAAAACCTTTTGAGTGTATTATTTGCGCGAAGAAATTCAGTCAAAGGGCGATTTTAACCGGGCATAAATTAACTCACAGTGGTGAAAAACCGTTTGAGTGTAATATTTGCATGGAGGGATTCACTCAGCTCTCATATTTAAATGCCCATAAACTAATTCACAGTGATATAAAACCTTTTCAGTGCATTATTTGCATGAAGAAATTCAGGCGGTCATCGCATTTAGCCTCTCATAAAATAGTTCACAGTGGTGAAAAGCCATTTGAGTGTAATATTTGCACGAAGGCATTCACTCAGCTCTCACATTTAAATACCCATAAACTAATTCACAGTGATATAAAACTTTTTCAGTGCGGTATTTGCATGAAGAAATTCAGTCAAAGGTCGAATTTAACCAGGCATAAAATAACTCACAGTGGTGAAAAACCATTTAAGTGTAATATATGCAGGAAGAAATTCAAACGTACGTCGAATTTAACCAGACATAAAATAGTTCACAGTGGTGAAAAACCATTTGCGTGTAATATTTGCATGAAGAAATTCAGTCAAAGGGCGAATTTAAGTCGGCATAAAATAACTCACAGTGGTGAAAAACCATTTAAGTGTAATATATGCTCACAGTGGTGAAAAACCATTTAAGTGTAATATATGCAGGAAGAAATTCAAACATACGTCGAATTTAACCAGACATAAATTAGCAATCCACAGTTAAAAAAAAACATGTAATAATGTGTGCGTAAAAAACTAGCCTTATAATAATAATAATACCTTGTTTTTTTGTAATACATCTTTAATTGTCAAGGATTCATTAAAAAATATATAATGATTCACCATTTTGTATTAAGCATGAACGAAATGAAATCACCTCTACTATGTAACAGTGTTCAATATATTCCTTTATTGTATGTAATCGGAATAAATCGCAGCTTTGCGATAAGTTCGCTTAACTTTACACGAACAATTTTATGTGACTTATTTGATTGTATGTCCCTTTTATCGTATGTTTTTGAGTGAATAAAATATAAAATGAGTGAATAAATAAATTATCGCAATATACCTACATTGCTAATGTTTTTCATTTAGTATACGTAGCAGGACTGCTATGGTAAAACTGTCGAACGCAGTCATATAAGTGTGAGAGAGAAGGGACGACTACCTGCTTTATTCGCACCTTATGGCTCTGGCACAAGTGCGACGTCACAGTAGACAAATGTAATGCCTCATCCACACGCTGGCCAAGTGTCCACAATATTTGTGCCCTTGAGTAAAAAGGCGTCAACGGTCGGCTACGCACACGGCCTAAGACAAACGCTCCATCCACACGCCTTTTTACTCATTAAAACAAAAAACTTGCGGACGCTCGGCAAGCGTCTGGCGCCAGCATAAGACAATATGATTTTTCCAACTCATTCTAGTTTGGCCATCATGCTGTGAAGTCGTTCCAACTTGCAGTACCTTTAATACGCAAATTTTATATTGCAAATTATTGTAACGTGTAAGTTTTATTTGATGTGGTAAGAATTCTCCATTATTCGTTCCTTTTCCCTATTCTCTCATGCATTATCATACGTGGGAAGTCTCTCAACCACTGGAGAAGACTGGACCTCCGACCTGGGGTGAATACATTTTCTATTACTCGTTTAACCATGGGCGTCATCAGGGGGGGCAGATTAAGACTGGAATAAGTATATATTTTTTCATAGTAAATGATGAAACCTCACAAAAAATCACATTATTACCACACATTTACTCTTCGTGTCATAAATTTTCTAAAATTATTTTAAAAATCCATCAAAATACAATTGTTTCATAAAAAATATTGCCAAGGCGCCATTTTTTATTGCTTTTTATAAAAATCATGTTTTATACATATTAATATGCAAATTATTATGTACATTTTCAAACAAACCAAACCACATCACGACCTTCTTCACTATGTCTCACAAATGGTCAAGAAGTGTTTCCGTGGGTTGGATGTGAATCTTGTTTTTGTCAGTTTCAGCTGGTATCCTCTCAGGTGCACATTAGAGTTCATGGTAAACATAGCCGGTAGAATCTCACAGGAATAATGGTTACGCAACAAATTCAATAAGATCTCCCCGATTGCGTTTCTCCTTCGGTGTAATTAGTTTAAGCTCCTTAAAACGGTCCTCATATTCGAGGTTTCTCAGTTGTCTAGGTATTTTGGTGGCTCGTCTCTGCACTCTTTCCAACAAATCAATATCTTTCAAGATTTTTGAACAAATGAATACACACTTATACATCCAGGTATATATTTATTATTTGTAAACATTCATAATACACAATAGGTAATAAATCAATACAATTAGTTCAACATTATATAATAAATCTTACACATCGAGATATACATTAAATTATATTGTTTGTATAGGATAAGGTGTACACTCAATACAAAGATTAATACATATGTATACATTAACTAACAAATAAAGTGTAAACATTCATGTATAATGTACGTATGTATATAAATCTATACATAATTAATATAATGACATGAAGATAACACCAAAATATATTTTTATATCGTCTACCTGTAATGTATAATTAATGTTTAAAAAAAATGTCAAAGAGACATTTTACCATAAAAAATTAATACTATCGATGGATAGGCCATAACATCAGGCACCCTGGCCTGCTCATCAGCATAGCAGAAGGAATGGTAGAGGGCAATAATGTGAGAAGTCGCCCAACAAGCAGTTATATGGACCAGATTATTGAGAGTGTGCACTGTAGCTAGGCCTGGGGGGGTAAAAAAAATTCAAAGAAAATTCTGTGAAAACCAAAAAGTGAAACGTAGCCGGCCTCCGCCCCCTAAATCTTTGCCGCCCATAGTCCCTGGCCCACTCAACGTTTTGGCCAATCTCAGTCTGACCCGGAGATATAAGATGCCAACCCGAAGCCCGGAGAACACCACTCAAACCCGCAGACCTAGTAGCACCTACACGGAAGTGAAGAGTGACAGGACAGAATCAGTCAGTGATTTGCTTAATTCTTATATTGATTACTTACTTTACTTTACGGGTCCGGACTCTAGACCTTGCCATTCCAATGTGCAGCGACAGATATCGCTTTGTGATTTGCCGTTTTTAAGTCCTCCATATTGCATGCCATCCGCATCAGCGGGCACGACAGCAAATGCAAATCGTCCTGCAGCGCCCCACAGTCGCAACTCGCATCATCTCCCTCGAGGAAGCCCCACCTCCGTACTCTGCACCTGGTCACCCCCACCCATATTGATTACAACTTATATATCACCGATTACTTTAGCGGTAATCGCTATTTTCTTGGCAATATTAATTACAAACCGGTTCTGAATATTTTCTTAAAGACAAATTAAGCATCGTAACGTTTTACTGTGATGCACGGACTGATGAAATTAAAAAACATGGATATGTCTCTTAAACATTTCAATAAAACATTAAGAAATTACTAAAAAGTTAACAGCCAAAATCTTATACATTAAAATATTATGTTTTATAATTATGACACACATTAAACTTTTGGTAAAATTACGTAAGACACTTCTATAACCTCGAACAGATATTCTTAACTATTCCCAATAGTGATGACTTGATTCAAATGACACGGATTCGAGCCTAAATTGTGACTCGCTGTTAGGGTTGCCATATATGTTGGACAAAAGAACCTGAAAATTCTTAATTTTTAGTCATCCCCCCCTTTACAATTTTTTGTTTCCAAAAATACATACACAATTTGGACAGCAGGCGAAATTTTTGCGAATAATGTGTTCTGTAGAGCCATATTTTCCCTTAACGAAATACAAAAAATATATTTACGTAATTAAGTATGTAAGTAGTTCGAAACAATGTTTACTAAGTAGACGAATGTTATTTTATGAAAAAATGCTACCTATTTCAATACTTGGGTTTTCACAAGGAATGTAGGTGCCTACTGCGTATCGAAAATGAGAACATGATGGAAATAATCAAGGATTATATTCCGTTGAAGTACTTAAATAGGTACTAAAAAATTCTTGAGGTCCGATTGAAAAAACCGGACAGTCCTTTGTACTTTTTTCGACCCGACAGATGTAAGAAAAACCGGACGGTCAAAAACCGGACGGTCCAAAACCGGACATCTGGCAACCCTACTTGTCACTCCAAAACGCTCTATGATCATTCAATTCCACATTTTAAACGATACAATAATAACAAATTCACATTTTGAGGTTATGAAGTGCCTGTAAACATATAATAATACACGTACATAGTTATGTTATATACTGTACTACACATCAATACAATTCGTAATAAACACAGATAAACGTAAATATTACTTCACAGTGACATACCTTCAATAGGAACCCAAAGTCGAGCTTCTTGGATAAAACCTTATCAAAGTACAGATAATCTGAATATTTAATACGGGTGTAAAGTGACCGCAGCGCCCCTAGCGATGCGGTCCAAAAAGCTCTGGTAGATTCATACAAATTTTTATTCAATTTTTAAATTTATATTTAAATTTTCTTACAGATTCATGCTAATTTATGTTCCCCTTACAAAATAATGATTCTACACTTTTACGTGACATTACGAAGTAAAATACACCAATATTTGACTATAAAGTTGCGCGTTTCAAACTTGACAGTTGGACCGTATTTTATGAGCGATGTCACACTTTATACCGGTATCGTCGGCTTGTCCTGCTTAAAAATTTCGGGTATGCCACTGCATATATGAGCCCAAAAACTAGTGTGTTACAATAACAATTCTCAAAAAAAATGGCAACCATAGGTAGGTTTTTCATAATTCCCTGTTTTTTCCATTAAAACTTTGCACACACATCAAATAATAAAATAAAATCAGATATGTGACTACAAATATGCAGTATCTTAAACACTGTAAAAAAAGAGTTAACTACACGGTTTTAAAATTGTCACTCTTTTGTGTTCTATTTTTAAAATCATCCAATAGAAATGGAGATTGGTTACTATTTTTAAATTCGACCAATACCATCACTGGAATGCTCCGTGACATTCTATATTTTCAAATTCATCCAATAGCATCAATGGAGATTACCAGCTATTGGTTGAATTTTAAAAATTAAATTCAGAACGTTTGCGATTTTCATTGTGGATCTGACAGTAGAATTACTGGAAGATTGTTTTCATTGGTATAGTATATTTTGTACTATAAAGTTAATACTTTTTTTTAGAATACTGCTGTATTTAATTACTTTCCTGTGTTGCCACACTGTTAAAAACATTGCATAAGATTTTTAACCAGTATACTGGTAATTTCAAACAAACTGTCAAAATACCAGATTAAAGAAGTTAATAATACGCTATAGTCTATAATATTATAGTGTGAACACATTGATACAAACACATTTATTAGGGGAATGTTGCCATATAGGTATAGTCTGACTGTTGGCGACAAGTGATTTGTGTCCATACTTGTTGCTAACAGGAGATCGGTCAATAGATATAGACCGTATCACAGTCTATCAAGAAAGAGATTGTCTCGGAATAGTTGGGTACATGGTCGGAACAGTTGGTTGAGGCGGCAGTCTCTCAAGCGGGAGGTGCCAGGTTCAAACCCCGGCGGTGGCGATGCATTCCAAACTTTGCGATACAGGCTTTTAGAGTAGTGCAAGGTGTGCAGAAAAGTATTTGGGTTAGTGTTCGCAAGCCCGGATCCTTAAAAAAAAAAGTTTGGCACTACAATTTTACGTGCTGGCAACAATGACATTTCTATTGTCCTACAAGTGTTGCCACTATGGTTGCCAAAAAGCTACAAGTAGCGCCCTCATCGAAAACCAATTCGTTCTTGACAGACTGTATAGGATTAATAACAAATCTAACATTACATATTCGGTAAAGTAGGTATACAACATTAGACGTGCGTATGTTACAAGTAATAATTAAAACTAAACGGTGACTAGGAGAAAAAAGACTTTCGAAACGAAAGAAATTTTGCCTTGGTCCCAGAGGGTCGAGAGATTTGAACAAACGTACCTGCATAATTTATCCAAAAATACATATTTTTTTACATTACTGTTTAACGAGAATGGTATGAAAATGTACATATATTTTAGTGAGGCGATTTGTATACGAGATAGTCGTGCATTTATCGTATTTAAGTAAGTACTATAATAACATAAATGTAATTGGCTAATTTAAAAATAATTTTTCATAATGGCAACACTGAAACATTCTTTGATTGGTTCGAATTTTTGAAAAAAGAAAACGGTGATAAAGTAATGGTGGTGTAATACATGTAATATATTAAATACTATTTGTAACTTAGTTTAGGCCGTGTTTTAGTTATATCATAGTTTGGTCAAGGTAAAATATAAAATACACAGACAATCATTAATAACAGGATGAAAAAAGAACATAGAATGTTTTCAAAATTCAAATTATTGAAATCATAGACTTTTATATTAAGTACCTAGATGGCGTACTCAAGGCTACTGGTGCATAAAAACTGTCAAATCGTATGGAAAATTTTGACATTTCGTAGGCGTTCGTAGTAACGTTTTCGAGATTTTGTTCTCATAGTTAAAAACTGTATTAGTTATAACATTATTTAGGAATTAAGCGACAGTTTTAAAATGTTTTAGTTTTTATTATTGATATCTTGCTCATAGTGTGAGTTATACCAAAAAGTGCCGAGCGTAAAATTGCAAATACATGGTGTCAGACATCTAGGGTACTTAATATAAAAGTCGATGATTAAAATGGAATACTTTTTTAAAAAAATTACATAGACAAATGAAACAATCTAAATTTGTTGCCATATACAAAAGAATACAATTTTAATTCAATTAATTTTCAGTATATAACAGCTTTCCCTTTAAAAAAGAAATCGTAATCCGAAAAGTCGTTTACTTCCGACCAGGCCTTGTGCCTTTGAACGTAGAGACGGTGTCTCGATAAAATGTAACAATAATAAAACAGTACGAGAATTATGTATATGAATTTACCCATACTTCGCATAACTTGGTGCCGTGTGTAGAACAACAAATACAACACGAAATTCAAGTCCAAAACTGCGTGAAAAACGATTATTATAAATAAGTATTGCATGAAAAAAGAAATCGTACGTTACGACTAAATGCGACAGTTTTGTGTGCAATTGTTGTATCGAAAAATATTAGTAACAAAATACGAAATCTCGAAGATAATACTACGGTAGAAAAATGGTTTTTTAATAGAATATTATCACAATATGTTGACAGTTCCTGAACTTTGTTCCATAGACGAAAAAACAGTAGATTTATAAATAATAAAACAGTAGTAACAACAATATTTTTCATAAAAAATAATTTACATATATATATATATATTGAGCATAAAACTAGTTATCACATTTATATTTTACAATAATATATATAAAACATCAATTTACAAATATATATGCTATTAATTTTAGACTCAAAAACATTTATTAACAATCTACAGACAACATATTCTAAAGTTTCTTAATTTAAAGGTACAATAATATACAAAGAAATATACTCGCTAACAAAACGAGGATGTATATTCATATAAAACAAACAAGAGACAATCAATTCATTTGAAAAAAGAAACGGAATAAAAATTATTCTCTTTTCAATTTTTTTAAACATGAAAAATATTTTACAATCCAGTCTTTTGTCTTTTTTTTTTAATCTGGCAATCTCGATACGATACAAAACCTACAGTATAAAATACAAAAACTAAATATATTTCCTTTCTTTTTTTTTTACTTCTGGCAATATTTTCGAGTCACTTCAAAACCGTACACCCCAAGGATTATTTAAAGGTGAAAGTACGAAAATATATATATATATATATTAAAAGGGCGAGTTATCGAGATTAATTATTTTTCTTACGTTAACGTTAATTAATTTTTAAAACATTAAACATATATCACACATAGCTTATCGTACATAAGTTTTATACACCAATTTTTTTATTACAATTCTAACAATGTATATATCATATGATAAATAAATATCAGTAATTGTTACCGATACAAAAAACAGTTAGTATATCAAATATCAATTACTGATACAGAAGCAACTAAAGGTTTGTTACAACTGATATACGGGGAGTTATACCGGTATTTTAATTATCGGTAAAAACAGTGTAATTGACTGGTAACTATTTGGTGATGAAATTACTGGTAATTTTCCCCGATCGAACGTAGGATGAATTCACCAATAATGTTAGGTTAGGTCACGTAGGGTAAAAGGGCGTAAGAGGGAAGGGTGAAGGGGCGTAATAGATCATCAACACTTCCCACTACGGGAGAATACTTGACGACGAGGGAGGGGGCAAGTATTAGGAGCGGATAACAAGAAGTTCCTCGTTGGTTCTCTTCAAGCATTCGTTTGCCACTGAAAAATAAACAGAAAATAGATATTAATGTATATGATAAACAGAGCTGGGCGGTACTCGAGTACAAGTACTCATACATTGTACTTTGAGTACTTTTTGTGTACTCAGTACTCAGTCACGAGTACATTTATTTATATGTACTTGTACTTGTATTCGGCGCATTTTAGACCAAAAAAAATACTCGAATACTTTTCCAAGTACTCGAGTACATTTCAAGTACTCGAGTACATGAAATGTACTCGAGTACATTTCAAGAACTCGAGTACATTTCAATCATACTATGCAATAAGTATATTTTTATGCAAGTAGAGACTTGTCAGTTGTCGTTTCACAGTGGTAGAGTGTGGAAGTGTTATCATAATAAGGAAGAAGGTGTGCGAAAAGTTATTAAAAGAAAGTAAGTATCATTTTCATATCTAATATATCGTCACTGCGCCTACAAAATCCCATGTGCTCCCAAGCTTCTCCCCCTCCAACCTGGAGGGGGAGAAGCTTGTGGAGTGGATGGATGTGACCAATCTGCAGCTCATATTTGATGCTAAGGAGAGGGGCACCTTCCGCTCTGCCAGGTGGAACCGCGACTATAATCCAGATCTGTGCCTTGTCACCAGGGACGGCTCGGGTAGATCCCAACCTATTTCTCGTACCGTGGCCGGGGACTTTTCCCATAGTCAACACAGGCCTGTGATGGCTACGATTGGACACACACTCACAGTCATACACTCCATACCAAAACCCCGATGGAACTTCCAGAAGGCGGACTGGGCAACTTATAAGACCATCTTAGACAACGAAATTGAGACCCTAGATCCACTCCCTACCAACTATAAAAAAATTGTGGACCTTATGCTCGCCACAGCGAAGAAAACAATCCCCAGAGGCTTTCGAAAAGCGTATGTGCCGGGCTGGAATGAAGAGTGCGAGAGACTCTATAATGAATTTCTGAACACTTAAAATCAAAACGTAGCGGACCAACTGCTAGAGTCTCTCGACACAGCCCGAAAAGATCGCTGGTCTACACTGATGGAGAGCTTAGACTTCAAGCACTCAAGTCGAAAGGCTTGGGCTCTCCTTTGGAAGCTGGGTCAGAGCCCCTCCCAAAATCGCCCAGCCCGTGCATCTGCGAACCTTATAGCAAAATTTGTACAATGGTCGTGTGCATACGAAAGAAGAAGAAGAATGAAAAAATGTAATGAAATTTGGTGTTTCATTGGTCAGTGATGTACTCGGTACTCTGTACTTGTATAAGTACTCGAGTACTTATTACTGAGTACTTGTACTTGTACTCGAGTACATTTTGTGTACAGTACTTGTACTCAGTACTCGAGTACTTTTTGCATGTACTCGGAACAGCTCTGATGATAAAGCAGAAATTTAGTGAATGCATGCACTAACTAGCCAATGTATACATTAACTGACACACTCAGTTAATGTGTTCACAATCATTCTAATTTACGCTTTGACTAGTTAGTGCGTACATTTACAAAAGAGATTCAAAGTGTGCACAATGTTTAGAGCGGACTGTAAAATGGCCACCAATCGAGAACAGCTGTTGTCAGCTGTCAGCTGTCAGTGAGTTATGTTTGATTGATTTAATATTTCCTAGCAGGATTACCTCAACAAATACACAATTTTCGAACACTACTATTATATTAATCTAGAATACTCTTTGCGGCGTTAGGGGATAGATAGATAGATGTCAGTACCTTAAGTGTTGGTTGTGTGTTGGCTTGTTGTCTCATGGCTTCCTCGTGCCTTCTGTCCATCTCCTGCTGTTTCTGCTGCTGTCTCTTCAGTTTCTCCAAGTTCTGTATTCCTCGACTCTCGTTCTCCTGGCGGCGTTTCTCTGCTGCCTCCATCTGGCGCCGCCGGCGGGTCTCCTGCAACGAGACATTAACAAATTTATTTATTTATTTATTGTCACATCGTTAAAGTCCCACATCCAGCGCCTCCAGCCACTGTGAAATCATTTTAAAGGCAAGATAGTTTTGCGAGTTGGAAAAAGAAAAAAATACTCCGGTAATCCCTTTAAACTGACATCGCAAGTTTGAAAAACAATGTCACCAATTTATTCTAAGAATCCAAAAATTGGCAAATTTTTAAAACAAAAGTTCTGAAATATAATTTGAAAGTAACCAAAAAATGTAAACATATTTTATTATCACATCAAGCAACACTAAACCAAGTTTGCTCCGTGAGACTTTTGAAAGAAAACGGACAGTAGGTATGTCTTTGATTCCAAGGACTCGAACGTTTGCAAATAATTTATTGCCAACGATATTATCATAGTTTAACATACAAGGCCAGCGATGGCGATGTCAATAATAATAATATTACGACACCGACAACAACAAAGTAACAAGTTGACCAGAGAGGGGGGTGTGGGGGGTGCAAAAGTATCACTGAGGGGTCGAGTCGCCACCAGAGGGGGTGGGAGCCACATTATCCATCTACACCCTCCCCAGAAACAACCCCCTACCCCCCCCCCCCCCAGCTTTGTAAAAACGTTACAACGTAATTTCTTAATACACCCGGAAGCTAATTAGTCGAACAACTGCATCATTAGGTAGGTACTGTTGAAAAACATTATTGAATAATTACCTAACCAAAGACAAACTAAGAATTCAGTGAGATTTTTTTCTTCAATTGCAATTATTGAAGGATTCTGGAAATTTTTATAAATAAGTGTGTGGAATTAGCTTCTAAATTTAAAAATAGGTATAATGGATTGAGTTCCAAATATAAAAATTTGACATTTCCTTTTAATGTACCTGTTGCCATTATGACAAGAGTGTTGCTATTAGAAAGAATAACAAATGTATGTTTTTTGAAACTGTTTGTGCCATATTGAAAAAAATAACTAAATTAAAAAAAACACACATATCCATGGGATGCCTAGGTTCTTCAATTGATCTTGATTCCTAAATACTAATGCAAGACTCGGGGTTTCTTAAAACTTTCGTAAGACATTATGCATCTTTTTCAGCAATGATGTTCGCCACCCATCTGAATGTTTGCGCAAATAAATATTACTTCTTTTCTACTGTCTATTTTAAACTGATTTTCTAACGTAATGTACAAAAAAAAAAAACAATAAATACAAAAAATAAAACAACAGAAAGTGAAAGGAATAAAAGAATTTCGAGGTGGTCAGTAGCCTGGCTGGTAATGCGCTCGACTGTTAATCCAGTGGGCACAGGTTTGATCCCCGATGTCGACCTACTCCACATCACGACACAAGTGTACAAAGGTGTATTTGGGTTTATTTCGATAAACCCAGATTCATTTAAAAAAAAAAAAGAAATGCATTCAATGTGACCGAAGCGAGGAGTGTGTGTCAGAATAGGCCAGTGTGTCATTCTACCCCGCAAGGAACACAGCTTGAGAGTACAGTATAAATATTGATATCAATACATTCATTAAAATACATAGATACGTGCAATTGGAAGATTTATCGCCAATTGGCAATCCTGCAACAATATGTTAGAAAAAATAACAATTTAAAAGTACAATTTGACAAGAAATGCGTACCTCATTTGTTTAACACATTCACACACTGTTGCCACAACGATAATCATAATAAATAACATAAACATTTAAAACTGTGGCAGTGGCACAATATTGTTAACACACAATCACCCTGATGAAAATATCAAACACTGCCCTTGCATCGTAACACAGACACATACTGTCGTGCAATATGCCTGTGGCTCAACCCACACACACACACAACTGCATCTCAAATGCATCCTATTAATAATAATAATAACAGCATAGAGCCTGGATGGTATACCTCCCTTAATACAGGGTGCCAGCCTGATGGGTGGTAGTGGGGGCGTATTGCATTACTCAGAATATATTCTGTATATCAAATTGCACTGGGTGCATCACAACATTGTTACAAAATCAATACAGCCACTGATATACTTGCAGTCGACTTCAACACAGCATTACAAAGTAGAAAAGCATACATATTATCATGTTACACCACAAAAAGCCAAACAATTTTAAATTTAGAAGTATTGAACGCATTCCCTAATTTAAATATGTGATATGCACAATTTCGATTCAAATAAGGAACAGTAGTTAGAGCTCTAATAGGCCAAACAATTTTCAATTTAGAAGTATAGAACACATTCCAAAATTTAAATATGTGATATGTATTCGATTCAAATAAGGAACACAATATTGTCTACTAATAAACATTTTGAATTTAGAACACATTCTAAAATTTAAATATGTGATATGTATTCGATTCAAATAAGGAACATAATATTGTCTACTAATAAACATTTCAAATTTAGAACACATTCTAAAATTTAAATTTGTAATTATAGAATGTGTTCCAAAAATAAAATTTTGATTTAAATATGGAACATATTGTAGTGATTGATATACTTACAAATATGTCTACAGGTAGATGGAAATTCTTACCTTCAGGTATATCAATGTGATCATATTTTATGTTTGTTTTTAATTTGGAGGAACACAGCCTTTCAAAAATTTAATTATTTATCAAAATACACTTCGCTATTTCCCCCTAAACAATGACAATGTTGGAAAATGGTTTAAAATATGTCCTTTTACGAAAAAAATCAACGGATTCACTCCATAAGGGGAGATTTGGATTCGCTCGCCTCACAATAGAGTGGTATACTGTGGTGCTATTTATATACCGGCTGGTTTAAGGGATGTTTTCCTGGCCTCCTCTCAATACGAGGGATGCGTGTTTTCCTTTCGGAAAATCGATAACATAATCCCGAAATCAGCAACAGGCTGAAACGGGAAGCAATGTAACCAACATGATGGTAAATGGAAAGATTATGGAACAACACAAGGGTAGTAAATAGCTATATTACGTGTTTATGTCCTATTTATAATGTAAATGTCATATGCGTGACTGTAATGGGACAATAAAACAATGTTTACTTACAGCATCTGGCGTGGGAAGATCCGTAGACGATGGCTTCAGACACGACGTACACAACCCCATTATTTTGAAATGTTGCTTTTATTTAATTTTCTTTTTAAAGTGAAATAAATCGCACACTGCGAAGAAAGTTATTATCGAAAGCAAAAATTGACACAATTTTGACGTTTCAAAAATTTTCCGATTGATAACTTACCGCCGACATCAAAATAAATTATTCACATTATATATTTCCACAAAAAACTTAAATTTACCAGTGAATTGCAGACAAATTTACCCTAAATAAATAAATTATTACTTTATCTATCAATAAATACGTAATATTGTGATTATTTTAGGAAATAAATTTTATTCAGTTGATAATTTGACAACATAGGTAGTTCCGAACTGTCGAATATTTTGGGGCCGACGTTTCCCCTACAATTCTGTCAGAAAAAAAATAGTAAAAAATGCTATCCAGGGCGATTCTTCGTTCCAGTAAGTAAATTATAATTATAAATCTTTATGTTTTCGATGCGTTTTAATTAATTTCATTTATATACGTAAAGATTTTTACATTTTATTCTCACTCGCAACGGCGGGGCCCCTTTTATGTAATCACTTGTAAAATTGTCATTTGCGTTCCGAAATCATGTTATTTTATATGTTTCATCACTTTTTATGTATTAAAATTGAATTAGATACTGTTTAAACTAATTACATATCTCTTAGGTTGCGTACAGACTCACAAATGGTAAAGTTTGATATTTTGAGGTTAACCTAGGTGTCAAGTTTGTCTAGTGAGATAAAATATTGGGAACTATTACAGTGCTGCGGCCCCATTCACGGCCAAGCTTATTTTGTTTTAAAAAATACCGTTTTTAGCACCTTTTTAAAACACATTAAACTTTTGACAGGAGTGACATTTCAAGTCCAAAACATCGTAACTTTTGGTTTCATGACCAGTGTTCGAGGATTTGCACCCTCATCATCAGGGGATTGTGAATAAAGTTTTAAGAATAAACTCTACTATGAAGCGAAATAATACAGTTTTTATTGCTTTTTTAAAACAAAATAAGCTTGATCTTGCGTGGGGCTGCAATAGTGTAATGATTTCGAAAGTCAGATGTTCTCACAGAATATTTCAATTTCAAAATTCTTTATATTTTTCCTCAATATTTTACACATACTAATATGGTTCCGTTAAAGTATACCTACATGTTTCGAGATACCTCCCCAATAGAGACAAGTCTCGTTTGTGGGGAGGGAAGAAAAGAAGAGTCTAAAAAATGAATTGTTTGTTTCTTTAGCCCGTCAGTTGGCCCCCATGACCGTGGGAGTCCGGGGAAGCAGCAGCGGTGGTGTCAGAGATGAGGTCAACTTCCCCCGCCCCAAGCGACAGGATCCCGCCAAGGTCCGCATGGGTTTCATCCCCGACGAGTGGTTCATGGCATTCCACAAGAAGACCGGAGTCACGGGGCCATACTTCTTCGGTGTCGGCCTCATCAACTATTTGGTCAGCAAGGAGTGGTACGTTCTGGACCACGAGTACTACACCGGTATCTCACTGCTCATCATGGCTATCTACGCTCAGAAGACATTTGGGCCGGGAATTGCCAAATTTTTAGATAAAAATATTGATGTAAGTGATATTTTTACAATGATCGTGTATTGTTGAATGCCTTAAGGCGGCAACTGCTGTGAACTAGCTTTGGTGCCAATTTTTCTCAGCCAATACTCAGAGAATCATCTTGAAACTGAAGACAGTGATAGATGGAAGTATTGGCTACAAGTTGACTGTCCTAGAATTACAATATTTGGAAACTCCTTGAACAAAAAAATATTCTGAAAGTGCTCCTGAAATTTACGGGTTTTAAGGATTATCCGTTCAGTTTTTCATATGTAAAAGTATAATTTAGCCAAAATACTGGTAATTATAATGTTAACAAGTTGACTGTCGTAGATTTTTAAGAAGTTTAATTTACCATAAGAAATTTAATTTACCATAAGAATAAACGTATTACAATAATTATACGTGTAAGGGTAAATGGTCTGGCGATCTGTTCTCTCTGCCTACCCCGCAAACAGCGTCATTTTTTACTGGTTACAGCTATTTATAACATATTTTGTTGTTTGATTTTCTCAGGAAATTGAAGACTCGTACAACCAGTCGCGTAAGAACGAGCGCAAGGCCTTTGAGGACATCATCGAGGCGGAGAAGAAGGAGCAGTGGAGGGCGCAGGGCAATGAGCTCCTCATGGAAGCCAAGAAGGAGAATGTCTTGCTGCAGTTGGAGGCGGCCTACAGGGAGAGGATGTACAACACATACTTAGAGGTAACATCACATCATTACTACAGTCTGTCATGTAAGATATGGTCTGGGATTATTTGAGAACCACAATTTTGTCTGATGACGACAATATTTTTATTTAAATTGCCACTATGGTTGTCAAATAGCTACAAGTAGGGTCCTCATAAAAAACTATCTCTTTCGTGAAAGACTGTAATACTGTTTGTTTCTATCTACTTATCTCTCCATCTTCTCACACCTCATTCCTTTTGGGGCAGACATGGAGGATAGAGCATCAGATTGCCTCGTCCTCACACAAACTTCTTGGTTGCTCTATATTTATGCAATTTGTCATACACATTCTCTAATTTCTTTTACTCAAGATGCGTCCGTTATTGAAGATTCAATCTACAATGTCTAGATGGTCTATGTAGGATGGCCACACTTTCTCAGGCCTCTTTCATTCTCATCACCGTCGTGATTCATTCTCTCCGCATGTCCAACCCACCTAAGTTTATTGTCTTGCATTCTAGTCGGTCACTCAATGTTTTCTACAAAAATTAGTCCCTCCACTGCTGGGAAATAAACCTGTTAATCAATAATAATAAAAAGTCTATCCATTTAATAAGTCTGGGTGTCCACCTACTATTATCTTGTCTTGCTATGTGCCCTGCCCATTGCCATTTCAGTTCAGCTGTACTATTCATGAGGTCCACAACAGTTTTATATTACATTATTTGGTTATAATTCCAGGTTAAGAGACGCTTAGACTACCAGTTGGAGAAGAGCAACGTCGAACGTCGCATCACACAGAAACACATGTGCAACTGGATAGTGTCTGGAGTGCTCAAGGCCATCACACCCGAGCAGGAGAAGGAAACCTTGAATAAGTGCATCGCCGACCTAGCGGTGCTCGCTGCTAAACAATAAATACATTCACACTCGCGAATCAAACAGCTGTAGATAATAAATAAATTAAACTAACCTAATCGTATATAAGAAATTCACGACGAAACATCGATATAGGTAGAATAGATGCGACACATTTGAAAGAGTACCCACATGCTGTCTCTCTTTCACTGCTACTAAAAATACTTGACGAGGAAAAGACAAACGAAGGTTTCACTAGTTAAGTAAGAGCAGAAGGGAGGAAAAATATCATTAAATTGGCAGCAAGTGTTGTCGCAGTCTACCAACTTAACGATAATAAAATATTGTATTCCTAGCAGTTCGTGAGATGTTCATGGCTAACTTTTATGCAGATGGTTTGCGGCAACTTCGTGCTTGTGCTAAATAGTATGGGACTTAATGCATTTTGTATTGTGAATCTATTTTTACCTATATCGATGCAATGAAAGGTAGTGATTGTTTTATAATTTATTTCATTTGCTAGAAAATCGCAGTGTTGCCAATATCGCTGGGGAAATATATTTGTCTATGAATTATAGATTAAAAACTGTTGCAAGTCAATGATAATAACATCTTTGTATATAATAAAATGTTGGTAAAATATTCTGTGTCTTATGATTTCGATTACCCAGTTTTTATGGGACGCTCAAAGGTATTTAGAGGCCATATGCTGCCTTTTGACTTTACTCAGCCAATATTGAGAGCATTGTCTTGAAACTGAAGACAGTGATAGATGGAAGTATTGACTGTTCTAGAATTACAATATTTGGAAATTCCTTGAGCAAAAAGTAATTCCAAAAGTGCCCCTGAAATTTACGAGAAGAATCCATTACTCGTTAAGTTTTTCAGATGTAGAAGTATAATTTAGCCAAAGTATTGATAATTATAAAGTTAACAAGTCGACTATCCTAGATTTTTTTTTTATTTGTTTCCAGGTTCTTTTCAAAAAGGTATAATATTTTTTATGACAAAAGGTTCAAAAACAAAGATTCACATTGGTTTAAACATTTTTTTATTAAATAGTGTTAATATTTATTACTTAATATAAAATACATGTAGAGTAAATACGCAAAAAATATTAATATTTCACAAAAAATAATATTTTTATAATAATAATATACTTTCTCTCCCTAAATGATAATATTAGTAATTGATGAATGGCCCAATGCATTGTATATGGTAAAACAGTTTATAAAGATTTGGATCAGTACAATACGATGTTTGAGAAAAACGATAACCGCAAATAAATGTATGGAGACTCCTTCACAATTATGTATTAAAAAACTGCTAATCGTAAAAAATATTTTTTAAAACCAAGATTTTATGACTCCACGTTCTCAAACTGTTTTTCCGAATGGAATAAATTAAAAGGAATCCAAGCGCTCAGATAATTACGTAGAATCTTCTAGAAGACTGTGGAAACAAAGCGAACTTTGTAGAACCTTCTAGAAAATTGTAGAGATTAATCGAACGTTGTAGAAATTTCTAGGAAGATGTGGAAGTTAACAGAACATTGCAGAATCTTCCAGAAAGTTATCAGAATTAATGAATAGATGTATGTGGTTCGGGTCATACTGTCGATCTACTTTACAAATTTAAAAATTTAAGGTAACTTAGCTAGTAATAAATAAACGTTTTAAATGTCTACAATAAGGCCACAATAATGAAACAATCGTAAAAGTATACGAAATAAATTAGCAAAAATCAGTAATTAAATAAATACAGCGTAGTAAATTGAATGCAACCCTTGTAAGGTTCGCTTACACGAACAACTAAATTGCTCCACTACGGGCAATTCCTGGCAACATGCAGCAATTATGTAAGTTGAGCAATTGTTTCACAATATTTCTTCTAGAATTGCTATTGCTGATTTGGAAATTTAAATCAATTTTATTTCTCGTCTGCACTTAATATCGTTGTCTCGCTTTAAATATTGCCGAAACAATCGCTCACCATCAATTGTCCCACGTTGATCAATACGAATTGCCGAGGAATTATTGCTTTAAATTGCCCGAGTAAGAGCATCTTTATGACTGTTGAAACTACAAAAAAATACAGATACCAATTTTCTATTAATATAGAAGACTCAAGCTCAATTAAAAACTCCTCAGGACAAATTGAAATGGCGAATTCTGTCACTCTTACGGTTAATACAATTCGTTTAAATAATTCGTATCCGTTAAACAGTAAAGTATTCAACATACAAAATACGTTACATGGTTAATTGTGTTTAGCTGCTACACATATAGTCATTTATAAGGCTTTGCCGAAACAATCACATTGTTCTTATCAATTATTTACTGATGTATGCGAGTGAGGCATGGACATGGCTTTAGAAGGAAGAATCAGGTATAAATGCTGTTGAGATGAGATCGCTGAGAAGAATGTGTGGAGAGATAGGATAAGAAATCAAGTGATTAGAGTTGAGTGAACGTCAAACGGATGTTGCGACCAAAATGAAAGTGAACAAGTTGAGATGGTTGGGACACGATCGAGAGAATGAACGATGAAAGGATAACAAAGAGAATATAAGGAAGCACGGCCGTCCATGAACCACATGGCTCGACCATGTAGACTACATTCCTATGGAAGGACGTGTTCTGACGAAAAGGAATCGTAGATTGTGTGTGATGAATTGCAATTGGATGTGACGGAAGCACGAAGTGTGTGTAAGGATAGGAAAGTCTAGCGATCTTTTCTCTCTCCTTGAGAAGAACAACTGATTGTTTTGCACAGCCACAAGTATTTATCAGTTAACATTTATAAGTTAAAATACAGTATTTTCAGGATGATATTTATGATAAATATGTAACAATACGTACAACAACAATGAACAGTACACACATATAATATTATTGTCTATATAAGCCAAGCTTACAGCTGTAAACAATGAACAAATAGTAAGTATACAATATATATTAATGTACAGATCATTCTCAAAGTAAAGATAAATATTTAATACCCAGATAATTCACAAAGCAAGGATAAATATTTAAATACCCAGATAATTCACAAAGGAAAGATAAATATTGAATACCCAGAGAGTTCACAACACAAAGATAAATACTACATAGTATTTTAATACCCGGATGATTCACAAAGGAAAGATAAATATTTAAATACCCAGATAATTCACAAAGGAACGATAAATATTTGAAATCCCAGAAAGTTCACATCGCAAAGATAAATACTTGAAATAAATAAATATTTGAATACCCAGATGGTTCACAAAGCTATGATAAATATCTGAATACCCAGATAGTTTAAACACAAAGATAAATACTACATATTTGAATACCCGGATGATTCACAAATGGAAGACAAATATTTAAATACTACCCAGATAATTCACACACCAAAGATAAATATCTGAATACTCAGATGGTTTAAACACAATGATAAATGTTTTTTCAATGTTTTTTCCTCAGCGCATATCGGCCGTTAAGAGACTTTGGGAAATGTCTGTACATGAGAACAAAATGAAAAAAACATCAGCACCATTGAAAATACATTACAACAATTATTTTTAGTACTTAATATGTGCAAAGACAGAAAATATTAAAGCCTAATGAGAAAACATCTCATTGCAAAGAGCAAAATATCTGCCATTACGTTTTGGCATGGCACCAACTCTACATAAATTCCTTCAGAGAAAACAGAGTGCCAGGCTTCCCAATCCTTATACACACTCCTTCCGTCACATTCATAATTCAAATCGTCACACACACACTCCACGATTCATCTTACTCAAGAACATCTGGTTGACATGCGTTTGGCACAGTTGGTTGAGGCGGCAGTCTCTCAAGTGGGAGGTGCCAGGTTCAAACCCCGGCGCTGGTGATTAATTCCACACTTTGCGATACAGGATTTTAGCCTCGTGCAAGGTGTGCAGGAAAGAATTTGTATGCAAGCCCAGAACCTTTTAAAAAAAAAAAATGGTTTTTGTCGGCTGCATTTTTTTACACCTCTTCTCTCACTCATCATTCATTCTCTCTGCATGCCCAAACCATCATACTTGTTCACTTTCATTTTAGTTACAACATCCATCTTACAGTCACACATCTCTAATCACTTCACTTTTTATCCTATCTCTCCACACATTCTTCTCGGTGATCTCATCTCAACAGCATTTATACCTGATTCTTCCTTCTAAAGCCATGTCCATGCCTCGCTAGCATACATCAGTGTTGGCACCAGGACGGCTTTGGACACCAGTACCTTTGCCTTAGTGGATACCTCACGACTTTTGACAATTCACTCTGGCATTCGTAAACTTTCTTTTTTTAGTGTGGTACCTAATTATAAGAAGCAACTACAACACATAGCACCTTTTTATACATTTTTACAAACAGGAAGAGATTGAACACATAATTTATATAGCATTTTCACACCACTAAGTACGAAATGTTACAAAAGGAGCTAAGCCACAGGATTTTGAATCAAAAAGGATTTAACTCACCTTAATTTGGCTGTTTTGAATAAATTTGAGATATACCTAAGTTATTTTAGGTATTGAACTGAATTTATCTGCACTACACAGACGGAAATACATTACAGTTTTTCCCTCAACAGAGACGAGAGGCATCTTCATTCACATAATGCGGCGTTATGCGAACTCCCTTGGGGAGGAAGCAGGATGGGTGTTCAGACGCTCCGACTCGTATGCGTCGGAACACCCATCCTGCTTCCTCCCCAAGGGAGTTCACAAAACGCCACATTACATAGGGAGTTCACATTACGCCACAACCTCTCGTCTCTGTTGAGGAAAAAACTGTAATGTTTTGAAAAAAATACAATATGCAAAAAGGAGCTAAGTCACAATTTTTTTTGTGGGATATTTATCCCAGTATTTAAATTTACAGATCCTTAATGTATAACGGATATTTATCTTATCATTATGTATATTACATTATATCTACTACAGTCACACATACATAAATACATTTAGAAAAATATGTTTTATTTTTTTATAAACATTCAATACATAAAACGCTTGCTGTCCCGCTTTAAATATGATGGCTATATTGTCATTTCGAATGGATATGTATCATGATATATATCAGATATTTATCGTAAATATCAGATTATAAATAATCACAAGGGTTTGCCAATATACATCACTGATACTTATCATGGTATATATCAGATATTTATCATGGTATATATCAGATATTTATCATGGTATATATCAGATATCTATCATTGTATATACCAGATATTTATCATGGTATATATCAGATATCTATCATGGTATATACCAGATATTTATCATGGTATATATCAGATATTTATTATAAATATCAGATTATAACAGACCGCAAGGGTCATAACTGATATATTTATCATTGATTTATATCGTGATATTTATCCGATCCGGACCCTGATTATGTTACATAAATGTTTGCTCAGAGAAGATGTTGTGGGATAAATATTGATGGTACTTACAATTCACTGACCACAGCACGATTTCTTGGCAGTGAAATGAACACATGACTAACAATAATTAAAATTAACATAAATTACAACATTAATGATTAATTTTATTACAAGTAGATATGAATAGACAATTATTTTTGGTTAATAGTCTTAAAATATTACGATATATACTAAAAATTACAAAATATACTAAATATTTATTAACAAAAAAACATTTCGTTACATCAAATGATAAAATCTAACCAAGAAATAAATAAGTATTCTTAAAATGAAGCTCCTTTTTTATGATAATCACGGTTCGACGATATATATCTTGATAAATATCCAATATTAATCATAAATATTGAATCAATTTGAACCGTAAGGGTCTGCTGATATATATCGTTGAAATATTTAACAATATATATCCGATATTTATCATAAATACCATGTATTTTCGAACCCTGAATTGATATTTTGTAGAGATAACATCTTGATACTGATATGTTTACAGAATGACATATTCATCAGATATGTTACAAAATGTTTCTTTTTGTAATACATGTTACAAAAACATAGAAATTAAATGAGATTTTGTTTTCGTAATTAAATATATGACACAATAAATTTTAAAATTACGAATATAAAGCATTAGTACATAATTATAATCAATCAAATGTTTAGTAAATTTTTCTTGTATAGATAATAAAAATTTTAAGTAAAAAAATATATCAAAATACTTTGCCAACCGTTGAGTAAAATATGTTTTTTTTTTTATGGATGTTCCACTCTTTTAAAGCATATAATACAAAATAGTGATAAAAATGTTCACTAGGGCGAGCTAACCCAACATTTTACTCAACGTTGAATGAAGTATTTATCCTTTTTCATTCACTTTGGAATAAATGTTTAACCATACGGACTAACAACTAGGTAAGATAAATATCACCATTGTCACCAACACGAGGATAAATATATTCAACGAAAATATTGGAGCTCTCCATTCCAAATTTCTATACAATATTTAAAACAGCGAGCCCCTAAACCATTATTCGTTAGTTGGTGATAATGAATGATAAATATTTTTGATAACGGTATGTTTCTATAAAACATTTCAAATGACAACCAAATAAAAATAGTATTGAAACGTTTCATAAAATCATACCGACAGTAATCTGCGTTTGCTGATATTTATCATGATATAATCAGATATTTATTATGATATAGATCATCAATATTTACCACGATATTTATCCAACGTTTATCATAGTATATATCCAAATTGTATCACGAATTTAACGACCCGTAAGGGTTTATAATTATACAAATATTGAATTCTTTTGAACCACTTTTATATGACTGATATTTATCATGATAAATATCAGATATTTATTATATATAACGGGTTTCAACGAACCACATGGGTCCCCTGATATATATCAGATATTTATCATTGAGATATATCAGATATCTATCATTAATATCAAATATTTTCAAACCATAAACGATTACTGATATATATTCGATATTTATTATAAGGGTTCGCTGATATACAGGGTGTCCCGGAAAGTACGACCAAGCGGAACTCCGGAGACAGAGCACCTTTGGGGGTTCCTAAATACCCCAATTTATGTTACGCGATTTTTTGTAGTTTTCAAGTTACAATTTTTTTTCCTATTTTTTGATCATAACTCAAAAACTACAAAAGATCGCGTAACATAAATTGGGGTATTTAGGTACCCCCAAAGCTCTATATCTGGAATTCCGCTTGGTCGTAATTTCTGGGACATAATAATAATTCTGTATATCATGGATAAATATCTGAAAAACTTTGATGTATAAACAAGAAGAACGCAAGTAGACAATGCTGTGGTATATAATGTAACAATATATATATTATTATCGATTAAAGCTTCATACTGGATGATTGTAAGATGGCGACATTGTGTCGTGTTAGAGAATGCAACACTTGCGCTTGCCGCTCGGCTTGTTGTCTGCGTTCATCAGCGGTCTCTCGGCCAACTGGAAGCGTCTCACAACCCTGACGAGTTCGTGGAACGCCTGATCGATGTTCATTCGCATTTTAGCGCTGCATTCGATGTAAGGGATCTTAAGAGTTCTGGCTAGCTGCTGAGCTTCTTCTAATGGAACCTGAAAAATGCAACAAAACCTCGTAATAATTACGCTGATTTGGCCCAAATCCCAGTTAGTATGTGTTTGTATCCCTTGTATTGCTGTATGTAAGGAGTTGTGTATAGTATGGAGATGTATGGAGGTACAACTGCCAGCTCTATTGGTTGTGTGGTGTGTTGGATGTGTTTGTGTAGGTATAATGTTGTCTATAGCTTCAGTTGATGTCCTCTCAGGTGCACATTAGAGCTCATGAAATGTTATCAGCCAGGCAGCTATGGTGATATGTCTGATCTCACAACAGTATTCACTCATTCAGTCTGTCAAGTCCATTGTTTAAATACATTCACACTTTGTGCAACAACAAGCTCCATACCATGCTCCATACATACACAACTCTATTGGATAAGAAATGTTATCAGCCAGGCAGCTATGGTGATATGTCTGATCTCACAACAGTATTCAGTCTGTCAAGTCCATTGTTTAAATACATTCACACTTTGTGCAACAACAAGCTCCATACCATCCTCCATACCTACACAACTCTATTGGATAAGAAATGCTTCCATACATTCTGACTGAAACTGTGTTTGTTTAGCTTCAAACCATGATCTCTTAAATCTAAAATAACACCTTGATCATACCGATCTTTGATGATCTAAATCAGCCTTATTCCCGACCATCAACATTGGGAACTCGTCTCTATCTTTGACTCGGAGAATCTGTCTGTGGAATTTGTACATTTCCTCGAAGCTAGCGTGGTCGGCAACCGAGAATACGAGCAGGAAGCCCTCACCGGACCTCATGTACTGCTCTCTCATCGCACTGAACTCCTCTTGACCGGCTGTGTCCAAAACTGAAATCAAAATAATAAATATATATCTATTTTTCTCATTTTTTTTGAAGCACTAATCCTATTTTTGTGAAAAATGCCAAGTTAACCATAATCTCGGTCTGAGATTAATTGACTAGGTACATATATTACACAGAACTAATCTTAACCTCTTAATCTTATAATTTCCAATGTTTTGGCTAAATTATAATTTTACATCTGAAAAACTGAACGGATAATGGATTCTTCCCGTAAATTTCAGTTACTTTCGGAATTATATTTTGTTCGAGGAATTTCCAAATATTTTAATTCTAGGACAGTCAACTTGTAGTCAATACCATACTTCCATCTATCACTGTCTTCAGTTCCAAGACGATGCTCTCAGTATTGGCTGAGTAAATGCAAAGCAGAATGACGGCATGTAGCCTCCTAATAATGACTCCTTCTCGCCATACCTCATTATACATTTTTTTTTTTTTTTTTTTTTTTTATCTTGTTGATGGGGCGTAGCTTGGGGCTACTTTGGCATCTCGACCCTTGGGATCTTTTATGCCTTCCCCTCCTTATCCCACTGTGGACTTTAGATAGTTTATTGTGCTACCCCTTGAAATGAAGTCGAACTCTTCTGGTTTGGGGTAACCCATGCCCAGTATTGTTTGTCTTCTTCTTGCAAGAGCGTTACAGTCACATAGGAGATGTTCCATTGACTCCACACTGATGCCGCAGAATCTACACGTAGGGTCGTCCACAAGTCCCATATTGAACAGTATCTTGTTGACTCCATAGTGTCCTGTGAGTATACCAATTGTTTTTCGGATATACTCTTTTCCGTACTTCCAGATGTTTTGGGTCTGGTTTACGTTTACGTTTGTGATAAACTTTTTTGAGTGTTTTAGTCCTCTTGTGGAGTTCCACTCCCTTGAAAATCTGTCGTTTGCGTTTTTCTTTATTGCATTTTTGACAGACACGTATGGTATTCTTAGGACTGGTTCAGGTCCTATGAATATCGATTCTGATCCCTTTCTTGCAAGTTCATCAGCTTTTTCGTTGCCCTCTACCCCTATATGCCCAGGAACCCACACAAGCCTGATCCTGTTACCGCGCCCCAGTTTGTTGAGTGCACGCATACAGTCCAGTATGAGTGATGAGTTTACCTTGTATGCACATAATGCGTTGAGGACAGCTTGGCTATCGCTTAAGATATAAACCACTTTGTTTTTGGTGTTGCGGTCCAGTAACTCTTGTGCACAAGATAGAATGGCACATGCTTCTGCCTGGAACACTGTTGCAAAGTGCCCCAGACTTATGCTTATTGAGGAGTTCTTTGAGTTCATTCATAATATTCCCTCCCACAATGTTACAGTCTAAAGCAGTGTTTCCCAACATTTTTTGCGCTATGTCCCAACTATTTTACACAATAAAAAAAAAAACAATAACTCTTGCGATTTCTATAACACAGTGTGCCATTTTTACCACCAAAACCACTGACTATATACAAGAGATTTGGGTGTTTCAGATGACGGAATTACAGTGAACGAAAATAAGGGAACCTGTCTGGTGGCAGTCTCTCAAGTAGGAAGTGCCAGGTTCAAAACCCGGTGCTGACGAGGAATTCCACACTTTGCGATACAGGCTAGTGCAAAGTGTGTAGTTTGTGTACGCAAGCCCATGGCCTTTTTTAAAAAAAAAAACAAAAAAAAAATCGTTATGTTAACATATCTCTGCATCTTGTTCACCAAAAGTGTAAATAAATAAATGAATCTGTAGCTTCCTCACATTATGAGTTGAATCATGCTTATGGACCACAATATAGAAATGTGGTATGGCTATCTTTGTTTGTGTGTGAGAGAGAGTGTGTGAGTATGTATTATGTGTTTGTCCTTTTGTTTTTAGTAATGAAATACTGTCACCATTAATGGGGCAAGGAGTGAACAATACAGAATTGATTAAAGATATATAATGCTATACATACACACCTTGCCTGTAGGTGAATCTTTGTATAAATAAAATAAAATAAATCTTCAAACTGCCCCTTAGGTTGGGAACCACTGGTATAAAGTTAAGTGAGTGATTTATTAGTTTACATAAGAAACTCCCAGACATAAAGAGTCACATGTGTGTGCGTGCGTGTGTGTGTGTGTGTGTGTGCGTGTGTCTGGTGTGACAATGTATATATAAATATATATATAAATAAATAAGATATGTATATGTTGGGATAATTACTGTCAAGTTTAGCTGGGATGTCGTCAATAACACATTGCTTGGTGTAGGAATCTTCAATAGTCGGATCATAGTCAGTTACAAAATAACTCTGAAATACAAAAACAAAACAAACATATTAGTGTCTTAGTTCAAACATTAATGTCTCTACCCCTCACTGTTCCTCTTTATAACATAAGGGGTGTCGGAATTTACTACCTACTTTCATTAAGTTACAACATCCCTTTTACGATGGGAAAGTACTTAAAGTACTAAAATACTTTTCGTACCTATATACAGTAGAGTCTCACCAATCCGGCACTATTAAAAACCAGAAGGTGCCGGATTACTGGATTGTATAGGGGAATTCAAGGTAAATAAAATAAAGCATCACATATGTACACGTGTAGGATAAGGAGATATGTGTTTATTTACTGCGTAATTCAACGTGACAATCATCTTACTTCATCAAAAATATTTAGTCATTAATTGAGAGTAGGGAGCGGTGGGGTACGGTGCCGGATTACTGGACGTGTCAATGTACTGAAGTGCCGGAGTAGCAAGACTCTACTGTATTTAAAATTAAACAACTTCGTATTCTATTTATCGATAGGTTGGGTTGGCCGGTGGAAATTGCCATTAGGCACTAAGTCCCCCTTTTGTCACATTATTTGTTCAATAAAGAATATTTTATTTTTATAGGTACCATCACACCAAATCTTTTGCGGGGTAGACAAAGACTATGAGTAACACATATTTGTAATAGGTACCTAAGATAAATTAGCGAAGTTATAAATGTGTAATAGCGAATGTCTGGGGTTAGCTGGCTGGGATTGCAGCGCTGCAATAAGCTCGCCCTAGTGAACAAATGTTGTGATTTATATTTGTAATGTTAACATATCTCTGTATCATGTTCACCAAAAGTGTAAATAAATAAATAAAAACTCAAAATGTTAACTGACTCTATGTCCACCAAAATTCTTGGGTGGGTCATGATTTAAGAATGTCTGATGGTAGCTACAAATGCAAAAGGAGACAATCATCCCACTGCATCACTTTAAGTACAAGCAGAGAGGACTGAACTCAACAAGTTGATTATTATTACCAAAACAAAACATGATACATAATCAGAACTAGAGTTAAAAACAAACCTATAAAAATTTGTTTTAGGGTTACATATTACTTTTATAAGTATGTAGTTTAGCATATTATAACAATATTACAAGTTTATGGGAGCATTTTAGACCGAGAGTAGGCGTATGTGCAATATATTGTTAATAATATTATTAACTTTGGTTTACTTAGGCGGAGGACCTTGAAAGAATGTGTCAGAACCTATTTTGGGCATCAGTAAACCAAACATCAAAATATCACGTATTTTACCTTTAAACTAAACTCTTCTGGCAAATATCCATCGTAGTAACGTAAAATAATAGTTTGCAGTTAAAAATAACAAGGGTAAAACATATTTACGATGCGTGGGCGTTACTAAAACTATAACCTACAATGTTACAGATGTTCTTTTATTTACCTGAATAAACTGTATTGTTATGGCGGATTTTCCGACTCCTCCGCCTCCGACCACCACAAGTTTGTAAGTCTGCACAAAGTTGTGTCTTTCGTTAGGACGCGACATTCTGTGTTTTTATTTTATCAATTAAAACAAAATTATTACAACTAAACACTTAAACAGAAACAGAAATGACATAAAAGGCAGCAACAGATATCCAAAGATTTCCGACAAATTACTTGTGTGGCCATTATAAAAAATAGAATAGTTTGACAGTTCTTCTAAAGGCGAAGATACACACGAGAGATTTTGGCCTCCCGGATACCAAAATGACAGGTCTCTTGTGTGTAAACACATCGGAGACGCGAGATATCTCTCGATACCGGTCGCCTCCTGAGACGGTCTGCGCACGCAAGTCTCGCGTCGTGTATTTTACATATTTTCGTCTCAGGGGACGCGTCTCCGGTCTTTTGACATGTTCAATTTTAATCTGAGGTCTCTTGGAGATGTTTGCAACTGAATTGGATTGGCGCGCGTGGGCACGTGGTTTTTGTATTGATATATAATTTTAAACATTCCTGCGATTGTGAAAATATTAGTACATTGTTAATAATAAAATTGTTAGTTGATTATAATTATAATATTATTTTTAAATAATGGCGGATTAATAACATATAGTTGCATTTGCATTTGAAATATGAATAGAGTTGTGAGAAATACATTAACATTACGTGTTTTGTTATTCCCTTCATGTCCTACAACATTTATAACAAACTATGTAGTTACCATTTCACCCTTTAATATTCATCGAAGGAACATAAGGAGGAAACAAAATTTCGCTACTCACAACGGTTTCGGGTATGTAGTGCATACCGATACTTGCTTTGGCTTATGTCAATGATGTCATAGGAATGGTGTACATTAAAAGAAGATCTGCATAAAAATAGATAAAAATTGATTAAGTATTCTATTTCATTTACAAACGTAGAAAATTAAATTTACATGTAAGCATGTAAGTAAAGTACCGACCGACATATGTACATTATACTGAATCGATAAATAATTTCAAAGCGGTATATAATTATATTTTTTAATCACAATACTCGTAAATACATGACACTAGAGTATGCACACAAAACCAAACGGCTTTATGGCGCCAAAAATACTAATAGAATGAATGCAGCAACAGACCAAAGTCTCGCGTCTCGAGATAGTCCCGTGTATTTTAGAATTTGATGACAGGAGGCGATTGTCGGCCATTTTTACTAGAGATGCCGTCTCTAGAGACGAAAATCTCCCGTCGTGTATTTCACTGAAGAGGCTGACGCCATTTTGTCAGTGCCTGGAGGCGCGCCTCCTGAGACCCCGTATATCCACACCTTAAAAATAGTCTGATAAAGACTCATTCACATTACAATTCAATTAGAACAAATAAAAGATCATTTTTACCACCAAGTTTTAAAAAATAAAGATCTGAACGTTACATTTTTCAACTACTCGTGGTTTCAAATAACTTGGCCACTGGCTACATAGTAATTCTATAGAAAAAGTGTGATTAGCAAGGTGAAACGAAATGCATATTCTATCCCCTCAAGCGACGTCCCTTGCGGGGTAGGCATAACAAAATCCCAAATTTCCGCTTCTCTTACGTACATTTCATGTTTCACTCAACATCAAAACAAGTAGGTGTTCTACTTTTTCTCAAACCTTTTCTTTCGAACATAATCATTCGTCCTCTTTGCCGAGTCCTAATACAATATGTTCATTATTATTTTTTCCTTGTAAAGAGTACAGTTTCTTAAGTCCCAGATTTAATTTACGTATTATGAATTTTTGTTTGATGGAACTAGTGCTTTACCTAGGACCACTTCTTCTTCTCCACACCATATCCCATTTATTTGGGGTCGGCGGCTCGGATACTCCCTCTCCATTTTAGGACCACAATTTTGCATTATAGCAATACTAAATTTATCTATGGAGAATTTGACACTGACAGATGTTTTCTCAATTTATTGGCGGCTTCTTCGCCCTTATTTAACTTTGTTGTGTTATTAAATTCTTTGGTAATTCTCATTTTCGTTCAATACAATCAATAGAAAGGTCTAAAGTGAGTTCTTATACTTCTATTCGTACATTTTACTGTTAATATTGAGTGCTACTTTCAGTGATTCATGACATTTTGTCTCTTACAGAAATGTTGAAGATCTCAGCTCTGAACGAAGATTCGTCTTCGGAAGAAGACGATAATGAGGGAGAGGAAGAGGTAACGAGAGAGGCATTGGAAGAAATAGCGATGCAGCAGTATGGAAAGACACTGGAATTGCAGAAAAAAGGCCGACACCAGGATGCACTCAACCTTTTAAAAGATCTGCTAGACACAGAACTACTTTACGATGTTAAGAAGGTAGAAGGACAAGAATCTACCACATCACCTTTATTAAAACTCAAATATCTCTGTTATAAAAACATCGCATCAATCTCGGCACAGCTCGGAGATAAAGAAAGTTCGGTCGAAGCGTATTTAGAAGCGTCACGTTTGGATAACACGGACATAACGTTATGGTACAGATTGGGGAAAATTAGTCTAGAATTACGCAAGTACGATTTAGCGTTATTCGCATTCGAACGTGGTATAGAGTGTAATCCAAAACATTGGCCCTGTCTCGATCATCTAGTCACGTTGCTCCTCGGTTTAGGACAATACAACGAATGTATTTCCACGATTTACAACGCGCTTCAGTTAGACGAAGATTACTTGCGTGGACGAGCGTATCGAAAGTATATATTTACAGATTATCCTCACGTACAACAGTATATGTCGATGCTCAATCCGTTGTACAAGTGGACGCCTGAAATGGATGCAGAAATCGAAGGAGACGACTGTACAAAACTTATCAAAGAAGCCACGGATATTAACGAAACGTTTATCCAACAAGTAGCAGAGACGAACGTTTGTAAGCGATTACCGGTTTTGACGTTAAACAAACCGATTGAAAACTTGACGTGGTTGAGTGTTGGCGAATCCATAGTCGATATGCACATGCATATATCGGAGAAACTGCTGAGTCATGCGTGTATCGTTAAAGTCAACCAACCTGAGGAGAAGTTGCTCAATAATGAGACGGTTGTCGAAGCTATGGAAGTTGACGTCTCGATTACAAAACAAAACGGTGAACAAGTAGAAAGCAAACAAAACGGCGTTGAAGTGAAAAATGGCGACAACGGAAACGAATCTGATAAAATGGACGTCGATCAAGACGTCACTCAAATACAGGAAACGAGCAAAATAATTAACGATTCTAAAAAAGCGTCGAGACGACGAGGCAGTTCCGTACGATTCCTGCAACAGTGGGAGTGGTGTAACAAAAGGAAATCATCGAGGAAGAAACCGAATAAGACGGAACAAGAAACTCTTTATCACATCTTGAAGAGATTGCTTCCGAAACATTTGCGAAGCGAAGAAAACGGACAAGAGAGACAAGAGAATAATAAAGTCGGGAAGGAATTCAAGGGCGATGACTCGATGGACACGATGGATTTGTATAAATTGTTCGAAGAGAAAGAGCGAAACGCCGCCGAATCGAATTCACAAGGTGAAAACAAAGATGAGACTGACACTACGTATTTCAATACAGAGAAGGAACAGACTGAAGTACAAGCGTTCGTACAAAAGTACGTAGATTCTACGTGCGATATTATCACAATGGTCGACGATTTCGTTTTGACGCTGTCGAAATTCTGGGATATCCCTTGGCCTGAAGGTTTAGGCGACGTCTACATGGAAGCGAATTGGTGTTCGAGACAACATTCGGACCCACCGCTGGGATATATGAACGAAGAAAACGTATTAAAGAACTTTATCAAAATAAATTTGTTACATTTGGAAGTGGCTATAAATAAATTGTTGTTGGAAGAAGAGGACGGTAACAAGAATGTCGAGATGGAACTGATTGATCTCTTGAGAATGCTGTGTTCGAGATCCGAAGAACTCGGAGACGAAGCCATTACGTTAACCTTAAGATTCCTATGGGTGAAATGTCACAGTTTGTTGTATAAAAATGAAGTGGAATTCGCTTTAGACTGTCTGTATTATATCATCGATAAACTGTTCGATTTAGACGACGAAGGAAACGCGTTTACGTTGAAAGTCGTCAATTTCACAAAATGTCCGACGATTACTAAAAATATTTGTCTCGAATTGATTAAATCTTTGGAAAGAAATAAACTGTTATCGACGGTGCCTGGATTGTTCGACCACGGGAAATACGAAGAAGTTATAAGTATCTTACAAGACTCTTTCAAATACTGTCAATCGTTAGCCAGTAAACAAGATTGGAAGGCGATGTCGTTAGACTGGGCAGTACAGCTCATGACCTTGATAGAATCTTTATGGGCGGCCAATGACACAGAACAGTGTTTTATCTCAGCGACCGTATGTCTTCGGGAAGCTTTGAAACAATACACGTTATGCGAACAAAGTAGCGACGAATTGGAGAAATGGTCGTTGGTTGTCATCAAAACTTTAGTATGCATCGAACATATTTTAAGTAGCGAAGGCAGCGTATTTTTAGATGTCCTCCCAGAGAAGAATACGATTCATATGATTCAAGACGTCATACAAATAATCGTTCATCAGTTGGACGACAATAATACGAACGCCGAAATGCCTTTGAATACCGTCACGTGTTGGATCATACTTCATTATGTGTTTCAAAGAGAGGAAGACTGCAACAGAATGCCGAAGAAAGATATTCCGAGCGAAACGAACGATCCAGAACTTCCAGTGTCCTTTATGGTACTGTTCATGGCCCACGAACAGTTGGGTCGGAAAGGATGGTGCGCCAACAACGACAGCAAACTGTTATTCTTCATTCTGAAAACAGTTATATCTCGATTACGATCTCCAGCTTTGACCGGTGTGGTTGAAATCGTAAGCCAATATTTAGAACAATGTGTATTGTGTTTGTTTGGCCATCCAAAAAAGATAAAACAGCGATATCTCGTGGATCACAACGTAATGCCTGGTAAACTAGATTGGGAGTTTTCTCAATTGATATTTGATTTGTACAGACCCGACGAATTGCCCGAATGGAATTTCCATCGAATGGCTTCTATTACCGGAGAAACCGAACAGTTATTCCAGAACATGCTGTCTCTCGCGCCTCCCGGATTGGATCCTCATTCTCATTATTCGGACGTCATTTCTTTTATCGAAGGCAAGAAAAGTAAATTACATCATTTCAATGTTGAGCTCCCGTACAAGATGCGAGACATTTATTACCTATTAGCCGATTATTATTTTAAGAATAATGAGACAATAAAAGCGTTAAAATATTACGCTTACGACATTATAATCTGCAGAAAAAGGTTTGATTCCTGGGCTGGAATGGCACTCGCTAGGGGCAGCTTGCTAGAAACGAAATTGAACTCTTGCGAATCTTTTCGAAACGAAATGGAATATTTGAATCGTGCCACCGCCGTAGAGTTTTGTTACAAACAAGCGTTAGAGATTGATACGTCACATTCTATGCTGTGGATCGAATATGGAAACTTCGTTTACGGTGTGCATTCGTTCTGTTCGAGAATGTTAAAACAAGCCAGCGAGTCTTTGAGTATGGAGAATTTCGAAGTGCTGGAAAATAGAAAAGAAAGTATGTTGGATACTGCTAGCAAGTGTTTCGTCAAAGCTTTGAAGCAATGGATGGAGGAGTGCGAAGGAGACGATAAAGGTCCACAAGACGAAAGATGGCTGCATTATTACATGTTGGGGAAGATATCTGAAAAGAAAAACGAACAACCACAAAAGTATTTGGACTATTATCAAAAGGCTGCTACATTTTTGCAGGAAAACAATGCAACGTATCCGTCAAAGATTAATTACAGTAATCCGCAAAATCTTTCAGTCGAAGCGTTGGAGATACAATACAGAATACACGCTTCTATTTTGAAATATATCGAACAACACGAGAATAAGGTTATTTGCTCAAAAGATGGCAAGTGTTTCAAGGCGTGTCTGGATAAATGTGCAACAGGACCGTTCTCCAGAAAGAAAGCTGTGAAAGAGGTGCCGGAAAATAAGGAACAGAATGATAACAACGAGAAAGTAAGCGATGTGAACGGTGCGGATAGCAATGCAAATCAAGATGCCGGCATAAAAAGATCTAATTCTGAATTAACGGAAGAGGCGGGAGTTAGCGAACCTAAGAAAGTTAAGATTGAAGAAGAAAAGCCGAAAGAAAATACTGACGGTGACAATAAAGAAAAGAAGATGGATCCTGTTGTGTTGGACAAACCTGAAGCTGAGACTGAAGTGCAGGCAAATGAAGAACCTACAAAACCTATTGAAGAACCAAGTACAAAAGTTGATGAGGTTAAAATGGATACAACTAGTGATAAAGATGTTCAAATACCTGTGACCGAACCACCTAGTGAAGTTCCGAAAGAGCCTGTCAAAGAAAATGTTGAGGAAACGAGTGTAGCGAAAAAAGAAGACGTTGTTTCGACGCAAACAGATCAAGCTAAAGTTGCAAAAGAGGCGGAGAACACATCTAATACAGGAACATCTAAAGATAACAGTACGAGTGAATCCAGTTCGGATTCAAGTTCTTCCGATTCAACAAGTTCTTCGAGTAGTTCGTCATCCAGCGACAGTAATGGGAAACGTGCGACCCCAACAGAAATGACTCAAGAAGAAATTAGTCAAGTAATTTCGACGTGTCTAAACAGCTTAGAAGATTGTGTTAGTAGATTCCCTTTGCATTACAAGGCGTTATATAGACTGACGCATTTCCATTTTTATTACAAAAAAGAGAAGAATATTCAGAGATGTAAAGAAATTATGTTGGGGAATTTTGTGACGAATACTGGAGCGAAGTTGCAAGGACTTTTCTGCGAACGAAAGAATAGCAACTTCTTCAATTCCATTTGGAGAATACCGTCGAACGATGTGGATCGGCCGGGCAGTTTTGCGACACACATGAGTCGATGTATTTTGATTACTATGGAAATTCTTAAAGAATTAGACGATCATCAAACGCTTCTAGATCTTTCGTTACATTTACAAAAGTCTCCCGAAGCCGATAAGAAGTATCTGCGAGAATCCGAACGTATCGAACTGTTCCAGCAAGCATTGTCCCTGTGCACTCGCTCCATCAAAGGACAGTTGAACAAATTTAACAAAGTAGATGATTTATCGAGTACGACTCCCGAGAAACAACAAGTTTCAAACTTCATGTTAGACTTGTACGCAATTTATCGAAAGATTGAAAAGAATCTCCCGACAAAGATTCAAATGTTTTCGGGACTTTTGATCGATTGCTATAAAATTTATTCTGGCAAATTGGATTCTGAGAATTTATTGCCGAAGTGCATTAAGAAATGTCAGAGTATATTAGTTGCAAAGAGGCAACAAGCACAGCTAGCTGCTCAGCCGCCACCACCGCCACCTGTGTCCAAAGTAGAGACTCCTACGACTACAGCGCCTCCGATTACTTCGCAACCTTCTTCCATCGCAACATCAGTAGCTCCAACGCTTCCTCCACCTCCTAAGAAATCTAAACCTTCAGTATCGATCATTCCTGCGACGAGCTTTTTACCACACGTTGATTCTCCCATGCCGTATCCTAAAGTCCCGAATCCATACTTACCGTATTTGCCAATGATGGAGAGAAATTTACTGTCGGCTTTGAGCAGCTACGATCAGACCGCGGCAGCTCTATATCTATCAAATATGAGCTACAGCGGTTTGTCGCCAGCCTTTCAGCAAGATTTGTTTCGTCAGATTATTTCGTCGACTCTTGATACTTCGTACAGTATGCAAACTGCTAAGCCGAAGTATAATCAGAGCTCGTCAAACTCCAAGCCAAAAACTAGCAGTGCTTCTACGTCTAAACCTGTACCTAATGTGACCAAAGTTGCTACAAGTCAAGCGCAAACGAGTAAACAAAATGTTCCGAAGAGTACGACACCTAATATTAAGAGTTCTTCGAGTTCGAGTTATGTTTCGACTTCACAGAAACCTCATTCCGCTGATGTGCCAAAGACAGGACATGCTCAAATGCCTCATTCAGGATCTGCACAAAGCGTTCATACGAATATAGGCAGTAATGTGCAACAATCGCACCAACCGTCAACAAGTGCAAACAGTAATGTTAAGCCAGCGTATCAGTCGTCAGTGAATTCAGGAAGCAACGTCAAACAATCTCATCAATCTTCGTCAGATAGAAGTAACAGTGGTAGCAAATCAGTCCACCAATCGTCACCAGTTACAAGCGGTAATGATAAACCAGCTCACCAATCATCGTCAACGTCAAGCAATGTTAAACCATCGTCATCAAGCCCAAGTATTAGTGTTAAACCAGCTCATCAGTTGTTATCTAACGCAGCAAACAGTGCTAAACCAACTCAACAGTCATCATCAAGTACAAGTATTAGTGCTAAACCAGCTCATCAATCATTGTCAAGTACGAGTAGCAGTGCTAAACCAACTCATCAATCATCTTCTAATACGAGTAGTAGTGTTAAACAGCCGTCATCAAGCCCAAGTATTAGCGTTAAATCAGCTCATCAGCTGACATCCAGCCCAGGGATTGGTGCAAAATCTGCTTACCAGTCGTCAAGTACAAGCAGCAGTGCTAAACCAGCTCATCAGTCGTCATCAAATATGAGTAGCAGTGTTAAACCGTCATCGTCGAGCCCAAGTATTAGCGTTAAATCAGCTCATCAGCTGTCATCTAGCCCAGGAATTAGTAGTAAATCTGTCCATCAATCATCAAGCGGCAGTGCTAAACCAACACACCAGTCATCATCAAAAACTCATCAATCGTCAAGCAGCAGTGCTAAGCCTGCTCATCAGTCATCATCTAGTACAAGCAATAGTGCTAAACCTACTCATCAGTCGTCATCTAGTACAAGTAACAGTGCTAAACCTACTCATCAATTGTCATCAAGCACAAGCGGTAGTGCTAAAAGTCATCAGTCTTCTTCAAATAGAAATAGCAGTGCTAAAACTTCACATCACCAGTCATTTTCTTCGAGTAATACGAGCGTACATTCAATGTCACCAGGACCGCCGCACCAGCAAGTCAGTCCTGGAAAGACATTGCAAGAGAAATTGGCCGAAAGACAGAAGCAAAATCCAAGCGTTTCGAAATCGAGTAGCGATCATTCGTCAGGCAGAACTACGAGCATGCAACAAGCTGCCTTGGCTAAGTTACCGTCATCTCTGTCGATTACGAAAACCGGATCTTCTTCTAAACCTTCGTCGACTCCACATTCGACTCATCGTTCGTCCGATTCAAAGAAAGATAATCGTAACGTTTCGCAACAATCTGGCGGTCATAATGAGAAGTTGGCTCAGCCTAGAAAGGTGATAGACTCGTCTGAAATAATCGTTTTGGATGACGATGACTAAATTCTGTATTAGATTTAAGTTATTTGTAGAGTTAGGAACCTACGTACTATTAGTCTGTCAAAAAAGAGATGGTTTTTGATGAGGGCGCCACATGTAGTTTTTTGGCAACCGCAGTGTTAACGCTTTTAGAATTTTTGGAGAAATGTCATCGTTGCCAGCATGCAAAATTGTAGTTCCAAATTAACTAATTAATTCGTGGTGGACAGTAGTCTGGTTGGTAACAGAACGGAAAATCCTCAGATCCTGTAAATTTCAGGGGTACTTTTGGAATATTTTTTTATTCACGTTATTTCCAAATATTGTAATTCTAAAACAGCCAATCTGTAGTCCATACTTTCATCTATCTATTATGTCTTCAGTTTCAAGACGATTATCTCATTATTGGCTGAGAACGATTCAGGAGCGCCGAAGCCCAATGACAGCATATAGGACCTTAATGTATCTCTATTAGCTTTGTAAATGATTGACTGGTAGGTTATAGAATTTAAATTGTGATAATTATAGACTTTTTTTTGATAAATAAATGTTCAAATATTTTTCAGTCTTTTTATTTTTTTAAATACTAGCCCTACCTACCTGTGAAAATTCACGTGATAAATAATTGTACAACAGAAAATGTTATCTAGAAATCAAACAGCGTATAATCAATTAATGAATTTATTACAAAAAGAAATAAAAATTATACATTAAAATTTATGGTATGTTAGCGTAACGAAATATACATTCAATGAGTCATATACTAGTATCAAAAACAGCAATCTGATCTCGGGCTGATTCGGAGTAAATTTAACTACCATTTTACCAAATTGCTGTTGTTGACTCTCATATATTGCAGATTGGTGTATTGCACTGAAACCAAGTGACTTGTTATATGAAATATTTATATGGGTTATGGCTGCTTTTGTTGCCATGTTAATATCTTACAATGTGTAGTTTTACAATAGGAACATTTCTAGTAGAGACCGACCGAAGGTTCGGTTTCGGTTTCGGTTTCGGCCAGTTTCGGCCAATATTTCCGGTTTCGGCCCTAGTTTCGGTTTCGGCCAAAAAACGGCCGAACCTTCGGCCAAACCGAAACTAGCATCCGTATTACGTCGGGCGCTGTCGGGAATCTTCGGAACAGGTTCACACTGTGAGTTATGTATTCTGTACGCTAGAGTCCTTTTTTATTTCACAAAAGTGAACTAGACTAAATTTATATCACTACTTTCCGCCTTTTGGCACACAAGATTGTATTATTTTTTTGTAATCATTGTAATCATTTTGGTCAATAAAGATTTATTTATTTATTTATTTACTTAGATTTTCAAAAAAAAAAATTGCTACTTCTTGGTGAATTTTTAGGGAAAATACTATTAGGTATTGTATTCTATATATTCCGTTACTTAATCTCCCGAAAAAAAAAAGCATTTTTATACCCCTTCCTAGTTTTACCGATGCCCATGCAGCCCATGAATACATAACTGAGAAGGCTGATGCATGGGCGTCATCTGACGGGGGTAGGGGGGCAGCTCCCCCCTTTTAGATCGGAATTGATATATATTTTTTCATACTAAATGATAAAACCTCACAAAAATCACATTATTACCACACTTTTTTTCATCATATCATAAATTTTCATGAATATCCATCAAAATACAATTATTTTATATAAAAAAATTGCCTGCCGCGCTTTTTAGGTAGATTTCCATAAGGAACTCTACCTATTCGTTTCTCCCGTGATGTCGCAGAATTGAAAAATTTCTACTCAGTATCACTAATTAGGACCAGGAGAACCCGAATCCGACTTTGGTTTAAAAGTTTATATATATAAGCCATATATATGTCCCTTTTCTTGTGCGCACGTTTGCGGCCAACCTATGCGTCGCAGAAACGTGAAACTTGGGTGGTAGATTTTTGGTAAGGGGTAGATGAAATGATAGGAGATTGGGTGAAATCCATTAAGAGGAAGGTTCACTTTTTAAGGCTTTAAATTAAAAAACAATCATTCTGAGGGGATCCAATGATTTTGAGGGTCTGTGTCTGGTATCGCATGAAAGGGCATTAAATAAGGAATACAGATCAAAAGTTAGATTTTGTCTAGCTCAATTCCTCGGACTACACTGATCGATCGAAAGATCTAGTTAAGTAGTTACCGCATAGGTACTAGCGTGTTTGTTGTCTTAGAAAAGTGCTTCACGATACGAGTAGAACTCACATCTTTTTTCAAATTTCTAGTGCTTAGGTACCGGTACCAATCCATATTATGTGTGGAATGAAAATAATTTGATTATTGGATTAGGTACTTCCTTTGATTATTGAAGTACTTAATCAAATATTTTTTCGTCATACGGTACTTCGATAATCAAAGAATAAACTACATCCATACTACTTCATCACTTCGCTGATTTATTTGCTGATAATATTGTGATTGTTTTAATTGTACAGATGTACTCTTAAAATTAATAAATCACTTGAAATCTACCTATGCCTGTGGCGTGCCAATGGAATTTTTTTTGTTACTTTTTTATAAAATATATTTCTCATACATATTGTTGTGCAAAGTATTAAACACATCTCCAAATAAACCAAATCACATCACGACCTTCTTCACTATGTATCACAAAAAAAATTACGCCTGCGGCGCCGTTTAGGTACGCTTTCTCCATGCTATGTCGAATTTTTCCTTTCTTTTGTGCTTAGATTGAGTTCCAAAAATGAAGTGATTTCCTAATACATCTCTTAGGGAAACACTAGATTATCAGGGTACCTACCTATAATGTTTTTTTTCAATTATAACTGAAATTCCTAAGTTTCGGTTTCGGTTTCGGCCGAAACTAGAACGGGAGCCGAATATTCGGTTACGGTTTCGGTTTCGGCTAAAAATCCAGTTTCGGTCGGACACTAATTTCTAGGTTGCTGTTTGCGATACTATACAACTCATACAATCCTTCTAGTATGTCCTAAAATCGGGGAGACATGCGCGCGAGGAGATCTGATAAATGCAAGTGACAGGGCCGTACATGTGGCCAACTATTGGAGGTTCCTGATTTGAGGCATCCGGACACGGAAAGTAAGTAAGTAGTAGGTATATAATCATGAACACATTTGTACACCCCAATAAGGTATTTAGACTTTTATTGTTATGAAAAATGCAAGAAAATAATAAATTGTATTCATTAATCAATGAATGGAATAAATTCAAAATGAAACAATACAAATTTAGTATGTGAAACAACGAAATTCCACCATGAACCACCTCCAGTCAAAACTCTCAAAATAAATAATAAATGTATACATTTACTGCTTTAAATTCATCAATAATCCACATATTAAGGTGCGCTTACACGAGCAATAATTGCAGCAACTGGTACAAATCATATTGATTAACATTATTTCGCAATTATTTCATCGATCATCAATCACGATATCGGCGACACGAATTGCTGAATATCCAATCGGTTTGCTCATTTTAGTCCATTCTCTTTCGCATTTGCACGCTATATCGTTGTCCCGCTTTAAATAATATCAAAATAATTGCTATATATTGCAAATATTGTTAATCAATACGATATGTAAAAGTTGCTGCAATTATTGCTCAAAAATCGCTCGTGTAAGAGCACCTTTCAAGATTTCTTTAACGAATCTACAGCAGTGAATGCATACAAATCAGTGAGTGCACGCATTCATTGAATGAACGCTTTCACTGCAACATATCCAATAACTAACATCAATTGATTGCAATGTTTTAAGGATTAGTTAGATTAATATTACAATATTAAATAGTATAATATGACATAGTAGTTAATAATTCAATACAATAAACTTAATTATAAAGTACTCTATATTTATAATAAGACATCAGGGCTTCACTCAGATTCCAGTTGATTCCGAGGGTAACAAAATAAGATATAAATAATATCGGGAGTGGAATTAACAGCCATCGAGTGTTTTGGAGATTTGGCAAACCTGAAAGACATACAAAAATAAATTAGGTACATTCTCATAATGGTGAGTGAACATGCGAAAAAATGCATCGCGAAAATTAAGATGACTCAGCTAATACTAAAGATATCACCCAAAGACTTAAAACATGGATAAATGAGAATATGTTTTAGTGACTCTAGTGGTTAGAAATTCTATTTTTCTCTCAAAAAACAATAATTCTAAAGTACCTCTGAAATTTACAGAAAATTATTGAAGGGACACTGTACCAGAAAAAAATGGATCTCTAAGCCTACCCCACAACAGACACAGAGTGAGGAAATAGATACATAGATCATTTAAGTATACTAGTATATCATTTGTTATACTTACAGCTGTATCCTAAGAATGTAATGTAGACATAATAACAAAATGATGTGAGCCAGAAGAAGTTGCCCAGAGTGATTGATATGTAGCCACCATTATTCAGAAAATCTGAAATCAATAAAAATACTTAGAAATATCATGGATTTTCAAGCATGCAGTAAGTCGGTATAGATGTTATGTGAGTAGACGACAGATGATAATCATTTGCGGAAGGCACACACATTGCGTAAACTCTATAGTAGAATACAATATCAATCGAAGCTAGTATATCTGGTTCAGCTCGTGAATTCTGGATTCTGTGGAGCACAGAGACAGACTGTGAGCCATATCGTACCCAAATGTGCTCTCGTTGTATATGGGAGTGAAACATCTGACTTCATGTGTCTAAATTAAGCGGCGACAACACACCTAAGGACACTCGATTTTGAACTCTGACAAACAGTTTTCATTGTGCAATATACATGTAGTGTCTGTCTGATTATTATGTATTGTTAATATATTGATGTGATATACTTTGTATGACTATATGATAAATAAGCTCGTAAATATTGGGGTCGCAAGGTCAAATCTTTGTGTGAACGACTTGTGCATTGTAGAATGTATTTTCAACAAACTGGGATTCAAACCCGATCATTGACATAAAGGTATAAGATGTTTGCAAAACTTCCTTAAGACGTGTCCCATGTTTTTCTGGAATAAGGTTTGCCGTCATTCACACAAAACGAACGTCGTGTGTTTTTACACACACACGGCATTTAATGGTCACCCCATTATTGCAATTTACCGTAATGGTACAGTAGTAACATTTGAATTTTACTTACGATGAAAGAAGAACAACTGGAAACAATGAAGAATGGTTAGTGGTGGAAAGAAGGCGTTGAGATGGACGTCGAAAGCATAGCCCCACTCGACATCATTACTATGAGTATCTTTCCGGAAATATTTATTGCTTACGAACCTGAGAAGAACAATTAAAAGAATAAAACATATTGTTTTCATAACCGATTAAGATTAATCTATCCATCTACCTATCCCCTCACGCCGCGTCCCTTACGGGGTAGGCAGAGGACAGATCACCAGGCTTTCATATCCTTACACACATTTCGGGCTTCCGTCACATTCATGCAATTCCTCATACGATTCCTTTTACTCAGAACACGTCCATCCTTGAGAATCTGGTCTCCATGGTCAACCCATGTGGTTCTTCGATGTCCGCGCTTCCTTACACCCCTTCGCTCACCCTAATATATATTTTTAGACATCCTGTCGTCCTTCGTTCCCTCTACATGTCCAAAACATCTTAGTTTATTTACTCTCATTCTAGTCACAACACCCGTCTTGCAATAACTCATTTCTCTAATAATTGCATTCCTTATCTCATCTCTTAGTGTTTTTCCACACATTCTTCTTAACGACCACACTTCCACTGCATTCAACCCTGATTCGTCCTTTTTCAGCCACGATGGAACAAATAGTTTGCAAAGCACTTACCAAAATAATGTAGCCACGATTATACCGGCCCCAATGAAATCAACAAATATTACATAAATCAGGAACAGAAAGAATTGGTTGATTGATAAACTTAGAACAGTCGCAAAACCAACAGATGAAACTGAAAAATAAAGGAAATAATTACGATAGTATAATGTAAAGTGCAAGATATTTAGATACATTGAGTAAATTACATAGTATTAGGTGTTATCAGCCAGGCAGCTATGGTGATATGTCTGATCTCACAACAGTATTCAGTCTGTCAAGTCCATTGTTTAAATACATTCACACTTTGTGCAACAACAAGCTCCATACCATCCTCCATACATACACAACTCTATTGGATAAGAAATGCTTCCATACACTCTGATTGAAACTGTGTTTGTTTAGCTTCAAACTGTGACCTCTTAAATTAGTATATTTTTAATAAGCTTAAAGCCATTGAAATGTCTAGTAAATACTTACTGCATAACCAAATGCTTAGAAGAACTAGAAATGCTGGATCATCTCTGGCAAACTGATGTTTAGTTTGTTTTCTATATTGGAAATTCCTATACACCTTCTGTGGGGCGACAAATAAATACAGCATCTGCCACAGCCCGTACTCAAAGTCCATCTGCTTGAATTTGAATATCCTACGGAGGTACTTGTATCTCTTGTGGGCCGCAGTGGGACAACTGGGCTGGTAGTTGGCTGGGGCGGGTAGGGGGGAGGTGCTGCGAATCACACTGGGGGGAGGGGATGTGGAGTACTTCATGTTGGGGCCCTGAAAATTACTACTTAATATTAATTTACAGAGAAAACATATCACTAGACCCATATCCTTTCACATATAATTATTGCATACGTACGTTGTACATTTTCTTTCATATCTTCGTTGTTAGTTCTTCAAGTTTCCTTACTGCGTGTAGAGTGGTTGAATAACCGAGCTTTCGGCAGCAATACTACTGCCATCTTCAGGATGACCGGTTATTCAATCACTCTACACGCAGTACAGAAACCCAAAGAACCAACAACTAAGATATGGATCATCACACTGTGAAAGCCTACAAGATTATTCTCTTTCATGTTTGTGCAATATCGTTGTCTGCCTTTAAATATTGCCGAAATAATTGCTATATATTGCGAAATAATGTAATCAATACGATTTGTACGAGTTTCCGCAATTATTGCTCCTATAGAGATTGTTTTTATCATAGTAAATGGCAGCTCATTGTTGAATTTGTAAAGTAGGTATGTAGGCACATCTTGAATACAGATACTATTGAATAAAATTAGGCTCTGACAACCCATTCTACATGAAAGTTTACAAAAATAACGCATAAATTCATTTAAATATACACAATAGACAATTCTCGCTCCGAAAAGCGTGAAATCCAAAATATGAGACATTTTTTTACTTACTTTCAAACACAAGAAATTCAATATATTAGTTTCTAAAATATCTTTAACATTGCTAATTATAATGTGGAATATATTTTGATAATAATCCTTATAAAAAGAAGGCAATAATAATACTTTTTTGTGAAATTTGCAGCGTCAAAACAATCGGCAAATAACTGAGCAAAAGCAAATAACCGCAAAAGTGACAACTAGATAAATTTTGACATTTCAGTAAAATGTTGCCATGTGATCTGACGTATGAAGTTTACTCAGGGTATACAAGTAACAAAATGTTTAGTAGGTACAAGATTTTATTATCTTGGCTTTGGCATTGATTGACATAAAGTTAGGAAACGATTAACTACCTATAACGTAATAGAAATCGAACATTGAATTACTTTACCCGACAGGCATACGATAAAAATTTAACGTAGGTATGTGAATGCTAAAGGCAGGTTCCTTTATTTCTATCATCTGGAAGCAATAGAGCTCACGATTTAAGTGTTTTGTGGCAAAAATGGCAAATCGTATCATAAATACACTCAAGAATTATTTCTTACACGAGCTGGTGAAAAATAGAGCACCTACACTAGTCCTTAACCTACACCTACCTATCTGAGAAATAATATATAGATCTATAGAAATTTACTCTACCAAAGACAAAAGAAAATCATACTTTATCTATAGTTTCGTTGACGTTGACATCTGTGATTGTTCAAAAACAGACGGCTGATGGGGAGTTTGTTTAAGTTTAAGAATAATTTATAAGGTAATTCTGTAAATAATATAATGGAAGAAGCTAGTGTACATAATGAAGGAGAAGAATATATAGTGCCTGATATTATAACTGATGAAGACACAAAGGACTCTCTAATGAATATTACTGTGAAACAAGAACCTATTGAGGAGGAGAGTGATGCTGGACCTGCTATTAGTTATGGAGACATTGATATTAAATATGAACCTGATATTAAAGAAGAGTGTGAGAGAGCTAGTAGAGAAAACAATGTAAGTTCTGCGGCCAACTCTTTAATGAAAGTTAGTGTGAAACAAGAACCTACTGAGGAGGAAAATAATGCTGGACCTGCTACTAGTTATATAGAAATTGATATACCTGCTATTAAAGAAGCAAATGATATAAGTTCAGCGGCCAGTTCATCTTCCGAATGCGATAGGAGGATTGTACTTTCCAAAAAGATTAAAAATAGTGAGAATAAAATAAAGAAGCGTAAACGAGTATATGGTTGTGATGTTTGTAAGAAAACTTTCGGTTATGCGTCGCTATTAAACATTCATAAACGAATTCACACTGGTGAAAAATCTTTTGAGTGTAATATTTGCATGAAGAAATTCACGTATGGTTCAGGTTTAAACAGACATAAACTAATTCATAGTGGCGAAAAACCTTTTGAGTGTAATATTTGCATGAAGAAATTCACGCATAGTTCAGGTTTACAGTCTCATGAACGAACTCACACCGGTGAAAAGCCTTTTGAATGTAAAATTTGCATGAAGACATTCAGGCTTAGATCAACATTAAACGTTCATAAACGAATTCACGTTAAAGACAAACCTTTTGAGTGTAATATTTGTAAGAAGGCATTCGCGATAGAATCAGATTTAAGCCGACATGGACGAGTTCATACTGGTGAAAGACCTTTTGAGTGTGATATTTGCATGAAGACATTTAGGTATGGAACAGATTTAAGCGTTCATAAACGAATTCACTCTGGAAAGAAGCCTTTTCAGTGTAATATTTGCATGAAGGCATTTCGGAAGGGAAATTGTTTAAACAGACATAAACTAATTCATACTGGCGAAAAACCCTTTGAGTGTAATATTTGCATGAAGGCATTCAAGCAAATAGGAGATTTAAACCGACATAAACGAACTCACACTGGAGAGAAACCTTTTGAGTGTAATATTTGCATGAAGACATTCACTGAAGCGACCACTGTGAAGCAACATATGCGCATACACACCGGTGAGAAACCCTTTGATTGTGATATTTGCATGAAGACCTTTAGGAGGGTACACGATTTAAACAAACATAAACTAATCCATACTCGTGAAAAACGTTTCGAGTGTAATATTTGCTCGGAGACATTCACTTGGGCAAATCATTTAAGCAAACATAAACGGAATCACGCAAAACGCTTTAATTGTAATATTTGCATGAAGATATTCAAGAAGAAATCATATTTAAACAAACATAAACGGATTCATACCGATGAAAATCCTATTGAGTGTTATACAGAAGATGTTCAGTAGTATGAGTTTATCAAATTTAAACACATTTAATAAAATTAATACAATTCACTGTGACTGTGAGGCGGCAGTCTCTCAAGCGGGAGGAGCCAGGATCGAACCCCTGCGCTGGCGATGTATTCCACACTTTGCGATACAGGCTTTTAGCCTAGTGTAAAGTGTGTAGGAAAGTATTTGGGTTTGTGTATCCAAGCCCAGAAAAATACAAGACGTACAGTGGTAGAAATTGTCTATTTATCTGTAGTCAGTGGTGGACTGGCTCCAAAAATTCAGGATGCCATGTAGTAGAGCCGCCCCCCCCCCCCTCTGTATAATTATCTCGTGATATTTTTATACATACTACAATAACTGACGCAATTAGCGCCGCGGGCGGACAATAAAATAACGGAACAATTGCAAGTTTATGAATTTTCACAATAATTTTGGTAATTTGTGATAGTAATGTGATTAATGTGAGATTTGATTTGATCATATATTATAAACAGCGCCGCAGGCGAATATTTTTAATTGTAATGTTCTAAATAAATAAAATAATCAGTGGCGTAACTAGCATAAGTGCCGCCCGGGGCGGACTCTGAAAATGCCGCCCCACCCGACCCCTTAAGTAACTATACAAGTATATACCTACATTGCATACCTATTGGTGTCTGCAGTTTTCAAGCTAGACGAGAGCAACTAAAATTTCAATATAGATGTGGCACAATAAAGCACATAAATAGCGCCGCAGGCGAAATTTTTTACATAAAACTAAATGCAAATGAAGGTCACGTTGTAGTTTTGTTTACTTTCTTTAAATAAAAATAAATAATTAAATACTTTATTTCATAAACAGACATAATAAATACATTCACAATTTTGCCACCTAACTAGGCAAAGCCCGTACTAAGGTGGCATTAAAATAAGTACACATCAAAAAAAAGATATAAAAAATATTATAAAATGAGCACCGCAGGCGAAATTTTTTGGACAAATGGTGAAATGATGAACCTGGTTATCTTTTTGTAGTAGGTAACACATGTGGTTACAGGTATTGTATAGGGGAAGCGACCATACAAGAAGTAACGAAATTTTAGCCTTGAGATATCGAAAATCTATCTTATTTGAGCACCTATAAATAATATGTACCTTAAACGCTAACATGATTAATTAGCGCCGCAGGCAAATTTTTTTATGAAAATTATAGTCATTTAATAGATTTTCATAATAATTTTAGAAAATTCAGAGATTTTTTTTAATTTGTGTGTTTTATCACGATGTTTTTTTACATGTTGTGCCATTTTGCCGCCCCTTGAAATGCGCCGCCCGGGGCGGACCGCCCCCCCCGCCCCACCCTAGTTACGCCACTGAAAATAATCAATGTGTGTATACATAAATGTTATTGTGGAATGGATTACTTCTGCTCTTGTAGTAGGTATTTTCTTAGAAATTTGTCTGTACATATCTGTTCTATGTACATATGTATTATTTGACTAAATAAGTAAATAAATAAAATGCAAATAAAATATATTGTTTTCGAAATTATTTAAAAAGAAATCCAGACTACCCCACAACATTTGATCGAGGGACTGTTGTGTCCGAATCCGCACCGAATTACTGAGTAATCTCTTTTCCAAAGGATGATATTTTTAGTATTAGAAGAGTTATCTTACTTTTAGCGACGTAATTTTCAGTCACATAATCTACCTAAATCTACCTACTACGTCATCATATCGGTACTTATAAATACCAACAATAATTGCCTTTCTTTCCAAGTGATTTATGAGAGAGATAGGTATATGGCCATGGGCGTCGCCAGCCTCGGAGCTAGGAGGGAGAGCAACAAAAATTATAAAAGTTGATATAACATAAAAACGCGTAACTGGAAGAAATCGCAGTTCTGCGATAAGTTCGCCCTAGTGAACAACGTTTTATAATCTGTACTATGTCCATTTTGTATATTTATATGTGTTTGTTGTTTACTTTAAGTTTAAATAAATAAAAACAAATAAATAAATAGCGCCGCAGGCGAATTTTTTTTGTGAGACATAGTGAAGGAGGTCGTGATGCGGTTTGTTTATTTGAAAATGTGTAGAATACTTCGCACAATAATGTGTATGAAAGATGTTTTGTACAAAAAAGTCATAAAAAATAGCGCCTCAGGCGATTTTTTTTTGAGAAACTAAGATTTTTATGCAAATATTAGAAAATTTATGATATGATGAAAAAATGTGGTAAGTATAGTAATGTGATTTTTTGTGAAATTTTATCATTAAGTATGAAAAAATATATACCTATTCCAATCTCTAGGGGGGAAGCAGGGGGGTTAGTTGCCCCTTGGTGACGCCCATGTATATGGCGTACCAACTTATTTTACTTATGCACTGCGCGTAATACAAAGAACATTCTACGTGGTGACGACGGTTCACTTTTACCTTCATTTGTGTTGAGTATTATGTAAATTAAATAAAAGTGACATTATACTTTTGTAATACAATAATTAAGTAAGTACTATACTTACTTATGTTACAAAACATCAAAAAACCCAGCGAATGTGAAGGAGATCCGGTTAAAATTATATACAAACATTCCACGCCATCATGGACCATTCAAATTCAAAGAAGAGTTGTATTGAAACTAGAAGACCCCAGCACCATTAGCACTAAGTTACTATTTGAGTATTATCGTCGTGGATACTGCAATAGGGTGTATGTCATTTTATTGCAATTTTACAGGAGGAACAAAAAACATTTTTATTTTTCATACTTTTAGTACTACATCAAATTTGTGAATTGAAATGTTATGATTGGCCTGATTGGCGGAGAGACTTAAGACAAATTGCAGTGTGTAGCCGCGGCTGTTTTGATTGCATTCATTCAATAAAACCAATACCGTTTTTTTTTTGGCATACGTCCTATTCAGTATCCACGACGATTTGTTGATCAGAGAGTTCTTCTTCTACAGTTTCAATTCTGCGGATTGGTTTGCAGCAAATTCTTATATCTTGATCTCCATTCTACTCTGTCTTATGCAGCTCTCTTCAGCTCGACATATGTGGCGCAGTTCATGTCCTCGTACATCTGGTCCAGGTACTGCCGTCGGGGACGCCCCCTGTGGTTTGTTCCCTCAATCATTCCTTGGTTCTGGGAGAGTTGAGTGAATGTAAAACGGATGTTGTGACTAGAATGAAAGTTACTTACTTAAGTTGAAATGGTTGGACATGTAGAGAGGATGAATGATGAAAGGATAACGAAGAAAATATACCTGGGAGAAAGAAGAGGTGTAAGAAAGCGCGACCGTCCCAGAACCATATGGCCTGACCATGAAGACCAGATTCTCAAAAACGGCCGTGTTAATGAGTAAAAGGAATCGTAGAGTGCGTATTTATTTATTTATCTATGGTACAAATACAGTCACGAAACAGGAATATGTATTGACAAACCTGACCAATTACATTTGTACACAAATAACAACACACAAACACATTAACGTTGTGCACGTCGTGCACGTTGTACACAGTTGTGTATGTAAAATTAATTGCAAGAATGTGACGGAAGCAAGAAGTGTGTCAGTAAGCTAAAGCTTGTAGAATATATCGTCAGCATCGCAATTCAAATCTGGAATCTTTTGAATAGAAGTTCGCTCTCCAACCAACCGAGCTAACCATGTATTTTCTTCTCCAGTTTCAGTTCTGCGGATTGGTTTGCAGAAAATTCTTACATTTTGATCATGTATGTGTGACCAAAATAAAAAATATGAGCAATTTATATGTCTCTGGCCACGGCCAGAGACATATAAAGAAGCCTCCAGACTCAACTTATCCACGATTTCATTCAGTAGGGAGGGCTTGTGTATTATAATAATGATTTTATTACGTTTTGTGTGCTGCGACAGTCGCATAGATCACAAGAGATAAAATGTAGAGAGAAAGCAGATCATTGCGTGGAGGATTTGTCACCATCGCTGTTTGGTAAAACACAAAGAGTAGGAAATAGTTAGCCTGATTCATAAAACAAACATACTGTCTCTATTCTCTAGAGGATTATGTATACAGATTACAGAGATGTAGAATATTGCTGCCTTAGAAAACGCTGTTTACGAATGCAATAGGGACTCAACTATAACGTCACTGACATTTCCCGCGGCGTTTAGGTTCAAAATCGCATTATAAAATTCTAAAAATAGTGTTTTTTTTTTAACTTCTTGGGGTTAATTTCGCTTCACTCAAAAGAACTTGAACGGCCGTACCCTAGAATGCATATGTATTATCAAAAACAATCTCTGCGACTTTCGGAAACCGAGTTGCTGTCTCACGGAAAAATGATCAGAGACGTTTTTCACATTTTTTTGAGAAATCTATGTGAAATCTATCACTTATGTACAAGATATAAAAAATCGTGTACAAAAAGTGTACATAAGTGATGCTATTAAACCAGCCGACAATCAGTCATATGCCTGATGGAAAGTCCATCCTTTGCTATATATCTGTTGAGATAACCTCTTGATTATGCGGTATTTTATTATTATTCAATGAAAGTCTTATTTAATCACATAATAACATTTAGCTTATAATAGTCGTGTATTTTACTAATGTAGGTATAGTATAGTCTTTGTAATGGCGTACCTTTCTCAGCGTGTACTCCTGTACTTATAAAAATATTTTACGGTGTATCGATTGATAGAGAGTTTGAATAATGAAATGCCTTCATTCATATTTAGTACCTATCTACGTTATTTTTGTTGCTGGACGCCATAAAAGAACACATAGTTTAGAACACATTCTATTCGAATTCAAATAACTATTCCATTTTTAAATATTTTCCCCATTTGGGTAGCCTCACACGTCCGGAATCTCCATAATCTAAATATTTGTAAAAAACAGTTCGACTAAAATTACGCACCTAAACAAACTATGGCAAGGTCACGTTGTTCCCTGATTATGAATTCAAAGAAAGATTTTGGTCGAACTTTGTTGCAACAATCAATTTCTGTTTCAAAAGTTTATAAATTTCCGTATGTGTGAGGCCACCTTTAGGGAAATATTTTTAGCCAATCTTAAGCTGCTGCTGCTGCTATGCTGCTATGCTAATGCTGAAAACTTGCAACAGCTCTAGAGCTACCTGTTGTTGCAAGTTTTCAGCAATCGTGTAGTGATCAGGTGCTCTGACGTTTGGTCACGGATTGTGATGATGACCAAGGCGGCAGTAGGTTCGCCGAAACGTCGGTTAAACCGAAAAACCAAATCTACATAAGAGCTACCTAATTATTTTATGGTAGTGACATCAACGAGAGTCGAGACCGACCTGAATAGTTCATATAGACATCTACACATGATTTTTTCAGTGTGTAGGCCCATATAAAAAAACTACCTATATTGACGGCGGTCCCTACTCTGTCCCGATCATATCTCTAATTTGTCGTTCTATTTTTGAATTTCAAAAAATCGTTCTAATAATAACTTCAAATTCTGCCTACTTACTCCATAAACAAACTGCCCTAAGTTTGAAGGTTTATTTCTGTATGTAGATACTAGATAGCTACATAGAGCAACCTATTTACATCTTGTTATATTACTTACTACTAATCCCTGATACCATCTACTCACTACTGTTCACACTACTAGGCAAGGCATCTACTTACTTTACACAACAACTTGCATCAGAAAGCGCGCGTCCATCACACTGGCAACATTCATTCTACGTTGCCGCGGAAATTTTAAAACGATTTTAAATTTCGAATGCAGTGAAATGTCAAAAGTGATGAATAAAATCAGATAAATCAATTTATTGTCTGTTTTGAGTGATTTTGTGAATTTAATTTAATTTAATTTATATAAGATAACATGTGTTGTGTTTAGTAAAGTGCAATTATTTTAAGTTTGATACACCAAAGTGTTTTTTAAGAAAGGATATTATGGATAATACGAGGAAATATAGGATTCTTTTAATTTTAGGTAAGTTTTTACGTCAAAATAAGTAGGTACTAAAATTATGTATAAGTGTTATCACACGGAATCGTAGATTAAATTGCATGAATGTGACGGAATCAAAAAGTGAGTGTAAGGATAGGAAAGTTTGGCCTTCTGTTCTTCTGCCTACCCCGCAAGGGACAGAGTAGTATGAAATAAAATTTATTTACTATCTCGATGCTGACGAAGTATACCTACTCTTCTTCACGACACAAGCTTTTAGCTTATTGTGAAGTGTGCAGGAAAGTATTTGGGTCCGTGTAATGGGGTAACCAGTGAATACTGTTTGTATATGAAAATACAAACAAAATTCTCTTTTCACCAATATTTATGTGACATTCCGAATGGGTAGCGAACCATATTGCTAAAAATATGTGCAATGCCTTATAAAGAAAATTTTACGAACACCTAATTCAACTCTTACAGGAAATTAAAAAAAATATTAAAAAGTCGGGGAAAATATAATATATACCTACAATTTGTCAAGAAAGAGATGGTCTCGGATTAATTTAGAAACACAATTTTGTTTCCTGGCAACAATGATATTTCCATAAAAATGTGTTGCTACTGTGGTTGTCAAAAAGCTATATATGTTTGCCAAAAGCGCCCGTATTGAAAACCATATCTTTCGTGATAGACCGCGTACTTGTCTAATTTCTTATTTAGGCAGATGTTCACTAGGAAAATTGATTAACCCAATTTCATCTAGGTAGGTACTACCTAATTAGTTTTTTGTTTAATTTCTTTGGAAAGTTGATTAATTACTGTATAGCGTCTTGGGTCGCTGACTACCAGAGTTCTACATGAATGATTCCTCTAAGTAGGCACTAATCCTAGTGACTGTTATTTGCTGTACAATGTCTCCACGCACTAGCGGATCCAGGGGGGGGGGGGGTATAGGGGGCTGATGCCCTATCGCTTCATCCAATTTAAAAAAAATCGCTTGAGGCGCATTGTTCCGGCCCTGGTAAAAATTTTTTTTTTTTTTATAAAAAAGGATCTAGGTTTGCATACACAAAGCGCCGGGGTTTGAACCTGGCACCTCCCGCTCGGGGATCGCCGCCTCAACCAACTGCGCCAACCATGTACTCTAAAATTGTATTTGACTTGCGGCCCATCGCTCATTTATAATTTCAAATGGCCCTTCATCCAAAAAGTTTTTCCAGGCCTGCTATTGTAGAAAGACAAGCGGGTTCATTATTTCACACGTTTTCTAAAAATAATTCGCCTGCGGTCCTATTTTTTTGATAAATTTTTTATTTCAAAAGAAAATGAATCAAGCGATAGGTATTAGTATCATGATTTCTTCATTCAGTCTCAAAAAAGTCGCTGGGGCGCTATTCCCTTTTTAATACTACAAGGTCATACATATTTGCATGTGACGATCCAGCCCCCCCCCAGAATTGAATCCTGGATCCGCCACTGTCTCCACGGTTAGTAAATATTAAAATAATTATATCTGTAATAATGTTTCAAATCACTACTTAATGAGTGCACGCCTTTGACAGTTGTTGTGTTAATTCTAGAGCACAGTGTAGTTCTAATTATCGGGTATTATTTTTTTTTAATAAAAGATGGCACAGTCAATTCGTTCGCGTAATAATTCGTATTGTCAATCATTCTATAATTATAAAATTATTACGTCCTATCATTGTGTGTCGGATTAATCGTTCGTAACATTTCATTGACCTCTATAGTTACCTATTACGATGTACCTACCTAAGATTATAATTGACAGACATAACCAATATGACAAACCAACCTGACGGACGCTTATGAGAAACTCTAATGCTCTTCAGCCGTAAGTAGAGACCGGAAAATTTCGTAATCGCGATAAAACTATTTTTTTCGGGAATTTCGCGCTTCTTTTGCGAATGACGCGAATTTCGTGCTTTTTACACATATAACACGAATTTTGGCATATTTGACACGAATTTCGACCTTTTTTCGAAACATTATGAAAAGGAATATGTCTTTGAAAGTAAGAAGAACCACACTCTAAAAATCTTGCATAGCGGCGTTTTTTGTTTTTCAATAATATTTTTGCTTTAATTTATTTGTTTTATGAATTTTGACCAAAAATTTATCACTTTAATGGAATGAAAAATAATACTACATTTCCCGAAAAACAACACCGATTTTTTCCAGTCCCAAGCCATAAGTAAATTAGGTATAGGTAAGCAGTTAGTTTTTTTTGGTATTTGTGCTAAATTCCTACTTTAAATTGCTAAATTTCCGATTTACACTCATTCCACTGTATCAGATTGAATTATCGATGTCCATGTTCAATAATTTTACCGACTGATCATTCGAGACGAATCGAATGTCATCAATCCCAGTGGATAGAAATGGCGTGATGCGTTGGCGGGTTTATTACTTTCCATGCAAATACCAAACTTATATATTTATGGAGAAATTTGCATATATTTATAACATTAAGATGTAGGTATAGTGTCAGTAGGTATTTTTTGATGATCGGGATATTGCTCTTCAAGCTATTTTTTATAAATGTAGTAAGCTGCAGTTCTATAGTAATTCTGTTCCACGTCTTTAAGAGAATTGTTTCTAGAAATTTAACGTTCTTTGAAAATTTTCGTTTTTCTAGGATATCAATAATTTTTACTGAAACCTAGTTTTATGCCTAAATGTCTATATCCTCATCGAAAGCCTGTTTTCATCATGACTGTTTTTCTATCACGCTTCCTCAAATATTACAAAAAAAATTATCACGTCTCCTCAAATTTTAATAGCTTGAAATACTGCACACACATTTGCTTCAGGTGACAGTTTAAAAATGTCCTTTTTTAAACACCACTATTTCTCCTTAAAATAAATAGTAAATAAAATTTACCAATTGAAATGAAACGTGAATATGATAAAACAGTACTACGGTATTAAACTGTCATTTATAGCAAATATGTGTGCAAAATTACAAAGTGCTGGGGCATTGGGAGTTATTAAAATTTGAAGAAGACAATGTGGACTCAGACAGCAAGAGATGAATTAAAATAAAAAAAAACGTGAAAATAATTACGACATTCTAAAAAAATTAATCAACAAATGTTTTTAAATATTTGCAACACACTCTTGGAATTATTGTGAATCAGTTAAGATTACACCACCTACGCGCTTTCTTTTCAATCAAATCAATGTATTGGATCAGAGTCATCAATATATTAAGGCTATATAACAAGTTTCTATTACGCCATATTAATGTCACACAGATTTGGTAACATGTAAAGAATATCTTGCTATATATCCATCTCATTAAGGCGTTTTTTTTTTCTTAAGGAAAATCTCCTCTAAAGTCATGACTCGTTTTTGAAATAACTATTTTGCGAAACCTTAATCCGATAATTTTTACCATGATTTGTTTAGATTAAACTAATGAGTTTAATAGACTAAACACATACTCAAGTAACAAAAAGGAATGATAGAACTAAGTAGCTATTGGCATGCGCGTCTTCAGGTGGGAGGGGGGAGCAGGGGGACAGCTGACCCCCTAGAGATTGTAATAGATATATATTTTTCCATACAAAATGATAAAACCTCACAAAAAATCACATTATTACCACAAGTTACCATTTTTTTTTTAAACGCGGAGGTATGACTTTGCCAACACACTTCTCAGTATTATCAGCCAGAAGAGTCTACATATTATCATTCATGATTCACATATAAACTCATCAGCCCAATACTGGGAAAAATTCACCTATCCAGATATCACGGATATCACAGGATTAGGCTCAGATGCGCGGGGCCTAAAATACAAGCATTGTGCCTGAAATATCAGTATTTAGGAATCGTCTTACAATATTGCAAGTATTAATAATGACCGATTTTTGCATTTTTATGTATAAATTTTCCGGTAAATCTAATTTTTTTAAATTGTTTATTAGCGATTTTGGTATTATACCTGTAGCTGATAATACTAATGGGATTATATATACCGACCTAAAATGCCAAATATTTTTTATTTCACCTGCTAATTCTGTATATTTACGAATTTTTTCTGCGACGGTTGTTTGAATATTAAATGTATTTGGTACAGCGATGTCAATTAAATAAGTAATTTTAGTTTGTTTGTTATGTAAAACTACATCGGGTCTATTATGATGTATTGTTCTATCTGTTATAATTGTTTTATCATAATAGAGCCTATAATTTTGATCTTCTAAAACCGATTCCGGGTTGTATTTATAATATGGAATTATATTTCTCGAATTTATTAATTTATATTTTATAGCTAAATTTTGGTGGATTATTTTTGCCACATGATTATGTCTATATGTATATTCAGTTTGCGCGATTGTTGAACAACCCGAAATTATATGTTGTATCGTTTCCGGTTTAGCGAGACATTTCCTACATGAATCATCTATTATATTTGTATCTTTTATTATATATTTTTGATAATTTTTTGTTTTAATTACCTGATCCTGAATCGCTAGCATAAACCCCTCAGTCTCCCCAAACAAATCCCCAATAATCAACCATCTGTTTGACGCAAATTTGTCAACATGAGACTGGTTAAGATCATTGAGGTGTCTGGAGTGAATCTCTTTCCTACCCCAAGCTACTAAAAGCTCATTTAAATAATTATTACGCGGACCTACTATTTCGTTATTTAAATTTAAAGGCGTATGATTTTTGTCGGCCTGTACTATAATTTTGTGCATAATTGAATGATTTTGTTTAGTAATGAAATATAAAAAAATATAAAAAATAAATATAAAAAAAATATGTTATAATAAATATAAATGAAAATCCATCAAAATATAATTGTTTCATTAAAAAGATTGCCTGCGGCGCTATTTTTTATCACTTTCTTTTTGCCCCCACCCCCAAGCTCCGAGGCTTGAGACGCCCACGGCTACTGCGGTAAAATTTGAGTAATTCGGAGTTTTTCGATAACAAGGGAAAATCTTGAATATCTCTAAAACCGTGAGACTTTTGACTAAGCTAAGTTTGGCTCAAAAGATCCTAAAAACTTCTACTATCACTCCTGAAGATATATACATCCATCTGTCAAACACCCTGTATATGGAAAACATGCGTTCACATTTGAATACTTAAGATTTCTTACAGTCATTCGTCTCGGTGTCAATTACATGCTACTTATATCATTATGTATTAGGTACAAGAAATGAGAAAAAACTGTCAAGTTTTTTTTGCAAAGTATGAGAGTGAATGTTTTTATATGTAAATAAATAATAAGTGCGTTCATGGGCGTCGATATGGGGGGGGCAAGGGGGGCAGCTGCCCTAGAGATTAGAATAGGTTTATATTTTTTCTACTAAATCACAAAAAAATCACATTATTTCCACACGTTTTCTCATCATACCACAATTTTTCTAAAATTAGTATAAAAATCCATTGAAATGCAATTGTTTCATAAAAAAAATCTGCCTGCGGTGCTAATTACCTTCACCCGTTTTTGTGTTAGTACCTATTCTTTATACTTAAATAGGAACCCATAGTTTTTTTATTTAACAGAAAACAAACTAGATTTTTATATTAAATCACGGCCTTTTGGTACATCCTTTTTATGCCGAAAAATTTGCCTGTGGCGCTATTTTAATGAGACTTTGTGTATAGAAAACGTTTTTCAAGAAAATAAAGCAAACTACATAGCGACCTTCTTCACTGTCCTAAAAATTTTACGTTGAAAAAACGCTATTTCTTCTTTTTTTTAACTAAACAACTGGATTGTGTATATTTTGTGTATATCAAATGTATGTCACAAGTGGTTGGTTGGCAGACATTGCCACATTGCCTACGGCAATAAACCCGCCATTTGGAAAATTTTTTTTTTTCAATAAAGACTTTATTTATTTTATTTATATAGATCCAATTTTTGAAATTTTGTTGCCCCCCTCCTTAGATCCAAGGCTGGCGACGCCCGTGAGTGTGTTGTGTAAGAGATGATGAGATGCAATGAGAGAAAAGTGAAAATAAAAGTAAATACTTTATCTCTCTATGTAATAGGTATACTTATATACTTAGTTAGTTAAATGAAAGAAATTGCTGTCAAACAGTGAACAATAGATTGTGTTATATTATGTATGTAAAATAACAAGTAACAAATTGTATACAAAGATATACATAAGAGTTTTTATAATATTAATACCTATATATTCACAGAGGTTGGAAACTTTGTCTGTGCGCAAATCTTGTAATCGGTTTGTCAACCCCTTCCTGACTACTGAGAGAGCTGAATATTTGCAAACGTACGTGAACTCGTTGACAATACAATTCTGTTCAAAAATGTGAGTGAGAAAGTGCTTCACGAGTAGAACTCATATGTTTTTACAAATTTTGATTCTGGCCATTCTTGGTGGGAAGCACTATTGAAATGAAGGAATCCAAGCGTCTCAGAAGGGTGTGTTTGGTATCGTTTGGAAGACCGTGAAGGGTGTAGTCATAAAATATTATTTTATTTAAAAAAAAATTCGAATTTGTCACTTTCGTTATTCTTTTTTTGCGCTTACATTCTCATACAAAAGGAGAATGCTCATTTAGAATGAAAAAAAAAAACAGGCCCGGCGCAAACGAAATTTAGTTCAAATGATAGGAAAAAATGAGTAATTAAATAGTGCATAGGGGCCATCATCGAAATCAATGGCTAAATTTGTGATGAACCTATTCGAAGTTTTACAGGGGTCACATGAATTTATCAGTAGTAAAATGAGCATTAAACAGAGTTACGGTTGGGGTTTAAAAGTGTAATCGTATATAATATGATAAGTATAAGGTAGCCTGTCTTCTTTATCAGCTTGGTCTTCCTTTTAATATAATGATTATTACTCAGAGCATATCGCCTTTAATATGAACAGGAGGTTAGTGTAGTAAATTAACAGAGCGGATAGTAAATGTCGCCGTCTCATCATGGTGATGATGGTAGAGTTTCTCCATTATCATGTTACCATCATCAGACTCAAGTGACTGTCTTACCGGGTCACCGCACGCACACCATAAAAGCAATAACGCATCAGAAACCATAACTGTAACAATTATACCTAATTGTAGGTATACCTACAATGGTTAAATAGAATACTTACAACTTATGCTTAGGGACTGGAACATTTCTGTGTATTCGGGAAAAGTAGTGTATATTTTTTGCAAAAAGGGGTGTTATTTTTTGAGGGATGTGCTTTATTTGAAATGGATCCATTTAAAATGGAAATCCTGATGTGCAATACCTATTTCCATCTTGCATTTGAAATAGGTTTACTTAAAACCATTTTGGATTTACATTTCAATAAATTTCGTAAATTTGAAAATCCAATCCAATCCAAAAATGCATGAAATTACGACAAATCTACGGGCTGCCGTTTTAGGCAAAACATCAATGTCCATTCCTTGAAACATTATAATTTTCAATAAAATCAAAATTTGGGAGATGAAACACCCTAATACACATACGGTCTTTTAAAAAAAATACTTGAAATTATTATTTTTTTTATTTTATGTGAAGAAAGTATTTTGAAAATACCTATTTTGCATTTTCTATTTCAAATGCCTTTCTGAAATCATTTTACATTTATATTTTCAAATGCTTTTCAAAAAGCATTTTGTATCTTCTATTTCAAATGTATTTTGTACCCATTTCGCACATCTCTGTATTTTTCACATTTTTAGCAAAATGTGGTGTTATTTTTCATACGCAGAAATTATAGTTGCAGGTTTTTTGTCTCGTTGTTTTATAAATATTACTATTATCATATAAATAGTGCAATCAATTGCGAAAATAAATAAGTATATAAACACAATATTACGTTATAATACAATAAACCTTCACACAGATATCACAATACTTATTAATTACCAATAATTTATCTATAAACGATTACTATTTCCATACGCAGCTAAACCTACGCAATATATCTTCATTTTTTCTCTTTTCCATCGCCATATTTAGAGAAGCCACATTGGTTCGATTCTGTAACTAATTAAGTGCACACTTATTAAAATAAGATGTTCTTTTCTCAATTTTCATAGTGAAATAAATTTCAAACACAATTATTTTAGTTCGAAAAATTGAACAGAATTGGACTTTATATAGACCATCTATGAATCAGCATATCATAAAAAATCTATATAATTTAAAAAGCAATTTTCTGAATCGAAGAAAATATAATTACTAGGTATTTGAATATTTTTTTAATTATTTCAAGATTCACAAAATGAATTGATATGGCTATATATTTTAGAAGGTATCTGAAAACACAGTAAAGATAAGAAGAAATGTCTTTATTCTGTACACTACATATGTAAAATATAAATTTATAAAATAGACTGCATATGTAAAATATAAATTTATAAAATAGACTGCTATTTTATAAATTTATATTTTACATATGTAGTGTACAGAATAAAAATTGTACAACAAACAGTATTGACATTAAAAAATTTCGAAAAAACGAAATTTGAAATTGAATGCAAAGGCGTATGGTAAAACTAAAATTAGTAGATAAAGGTGCTGTTACACGAGCAACTAAATTGCTCCACTAATAATAATAGTTGCTCGGCAACTCGGAGCAATTAACTGCGCAATTATGTCGGCAAATCGTGTAAGCGAATCTTTAGGTCTTGCTTTTTACAATAAAATTTCGATTTTGCGAATTAAATCTGAATCCACGAATGGTCCACTTTTATTTTTCAAAAGTTAGCTATTATTATACTACGTATATACTGTGGTTGTGTCAGAAAGAGTCTATTCAACAAAGTTCTCATGAACATTGTTTATAATAATATGCAATACTCTCCGCCATTGTGCGTACAGTCTTGCATATTATTATATGCAATTATTACTATTCTAATAGTTACACAATTATTGTTGCATTATTGTAACTAACAATATACTCGTATTTCATGCAATCTTTTAAATAAGTTCTTGGCGATGTAGTCCCAGTCTTATCTTGAGCAGTATTGCGAGAAGTTCGCCCTAGTAAACAATTCTTTATGATTTATGTTCGTCATCATCAGCTCTTGTTAGCTCACTGCAAGACGTAGGCCTTCTTAAGACTGGTAAATTTATATTCAATGTAAGACGACAAACCAAACAAAAGTTTTTCTTTCTTTTCTCGGGTTGACTGTGAGATATTGCTTTTGCAATAAGACCGCCTTTTGGCACACTACAATTGTCTTGTTTTCGTAACTACGCATATTTTTCTTTGGCCAATAAAGATTTATTTATTTACTAGACCATGACTTTCTCCAATTAGCTGAGATCGCTGTAAGCTCGCCCTAGTGAACATTACTTATTATCTTGCGTATATTTTGTATTTTTCATGTAATGCTCAATTAAATAAAAGTCTACGGCGCTAATTAGTATTTTTTCATGACATAATACGGGTATTTACGAGTATAGCAGATATTTGAATTTGGAATAAATCATCATATCGGCATTGTTTTGAAATGAGATCACCTCGTGGCACACCTATTGCATTAATCCTTTACGTGTTGTGTACATAACTCATCCTTGACCCTTTTACTTTCTCTGCGCTCACCAACACATCAAACATGACACCATAACAAAACTGATTATTGTGGGTTGATACAAGACCATTATTATATATGATTGTTGTTATTAGTTATGTATATATTGTACACAAGCAGCGTGGATAATAAATAAATAAGTAAATAAGGAAGCAAGGCCGTAAGAAGGTTAATCGTAAGTAAGCAGCATCGAACTCCATATTATCTATGGAATGCGTAATTCGGACAATGCATTATTTGACCCAAAAACAGGCGTATGCATTCGTATGAGATTTCCTTCAGACGATACTTTTGATGTCGAATTCAAACATTAGGTACTTTTACTAAATAATGGTAAATATTTACTAGATAAAATAAAAAAAATCCTAATTTTTGACTTACGAAGGAGAGGGCGATTGAAAAAATAAGAAATTATGCTTTTCTAAGACATTCGAATTTGTCCTCGTAAACTACATCTGTGTATTTAGATAATTCAAACCTGTGTTGTGAGTCTTACAATAGGCGTAAATAGCACCGCAGGCAATTTTTTGTGAGACAATTGTGATTTACTGATTTTTTTGGGAGCAATTGTCCCTTTGCTATTAGATTACTGGCCTACAACAGTTTTTCATTTTTTATCAAACTGAGCAACAAATAAAATAATATTGACACTATGAAAACAACCTTGCAAAAATTTCAAAATTTTGGAACATTTGCATAATTTCAAATAAAGAACGTTTTAAATCTTACCCGTCATTTTAACAGGTAAATAAGACTTTATTATTGGCGCGTGTTTTCCAAACAGCATACATTGCATAATACGTTTAGTTTCTTTTCGAGAGAAAAAGCGGCAAAGGTCGTTGCGAAGAATGTTGTTTTTTTTTTCATTTGAGTCGACGAAATTTCCAACATTGCTTAACAACAGTCAACATTAACAAAAGTCATTAAGTTATGATTCATTGAATTTCAAACATCTTAATGATTAAGGAAAAAAATGAGAAAACTAAATATTTAGATTAAAATTCACAAAAAATGACTTTTGTTTTCGCGAAAAGTATTCTAGGATTTGCACCCTCATCATCAGGCGATTGTAAATAAAGTTTATTATTATTACAAAAACTTTATTCACAATCGCCTGATAATGAGAGTGCAAATCCTCGAATACTAGTCGCGAAATCTAAAGTCATTTTTGTGGATTTTTGTCTAAATATTTAGTTTTTTTTCCCTTAAAAATTGACTTCCACCAAGTACCAACGGTAGAAATCATTGATTTTTTAAATGATTATACAAGGTTGTTACTAAATATGATCCAATTATTTGTAAAACTTAAATTTTTTAAGCACTTTCTTTAGTTTTGAATGTTATTCACATTCTACCAATAATTGTGATAATAACGTCCGCATTTCTTGATAAAATGATGAAAAAGAACGTTAACTGTATCATCAGGTTTCGCGCTTAACCATGTTGAGTTGCGCTTGTACCATAGATTTTGACTCATATCGTAAACATGAAGTCATCAGGTGCTTCTTTTTATCAACATTGTAATTTTTAATAAATTAAGTAAAAAGTCTCTAAGAAAATGTAGTTGTGTGTAGATCCTTGCAGTGAGAGTCTCCTCCAGGGAACATTAAGGGTGTTCAGAGTAGTTTTGTGAGGGATTTGTTGTAGGGAGCCCTTCCGGCGAACCTTAAGCCCTCCTTTGGAAAAAAAGATTTTGCCTATAAAAGACTGGATGACATAGGAGCTGCAGCTTCTGAAACATCCAGGGGTGGAGGTGGGTTTACCTTAATTGCAGATCGTAATATGTCGGAACAAAAACCTACTTATTAAAGTTTATAATACAACGCATTGATTATTCAATAGCATATACATAAATAATATTATGTATGTCTATTATGTATCTATCGGATGAAAGTGAAAATGAAAAGACGAGTATCTCTCTCTATACAGACGTAAAACATAAACTAATGTATTGTATGAACGAGTACGTATAGGTTGTCTATACTCATATACTTGTTGTCCATAATGATTCACCATTGATTGGTATTACATACATATACTCGTACGAGTATATACTCGTATGTTACAGCTAAAGCATTCATTTAGTGAATGTATACACTAACTAGTCAATGTATACATTGACTGACACGCTCAATTAACGTGTTCACAATCTTTTGAGTTTACGCTTTGACTAGTTAGTGCGTACATTTACGAAGAATATTCAGTCAAAGCTTGCAAAATGTTTTTAACAAGTGAAATGGGCGCCATTCGCGAACAGCGACATCAACAACAACATCCTATACACACTGTTGTGAGCTGTCAGTGAGAAATATATTTGATTGATTTCTTGTTTCTTACCAGGATTACCTCAATAAATATACATTTTTTGAACAGAACACTCATATTAATGTAGAATGCTCTTTGAATACGCGTATTAAACTTATAATAAAATACCCTGTTGTTGTTGTTCATGCTTTAACGAATGCACAGTAGTTAATGCATGGATTGACTCGTGAATGTGTACACTCACTAGTTATAGATTTAATTTTTATTCGAAGTTAATGCTTTGACTAAAATCATCAGTTAATGCATACATTGACTAGTGAATGCACACATTAACGTCCGTTTAAACTTTAGCTGTAACATACACAACATATCAAGTAATGCACGCGTAACTATTACAATAATTGCGTAACGTATGGGTTTTCCTATAGACAATATATTAACGATCGGTCAGCTAATACTATATGATGAAGTTTGATGGTATGTTCTGTATAGGTTATTTTAATTTAAGAGGCCATACTCGTATATGCTGTCATTCGGCTTTGGTGTTTGCTCGTTTATTCAGCCAGCGCCACCTTGACATTTCTCTCTTTCTCTAGCCATGATGTAGGATTAATACATAAAACGTTATTGACGAGGTTGCCGTCATCGTCGCTAAGGAAATGTATGGAATAACAGTCCCTTAACAACGAGTATGACAGACCACGCATTATAATCTGTTAGGAGATTTGACAGGAGTGGTGGTCCTGTTTGATCATTATGCCATGTTGCCAACTGTTATTATAATATTTGGAAAATCCTTGGACAAAAAATAATCCTAAATGTACCCCTGAAATTTACGAGAATTTTCCATTAATCGTTCAGTTTTTCAGATGTAGAAGTATAATTTAGCCAAAATATTGATAATTATAAGGTAAACAAGTTGACTGTCGTAGATTTATCAATTTGTTTCCGGGTTCTTTTCAAAGATAGTTCACATTGTCGCTTACGTTATTCATATTTCGCGCTAACACTCTCATAGAAAATTTGTAATAGTTGAAGCGATAATAGAACTGTTTTCCTCAGTGCATATCGGCCCTTGATTTTTCAACGTGTTTATTGAGGTATTAAAAACATGCAATGGTGTTAACATACTAGTGCATTGATTGCATTAGTTTACAAGTAAAAGTGCCCTAATTAAATAAACGGATGTATAAGTAGGAACTATTACATAACTGACTTATTAGATAACATAGATACGTACATAGAACTTCCCAGAAATGTACGTACGTGTCTAGACGACTAATTGTAGGAAAGTATGAAAGAAAAGTAAGTTTATGATTTAAGATACACCTAAATTATTTTAGGTATTGAAATGGATTTATCTGCATTGCACAGATGGAAATACATTACAGTATATTTGATTGCATAGTAATTTTGTGTCGTTTTGGTTAAGCGCGAAACCCGATTATAACGTAAAAAATGTTCTTGTTAATCGTTCGAAACTACCTGCCCGAGAAACTTAACAATATTATATATTTTTCTAAGCATTTTAGGTTTAAAATATATCTTTTATCTGAATTGTTGAAACTTTTTAAAGAAACTTGTAGGTACGTTAATGAAGATCAACAGAAATGGGATTGGCTGGTAGAAATCGCAACATTGCGATAAGATCCTTTCACCAAAAGGCAATATGTGTGCAAAATTTCAAGGTGCTGGGACATCGGGAAGTTACTGCGATTTGAAGAGGAAAATGCAAACACAGACATCGAGTTATGAATTTAATAATAAGTGTGGTAATAAACATTTATTAATTCAATTGAAATAGAGTTTTGTATCAAAGAGAGTTTCCAAGATACAGCCTATGTTTATGTGTAATATTGTTAATAGACAGTTTATCAAATTACCCACTGTTTGTTACAATTATGTATATTGTTACCTTTCCATTTCTCTACAATTATACAACAGAATCTACATACAATAGAAAATACTATAACATTATGGCTTTTACCTAATTGTGGTAATAAAAATATGGAATCTAGAAATTTACTTATTTATTCTAAAGTGACCAATTTGAGCCTAAAATAAAGTTAGAGATAGGTACTTATAATAAAGAATACTCAGAGGATAGCGAGACACCTGACTCCCACACAAAAGTAGTCACCTCCTAGGAGCAGGTCCATCCCATATCTACGGCACTCTGAATATATGAGTCATAGCTTCGCGTCAATATTCAATTGCTCTTAGCGTCAATTGCTCTTGGCGTCACCTTGTCAGAACATCTCTCCACTATATGCTCGATAGTTTCGACCTGGCCACATTCATAAAGGAGAGATGATCCCTCTTGCCCTATTTGTGAGCAAGTATCCGCATCTACCGTGGCCAGTTTGGATCCTATTTAAGGTCGGCAATGTCGGCCAATTTGAATGTTTGGAGGTGACAACTACATCGGAAAAGGGGAGGTGGACTTATACGGAAAATTAAGCCTTGGCTTGAGAGAAAGCTCGGGGTTGTGGATTTCCGAATCACTCAGTGTTTCAGTGGACAGTCAGCGAGCTGCGTGTACTGCAGAAAGCCATCTGACTTCGCGAAATACACCGTGTTGTTCTCTTGCCCGAGATGTTAGCACGAACTGAGGGGGGTAGAACAAAGCCTGGAGATCTCGAGGCTGACACCAGAGAATATAATCCCGCAAATGCTAAAAGAGCAGAAAACTGGACGGTTTTTGGCGGCTACTTTGAAGGCATAAAACATACAACCAAGGAACTTGATGAAAGGTAGAAAGAAATAAAGGCAAAGACAGCTTCAGGGCGGGTACACAGCTGTCAGGAAGAACTGAGAGGGTTTTAGCCCTTAGGAGTCCGGCACTATTTATGCGGTGTCCATAGGTTCCTTAGTGTCCATAACGGATTTCTCCCCTACAAAAAAAGGTGACATCTACATATAATAGGTCCTTTGAAAGATATAACTCCCTGACTTATTTTCTGATACAGCTAAGGTATATTAGTCACACAGCAGTAGAACTTACTAGGTATAGTAAGTAAAGTCAGTAAAACGACACAAACACAGAGTACTATAAACTAAAAGTGAAAGTTGCCGGAACTGGCATAACCTCAACTTCTTCTTACACTCCGCTGTCCCTCCCCCTTCCCCCCGCCCGCCCGTGTTATCACTCAATACTCCGCGGCTTAAAGAACTTATAATAATATTGTAGGTATTTTTACTCCTTCATATAGTACCTATGTCAAACCTGTTGAATACCTACACGGTCTCGTGATCTATAAACCAATGTTAAATGTTGGAGAAATATTGTTTTAGGAAAATTCACAAAAATAGAAAAAGAATACACCATACAAAATTTCCGATATATTTGAAGTGACATTTTTTATACACGTCCTGAAAAAAAAGTTATTTAAATTCGAGGACCACGATATAAAAGTATGCCAAGCATGCATATCGGGTTGACTGTAAGATATTGCTTAATTTCGAAAGCCGCCTTTTGGCACACTACCATTGTCTTGTTTTTGTAACTCTGTATATTTTTATTAATAATTATATTCGCGTACGTTCTTTTTTTAAACTAAGTGTTTCATAGTAAAATAGAATTACAAACAATTTAAAATTTTAATACAATTTAAACACCTTGTTCAAAAACATGCAAAATTTGAGCTATTGTGGGCGGATTAATCAATGCGAAAATAGTCGTAGCTATGTAAAAAACTGATATAATAAATATATGACTGGAGTCTGCACAAAAAACGATAATCTTACATACAATCTCGATCGATCATTGATGTCACATTGTACTATATACAATTATTATTGGTTACATTGAGTGACATTTACCGTTGTAGCATATAGACCTGCAGCTACATATTATACATTTCTTATGCATATAATAGTTTACAGGTAATCAACATGACTATTACTTAATACTGAGCACTCATATATTATGTATAGGTAATAGTTATATTAATGTATCTAGTACATCGGATATTAATCATATCAATATATACATGTAGAATATATAACTTCTTCACTATAAGTAATAGACCATATTATCTTTGTATACTAATTCTTCTTCTCCAGTTTCAATCTTGAAATCAATCAAGTGGACGCCGTTTATTAACCATACCCTCACATCACACATCTTTCTTCACTTCTTCTTTCAGTACACACGCGGCTAGATTATGGAATAATCTTCCACTTCCTATCAGACTAGCTGCAACTATTCTCTCTTTCAAGAGTAAACTGAGGCATCATTACCATTCCATGAATAATCTATCTAACTGACAATCCCGTGGTTCCTTCCTTGTCCTTCATCCCATCCGCTTATTTATTTATATATCTAAAGATTTTATTTATTTATGATTGGTTTGCAGCAAAGCCCCATGTCTCCTCCTCCACTCATCCCTGTCCTGTGCGGTTTTTTTTACTCTTTATATGAGGTCCAGGTATTCTTTCCTTGGTCGTCCTCTGTAGTTTGGCCCCTCGTTCATTCCTTCAATTAATTCAAATGGGAGACCCTCTCGCACTATGTGGCCGATCCATCTGGCACGTCTTTCTGCTATTGCATTGAGCAGGTGTATTCCTCATTTGATTTTATTGAGAACTTCTTCATTCGTTATGTGATCCTTTACACTCGAGAAACATTCGCAATTCGCCAGGGTTTGAATCCCAGCCGGGGTGAACTGAAATGGTGAATTTTTCTCGAGTGTAAAGTGATCACTTAAACCAGCCGAGGTTGGTCGTAAGACCGACAATGTTCATCATTAATTCTTCTACACCGTTGTAGGAATACTGCATTGTATATACTATGAGTCCATTCACAATTCAGGTGTCACCCACAAGCATGTGCCACAGTTAAATTAAGACAAACATATAAGTTCATTCCGGTTGTCTCACACACCCATACTCAATCTCGCACACACACTCACCCATCGCATAATATATATTATTCTACAGTGCGTTTGCACATTTAAAACTGCAATTTACGCCACCTTTGTAAATAATTAATGTGAGCAATAAATTGTATAATAACTCTTTATTGAATGTGTACTATTTTATAGATATACTAGCTGTATAACCCAGCGATGCCCGGGTTAATATACTTTTGACTAAACCAAAAGCATTGGGACACAAATCCATCTGGAGAATCTATGTGCCAAATCTCAAGTTCGTACCACGTCTAGTTTCCAAGATATTCGTATATATACTCAAAAAAAAACTTTCAACCCTATTTTTCACTTTCTTGGGGGCGGAATTTCCAAAAATCCCTTCTTAGTGGAAGGTTTTGTATTGAAACCTATCTGTGTTCAAACTTTCGCTTCTCTAGGATTAGCCATTTGGGTTCTGCGTCATTAAGTCAGTCAGTCGGGACACTGGCTAATTATTATTAGAGATAAACGATGAAGTGAAGTAAAGTGAGTGGAGATATTATGCGATAAAGCTTGATGAGAGAATGTTGCCAGTGATGGGTAATATTATGATAAGTAAGTTAGGTGTTATCTATCTGTAAGTGTTGCTAGTAATATTATTATGTAGGTATAAAGAAATCGTGTGAAGAATTCTTAGATAATGTAACATTGTAATAGCAAATGGTGAACTTGTCTTATTCTGCTGTTAATTGCATTAATCACATTACTATTACTATCGTTACAACATCTTACTAGAGTGATTGGTTAGAATCCAATCGAATGGGCTACAAACCCAACCTGTCTATAATTTTCCTACAAATACTTATTCTCCAGTTTCAATCGTTACGATTGGTTTGCAGCAAAGCCCCATGTCTCCTTCTCTACTCATCCCTGTCATGTGCGGTTCTTTTTAACTCTTTATATGAGTCGAAGCCCATATCCTGGCACATGTCGTCCAGGTATTCTTTCCTTGATCGTCCTCTGTATCTAAGTTTCTGATATTGCGTTATTTATAAGTCCTAAAGAAATAATATTAAAGGTCGGAGTAAGTCGGGGATTGAACTCGCGCCCACTGGATTAACAGTCTAGCGCGTTACCAACCAGGCTACCGACCACCTCGTGCTTCGTGCTTCGATAATTTTACTAAGCGACGTATTGGGAAAATAGTGTTGACAGTTTTAATTTGCAATCCTAAAATCAAGCAATGTTTATTTCCGATTAAATTTGCCTTGGATTTTGGATATTTTCTAGATATTTAGGTAATGTTTATTCATTTATTGTTTAAGTTTAACAAAATATACACATATGAAAATGGACATAAATACATATTATAATAATATAGCATTGTTCACTAGGGAGAACTTATCGCAGAACTGCGATTTCTTCCAGTTAATCCCGTGTTAATGTTAATATCTTCTTTTGTAAATTATTCCTTGGATATCTTGATATACTCGTACCTAGAAAACTTTTTTTTTGTTATTAGTACTTAAGCAACGCTAAACATAACAATACCAACATGTATCCATGTTGTATCCATGAGCAAAATATATTTTAATTTACAAAATACATACATTTATTAAAAGTTTTTGTCAGGTAACTTGCACCAACTCATTCATGAGGTCAATCTTGGAGACAAAAAATGTCGCGTTCCCGAATTTGGTGTTCCAATTGAGTCATCAATATTTGAGAGCATCATTTGGTACAGTGTCTCTAAAACATAGATAAGGTAGTGTCAATTAGTCTTGTCAGCACCTACTCATACTATCCATCTACTGTATCTATGCACTCACTAACATACATGGGCGTCGTCAGCTGCCCCCCTGCCCCCCCTTATATAGAGATTGGAATAGGTATATATTTTTTCATACTAAAAAATCACATTATTACCACACGTTTTCTCGTCATATCATAAATTTTCATGAAAATCCATAAAAAAATCCGTCATAATAAAAAAATGGCCAGCGGCGCTATTTTCTTTTTTACATTTTTATAAAAGACATTTTTCCTACATTAATATGTGCATTTTCAAATAACCAAACCACATCACGACTTTCTCCACACATATCTCACAAATAAAAATTCGCCTGCTGCGCTATTTATGTTTTTTAATGATATATCAAATTTTTAAATTTTTATTGTCCCCCTCCCCTAGCTCCGAGGCTGGCGACGCCCATGCTAACATACAGTGTCCATCACTCATTAAATAAACTAACAACCAGACAACTGTTTTTGGTAATGAAAGCTATTGACAAGATTACACACATTCATATTATATACCAAGTTGATAATAAGGCACTTCTACAGTGCACCGTCAAAGGTGACGCTTTTATTTAACTTCACTTGGAATCTTGCAATCGATTTTTTTTATGAATCCAATCAAATCAAATCCGATAAACATAAATACACCTTTGTACACTTCACAGTAAGCTTGAAAAGCTTGTGTCGTAGGTCGGCATCGGGGATCGAACCCTCTTCAAATCATGCAATCGATTTTTAAAATCATTTTTTTATAAATAAATCTGGGTTTAACGAAATACACTTTTGTACACTTCACAGTAAGCTTGAAAAGCTTGTGTCGTGAAGTGGAGTAGATCGGCATCGGGGATCGAACCCGCGCCCACTGGATTAACAGTCGAGCGCGTTACCAACTACCTTCATTACTTCATTAATTTCCAGATTAGCTAGAGCTCTGAAACTTTCACCAATTGTGTAAACTGTACTATTACGATTCTGTACCACATTGGATCAGCCTACTCCAGAGACAAAAAAGATGTAAAGGGTTTCCAAAGGGATTCAAGAGTCGTGTGGGGTCATGTGTAGTATCGTATGAAAGGGCGTCTGGCCGCAATGATAGAGTGTTACTATGTCTGATACTTTGACATTTCATGGAAAAAATGTATGTTAGAAAACTTTGACATATTCAATAATGATAATGAGTAAGGAAATAATAATTGAGTACATAATTATCATATTATCCATTGTGTCTTAAGTGCATTGTGGTTCATTAACAAAGGTATTTCCTGTCCAGTATCTTAATACTAATATCTACCTTTCATTCAATTTCAATGAGGGTCATACAGAGATTTGTAGTATACATCATCATCAGCCCGCGTTTGCCCACTGCAGGACATAGGCCTCCCCTCTCCTCCTCCACTTCTCCCGCTCTTGATGTGCGCTTCCCATCCACTGGGGTCTGGCAAACCTTGGTAGGTGGTCGCCCTTGTGGTCTTTTATCGCCCCTTGGTCTCCACACCAGCAGTCTCCTCGTTCATCTGTTGTCCTGCATTCTTGCTCCACTTCTGCACCGCTATCCTCTCAACCACATCAGCCAACCAACCATATCCACGTACTTCATCCGTCACAAACTATTTTATTTTATATTTTTTGTATGTACGAGGAGGGCTGAGAACTTCGCGGCCTTGAAAAAAAAATGTACTGGAGTATGGTTGGATTTTTTGATTATTTTTTAATATAATCTATTCGAAGTTGAATACACTTTTGCTAGCCATCTTTCAAAGCTAGGATCCTAGTTTTATAGAAGAAATTGTGAAGGGCTTCAAAATATGGCACCGCATCGACTGCAACACCGTTAACTGGGTCAAAAAAAATTATGTCGAGATTTTTTTGAGCTCAGGGATGAGGGGAAGGTCTGGTGATTCCATTTTAGGAGAATAAGGCATATGGTTCACCAACTGGAAGCCAATGGCATTCAATTTGGCTATTGAAATCGTTGTTCGGTGAACTGGCTCAGTGTCATGGTGAAAGATCACGACTTTGGTCAATTTTTCAGGTCTTTCCGCATTGGAAATTGCTTGCAATAGGATTATTATATTAGCATAGCTCTCCCCATTTCTCTTTTTGCCCTTTGTCTAGTAGCCTATTGTAATGCTAGCCTTAAATTCCCAAAAAAACGAATGCCCACACTTTTGCAGTTGACAAAGGCGACATCGATTTCTTTGGAGACAAAAATCACCATGCCGCCACTATGTTGATCATTCTTTGGGCTCTGTTAGGTCCAGGTCTCATCTGAGGTGACAAAACGTGTAAAAAAAATTTCAGGATCAGCTTCAAACCTGGCCAAAAATTCCCATGAAAATCGAAAACAAGCACATGTTTCTACGACCGTAAAAAGGAGTTAAAAGCGTTGGCACCCAGCGAACAGAAAGTTTATACAAGCCCTGTTCAGAAGTTAACGTGAACTCTTCTCATTCACATAAGACCATTAGGATCTCTGCTATCTCCCAAGTACTAATTTGGTGACCTTTCTAAACCACATCCACGATTTTATCGACGTTTTTCGGACATACTGCAGTTTATCGCCTTCAACTGCGAGGGTTTTCTTCAATACTTTGCTGACCACGTTTAAAATGCTCTACCCACTTTTTAACCACCGCATATGATAGGGCAGACTCCAATTCTATATTTCACATCTTTTTGAAACCTTTTTTTTGTGTACAGCCTGTGATAATAAAACATTTTGTCATGGATCAAGGTTGAAAATTTCTCATTTTCACAAAAATCTCATACACGTCAAATTCAAAATGGTGCCAACAGTGCCAGTTTTGTGCTATTGGTGCCAAATTTTGCAAGTAGCTTTAGAAAGATTCAAATTATCCATATTAATAATAAACTGGAACCGGCCAGTACATTTTTTGCTCAAGGCCGCGGAGTTTTCAGCCCTCCCTCGTATATTGTTATTTTTTTCTTTGTATCTTCTTTTGGTTTCCATACTTTCCTAAGTGAGATCACTCGCAGACGAGTGGATAGCCGTAAAGAATAATAGAATAGAATACTTTCTTAAGTATGTGTACAATTATTTATCTCATTTTATTGTCACAAGTGGTTGGTTGGCAGACATCGCATCCGGCAATAAACCCGCCATTTGGTATAATTAAGTTGTTATTTATTTATTTAATTTAATGTTATAGTGAAAATATGTAGTATAAAGTGTTAATGTTACGTATATAATTTGTGTGTCCCCTTATACCAGCACGATGGTTGCTGTCTGGAGAAGAACATCTTGTGCAAAATATCATATTGATTACATTTTAATTCTGTTGTACATATATATTTACGGTAAATAAATTTAAAAAAAATGCAGAAAAATCCAGTTCAATACCTATAATAATTTGGGTATATCTCCAAAGACTGCAGATTGATATCAAAATGACATCGACTTATCACTTTCATTGCTACAGTACATAACAATAGTAGTAGGCTGATCTGATAATATACTTATACTAAGTACCTACAGTTAATTGCGATTCTATGTTTGTACGCCCTCAACCTTATTGTTATATTTTTCTCACAACATTACAAGGTTAAAGTGAAACAATACTAACTCTACTTACACGTAAACTATGTCTACATTTATCTACAGTATTTACACAATATCCATAATATCTTGGCGGGTCTGTTCAAACTACGGACCGCAAACCTTTGTGTACGGTACATCATTGATTTAGGCTCATGAAAAAAAAGTTAATTATCAAGACAATAACAGCAAAATATATATTTCTTCTAGGTATATTAGTTTTTTTCTAGTTTATTTTGTATTTTTTTTAATGTTTAAAAAACCTATATGTATTCAAAACTTTTTATGTTGGTACTCCAGATAACTAGCTGGCAGAGATCACAGCACTGTGATAAGCTCGCCCTAGTGAACAAATATTATGTTTTATATTTGTAATGTTTACATACCTCTGTATTTTGGTCACCAAAAGTGTAAATACATAAATAAATGTATTGTTTCCTTTACCGTATGGCATACGTATTACGTTTCTTTTGAAAAACTCTTCGGTAAATCACAATTCACAATGGATAAAAACAAATCGCCCGCGGCGCAAACTTTTGGGATACATAGCCATAACTCTTATAAAAACATGATACATATATCTTAAAATTAATCTGAGCTTATCAAAATGAATCAATATATATTTTATACACTTCAAAGTGAGCTGGTAAAGCTTGTGTCCTGAATTCGGCATTGGGATTGGGATTAACCACCAACTTAACTACCGACCAACCATTTCGACTTTCCTTTCGTTTAAACTAACAATGTACTATACCTATTCCTGGTTCGCGATACAGGCTTTTAGACTAGTGTAAAATATATAGGAAAGTATAAGAGTTTGTGTAAAGAAGCCTAGATCCCTTTTTACAAATTACCTATCCATGTATCTATGCCTGATCTCTCACGATTTGGGCGGCCCTCAGACACCTTAAACTTAGACAGTCCTGCATTAAACTATTTTATATGCAGAGTAACACAGAATTTGCACATTTAAGCACTTACTGTAAGATAAAGGAAAGAGAAAGTGGTATGAAATACCTACGTAAATAAATGCCTATGCTAAGGTTTAGACCTACATAGATAAATTAAATATCCTGACATGATTGCTTCTGATTAACAAGATCCATTTAGGACTAAAGTATTCCGTTTATGCTAAAAAAATGGAAAAATAAATAGTTCTCGGCGTTGGTGGGTTGTTGACAGTTGGTGAAGTGAGAGATATAAAAATCTGTCCATTTTGACACTATTGTGTCAACAAATTGACTTCATGTTGACTTTGTATGGAATTGTATTTAAACAATTAAATTACAATTAATTTATGTCAGACTTTCAAAATCTGCGACTCTATCATTGATTACTCCTTTACAACAAATAATACAACCACTATTACAAATACACATGTTATTAATATTACATAAAATCAGGTGTTTTACTCCTCAAGCCATTAGCCGCAAAATGTTCTCAAATTAATATCCATCATTCCTTTCGTTCCAGGTATTCTACTAGTTGCCATATCGTGCCAATGCAGCAGCCACAAAGTTAAGCGACAGGGTAGGTACGCATTATTTTATCTCAAACCTTAAAAACACACAAAATACTCGAAATAAAAAAAATACAAAAAACTAACGACATTGCAGTGAATTCGTTTCAGTTCTCACAACAATGGCAGCCCCTACCGGATGGAAGACCGATAATTCAGCAGGAATACTCACAGAGTCCTGTACGAAAATTCGCAGCAAGTTCAGAAGGAAGATATCCTAACAATGCTGTGCAGAAGTTTGTGGCAAGTCCTGTGATATCATTTGCAGATAGCCCAGTAGTGCAGCAATTTAATCAGCAGCCTATATATGAATATGCACATTCTCCTAGAAGGATACAGTACTATAATACAGATAATTACAGTGATGCAGCACCTAGGGATAGATTCACATTACATACGGAAAACCTTCTCAGTTCGTTCTCATCAGAACAAGGCAGCAGCCAACAGGGGAAAAGAGTTTATAGAAGCGATGGAAGGGATTACGTAGAAACAAACAGAGCCTTAGGAATATCTGGTGGCGAAATAAACAATAACGAAGGAAGACTGCTATCAGATTCAACTTTCTCAGCAATATCTGAAACATTAGGAGCCATCAACACTGTAGGACATTATCTAGTAGACATGGTCGATAACAGAGAAGATAAAGACGATGAAGAAGATGAGAATGATAAAGTATCTGATGAAGAAGAAAACAAACTGCCTAATGCTCTGTACACAATCAGCAAGAACGTTCTCGGTAAGAACGTTACGGAAAAAATAGCACCGTTTGTGAGAAAGGTTATACCGGGAACCAAGACAGATAGGGAGGACACTGGTTCAAGATCGTGTACAACTCCCGACGGAAAACCTGGAACGTGCGAAGATTTGAGTAACTGTCCACAATTGTTGTTAAATTTGGTCAACTTGAGGTCGAGTCTCTGTTTCAAGAGTCTATTTGTTCCCGGGGTGTGCTGTCCTGAGTTAGGTGTCGGTTTTAATGAACTCCCTGTACCTGGGACAACTATTTTGACCACAAGTAGACCGACATTCGCTCTGCCTGTAACGACGAAGAGACCTCTTGTTGTGTATCGTCCTCCTCCAGCTACAAGACCCACAACTACTTATAGACCCACCACAACTAGAAGACCGATAACTGAAGCTCCTGTAATTGTATCAACCGTTAACTCAAGTGGAGGACTGAACTTCACTAACTATGTCAAACGTGAAGGTAATGTACTTTTTTACTTAACAAAATTTATAAGCGTTGTCTGTTATCCAAATCACCTATCTTCTAATTTGTATTGATGTTGTTAAACAATTATGTAGGCTCTCAACTAACGAACAGTGTAAGATAGGCATGGTGGACTTACGACCAGGTATCGGTTGGTTTAGGTGATCACTATATTCTCGAGAAACGTTCACCATTCAGCCCTTAACACCTGTGTGTGTATTGTTACTCATGTTTCAGAGTATCTTATATACTCTGAAAAATACGTACCTTTGGTAGGATTCAAACGTACACCCCACGGCTGTGAAGCGAAGACTCAACCTACTGATCCACAGGCCGTCTAAGGCCAACAGCGAAGAAACTCAATTATAAAGGCCAACATCATTTTACTGCCATCTGTTGGAGATATGAGAAATTATTTTTGTGCATTAGTTGAGAGACTAGGTTATATGATAACTACATTGTAGATAAAGTCACTAAGATACTAAGTCAAATTGTTGTTAAAAGATCATTTTGTTTAAATTTCAGAATGTGGAGAGCCTGAATGGAGTTCTGGAAGAGTGGTTGGAGGAAACGAAGCGCCTTCAGGAGCTTGGCCATGGATGGCTGCAATATTCCTTAGCGGTCCAACAAGAACAGAATTCTGGTGCGGTGGAGCCTTATTATCTGATAGGCATATCCTAACTGCAGCCCATTGTACCAGAGATTCCCGGCAGAGACCGTAAGTTTACTGTATGGATACCTATAAATGTCTTGATATTGAGATGCCTACTTGTGGCATTAATGATTTTTTCATATTTTTCCAGGTTTGCGTCTCGCCAGTTCACAGTCAGACTTGGTGACGTAGATTTACAGCGAGAAGATGAACCCTCACGTCCAATAACCCTAAAGGTCACTGACGTAAGAGCTCATCCAGAATTCTCCAGGGTCGGATTCTACAATGATATTGCTATTCTTGTGCTGGAAGGTATTATGCCACATCACATGTTTAACAGACATGGAGAATTATTTACGTCCATGGAATTCTAGTTTATCCGATACCCTCACGCCACATCCCTTGCAGGGTAGGCGCAGAAAGAACAGATTTTCATATCCTACGGGATTCCATCATACTCGTGCAATTCGTCATACACACTTTACGATTCCTTTTACTCAGAACAAGTCCGTCCTTTAGAATCTGTTCTACATGGTCAGACCATGTGGTTCTGGGACGGCCGCGCTTCCTTACACCTCTTCTTTCACCCATGCATATTTTCTTTGTTATCCTTTCGTCGTTGATTCTCTCTGCATGTCCCAACTATTTCAACTTTTTCACTTTCATTTCAGTCACAACATCCGTTTTACATGCACTCAACTCTCTAACCACTTAATTTCTTATCCTATCTCTCAACGTTTTACCAGACATTCTTCTCAGTAACCTCATCTCGAACATGGGATTCTGATCTCTCTCTTCCTGGGCATTTATTATTACCACATGATGGTGGGGTCTGCCATTCTTGTTTTCCGCCGCCACTCGGCTCTATCCTGTGCATCTTCCGGGGATGCTCCACAGTCTCTCATATCTTGACTCACATCCTCACGTCACCTCCGCTTAATTGGGTCTTCCTAACATGGAATTCTAATGATATTTTAAAATTGCAGCTCGGGTTGTAAAGAACAAATATGTGATACCACTGTGTCTCCCGTCTCCACAACTGATAAGTGAAACTTGGGCAGGGCGCAGGGCAACTGTGGTTGGTTGGGGCACAGCCAAGTATGGCGGAAGAGAGAGCACAGCACAGAGACAAGCAGCTCTTCCAGTGTGGAGGAATACAGATTGTGACAGGGCGTATTTCCAGCCTATCAATGAGGGATTCATTTGTGCAGGGTATACTGAGGGAGGAGTTGATGCCTGTCAGGTACTTACTCTATTTTTGTTTCCATAAATTTACATTGTAGGTATTATTATTTCGGGTTTGGTTAGGTTGATGCGAACAGTGAACACAGCTAGTCCTAGAAGCTGGAAATTCAATTCTTCCTCCTTACGCCGTAACTCTTGCTGATATGAGCAGGGAGAACAGAACGACAGGCTTCCCTAGTCTTATATGAATTACGTACGAGAATAAACTGGGTGTAAAAACTGGCAGGTAAAATCGTTTGCCACTATCGCTCATTTGCCACCCCCAAGTACTTCAAAAGTATCGCTAAGAGATGATAGCCCGCGGTCAGTATTTTACAAAGTGGTTTAGCACAAAAAGGGTCACATTATTTCCTTTCTTCATCGAAAGAATCTTTATCAATTGTTATGAATGTATCGATATTATGCCTCTTATTCGGTGCATGCAAGTTTCAAACTGATAATTCATATGGAATTGTTTCTCTAACACAGATAATTTCTCTATGTAAAAACTAGTGTATTCGTAATAGTAGTCGATTCTTTTCACTCAAAACATGCACGTCAGTCCTTGACACAGTTAGCGTTTCCTTACACCTTTTCTTTTCCTTCTGTATATGCTCATTGTTATGCTTTCATCATTCATCTTGTCTTCATGTCCTAACCATCTCATCTAGCTCAATTTCACTCTAGTTTTTACAACATCCGTCTTGTCTCCCTAACCACTTCAATTCTTATCCTATCTCTCCGCACATTAATCTTATAACGATCTCATCTCAACAGCATTCACACTTATTCGTCCTTCTTCAGCCATAGCCATGACATCTATAGTAGCAGTATAAAGTTCTGAAGATCTGATATTTATTTGATCCGATAATGGCGAATTTGGAAGTATTTGAAGAGCCAAGTGGTTGAATTGACATTAGCAATGATTCAGTATAGACTTTACGTATTTATGTTTTTCCAGGGTGATTCTGGAGGACCGCTAATGCTGCGAGGCTCCGACGGACGTTGGCTGCAAATTGGTGTAGTTTCTTTCGGAAACAAATGCGGAGAACCAGGATATCCAGGAGTGTACACCAGAGTATCACATTATATGGATTGGATCAATAGAAATCTTGTTTAGTTTACTTTTTAAACCTTAGAACTACGAATTTATCACATGATGTTTCTGTGTAAAGAATTTTCTTATGAATGAAGTGGGGTGCCCCAAGGCACAGTGATTGGACCCAGTTTTGTAAATATTAAAACGCTTATTGTAGATCAATGATAAACGATATTTTTAGTGATATATTTTCAATCACCAAAATGTGGAGGAAAGTATTTTATTTTGTTGTATTTTCAACACAGATTTTATTGTAAAAAAAAACTTAGCATATAAATTTATAAATTATTAATCTCATTTCATGTCTGTTTTATTTTTTGTGTCTTCCAGAACATGTTTGTGATGTTTGGTTTCTTCAAACCGCAAAAAATTGTTAACTTTTGTAATGGTAACCATTTGAAGGAAAATCCCGCGGTCTTAAGGCCGGGCAGCTCAGGCGCATTAATAGCGACCTCTATACCCACACTTCTAGGCAAATCTTATTAAGAGGTGGGCCTAGGGTTAGCCTTAAGGGAGCCCCCCGGCAAACCCCACCCTTAAATTGCGTTCCTTCAGTGTCCTTATCCAAGGAGGTTACAATTATTAAGGCCAGTTGAAAATCATTGACTATTTTTTTGAGTTGTCATAAATTTCTAAGAGAACTGTTTTATGTATTGTTATAAAACTATATAAAAGAAATAATGTGCAATTTGATTTCAGAATAACTATGCCATTGAGTCATTTTAACAAAAGATTTAGTTAAAAATAATTTATATAATTAGAAAATAAGTAGAATAATGAATTGATACCTAATAATATATTATTATACTAATGTATTCTTGTATTTATAGTTATTTTCTGTAAATAATAACAAAATATTTTATAAATTAGAAATGTTTTTAATTTTCCTTTCCAAAATAAGGCATTTCAATATTAATTTCAGCTTAAATTTGAGATATGTGCGTTTATTTCCACAAATCTCAATATTTCAATATAATGGCATCTAGTTACAGTAGTACCGAGAACAGCCAACATTTTGAATAGGTACTCATTTGTCGAAACAAATTAATATCCACCATTTAAGATCTTATATGCTGTCATCCGGCTTCGGCGCCCTGAATTGTTCTTAGCCAATACTGAGAGAATCATCTTGAAACTGAAGACAGTGATAGATGAAAGTATGGACTACAGATGGCCTTTTTAGAATTACAATATTTGGAAGTTCCTCGAATGAAAAAATATTCCGATTGTGCCCCTGAAATTTACGGGATCTTAATATTTTTCATTCAGTTTTTCAGATATAAAAGTATAATTTAGCCAAAATACTGGTAATTATAATCTTAATAAATTGCCTGTTTTATATTTTTTAATTTCTTCCCAGGTTTCTTTTATAAAGATGTAATTCACTTTGTCGCTTACGCTTCTCTTATTCTAATTACTTATTAATAATTTGTCGTCTAGTTACAGTAGTACCAGGAACAATCAACCTTCTCTTTGTGTCGCTAGTAGAATACTGAATCGTTCAAACAAATTGACCATAGTGTATGGATTATTTATAATCTAAACAAAAAGAGCAGGTAAGTACTGTGTAAATTTCTTTATTTTATATAATTTTATTACATTAAGTTATATAATATATTTTTTTAGTATTTAACCTAGAGTCTATATAAAAAATAATTCAGAACGAAGGTTATACATACAATACTTATATATTTTTATATTTCATCAGCAACTAAATATCTAGGCAGGGTAAAACATTCATAAGAAGTTATACATACAACTGTACTTCAATTAAATTTAAATGCATTTAAAATCATGAAGGGTAAAAACAAATGAAGTATCATTTATTGTATAAGTATAAAATGTGTGTAAAAATCATGAAAAATGTTTTAATGTAATTGAGATACATAATTTTTAATAAATTGTTTAAATCAAGTTAAGTATAATTTAAATATTTTACTCAATTTTCGACATGGGATGAAATGAAAATCTTTAATATTATATTTTATTCATTTTTATATTAAGTTTTACTGTACTTTGTATATAGGAGTTTTAATTTAAGTTAATTTATACATATATATTTTAAATTCAATATGGGTAATTATTTTAAATAGTATTGATGATAATTTTCTGTTTTATAAGTTGAATTTAGCACTTTTTAATAATTTATATAGACAAACAAATAACTGTTGATAAATAAATATTCAGTATATATGGGATATATTATGTTTTTTATAACATCGGTATATTATTATTTTTTAAAAAAAGGAAGGGGTTCATATCAGCCGTATGAATAACTTATGTACACTTTATTTATTTTTAATTTAATTTATTAATTCATTCATTGAATAATAGTAGGTTTATAAAAAAAGAACACGATTGTGGTATTTCATAAAAAAAGTACAGCTCGATTTAGTCAAGTAATTTGAGTGTTTAAAAATGATAAATAATTTTTATTTCTATTTAAACTGGTTTACTCAATGAACATTTCCTTGAGGGAAATTTATGATATTTTTGGCACATTTAATGAATACTATGACATGTATGTACTATAAATAAGGGTATGTTATGCCAAAAATAATGACTATTCATTCAATGAAATTGCTGTGAAAATTTTTAAGTAAATTTTTACTTAATATGTTTTGATAATTTATTTACGTAAGCTTTACGTAACCAACCTATAAAATATATTATTTTTTATTCTATTTCATAGAATTTTAATCACAAAAAACAATAATAACTAGGTAATTAAAAAGATTTAACACAATTAAAATTACAAATACAAAAACAGTTTGATAATATATAGTGTAGAAATAAATTTTATAATATATAATTATTTACTTAATAATTAAATTTTAATGAGAAAAACTGTGTTTTAATTTGCAACGTTTTTGGAGAGTTAAAGATTTTACTTTTACAAATTTCCAACTGATATCCTATTTATCATAATCATTATTCCCTATCCCACGACCTCCCACAAACACTGTACCTCCGCCCATACCATATCCGCTCTATTTCAACTATTTCAAAATCCCACTCGTAAGCAAGTGAAAATGATAGATGTATTTTAATAACGACTGCAAACTGAAACAGTGTTTTTCTTACTAAAATTTAAACAGGTATTTCAAAAACAATAAATTTCGAAACAGTTAACATAAAAACACTAGATTTAATATATTAGTATATGTTTTTTTTAATCTTTACCCTGTTAAAATCTAAATAAGATTCTATTTTTGATATAATATTATACGTACATAAAATAATAATTTTTATATCTTTAAACAATTTAAGGAAATAAAATAGAAGGAAGGAGGGCATTTTTAACTAAATTAAAGTAAAATAAAGATTAATAATTTGATATTTAGAAAACAGAAAATTTTCTATAAAATTGGAACGTATATTTAAAAATTTATAAAAATTGAGCGAATATATTGCTTCTTTGTTTTAAGGACAATTAAATATTATTATTTATTTATTATTTTAAACATTTCATAAAAAAATGTGATATACAATAATGGACGAACATAACACAACACAATATATTGGAATTATTAATTTATATTAAAATTATTTAAATATATTAACTTGTCTTACACATTATGTGTAGATGGATTTTTCATCAGTAAAGAAAAATACATTGATTAAAAAATTTAGGGCGTAATTTTTCACGTATATTAAAAGCCTTAATTTTATTTATAGATATATTGGGTATAAAATATTCAATCTACATTGTACCCTATTTTTATTTTCAGAATAGAGATTTCAAATTGAAATTATTCTAGAATTTATTCTGAATATTTATTTGAAAAAATGCGTGGGTAATTATTATTTTCTTTTTTTTTTTCAAGTTTCTGAAAATAAAAATTGAATACATTTTTCGTACATTCTCTCAAATCCTCTCACAACTTCAGTGCGATTAACTAAAATTCGACTGAAGATAAAAAAAATAATACATATTGTTATTCTACATACATTTTGCAAAAATGGGGGCTAGGTTTCTTGCCTTCAAAATGCTTTAGTCATCTTTGGGTGTCATCGGACGTAGATAATAATAAATATGTAGTTAAATGTGAATCAATCACACACACAGCATTCGCTGGTTACCTCATTATTGGAAGTGCCGTGGTAGAAACAATATACATTTTTTTTTGTCTTCAATCAAATACATTTTTGGTGTTTTCAAATTCACTCATTAAAACATACACTCACTCACACATCTGACAATCAGACGCAAACATTTTGACATTCAGTAATTATTCTAATTTTACATTAATTATAACTTGACATTTATACACATAATAATTTCTTATATTCTATCGATTATAATAGTTATAATTCTACGTGCTATATTATTTACAATATGCTACACGAATGTATAATAATTATAAAACGTAAAACGTAAAATTGAGGGATGTTCGCAAAGTTTTGGGATACCATAATTAACAATTATGAGTTGTCAAATTAGGCGGTGAGAGCAAAAATGACGTAAACCACATAAAAAACCAAAACTGAGACAACCTTTGAAATATGTTCCCGATATTGTGTTTTACCAAGTTTTACTACTGCCCTCCTACCTACAAGAGGTGCATCATGAAAAAAATAGAAGGATGAAGTAATTTGTGTATAGGTACGAGTATGTGATAATAAAATATGAATACACAGTAATATTGTATTTGATGGGTGTAGAAGTTGTTATTTAACACTATTATAACAATTAAGATCGATTATTGACAGTTGGTGATGTGAGAGATATAAAAATCTGATGATTTAGACAATATTGTGTCAATAAATTGGCTTCATGTTGAATTTATATAGACGCGAGAGGGATATACCTAAATCATTTAGGTATTAACTGGATTTGTGTCTGCATCTCGCAGATGGCTTACATTGAGATTTTCCTCAACGAAGGCGGAAGATATCAACAACAGCAGGATGTGGTGGAATGGGTGAACGTTGCTCTGAGCATAAAGTGATCACTTAAGCCAGCCAAAGCCGACTCGTAAGCGTCGGAACATCCATCCTGCTCCCCTCCCCAAGGGAGATCGCATAATAAACTTATGTGAATGTTGATATCTTCTTCGTTGAGGAAAATCTTATATGGACGTATTTTTCTCAGTTTTTCTTGAATGTGGCTTACCTCATCACTGTTGCTCCCACCGCCTCGAATATAAATATATATAAATGAGGGATGTTTTTTTGGGATACCATAATAATATTATAGTTTGTTTAAATATAGGTGTTATGAATTTGCATAGCGAAATGAGAAAGCTCGAAATTATAGTCACATCGATTTGATAGAAAAGTGACACAAATCAACGATGGTTTGTATTGAAAAAATGAAATAACTAAATTTCTATAATAGGACAGGGTCATCGAAAAAGAATGCCCCATTTTAAAAGTGGAATAGCTTTGGAACCATTACGTTAAACGAGTGTTTTTTTTTTTTTTTCAATGTGTGGTAACTAATTAATGTAAATTTTGTTTGATGCATGATACAATTCGTTAGCGCATGGGCACAATGCTTGCGCAGTCGACAAAGCCAACCGATGTTTTTCATTTACTACCTATTAGATAAAAAGCGTCGGTTGGCTTGTTGACTGCGCAGCCATTCTGCTCATGCGCTAACGCATTGTATCATGCACCAAACAAATTTTAAATGAATTAGTTACCATACAGTGAAAGATTCACTCACATAACGTAAATGGTTTCACAGTTGTTACATTTTAAAATTGAGGCATTCTTTTTCGATGATTCTGTGTGATATTTTGAAAATGGAATGCACAAGTTATATATAAAATCAAGTAATATATGGATAATTGTGTGTATGCCACATCCGTTGAGAGGTTACGGTAGTTTGTTTGTTTGAGACCAACGTGAATATAGCTCATATGGGCCACAGTGACATAAGGAAGTTATGACGTCACAGCTTATGGAGTTGACAGGTTTAATGATTCATTCATAAAACATTGTAGTAGTTTAGTTTTTGCACTTGATATGACGTTTTTTATACGATATTATTTTTTTAGTTTATCGTTTAGAAATAATCACTACCAATATAGTATTTCTACAACAGTGTAGAAGAATTAAGGATGAAGATTGTCATCACTTTACAATCGAGAAACCTTCGCCATTTCAGTTCACCCCGGCTGGGATTCGAACCCAACCTTCGTCTCGCATAGTAGGGATCTTATCCACTACACTACGAGGAGCGACGGCTGTGTTGTCGAATTCCGTATACATAAGGTACCTACATATTGTTGCCATTCATACTGTTGCAGGAAGAGATGGTATTTTTATATACACACTCGTTTTTCAGTATGCAGGCCTATAACTATATTCACTTCAGTCTCGGCTTTGGGTTGTTTAATATTATTTTTCGTTATATTAGGCCGGATAAGTAGGGTTGTCAACGTATAAATAAAATAAATAGAAAGTTACAACAGCAATAGACAAGTTTAATACATATAACATTTAGCATTTCTGAGTATACTGTGTAAAAAAAGTGTTTTTAAATTTGTGTGCACCTACATAGGCTGCATTTGTGGAGGGCTCATTTTCAAAATGAGACATTAGTATCTTCGCTAAATAGGCTAAAATAGTCTATTGATGAAATATTAAATGGATCCTACATGGATCTTGCTTGAAAAATTTATTCAATTGCCTGATTGCAGACATCTTACAAAATCTTGTCATAGTAATCACGTTATTGTTTCTGGTTGGTTGGAAAAGAGAATGCAAAAAACCCAGGCCCGGCGCAAACGAAATGTAACTCAAATAATAGGTAAAAATAGTAATTAAATACTGCATAGGGGGCATCATCAAAATCAATAGCAAGATGTGTCAAATACCTATTAGAAGTTTTACAGGGTAACACTAACGTATTAGTAAAAGTAGCATTAAACAGTTACAATTGCAGTTTAAAAGCGTAAAGTATAAGGTAATTCGTCCTCTTCTTCTTATTCATGAACCTTGGTCCTACCACTGCCGGATGGAACTAAGAAATAATCATTTTGAAAAGATCATTGCAACAAACGCACTCTTGAATTTATAGAATCTCTGTGTCTTTTGAATTTCGAATAGGTATTTCACACATTCAGCCATTGGTTGCGATGATGCCCTCTATTCAGTAATTCATTACTCATTTTTTACCTATCATTTGAGTTACATTTCGTTTGCGCTGGGCCTGCTTTTTACTTCAAGCTTAATTAGCATTGTCCTTTGTAACAAGTTAAAGATAAAGTTGTCTCATTTTGAAGAGCCTTTCGTATTTCAGATTTTGTATAAAAAGCTATAAATATAACATTTAGACTACATAACATTTATATACACCTACTATTAAATAGTTGGTGCATACTGTTATCTACTTGTTTGTGCCCATTGAAAGAGAATCGTTCATAATATAAATAAATATATAAATAATTCATATTATACACAGATATACATCAAACACATAATATCATATTTCTATTTCTTTTAAAAACACACATTGAGTAAATATTGAAGAACATTTATGACATTTATATTTTCCTTTAGTAATTGATTAGTAGTATGACATTAACATATAACATAGATAGATTTGAACAAGAGTATTTAAACTCAACGTTCTAAATTTTGACATTCATAATAATATTAATGACAAGCATTCAACGATTGAATCTGTTGAAAAATCTCATTTGCATTCGAAATTGGCGCCCAACACGTGGGGTGAACTTGCATTCAAATATTGACTAGAAAACTCCATAATAATTGGCGCCCAACGTGGGGGCGTCTTGTCAATAGAATGCACGCCATCTATGGTAAACTGTGTGAAAGTATAATGATCATGTTTGACATTTTATTGATCTGCAGTTTGTGAATGATGAATGATACAGTTGTTACAGTTAAAACCCGTTTTGAGTTGAAACGCGTTTTCACTGGTTAAAACCAATTTCTACCAAGTGTCCTAACTGTTACAACTAGAATTTACCGTCGGTAAAATTAGAATGTCAGTCCACTATTTCTTTCTTTATTTCTGTCTAGTTAAAACTAGTTTTAACCGATAACTAGAATTCACCACTGTTCAATCATGAATGTCGACATTCTAATTTGACCAGCAGTAAATACTAGTTGGAGCAAGGACATTCAGTAAGAACTAGTTCAAACTAGTGAAAGCGTGTTTTAATTGAAAACGGGTTTTAACTATAACATAGTTAATTAATTCGCTTTACAATACGTTTGCGTTCATAGACGAAAATACGTGTTTCTTCAAATAATATTTATAGCATCCCATCGGATTACAGCAAAAGATGGACAGATAAATGACGGTAAAAGAAACAAATATTGCCGGAAACACAAGCGAAACCAATCAGTTTTCTTCTCCATCCTCCCTGAAGAGATATGTAGACCAGTAGACTAAGTTGAAGAGCGCGAAGACCAGCGGGAAGGTGATGCGCGAGATGACGTCGATCCTCTTGGATCTTGTGGGGAACTTGGAGATCCAGATCTTGCAGCAGTTGGGCTCCGGCGGCTGCATGTGGACTTCGCACTGGCGCACCTTCTCCATTGTCAGCGGCCCCCCCGGGTGCCGCATCAGCGGCTTCTGGGGAGTTATGCCCATTACATAGTCATTGTGTAGAGGAAGAAGAGGACAGAGAGAAATGTACAGCGAGAAAGATGTGGATGTAACAAACAAGCAATACAAATAGTGTGTCGTCATCCGAAAATAACAAGGTTTATTTACTTATTCATTAAAAAAAAGGATCTGGACTTGCATGCACAAATCCAAATAATTTCCTGCACACTTAGCACTAGGCTAAAGGCCTACTGTATCGCAAAGTGTGAAATACATCGACAGCGCCGTGGCTTAAGCCTGGTACCTCCCGCTTTAGAGACTGCCGCCTCAACCAACTGCGCCAACCACACTTATGGTGAACAAAATAGAGAGATGTTAACATTACAAATAAAAATTATAACATTTGTTCACTAGGGCGACCTTATCGCAATGCTGCGATCTCTGCCCATAATTCTAGCTGAACTTTAATAAATAAAAGTCAAAACTTCAAAATGTGGTTGTTAGGACCTTGTTACTTTCAGATGACAATAAGTAGTAGTACGTGCCAATGCCACATTTATAAGATTATGTTACATTTATTGTGTTAGATATATGATTGAAGGATAGGTATTAGGTTCTTTTTTCTCCGACAGTTGAAAATAACACAAATTCATAGTCGCTACTCAACTGTGTCTCGAGTAATGCTTCATTGTATGAGTACTACTCAAGTACTGTTCGATTGCTTCGACTATAAATTCGCGAGTGAGAATAACACTGTATTGCAGGAATAGCGTGCATGATAATTTGTGTGATAGAATAAAGTTAAGGAGAATACAGTGGTCCAAGTTCTTAATTCGTCCACATATTATATATGTCAATTATTGAGGAAACATTGATTAAGTGCAACAATTTCAGTCCGTAAATAGCAACAAATTATATTGAGTACCATCAGTATATAGAGAAATATTTTAAGACTGATAGTACCCGACCTACTCAGCCTTTTGGCAAATACGGCTCTGGACTGATGGTATCCAAACATTTAAAACAGGTTATTATTGAAATAACGCCATGAGAAAATATTGTGAGTTTTAATGCACAGTGGAATCTTAATTTTCAAACTAAATCCTTTAAGTAGGAATTATAAAACCGGCCTACAAAATCAGATAAATTTTCTAAACATGATGCTTTAATTTACTTAAAAATAACACATTTCCCCCCGAAAATACTGAAATTCGAGCTATCTTATAAAGTCCCTGAGGCCAAAGACATGGTTCTGGAAAATAAAATGGAAAATGGAAAACAAGGATGATTTGATAACCAAAATGCCACTGTATATTTCTGAACATCTGATTAGCAAAGAATAATTGTGATTAATAAGCCAAATAATGTGATTGATGGTGGAACATATATGGATGATTCGAAATAGGTGAATTTTTCCACATAAAAATGGGTCTTAGGAGACGTGGATCATGAAATTTCACACATCAAAGGAATTCCCACAAAGGTCGTTTTGGTAAAAGCACAGTAAGGTTTAATACTGATATTGAACATTGAAGGAAGGCAGAAAATTTGACAAAACATTGAACAACATCATGCAGGTATAAAAGGAAATAATACATATAATATTCTGGACTTTTTTACCCTCAGACCCCAATATACTTCATTCTATTTCATTTGTATATACGTAAGTACAGAATACATTAAAAACGATCAGATTCGATCACGGAATTTCAATTTGTAAAGGCAAATATAAGACAGTGCTCCAAACAACTTAGCTAAAAATGTATTCTTGTAGATTTTTGTAGTGTTGTTTCCAAGTCAAGTTTTGAAGATTTGAATCCACGACTTGAGTCAAATCTCAAGTCTTTTAAATATGCTACCAAGTCTGAAGCTAAATCTCGAATCGTTGTGTCAAGTTACGAATCAAATCCAAAAAAATAGATTAAAACAAAATTTTTGTATTGTCAAAATGTCATTGTCGTAATTGACTATCAAACGGGTGACTGAAATTACAATGAAAAAGAAACAAATATCGCGGATGACGAAACTTTGACATTTCATCAACAACTCTGTTTTTAGTAATTGCGGGACGCCGAAATTCAGCGAAATCTGTGATCGATCGATCGAAGTCCAACCGAGTCATGTAGCATTTTAAACAGTCGAGTTATGTCTTAGTTTCGAATCTTTTGATGGATGATTTTTTTTTTTATAAAAAGGAGGAAAAGGGCTTGTATACACTAACCCAAATACTTTTCTGCACACCTTGCACTAGGCTAAAAGCCTGTATCGCAAAGTGTGGAATACATCGCCAGCGCCGGGGTTTGAACCGATTAAGGATTGAACTGAATTCAACGGAAATAAGCCATGATGATATTGTATGGTGCAAACAATACATACGAGAGTGATCATGGCTTAACACAAACACAAATACTATACCGTGTCTGGGCTCACCATTGCAAATGTAGTATTACTATCCGTATCCATAAGATCAGAGGCTGCATCCATACTTTGTGCACTCTCCATCTCTCTGCGTTTCTTTTTCATATTCTCCCTATGCATGTCTGATCTAGAGGCGTAATTCACCAGAGCGAACTCTAGCAACGCTCCAAATACGAATGTTAGACACACTCCGGTCCAGACGTCGATGGCTTTGGTGTAAGATACGGGTGGCAATGAGGCGTTTATACCTGAGGTCTGCGTGGCCATTGTCAGTAGAGTGGTTACTCCTGAAATGTACATCATGTTTGTTAGATAATTCTATGTGTATTATATGCAGTAGAGGTCTGAATCGGAGATTGAGATCGTAAGAGCTCCGCTAAAGAAACAACTTATAAATTGTCACTTAGGCCGATATCTGGAATTCTAAAACAATAGTATGATTTACTGCCTTCACATGTGGAGTTCCGCAAGGATTCGTCTTAGGCCCAGAATTCTAAGCTTAAATTAGAAAATTATACCAGACATGGTCCCCTAGGATTAACACTAGAAGAAGACTGTATCTTGGTTGCTGATTTGGTTCAGTTTTCATGTGGACAAGACGTGGTCATTACTTTGGGGTCATCAATTTATAAGTCAGTTTGACCAGATTCTCATAAAACAAAGAAAATATTAAGGATGATTATGTTACCTAATGACACTCTCGCCGGTACTGCCCCTTGATCCAACCAGAAAGACACCCACGATACGATGACCAACATGCAGCAAGGGATGTAGATCTGAATAAGGTAGTAACTGAACTCTCGTTTGAAGAGTAGATCTACCTTCAAGCAACTGTATTCACCTGAAGTAACGACATATTATGATTAGACACAATTCTTTGCAATTGGTCAGCATTTTGTTTATATTATTTTGTAACAAACCTGTGTTAGTTTTGCTGTTACAATAATCTGTAAGGAATTTCTCAAGTGTGAAGCGTGGTAGGTGTAAGTTCTTCACGACTTGCACTGGATCGCCTTCCTTCCAAAGGAACACCAGATCGTCAGTTGTCCAGCCGTCTGCGGAACAAAAATATGTTATTTGGAGAAATTTTGAGTGGGATTTCTGGGGTAAATAGATTTCATCCATACCATCTTAAAATCTATCATAAACGTCAATAAAACTATGCTTATTGTTGTCAGACTTTACTATCCTTACACACACACGCTTCGTGCTTCCGTTACATTCATGCAATTTGTCATACACACTCTATGATTCTTTTTACTCAGAACACGTCCGTCCTTGAGAATTTGGCCTACATGGTCTGGTCAATCCATGTGATTCTTGGACGGCCGCGCCTTATTACATCACTTATTTCTCCCATGTATATTTTCTTTGTTATCCATTCATCATTAATACATATCCCAACCATCTCTGCTTCTTCACATTTATTCTAGTCACAACATGTGTTTTACATTCACTCAACTCTCTGATCACCTGATTTCTTATCCTATCTCTCCACACATTCTTCTCAGCGATCTCACCTAGACAGCATTTATACCTGATTCTTCCATCTTCACCCATGTCCATGCCTCACTCGCATACAGTTTTAGGATTATCATAATATAGACGAGAATGGATAGTACTTACAACTGGCCATTCTGAGACTGCAGACTTGCCTATCCAGAGGATAAAGTTTCAGGTTCATAGGACATGCGAGAGTTAGAGAGATTCGAATGCTGTAGAGTACAGAGCCGTATGGGAAGATACGAATGTAGACGTTAGGCATGATGATGTTGTGGAAATGACCTTCCTTCTCGTTGGAGAAGAAAAGATCCGGCATCCATACCCTGTTGGCTTCAGTCAATGTCAAGTACTTCAAGCGACCTGGAAATATACATAAGGCCATGAAGTAATCTTTTTTAAACATTCTGTGCCCTCTAGATCAACAACGTCTGCCAAAAAAGAGTTGGTCTCGGATTGAATTGGAACTACAATTTTGTTTGCTGACGATGAGGATGTTTCTACTGAAATTATACAAGTGTTGCCATTATGGCTGCCAAAAAGCTACATGTGGCGTCCTCATCGAAAACCAATTCTTTTTTGACAGATTTTATATTATGCTTTTCAAAGTACACTGCGTCTTCTCGTGTGAATACAAAATCATGTACTATTATTAACTTTATTTACTACCCTTTCAATAATATCGATCAAGTACCGCGAGAACAATAACTTGCGAATTCACGGGATAATGGCATCATCATCGAATCAAAGTGGAATATAAAACGATAATTTAATTTAGATTTATCCACAAAATACTATGTATAGGTCAATGAGGGTTATTTTACCGTAGACTGCCATTAAAGGAAGAGTTAAGTGATGCAGAGTGCCACAAGGGTCCGTCTTAGGTCCAGTGTACAAAACATAACACAAACAATAAATTTCAAAATTGTTTGAATTCTTACCACCAAAGTCATTAAATTTCAGTCTTTCATCGGTCCATTGCTCCCTGAATGTTAGCTGGACGCTGTACTCCTGTAAACATAGCAGGTTTATGAAATATTTTCCATGGACTGTAGAGTCACAAACATTTATTTACAACATCTTATAAACGTTACGTTTAAAAATGGTGACAGTAAATTTACAAGGATTTTATATTTCGATTATTTTAAATTTCGAATAGAACGTTTTTAATTTTTTCATCATTGTATTTTCTGATTTAAAAATACATGCTCTGATATCAAAATTTGGTATATTTATATAAAAATATACTTAATTATATCATAGTTTAGTCAGAACTTGTAAAAATACTGTCACTTATACTTAAAACACACAAAACCTAGAGTAAGATTTAAAATATACTAAAATGTTTTTTTTTTCATATTTTTGGGAGTTATTAAATATTTTGTTGCAAATTTTATGGCAAAAAACTGTGAAATAAATCATGTACAAGGGAAAAATATCAAAATATATTATCAGCTTAAATAAAATTGGCTTGTAATTAAGGAATTTTGTTCAAAATAATCCCAAAAGGGCTGTACCAAAAAAAACTGTATTTAAAAGCAGGTATTTAAATTAATATTAATTATTCGTTATTTAATTTAACGATTGTAATTAAATCAGTTTCATGCCTTTTTTAACGTTACAATATTTAATTTATACAGGGATTTTAATTTATTGTGTGCACAGGGTATAATAATAATGAATTGAATTTTTATGGGGAAATAATGCCTAATAATTATACTATGTAGGAAAAATATACCTAGTATTATGAGTTAATTTGTGAGACAGATTTCACGCTACAAATATTTTTTAGTCTTAAAATGTCACTATGGAGACGATTCGCTTTCTTATTTTTGGTAATCACTGAATTTACGCAAAAAATCCCAAGTTATTGAAACTTTGGGATTTTATTCATGGATGTCCGGTAGAGCCACACTCAATTTATCTAATAAAATTGAGCGTAGAACTGGCACACACAGACAACATCCCCAAGTTTCAATAACTTGGGAATTTTCGCAAAGTTTTTTGTTTTTTTAAGGATCTGGGCTTGCATATATAAACCCAAATGCTTTCCTGCACACCTTGCACTAGGCTAAAAGCCTGTATCTTAAAGTGTGGAATACATCGCCAGCGCCGGGGTTTGAACCTGGCATAACCTGACATTAGTTCCCATATTTATAGTGTGAACCTATGGTGGGTGACTGGGCCGTAGTTTAATATCATTACTGACATTTCGTGTGGGGTCTGATTTAATAATACCTCTAGTGTCGAGCACGGGAGTACGATTTTTTTTTGCAAAATTGTTATCCCGAGATTTCAACATCGATTCCCAACAAAAAAAAAACAAGCTATTGAAATTATAGGTATTTTAGATTTTGACTGAAACATGT